>CM052550.1:10537149-10834650 GCA_028533065.1 Trachops cirrhosus | reverse complement strand
TTTGTGAAGATATGAACTATTTTTGTTGCTTATACTCTATTCCCAGTATTTCAGGTCTTTTTCTGATATTCTTTCCTTCTGTCAAAAGAATTTCTGGTAGTGATTATTTAACCAGTCTGTCGTCTTCACCCCTTGACCACCTCCTCCCACTTAGTGATTAATTTATAGCAAGTTAGCTATCAACACATTCTGTTAGTTGTACTTCACCTGAGAATGTCTTGTTTCAACTTCATTTCCGAAATATAATTTGGCTGGATATAGAACTCTGGGTTGCTTTTTTTTCCCCTTTTAGCTGTACAAAAGGAAAGTGCCGTCTTTTTTCACCTCCAAGGTTTTGATGAGCAATTGTTAGTCTGTGGAACTATTGTTCCCTAATAGTGTGTTACCTGCTCTGATTGTCTTGTCTTTAGTTTTCAGCGGTTTCAATATATTTCAAGCAATGGATTTTTGGAGGACTTATTCTATTTAAATTTCCCTGATCTCCTTAAATGTGTGTGTGTAATATATATATGTTTATATAAACATATATGTGTATCCTGCCTAATATCCTTATATGTACACATATGTATCTATAAGTATACTAGGATACATGTGTATATATGCAAACATATATAAATAATGATTATTATTAGAAATATGTTTATTTCTCTTTTTATGATATTAATCCTTTTTTTCTTTTTTGTTTTTCTGGAACTTTGACCACACAAATATTTTATCTTTTGGTATTCACCCACTGGTTTGTGAGGAGCTGTTTATATGGGGACAAGATTAAAAATATGGTAAATATACTTTGAAAATAAAAACTTTACAATTAACATGGAGATTTACTGAATTGAAGAAATCAACTAATATCAAGTAGAAACAAGAGAAGATACACTGACATGTAGAATTGAAGAATGAGGTTGATACCCCTGGGAACCAGGACAGAGGTATGCAGAAAATAAATAAGAATCATCTGATAGTTTAATCTTTCTGATCGCTCTTGCCATTTTATAAGTAAGTGTTCAGTCTCTCTGCTGCTTCCAAAGGTCGGTCATTCTTGCAAAAATGTTAAATATTGATAAGTTCAGACATGTGCATTTTAAACAAATTCTTTGAGCTGTGCATAACTTTTGGAGGTAAATGTTTAAATTAACAATTTCCCGGCATAAGTGCATGGAGGGTTATTAGTTTTGCTAGGATTTTCCAGTGTTTGGGCATTCACTGGCCAGCACTGACCTTTGAAAGAGGGGATGCACAGAGAATATATGGATGTGTCTGTGGACACTTCAGCATGGCCTTAGAAACTGGTCCAAAGTCTGAAGTAGAAAAAGAAACGTAGATTTCAGTGGCAAAATAAAAACCCAGACAAGTAGCCAGAATATTTTTGTTATTAAAAATGAGCTTATATGAAACATCATCTATATCATCATACATCATATATCCACCCGCAGATAATTTTGAACAAACTCATAACAATGCAGCCGGCATTCATGCAAAATAAAGGAAACTTTTCTATGGAAAATGGCTGTGAAGCAAAGATTAAGTCTACAGGATAGAACCATTAAGCTTTGTGAATTTTAAGCTTTCATTTGTAATGATACTTTTAACTATTAAATACCTCTGCTATTATATTTTAACTTCACATTATTTTAATTGGCATTGATTAGTTTTAACCTTCCCCTCTTTGTGATGTTTCTATTATCAAATATCTCCTTATCTGGCAGACTTTAGTTTGCATACTATTTAAATATATAATCTTGTCATAACATATTTGTTTATAGAAATAACTACCCATCTATTTTATATTGATTTGTTTTACAAAATCCTTCATGAAATATACAATCCTATCCTAAAAATTAATTTTTAGGTGTTAATTTTTAGGTATTGATTATTTTAACACATATTTTAAAAGTGCTGAAAATACAGAATTATTTATGTTTTCAGAAATTCCTGAGAATTTTTGGGAATTCCAATTTCTGATCAGATGCCAAAGGTTAACATCTTTTGGGAATTTGGAATGACTAGAGGAAGTCTTCGTCTAGACTCCCAAGAATTCTTAAGGAGTAGAGTATGAAAACAATGGAATCAAGTATTCCTAGGGACCATGAGTATTTTGAATGTACAGTCTTAATTCTCACTTCCTCTGAATGCTCATTGAGGACGTATTCCACATCTAAACCTGATTTTATTTTTTTGTTTGAAACCCTCATCTTCATTTCAGGGCACCTTTTCTCGTTGTGGCTTTTGAGGTTTATGTTTTTGTTAAGTGTTGGCATTTCAAAGGTGAGAAGCTATTTATTTACATTATGGCCAATTTATCTAACGGAAGTCTGACATTTGTAATAAGTCTGTTGAGCCTTTAGAGATTTTAAAATGAAAAAAAAAAGACTCTCATTTTGACAGGTCAGCAGTGGGAATCCTTACCTTGATTTCTGAACTTGTTTGTTCTTTGAGTTTTTATGTACCAAATGGGAAACCTACTTTACATGAAAGGAGATTTAGGAGCAAGAGTTAGTACAAAAGCTCTGAAAGGCTTATGAGACCAGGAAACACAAGTAAAGTGAAATGTGCTTAAGTTGTTGCTAAAAGGTTTCCTTCGACTTAATAGCTTGGTGAATGAATCTCGTCTCCTAATTCGCCTGACCTCTGGTACAGGTTCTGAGTGTGAACTCCCTGTAGGGGAACAGAATATATACCACCTACAATACCGTAAATTGGGAGAGAACTGGAATCTGACTTGTGACCTTAACAGCACATTTTTATCCTTTTAATGCACATTTCATTTCCTGCTTCCCAGCCTCTAAGGAGCAGGAAATTTTAGAGACAGAGAAATTAAGGAGAGAGAAGGAGAGGAGCCAGTTCTCTTCCCATCTGTATGTGCAGACTCTCTAAACAGAATGAAACAATGCAATGACAAAGTACTGGGAGAGAAGGGGAGCTATGTATCTGAGATCCTGGGTTCATTTGTTTCAGGTAAATATCCAGAACTGGGTTTCTAAATAATATGGTAGTTTTTAGTCTTTGGAGAAACTCCCTGCTGTTTCCATAGCAGTTGCGTGATTTTACTTTCCTGCCAAGAGTGTGCCAGGATTGCAATTTCTTCACATCCTCAACAGCTCTGGTGTGGGTTTTGTTGTTGCTGCTGCTGCTTTTTAAAAAATAATAGCCATTCTAACAGGTGTGAGGTGGTATCTCATTGTGGTTTTTATTTACATTTCATTAGTGATGTTGAGACTCTTTTCAATACCTGTTGATTCTTTATATAGTGTCTTTAAACTCCTATGTTCCTTGAGGGGTTATTTACAATAGCCAAGAAGTGGAAACAATTATTTACAGATGACTGGAAAAAGGAAATGGGGTGTATACATACAATGAAATATTATTTGGCTTTAAAACAGAAGGAAGTCCTATAATGTGCAACATCATGGATGGACCTTGAGGATATTACGTTAAGTGAAATAAACTAGTTATAGAAGGATGATACTATATGATTCCACTTGTACAATGTTTTCAAAATAGTCGAATTCAGAGCTGCAAAAAGTAGAATGGTAATGGCCAGGGGCTGTGGGAAAGGGAGAAATGCAGGGTTGTTCAGTTGTAGCTACTCGGGGTGAGTAAGCTCTGAAGATCTGATGTACAGTATTGTGCCTGTAGTTGATAATGTTGTATTTTATACTTAAATCTTTGTTAAGAAGGTAGATCTCATGGTAAATGTTCTTACTACAATAATAAAAGGAGACCTAACTCAAAGAAAAGCGAGCTCCGTGTGTATCAGAGTGCACTATTTGAGCATTTTGCAAGTAGGAGTACCTGGAGTATTTTAGGGGTGTAATGGAATAAGAGAGAAGAGGAAATATAATTTTACCAAATAAAACCATGACATGTATAATAGATACCCTTTGGTACACTCGAAGGTAATAATATTTAAATTGAAAAACTTCTGATGACTTTATTATTGACATAATTGCATTAGAGCAGTAGAGACAGCACAGATACTATCCGTCTACTTCTGTAAGGATTGTATCAGTTTAGTATCATACCCAAATACCTCCCCTCTCCTCTGGAAAACCACAAATAGACCTCAGTCTCTTTTTTGCAATTCTGCCAAGTTGGTTCCTACTGATTTTTCAGGACTTGTATTATTATCACTTCCAGGAAGACATTTTCTCTTGTGATTCCTTCACACATCATGTTAGCTATTTCTTCTGTGTGCATCAATTAAGACTTAATCTTTATCAAAACAACACAGTACAATTAGTGATTTCCGCAGTTTTATACTCTGTTCTAGTCCTGAGAATCAGCATAGACACTGGATGGGAAAAATTTCCTAAAAAGATATTTTAAATGAACAGCAATAAATTATCTAGTGAAGGCAGTTAAGACAAGTGGTGTGGAAGACTATAGCTTAGTTCCGTTTTTAGGGAGACGGCTCTAATGTGGAGGAAATATTATCACTTTGAGAGTTAACATGAAAGTGATAGTACAAGTGAGAAAGTTTTCTCATTCAGTTTCCCACCTACAGTCTCACCCAAATTGAGAAAAGTCTCAGGAAATCTATGAGAACTGATCCGGTGAGGGAAAGTTTAGGAACAGTTCTGTTTAAGTGATGAAGAAGCCCTCGTTATCTAAAGGGACCTGAACAATAGAGCATCTAGTAGGGGTCTGGCCAGTGGATAGGGTAGTCAGAGCAAACAGGCCATTGTTTCTCATGTACTTTGGATATGGCTGTATCCACCGAGACCTTTCTTACATCCTTGCACATCTGTGCTCTGTCTAATGCTATGGGTATATATTCCACACTTTATACATTGTCTTGTATACTCATTTGTCACAGGCATCTTTTCTCCTCTCCCTCATGGTCTATCAGTTGATACATACTGTACTTTATACTTTATATCTTCCACTTTTTCTTCATGTATTCCCTAGTTATTTTTCATATACCACACTAAAGCAACACTTACTAAAATAGAACTTCATTATTCGGTGTACAATTCCATACCCTGATCACAATTGCCAATACACTTAAACAAATTCTAGAACAATTCCTATTTGATGGCATCAAGTTTGACAAAATTTATTCTTTCATTTCCTGATTTCATATAATATATTTTTAAATTGCAAAGTATAAAGATAGTAAAACCCTGTCTACTTATTAGTTTAAATACAAAAGGCTGTTTTCTCCTAAATAGAAGAACAAAAAAAAAAAGGAAAATATATATTCTTATGATATTCCACTGGCTGTATTTACTTAATTTCAGGCACTTAATATTTTTCATTCTTAGTGTTCGTTATAATTATCTAAACAAGAGACTTTAAATGATATATTTTAATAAAACAATTATATTAATGTTATTTTAAAAATCAACATTCTAATGTAGTATTTTTCAAACCGCATTGCTAGATATGTAATGAAAAACAATCTATGATTTAAAACCAAAAGTGTCCAAAATGCTGGACTAAACAAAATCAAATGGGTAGTCAGTAGTGAGATTTTTCAAAAATATCGGTATGCAACAATCCTAAATAAGGATATACTAGGCATCATCTTATGAAACTATTTTTACTATGTGTCCTCTCTTCCTCCCTCCCATCCCCTCTCTCCCCGACATGCTATATTTTGTTTTTAATTTCTAATATTATGCATGGAAATCGTTTAGGTAGCTAGTCTAATCACTTGGAAAGCAAGATCTAGTACGTAAATTGTATGTTTGCATTGTATGTGAAGACAGCCTAACATCTTTGTATTCTGAGGGATGTAGACTTTTCTGTGGTTCGAATGCAGACAGATGGCATAAACCCTGGCTCATCACATTGTAGGCATGGCATCTACATGCAGAATTCAAAGGAAACTTCCCCCACCATTCCCTCAGTCCACGTGACTAGTTCACATGCTACACACAGCCGAGTCTTTCACACTAAAGTAATGATTTTTCTTTTATCATTTATTTCTTTTAATCATTATTCTATTTCAGTTGTAAAGCTGTATAGTGATGATGAGGATTTCATACCTAAAGTAATTTGCATGCATTTACATAATGTGGTGGTGTTTTGAATCAACTCACAGGATGTGTGATTCTTTCCTTCTGTAAAGAATAGTTTTATTCCTCCAGTTTCAGAAATGCTGTCACATGGTAGGGAGCATCTAAAGCTGCGTTTGTTCACTGGTGTTTAGGTTTCCTAACTATTGGCTTAGAGCTGATATATCGTAAACTCATGTTAGGAATAAAAGTAAGTTAATAACTAGAATCCCAAAATAAACGAGCCCCTCAAAAACTTTTACTCATCAAAAGAAAAACCTCACTCTACTTCAGGCCATCAAGATTCTTAAGTATAGACCTATGATCACAGAACAAGTATAAATTTTGGAAGTTTCTCGCTGAACGTTACACGTGATTGAAACTATGCCTCTGTGCATTCCCAAATTATAATAGCATGTATTTAACATGCATTTTCAAAAATATTATTGTGGACTTCAGTGTTTTCAGAGACATATAACCTGTATCAGAGCGGGCTACATACACTTTAGGAACAGAATAGAAATACCTATCCTGCCAGTTACTTTGTGACCCTGGACAAACATCAAAAATACAAATAAGGAAACTTTTTCAAAAGACTTCTCTAAGATTGTGTAAAATGATGGTTACTGAATGATAATTTTTTTCTCTCACCAAGTACTCCCTGTACAAATTCAATGGTTATGATAAGAAATGGTTACTATTTTGATTATTCATTCTATAAATTTTGATTTGAAATCTCTTTTCTCTGAGAAGAGCATTTAATAATATGCATCAGGGAAGAAATTCATAAACTCTAAGTCTTACCTAAGTGTATCTTAAGAGGAAAAATGTTTTTATGAGATTGTGTCTCTTTATGCTTTTATGGCATAAATGTAGCTTTCCAGTTCAAATGTCTTTTTGATGAACTTGGTATTCAAATAGATATTAACATAATTCACATACTCTGCACATTGAGAAGGTCATGGTTGACAATTCAAGAGAAAACTTTTTTCAGGATAATGCTCAAATGAGTTCATTGTCATAGAATATATTTTTCCTTGCATTTGAATTAGAGTTCTCACAAAACTAAAAACAGTCCTCACTTATGTTTTGTGAAGATTTCTTATTCTGTGGAATATAGTGTCTATAAAAGGTGCAAAATGGGGATAAAACATGGAGAATTTCCAGCTACTTAACATCTTATGTGCTTTATGTATCCTATACCCTTTTCCTTTGTTTTGGCCGTGACAAATCCGTGCGTTCATCCACCCTTCCCCTCAACATTCTGGCTATAAAAGAATGGCATTTACAGGCATACTCCTGCATGCGCTCACTTCTTTATGAGTTCGCATTGCTATTTAAACACATCAATATATCTTCAGTTGTTTATGATATTATCATCCTTGATTTTCTTTAGATGAGGGAGGAGAAAAATAGCTCGTGACTGTGTCCTTTTATGCAGTGATATTATTCTGTCATCAGAACAACCCCAAGAGAAGGGTATCAATCACCACGCGTATTTTATAGTCAAGGTAACTGCAGCTTGGAAAGTTGAAGGGGAAACCCCTAGTTACGCAGTAATGAAGTGGTGGCTCTGGATCGGTTTGCAGCCACAGCCCTTTGGAAAGTCAGGCTCCTGTTTCCTGCAGCCTCCTCCGTCCGTCACACACGCTGCCTCTCAGTTTCTCCTCTGTTTTGCAAATTCAAATTTAATGTCTTTTTTAACCTATTTTACTGAGGTTAAAAAGATTCCTTTAAATCTATACTCATTATACTCCTTTCTTCTCCCCTCGATTAAACACAAAGCCTTCCAGGCCCCGGCAAACCTCTTAAACATGTGACCGTAGCCGTGCTGGTTGAATCCTGTCTGTGCACGATATTCTCCATGATTAAAAAACTTCAACTAAATAAATGTAGCCCCGTGCAGACCTCCTGCTCTAAGACACTGGTTTCTTCCTAGAGCTTCTGAGTGCCCGAGGAGGCCCTGCTGGAAGTTGGGCTGCGAAGGAAGATTTCCTGCACGGGCAGATCTGATGAAGGCAGTGAGAATACACAGACAATGGGCGAAAGAATATAGGCGATGGTGGCAGCAAGGACCTTTTCCAAGCCCCCACCTAGAAATTTACCAATATGGGAAATGTGCCGTTCTATCCAGCAGTCATACTTTGACCTTTCAATATATGTCAGGCAGTATAGAGAGAGAGTAAGATTAAAAATCAGGAAATGAAACTACCAATTCTTAGGAGCTAAACCTGTGACAAGCATTGCAGTATATAGAGCTTGTTTAAGTCTTACATTCTACCAGTGTTTTTATACCTCCAGCAAGGGTTAATTTTATGCATCAAGTTGGCGAGGCCATGGAGTGCCCATTCAGTTGGTCAAATATTCTGGGTGAGATTAACATTTGAGTCTATGGGCCGAGTAAAGCAGACTGTGCTCTCTCACATGGATGAGGCTCATCAATCCACTGAAGGCCTAAATAGAACAAAAAGGCTGACTCTCCCTGGCCAGTAAGGGGGAATCTCCTCCAGCCTCACTGTCTTCAGGCTGGGGCATCAGTGTTTGCTTTCAGGTCAAACTGAAACATCAGCTCTTTCTGGGTCTGGAGTCTGCTGGTCTTTCAACTGGAACTTAACCCCATCGACTCTTCTGAGTCTCCAGCTGGCTGATGGGAACTCTTAGGACTTGTCAGATTCAATAATCACATCAGTCAATTCCTTATAATAAGTCAGTAAGTGAAGGAAGAAAGAAAAGAAGGAAGGGAGGTAGAGAGGGAAGGTGGGAGGCAGGAAGGAAGGAAGAAAGGAATGAAGGAAGGGAGGGAGAGGTTCTATGGTTCTGTTTCTCTGGATAATCTTGACGAAAAGACCTATGTTTGTGTTCTAGGGACAGGAGATTTCAAGGGGTATGAAATATTCCATTTTCTCATTCATTCTTTTGTGGTTTTTACCCATTTGTGTGTTCACCGGCAGTTTCTGAGACATGGAGACTTCCAAAGGGGCACATTAGTAAAGAAATCTAAGTCCACCTAAATTTTTAGCCCTTATCAATTCTGTGTCCTCTCCTAATTAATCAGAAGTATTCTGGGAGATTGGCCACTTGCTATTTTTATCTGTTGCCATTAATCAATATTTCAAACTGTACTCATTTCTTGCCATGTCTGTGGTTTTGACACAACCAAGTGTCATCTGCCATATTGACTTGATATTTTAATAAGCTCATCAATTTTTACTAAAGTGCATGCACTCAAGAGGTTTGAATATGTTGGTATTGTAATGGAAAACTGGTATCACATGCTATAAAGACAAGATAAAAATAAATCTAAGGAAACAAGAGAATACTATTAAATTCTAATAAGTAAGGCCTCATTGCTCCCAAGGTGCTGAACCGCAGCCAACATTCTCTTTGTTTCAAGTGCAAATCGGCAGGTATTAAGAGATTCGAAACTTTTGCCTTGATGTGATCAGCACGGCTGAAAGAGAGTTCAAAGAGAAGAAATTTCTTACTACATACTTGAGTCGGTGTTAAAGAGGTTTACTTTTTACTGCCCATAATTACCCATAGTAAACTATCATACGTGCACTGCAGTCTGAAGAATATTATTATTGACCATTTCCATCTTTAGTGGTAAGTTTTACCTTCTGACCACTCCTCTCCTGGCATCATGCTTCCCTTCCTCATGCCAACTTTTCTGCATAAATCCATTTTCTTGGGCAAACTCTGTTCTGTTTTAAATAACTGCCTGCCTCAGCTCCATAAAGTTAGCTAAACTGGTGTTATGTTAGAATCACCTGGGAAACTCTTTAAATTTCACCACTCGAAATTCATTTTTTCTTTCAGTTTTATTTTATATTGGTTCAGGTGTACAGCTAAGTGGTTAGCTAATCATATACTTTACATAATGTTCTCCTCCATATTTCTAGTACCGTATCTAGCACCTCGCATAGCGATCCTAATATTATCAACTATACTTCCTATGCTTTCCTTACTTCTCTGTGACTTATTTTGTAACTACCAATTTGTGCTTCTTAGTCCTTTTACCTTTCTCACCTAGTCCTCCAATGCCCCTCCCCTCTGGTGATACCCACTTCCCTCTCTATGTTTATGAGTCTTCTTCAATTTTGTGTATTTTTTCCTTTAGATTCCACATATAAGTGGAATCATATGGTATTGACTGACTTACTTCACTGAGCATAATACTCTCTGGGTCTATCCATGCTGTTGAAAATGGTAATATTTTACCATATTTAAATGTGAATATGAATATTAATCAGCCATAAAAAGGAATGAAATCTTACCATTTTCAATAGCATATATATATATATGTGTGTGTGTGTGTGTGTGTGTGTGTATCATAGCTTTTTTATCCAATCATCTACTGATGGGCATTTGGGTTGCTTCCATAGCTTGGCTATTGTGAATAACACTGCATTCTCAATGGAATGGATAATCTCTAGAGGTAGAATCTAGAAATCTCCCTTTTTTAAAGGCAGCCTCCATCCTCAATTCAGGAAATAATCTGTACTGAGACAAGCAACCTAAGCCCAATTACCTAGGTTCTATTGCTCCCCGTGTCCATCAGTGATCAACAGGTATTGACCAAGTTTAACCAACATTGAGCAGTTCAAAGAAATGAAAATGGGCCATTAAGGTACCCCAAGAAGTGTTAGGAAGCAGAAAAGGAGCCTTGGCATCTGCAATCAAGAATTTTAAAAGGAGGCCATCTCCTCCCTTGTGCTTTCAAATTAAAACTGAGCAACAGATGGCGACAGGAGCATTTCACTACAATATAAGCAAAATAAAATTTCTAAATTAGTAGCGTGGCTCCATAATGTATTTACTCATTCTGACAGTTCTTGTTTTTCACTGTTTCCCTCGGTAAGGATTCGGGGTATAGAGGTAAAATGGACAGAGGGCTTTTCTCCAGAAACTTGCAGTCAAGCAGGAGTGACATTACACTGACCGCTCATAGTCATGCAGCAGTGGCTGGATGGACACATGCCCTGGGGTGACTGAGCCTGCTGTACAGGTAAAAACAAGTCAGACCTGATGACATCTCAGGCCTCTTTGATCTCTAAAATCCCAAGAACGATATTACTCAGTTGTTGCACAGTACATAAGGGAGGTACACAATACATAAGGCAGCATGTACATGTAATATATGCATATATGTTATACACACATATTTATCAATTTAAAAGGCATCACATGCGTCCTTCTTACAGTTTTGAACACGCCCCATTTATTCCTCCTTTTATACCAAAGAGAAGAGTGTGTTAGGATGTGGCAAAGGCAATGTTTTTTCCTCTCATTCTGTTTTTGTTCCGATTATAACTCTCAGTTACTTTATTTTTAGGAAAAGGAAGTAACTGAGCTTTGCTTTGGCTCTGTCAATTCTTCCTTATTATTTGTAGTGAATGCAGTAATTTTCAGTTAGTGTGTTGAGGATCGATCGCAATTTCAGTGGCCTGTCTCTGCTGTTTACGTTACCTTGGGCTGAGCCTAAGACATGGTGGTGAAGGTGAAAGTGAAAGTGGTTTTGCTGCCCTCTGCCCACTTCTCCTGTGGATTTCTAAAGCCCCTTGCCTGTAGTCACATAGCTTCCTCTGTGCCCCCTCTGGTTCATTTTCAAAGGGCTGAGTTTCCGCTGTGAAACGTTGACTGCCCCCTTTTTAAAAGCATATGTATTGATTCTGTATGACCAGCTATGTGCCAACCAAAGAACACACACAAAAGGTACCCTTTTTCCCTCCCAAAGTTTACTGTTACACAGCAATGCAGTTACACTGGAAAATGTTACTTGACATGAATTTGGGTGGAGGAAGTGCCCAGGAGGCCAACAGAGGGAAATGATCTTTAATTAATGGGAACATTTAATTTTGGCCTTGAAATATTGCTTTGCAAAAGTGATGTCAGGTGGAGGGAGCAAGTGAAGCCAAGGTCTAAAGTAGCCATAGGTGATACATGCGTGCACTCTGGTCAATGGAATATGTGATGGGAAAAGGGAAATTATATACAGATATGGATGGATAGAGATAAATCATAAATCACTCCGAGATGGTGTTTTCTCTTAACATGGAACATTTAAATAAGAGTAAACCTTTCGATAATGAGATGGGCATGTTAACTCATATACAGAGAAATAGAGCCTTTTTGAGTTAAATACTGAATATCAGTTGTCTGATTATAAAAGCAACCTAAAATTGTTAATATTCATTGTCCTCTTTCTGTGTGTTTATAGTACTATAGCTAGAGGCTTTCTCTTTTTTAAAGTGAGAAAGTCAGTTTTGTATGTTTGCAATAGAGTGATGGGGATATAAGACTGAGGTAACAACTAGAATCCAAATACGGGCATCTTTAAATGGTAAATAGAAGCAGAACATTGTTAAGCAGCTCATGAGAAGCTTGCTGCTTTCTGCATGCTGCTCTATTTATTTTTAAATCTTTATAACATTTTTATTACAAAGAAAATATGTGGCAACTATAGGATATTTGAAACCATAGAAAAGTTTGCAGAATGAGTCATCCAAAGTCCATTACTCAGAGATAGTGATTATATAATTCATGAGTTTCCTTCCAGTGAAATATGAATGTATAATCCCAAACACACATTTTGACATCAGTGGAGTTGGTATACTGCATGTACTTTTGTGTACCGATTTTTTAATGGACTTGTTCTATGAACTAGTCTATAAAGTCAGAATGTTCTGAACAATGTTAAATTGTGAGACTGACACTCGTAAAGAGATACAGAGATGAATAGCTGGGTACATTTGTTTTTCTTTCATCTCGCACTGGTCACCTGGATAAGGAGAGGCCTAGTAGTTGGTGTTTGCCAACCATCATTATTCGGAATGCCTACGGAGTTCCACAGCCGGAAGCCGGTTGTTGTCAGCAGCTGAGAACCCACTTCCCGTACTCATTTCAGTCTAGGTAGACCTGCTGGAGTAGACTGAAGAGATGTAGCTTTGTCCTGAATGTCAGGGTTGCAGAAGGGCTGGCAGATGGAATATCTGAGAACAGCAGTCTCCTGCAGGAGTGCCTTCCAGGAGCCTCTCTGACACCCCCGTGTCTACAGTCTGTCCCTGTCGCTGCTACTTACTAACCAGCTGTTCCCCGAGTGTTCTAGATCAGGACCAAAAGTAGCAATGAAGATCTTGATGTGGGTGAGAAAAGAAGATCCACCGGGCAGTCTCAGCTGAAAATCATATGCACTGGGAAAAGAATGACTGCAGAGTTGATAAATATATCATTTCTCAACCGAGTTAAAAAAAAATCAATGAAGAGATGAAGGGATTCCCCAGTATATCCGAATGGTGGATTTCTGTGATTTGTTGCACAGCAAACGTGAGGTACCAATTTCTCAGTTTGGTTCTGGTTCTTGTTCTTTCCAGGCCTGACAGTTTCTGGCCATAAGTAAGCCTGATGTTCAATATAATTTTATTTTTTTTCTTGTAGATTTGGCTTAGCGGCTATAATATATAACCATGACCCCCTTTAATGGAGCTAACTTTTATGTATGGATATTTCAGGGATCCTTTCTTATCTGAATCTCCCTATATTTCTTGCTGCCTCCTCAACCTGGCCATGAAACGTGCCCTCTATTTTAGGGACTGGCTCAAGGCCCTTTTCTTTGTGTCTGGTTTTCCTCTCTTTAAATCATTTTGACATTTATGCTTATGAGAGTATCTCTTTTGATTTCTGACCTTACCATGGTCAGATCCCTTTCCATGGATGCCATGAGGCCTTTTCGATCTAGGTCGTATCTATAGCTACTCAGAACTGTATATCAGAGTTTTTTGGTTGCCTGGGAAAAGAGATTGGGACTTGATTTTTATGGGTTTCTAATTATTTCAGTAGGAAATTGGAGAGGCCGAGCCAGCAACTCTTGGTTGCTCAGATGCCATTTAAAACTGGAAATGATTCCAGCGAAGTTTTTTTGTGTGGAAAGTAATGAGTGATTGGAACTATCCTTAAAGATAATAAAAAGTTGGCTGCCATGTACGGAAAGCTTTAAAGGGGAATGGAATTAGAGAAAATCAGTTAACAAATCTCTATAAAACTTTAAGCCAGAGGTAATGAAGGTCTGAAATGGGACAGTTGTGTGACAACAGGAAAGCCGACTTTATCTGGTGCTTGTTTCAAAGCCAGGCAAGGGGACACGTTAGGAGCAATATTGTGGTCTTTGGGCGACTTGAAAAAAATGATAGTGAGCTACTTGGTTAATCATGGTGAGCTTCAGTTTCCTGTTTAAACTATTTTTCTTTTTTTTGAAAAGGAATTAACTATTAAAAATAATATCACCTATATAAATAACATTGGGATTATCAAATCAAAGTATGTATTGGAAATAATCTGGTACACAGTAGGTATGAAAGAAATATTAGCCCTCTTTCTTATCATTTTTAGAATTATTTATTTATACTCATCTAGTTCTATTTGGCTATTTTTGTGTTTATCTAGCCACGAGTTAGAACAGCTGTCTCTGTTGTTTTAATTTTATGAAGGTGGATAAATAGTGTTAGTCTTGCTTTGTTACCTTGTCCCTGCGTGAGAAATAAATGAGGAACATCACTGTCTCGAGGCCCCGTGGGCATTATCTTTGGTTTTCAGAATTGCGTGCCTTCCCCGGGTATGTTTTCCAGCCGACACGTCTCACTACGATAACTCAATGTGAGCTGCAGCATTTGTATCGTCGTATCACCAAGGTTCCTATCATTCGCCATGGCTGAAACAACCTGACATGAAATATAACACTATAACATGTCAGCTGGAAAATTTAAACATTGCTTTTTCCCAAGGAAGAATAGAATCTTTATATTTTAAACCACACTATTCCAACGGCGGGGGCGGGGGTGGTTGTGATATGATATTGATTCTTCTAGGGAGCTGAGTTAGCGAAAATCCCTTTCTACTTAAGACTTGTTCATTTCCCTCTTTTGACGAAAGAACAAGCCGAAAGAAGCTGTTTCATGGCTAACTAAAATCCTTTAAAAAGTATCCCAGGAAATCATTCCAGTTAGCACCGAACCAAACCAAATAAATGGTAGTCTATAAAGGACTTCTTAATTTTTGCTCCTTCATTTTCCTGGCAAAGCCTAAGTAGTCAAGGAGATACAGTTCCTTGCAATTTTATTTATTTATTCACTTATCCATTTATTTATTTGTTGTTCAGTTACAGTGGTCCTGCCTTTTGCCCATGGCTCACCTCTACCCTGCCTCCCCCACAGCCACGGTCAGCCCCCTGCATTGTCCATGCCGGTGAATCCTCCATTCATGTTCCTTTGCCAGCCCCAGTCACTGCCCTTCCCGTTCCAGCTACAGAAAAGCAGAGTTAGAAGTGAAGCATTGAATGATCATCACGATGACTCTCATCCCCATCTGACAGATGTATAGTTGTTAGAATATTACTGACTCTATCCCCGACGCTGCACTTTACATCCCCACGACTATTCTGTTACTACCAATTTGTACTTTTTAATCCCTTCACTTTTGTTGGGATGAGCACTTAGTGAGTTCTATAATGTCTAACCCCTGGGGTGTACACCTGAAACTGATATAATATTGTATGTCAACTGCAATTGAAATATAAAAAATCATTTAAAAAAGTTTCAAAATAACCAGCAATGTAGGACAAAAATTTAAAATAAAATAATAATTTTTCATAAAGTAAAATAAAAAAGGCCCATGAAATGAGTAAATCAATCACCCACATTTGATGAACCTGGTCATCTACATGGACTAAAAGATCACACTTGAAAAGAATGAAGATTAGTCAATAACTGTCATCAATTTTGTACATTTACTCTTTTATATAAATATGAGTCACACTATTTCCAGGAATCAGTGACCAAGGTTCTACATCAAAATGTGCTCAGGGATATAGAGGAAGGGAAGGGAAGAAAAGCAAAGGAGGAGTAAGTCTCTGTAGATGTTCTAAGGAAAGAAGAATCAAATTTTGGCAGGTACATGAAGATACGAAGATAAGAAAAAGTAAAAATCACATTAGTAAGGGGTAGAGTCAAGTCAAGGAACATGTATATAAAGGACCCATGGACAAGGACAACGAGGAGGGATTGAATGTGGGACAGATGGGGTGTGGGAGAGCATTGGGATAACAATGGGGACAACTGTAACTGAAAAAAAAACTCGCATTCATATGTTAAAAAAAAGAACTGTGGGCTTTTTGTCTAGGCTGTGTTTATTTTTATACTCTTCAAAGGATATTAAAGAGACAAGGAAAAGAACTTTGTGTCCTTAGTATTGCATGAGTTGTAGCTAGTATCACTGAAAAAAAGACAAGGAAATTTACAACTGCAAGGTAAAAATATGAAGGAAAAAAAGGGAAAAATTCTTCCATGAATCTAGAACCAACAACCAAAACATAAGAAATGGAATCTGCAGTGTGTGGATCACTCACATTAACCAACCAAAGTGCGGTGGGTCAGTAATCATCCTAAAGACTGATCTTAATTGTTGTATTATCCTGATAGATACAGTTTGGATTATTATTAAACATTGAAAATATCTCAAAAAGTAAAGCATTCCAAAGCAAATAAGAACCAATCATATAAGAAAGCTCACTATTTTCTGAAGTCATCTGTCTCTTACTATTCTTTTTTCTCTGACTGCTTTTGCTGTTTTACCTGCTAAGCATTCTCCTTGGCTCAATCAGAAAACAGACTTCGGTTCCCCATAATAAAAATGGTTTATAAATGCACGCTTGAGGCTTTTTTCTGAAAGCTGACTTTTTCTATACCTGCTGTCACTCTGCTTCTCTATTGATGATCTTCCCTCGATCACAGGAGTCACCGGAGGTGATTAAAGTAGCAAATAATTATACAGTGATGATGAGGGCAGTGAGGGCGCTGGTACACATAGTAAACGTGAGTATTTGTCATGCACTGGAAGCTTGCTAAGTGTTTTCCAAGCCAATGGGTCATGGGAAACACAGCAGTTCTATATGGCTGATTCATCTAATGTCCCAGTTTCCTCACAAGGGGATTGAGGTTAACGCAAGTAAAAGTATTCTGAATTACTCAGTTCTGTTAGTAACAGAACCAAAATGCAGACCTTATTTATTCCGACCTGAACTCTCATATGCCAAATCACCTGCCAAAATAAAACTCTGTAATCAAATGACGTAAGTGCATTAAAATAATGCAAGCTACTTACAAAGGTTACGATGGTGTCATAGCTGATGGACAAGGATGTGAATTTTCAGTTCTGCTGTTGGGGGTGTTAGAGCACAACTCACACTACATCCTTTATATGACCGACCAGTCCATCTTGCCTCAGTTTCTCCATCATACATACTACTCAACTTTTGTATGTCATCTTCACAGGCTGGTTGTGAGGCGTAAATAAGATAATGCATGTAAACTACTCTGTGAAGTACTTATAAAAATAAACATTCTGCAGCACTATTTATGTATTTCCCTTGATCTGTGGAGCGTTGGTCTTCTTCGTCACTCTGGGGACGCCGACAGCCCCTAGAGCATCGACAGTCACAAAGAGCCACAGTGACACTATTGTTGTTGATAAATCATTCTAGTTTTAGAGATTTATTCTAATTTTTTTTAAAAAGGCCAGATGGCAGAGATTCTTATTCTTCCTGTTATCTCATTAGAGTTTTGAACAAGATCACATTTGAGGAAGCTCTTGAGGGTTTGTTTTGCAATTAAGACTAAAAATGTATGTATATGTTGATTTGGCCAAAAAGTTCATTTTGTGTTTTTACCGTAAGATGGCTATAGTAGTGCTAAGTTGTCTTTACCTCCATTCAAAACAGTTTTACTAGATTGAATTGTGACAGCGGTCATATAAGTATACACTTTAAAAAATCAAAATGAGTAAATTTTTGTAATCATTTTAATATTGAAGATGGAAGAAAATATTCACCGATTTTTTATTATTTCAAGAAAGGTAAAAATGCGACTGAAATGCAAAATAAGTTCTTTGCAGTGTATGGAAAAGGTTCTGTGACTGATCAAAGGTGTCAGAAGTGGTTTGCGAAGTTTTGTGCTGGAGATTTCTCGCTGGATGTTGTTCAGCATTTGGGTAGACCAGTTGAAATTGATAGCGATCAAGTCAAGATATTGATTGAGAATAATCAACATTGTACAATGCAGGAGATAGCCAACATACTCAAAATATCCAAATCAATAAAGTTATAGTGAAAATGAAAAAATGTGTCTTTTATTTCATGGAAAAAACCATACAGACTTTTTGGCCAAATCAGTATATAATGCCTTCTTTAGGACGGCTAGATGTTTATATCCTGGTGAGAAATACCAGCAGTGTCTTCTGTGTTTTAATTATTGCTTTGAATTTGCCCAGTCCACTAATGTAGTTTTGGGTGGTGCCCAGTGGGAAGTCAATGGCAGGAAGAGCAGGTAGGATTTAAATACAGTTTTGTGCTGAGGCTGTCCCTACATCCTGGAGTGCTTTGTCCCCTCAAAGATCATGGTATCATCTTTGAAGACTCATTTCAAAAGCATCACCTTCTCTGAGCATTCCCTAACCCCTCCCCTCCATATAAAAATGTATCTTACCTCATGTCTGTTACCGGAAATGATATTCAATAATGGAATGTATTTACTGAGCACTTCATTTCGTGTGTTAGGCAGTGTGCTACCTCTTTACATTAATTCGTATAAGAATCTCATGAGAAAGACATTATTGCTATGTCTCTTTTACTGATAAAAGAGTCGAATGCTTAAAGATGTCATAGAGTTTTCCCAAAGTTACAAAGCTTGTCTTGGCTTCTCCTCGGAGAAGGTGAATGTGCCTTTCCCAGTGGATGCACAAAGTAAGCTCATTCCAGAATATTAATAGAATCAGTTAATCTTTTTGTTATAACCTCCCCAATCCTCTGGAAATATTTGTCAAATACAGAATATTAATAAATAAAACAAAATGTACTGAATAATTAAACCCATGAAGACTTATCTTTAATGCTTTTAGTAATATGTTTAAAAAGAAAAGATGTTGATAACATATGCTTGGGGCAGCACAGGAAGAGATGCACAAGCTGTTCCTTCTCATTGTTCACTCTCAGAGGCTGTTGGTGGGGAAGCAGGATGCCAAGGACTGGGGGCCTGTGGGCATGGTTGCTCAGTGCGCGTGCTTGGGAGTGGATTATATTTTTCATCCTCTGCTGAGTGTTATTTTGGTTCCCTGTTCAAAAATCTTCTGAGTTGTGTATTTTTTAGCTAAATCAGATATTTATTATGAGATCACCAACCTCTCAAAATTTTGGAATGAATATTTTTCATTATATTTATATAATGCAAAAAAACTCCAAGAAATAAAAATCACAACCCAGCAATGACAATGCAATATCATCATCCATCTAGATATACCTTAAACAGCAGATACATGCCTTTCTCACTTAATAATGTTTAACAAAATGCACTTTTCAAAAAGGAAACTTTTTTAGTTTTGAGGATTTTGGATGTCTATTGGGAGTTCACTAGACCAATACTTTCAAAGTCCTTTATCATCATGTTCAAAGGAATTAAAGTGATGGTACCCTTACTATACAGCAGGACTCTCTCCCTAAAGAATTCTAATAAAAGACAAAACCTGAAAGAAATGAGCTATCAAGCCATAAGAAGACATGAATGAAACTTAAAGTCATATTACTAAGTGAAAGAAACAAATCTGAGGAGGCTGCATACTTCCAATTATATAATATTATGGAAAAGGCAAATCTATGTGGGCAGTAAAGCCATCAGTGATTTGGGGCAGGGGAGGGTGAATAGCTGAGTACAAAGGATTTGGGGGGTAGGAAAACTATTCTGTTGGTGATATAAGGTGGATATAGGTCCATATCAATATGCATATATTGATATATGTTTATGAAACTCATATGATGTAACACACAAAGAATGAACCATTAGGTAATGATGAAGTTTAGTTGACAGTGAAGTGTCAATGTTTTGTCCTTCATTGTAACAAAGGTACCATGCGGGTGTGGAATGTTGATGGAGGAGGAGGGTTTCTGTGTGTGTGTGTGTGTGTGTGTGCGTGTGTGTGAGTGAGAGAGAGAAGGGGGTAGGCAGGGTCTGGATTGTAGGAGTACAATATATTACAGATAGAAGTTTGGGCTTTTTCCTATGAAAACCCATAGTAAGGAAACTGAGAAAGATAATGACTAAATAGGATCTCCCATTTTCATCTATTGATGTGATGTTTCAAAAGGAAAGTCACTGAAAGAGCAACGTGAGCAGTGCCATACACAGGAAGTGAGGGTCCTCAAGTGCTCTGGTGAGCAGGCTGTTCAGATGGGAAAGAACAGAGGAGTAGTACAATGTGGACTAGAGCTAAGGCACCGGGAGTGACGATGGGGGGGAATAACACATTTAGGTATTTCTGAGAAAAAGTCAATTGGACATGGTCAGAGGGTGATGACTCCATGTTGGTAATGTGACTTGTGACCTGAAAATACAAGGATTTAGAGGGAAATGAGGTGCTTTATGCTGGGAGATGGAGTGAAGTTTAGAAAATTGGAGGTGGGGGTCCTATGGGGGCAATTTATACCCTGTGGGGGTATCATATACAATGATAATCACTGTGGCCAAGTGAAGACAGGGTGAGACAGCCCTCTGGATTTCCACGGGTATCGGTGACCCTAACGACTGGGCAGAACAGGCATGGTCTGAGGTCCAGGAATCTCCTCTCAGTCATGACTTGGAGGCTGGGGGAGATACTCTTTTAGGAGTACCGTGGTTGGACAGGCAGTGAGGTATTATCTTGTACTTGTGTAAAATCATGTAAATCTCATAGCAACAGAGGCAGGCTGTCATTCTTTCCTTCAATAAATGTTTATTTAGTGTCTGTTGGGTTTCAGAGTAATAATCAATGGATAATTGTCTTTTACTTTTAAATGTGACAGCTTATGCTCAGGGAGGGAAACAAACTACTGACTTGCAGAGGTCGGATGAATTGGGCTGTGTTTACTGGTAATTCCCAAGTCAGGGCCCTGTTTTCCTGTACCATGTTGCTTTCAAGGTGTTATACCTAAGAACAAGCCTGATTATGAGCTGGTTAATTGCATTTCAGTGGTTGTTTAGGATAGCCTCTGCCCTCTAATTAGAGTTACCTGTGTAGAGAAGAAGACCACTGTTGGGCTTCTCAAGTTTTCTAATCAGGCAAACATACACAAAACAAGATATCTAGGTAGTACAATGACAGACACATGGAAAAACTCATCGATAGGGATGTGTTTCCATCTGAGGCTTAACATAATGATAAAGGTGGCTGTTGAGGACTGAAGAAAAGAATTGTAATACCCAGGGAAGGTGCAGCCAGAAATGCAGGCTAGTCCTTGATATCACAGTGATATTTTCAGGAGGGAGAAGGACTCAGCTCTTATCTGTCCTGATGTCGGAGAGTTTTCCTTGGTTTCATAGTGTTTATGTATCAACAGTGGAGAAAGAGGTGGTTGGAGGTAGTGCAAAGTTTGTGCCTTTCTTCCCTTGTGCCTTTCTCCTCTCCTTCCTCTCTAGTTGCATTCCTTCCTTTATTTCCTTTCATGTCTTCTACAAGCACTAACTTATCATTTAGTATGTATGATGTACTTGGAATATAATAGAGAGAGGGGCATGGCATTGCCACCATGGAGCTTGCATTTTTATGCAGAATGTCAAAAAATACACATAATTTAATTAGTGCTAAATGATACAAGAATTTAAAAAAAATACATGGGACCGAGCTGGACCATTCATTTCAAACAGGGAGTTTAAGGCAGAGATTTTTGAAGGTTGATAGTGAAACCAAAGCTTAAAGGATGAGAACGCGTAACTTCACACACGGAACATTTCTGAGTCTTAAGAGGAACCTACAACCCACCCAGTTGTTCAAACCTGAATCAATGGCTCCTATGTTCCTCACTTCCTTCATGAAATCCATCACAGAATCACTCGCAGTCCAGGATACAAATAGAGAAGTAAAAACCTTATGATAGGTTTTCCCCTCTTAGGGGGGAAAAAGGGGATTTAACCAGGAATTGGTTACATTGGTGACAGATAAGAAGAAAGCCAAAGAAGAGATTGTGTCATCGACCTGGGAACCCAGGAAGCTGCTACTACGCTTAGACTGGTGGGGAAAACTGGTGGGATTGTCCAGCAGGGGCTGAAGCCATGAGAACACTCAGCTGCCTCTGAGGATGGAGCTGGGAAGCGGAGCGGGACCACCGGGAACTCCATCTGCGTCCTGTTTCTTTCCTTTCACACCTCTTTCTTGCCTGTGTCGGCTGGGACAGCCACAGCTCCATCATCACAGTAAACAGAGGAGCAGGGTAAGGCTGAGGAATGGATCCGAGGACAAACAAGCTCTGGTCTCTCACAGAGTGTCATTATTTCAGAATGTTATCTCAGAGTAGTTCACTGCTGTCCATTCCTAGACTCTGGTTGGAGTCACCATTCCGCCACAACTACCTTCTAACTGCATACCTTGGTTTAGTCTGGTTCCCTGGCAAAGCAGTCGCAAGGAGTGAATGAGTAAGTGAATGAGTGAATGAATGGCATCATTGCAATATGAGGGGATATAAGGGAGGAGTGAGGTTCAGTAATCTGTATGAGCTTCTGACTTACCAATTTGCCTCTGGCGAGATCACCTATTTTTCTAAACCTCTAGTCCTTATTGGTAAAATGCCTATAGTAACTCTCTCATAGGAATGACAGAAGTAAAAACATCTTAGGTAGGTGAACGTGGTTAACAAACTGAAAATACAACATGCCACTGTGGAAAAGTCAAAGACCATCGGCCCCAGGGGTACCTGTGTGTGTGAGTTCTCACTCTGTTATTTACTATTTAGGTTATCGCTTAACGTCTCTGAGCTTCAGCTTTCCCTTGCACCCCATGTGTCTTTCACTACCTTTGCATCTGATCAGACTCAGGACTGGCTGTGACAGAACGTGGTGGGAGGGGATTATGCCGCTTCTGAGGCTGACCCTAAGAGGAGCACTGCCCTGAAAGGCTGTGAGGGAACTTGTCTGGCCAAATCCAGGGGACAAGGGGACAGCAAGGGGCCACATCAAGGAGAGTGGAGGGGCCCCAGCAGTAGCACTAAGTACCAAACATGAATGAGGATCTAGAACCTTCTAGAATAGCCAGTTGTCCAGATGAATGCAACACCAGAATGAATCCAGGTGGAACTGGTGGAGACTCTCCCAGGCACCCCACATAAATAAGATAAATAATAACTTGCTATTTGTAGCCATTTGTAGCCAAGGTTTAGGATGATTTATTGTACAAAAATAGTTAACTAAAATATTAATAGTACATATGTTAACAAATGGTATGACTTCTTAGGAAAGCACGAATAAAAGCATTATCAATTATCAATTAAATGTTTAATGCTATTATTGACTTAATATTTTATATTATTAACTCTGAAAATCATTGAAGGTATCATTATGTTTTATGGAGAGCTATTTCAACTGCATATGGATTAAATTATGACTTCACTATTATATTCAGGGCAGGATCTAATTGCAGTTCATATTTCTTAGCCTCCCTTTGCCTCCACCGTTTAGCATGTTATCTCACTTATAGTAGGAACTCGTACGCATTTAACTGAAAGGAGTATAGACAATGTGCACTTCTTAGATATTAAAATCTATTTTCTTTCCAACATTGGTAAACATTTTATAGACTGTCCTTTGATTTTAAGTGTACTAAGGAAGAATTCGTGTGGCATAAGCCCTTTTGTTGATGTCAGGAACAAAGACCAGGACAGGCAACTGAGTACTGGTTTGAAGGACAAAGTTTGACCTCACTTGCCCTGTGAGCATCTCTGTTCTGTGGACTAGAGCTCTTGAGAGTCTTCGGTGGAGTCAAACTTGGAGCGCTCGGAGCTGAAAGGAGCTGCTTGTCGCTATCTATGACTCAGATTATTTCTTTGCCTATTAAATTACAAGAGACAGTTCCAGCTGGATCCATCAATGTATTTATAACTCAGTCACACGATTTTCCTCCAGGCGGAAAACTTGGCAAGCATCCTTTGAGCCTGGCTGCAACTTTCAAAGATGAGAACAGAAAAATAATCATGGCAGTTTTCGTACCGGAATTCATGTCTAAATTCTGAACATAATGGGAGAATGTTAATCCCCTCAGCACACCACAAGTCACCATTTCCACCAAAGGAGAGAGGGAGTATGGCAATTCGGGATTTCATAAAGAGTGAAACTACAATTTTGTCTGCCTCTCTTGGATCCTCTTCTCAAGACGTATATGATCTCTGGTAACAACAGTGAGAATGTCCCTGGAATTCTGTGATGGAAAGGAAAGCTTTCATTTTAATGACGTGACATGGTCTCTAGCACGTAACCTACACCACTCTGCTCTGTGCTTGGGACACACCGTCTTACTAATCAATAAGATAGTTTGATTTCCCTCATCTGAGAAAACTTAGGTCATGACAAGATAGCATACTCAGAACACAGATTCATCACCTATAATTTAGTTATAGCTTTGTTTCCAAGGGAAATTATTTAAGTAAATATATGTGTATATGTATGTGTTTATATGTGTATACATACACATATATACATATATACATATAACTTAAGTGCTGTTATCTAAAAGAAGTTGTGTACATCTATCAAATATATACACACACACACATAGACACATTTGTAGAGTTTATTTAGCATTTGACAGAAAATTGGACTCGAAGTGGTCTAAATAAAAAGGCAGTGTGTTTAGTCATATAAGTCAGCATTAGGGTACAGCTGCAACATGGTGATGTCACTAAGAAACTCTATAATGCTCTGTCCCTCTCTGAAGTTGAAACACTCCTCCCTAGTAATTCCAAGATTTTCAACCTTTACTTAGAAATTCTAGTGCAGATAATTCATTTCCTGGTGAATTCCATTAAAACACCTAATTGGAGTCTCATTGGTCTGTTACGAGGTATTCAGCAACGTCTAAATTAATTGCTGTAGCCAAGAGGAAGCATTTGACTCAGAAACTCAACCTGGATCATGGGCCCTATAGTGAAATTCTAGTGAATGCTGTATATGAGTTAATATAATGTATCCGTGCTAATCTTCTAATTTTGATTGTACTATGACTCTGTAAGATGTTTATATTAGGGGAAGCTGGGTGAAGACTATGTAGAAACTATGTTTTCAAAACTCTTTCATTCATCTAAAATTATTCCAAAAATATTTTAGAAATTTGTACATTGAACCTAGTGGACTACAGGACAATAAAGACTTTAAATGTAAATACTGGCGAACGGCTTCACCTGGCAGTCTGCTTCCATCATCAAGATCAGCACCTTGGTATTCACTGCAGGTCATCCCAGTTTACAGATGCTTGCTTCTTTGGGTCTCCTTTGGGTTCACCGGCCACTCCTTCTTCATACAGAGATACTATTAATTGCAGAAGCAGTATTATGGTTCATATGTTTGCATACTTTATCTCCCCACCTAGATTATGGGCATTGTGAGGGTGAGGTCCATAGGTTATTCATCTTTAAAATCTCACAGTCAAGCAGAGAGCCTCATACAGACCAGAAACTCGTTAAATGTTTTCTAGTGGAAAACGTGAGCATGAGCGTGCTAGTCTGTTAATTCACCTCAACAACTGGGATCCCAGGCTGTTATTTTCCCTAGCTGAAGATTTGGCTTTTGTATAAATATTCAAAGAAAATTTTAGTTGTATGATGTTCATTTAATTCTTCTCTTTCCTAGACACAAATGCACAATAATCACATTTATCATAGTTAAAGAAAGCATATCGTAAGTCTGTTTATCAGGAAAAAACATGGAAAAATGCTAAGATATTTGCTTTATTTACTGTGGGGGTTGTAGGGGGTGGAGTAAGGCATTGAGTTGATTTATGCATTTTCTACCAATATTTATTAAGTTTCTAAATGCTGTTTTAGGATATGGTCTATGCCACCCCGTTTAAGAGATTAGTGAATTCATTTGAAGAAGCAGGCAGTTCAGTGAGGGAGAAAAATCACCTGAAAGTATAGCATATTGGAAGTGAAGTCACAGTTCCTCCACCTGGCCCCCTGCTATTGTCTCCTGCTGTCTCTGGAATGAACCAGTTTTCCATCAGCTTTGGTGTTGTCACACGATACGCATCCATCAGCAAACATGCGCTGAGCTCCTACTGAGGACGAGTGTCCTGGGATAAAATGATACTGGGTCGTGAAAATGCTCCCCTATCTAGACATGTCTTATTGCTGACTTTTGTGTACCCTCTACTGGGCACTTTTTTACAAATTAAAAAATTTTAAGGTGGACTAGGCATAAGTATGCACTAGGCAATGCAAGTGTAACTTTTAGGTAATATATCTTCAAATCTATTTCAGGGAAATGTGTTCATATGTATGGTTATGCTAAATATAATACAAGCCCAGAGGTCCTGTATCTGGCAAAATTCAGGAGGAAGAAATCAGGCTCCCATCTGTCTGGGGCTGGCCAGATCAGTTGGAGGCTGGAGCTCCAGTGTGCTGACAGTCCTGGGCATCAACATGAAGAAAGTCAAAGAGTTTCTGAATAGACAGGAAACATTATGGGGATACAGTTCCATGGAGTTTCTAAGAATAAACTGTCTAGGGATTATTATTCAATCTACTGAAATGAAAAAAATAAAAAACTGACCTAACTTCAACTTGCATTGAAATGAACTGCATCCTTAAAGGTTCGTATGTTGAATTTCCAATTCCCAACGTAATAGCATTTGGATATGGAGCCTTGGGGAACCAATGGATTCTGATGAGGTAATGCAGGTGGGGCCCCCGTGATGGTATTAGTGCACTTATTGGACCAGATACCAGAGAACGTGCTCCCCTCCCCTCTCCCTGCCACGTGAGGACACAGCAAGGAGGTGCTGTCTACCAGCCAGGAAGAGAGTCCTCACCACAAACTGACAGTGTAGGCACCTGGATCTCAGACTTTCAGCCCCCAGAACTGTGAGAAAATACATTTCTGTCGTTTAAGCTACTTAGTCTATGATATTTTGTTAGGGCAACCTGAGCTGACTAAGATACTACCTTTTTCTCTCCCTGAGGCTGATGAGAGTTAGCAGAGCTGTGAACACATTCAAGTGAACTGGCAAATGTTTTTTCTTTTTTTTTTATTGTTCAGGTACAGTTGTCTGCATTTCCCCTCACAGCTCCCCCCGACCCCAGCCATCCCCACCTCCCTCCCTGATCCCAACCCAGCTTGGTTTTGCCCATGTGTTCTTTATAGTTGTTACTGAAAACCCTTCCCCTTCCCCCGCCCATTATCCCCTCCCACCTCCTGTCTGGTTACTGTCAGTTTGTTCTTAATTTCAATGTCTCTGGTTATATTTTGCTTCCTGTTTGTTTTGTTGATTAGGTTCCACCCCAAGGTGAGCTGGCAAATATTTTTTCATTGGTTGCCTCTTGATTCTGAAGGACTAGATGTTTGACATGATGGGGAGCTTTAATAAGGTATTGGGTGACCTGGAAGTAATCAGGATTACTGTGGAGAAAGCTTCTACGGGTACTCACGGTAGTTTATACTTCAGAAAACTCATTATTTAAGGGCAATGTCAGCTGTAGGAAATCACAGCTGATCTACGACTGAAATATGGCGACAGAGTGGAACACTATAGCTTACTTCCTGGTTTGACTAGTGAAGTCCAAATATAAATGGTTTGTATGTATGGATCTGTATGTCCAAAGTACATTATTCAAATGGTCCATGTGGTTGGGTTAAGATGACTGAAATGAGAAATTTCTTCTCATGGGGTGTTTACTTCTTCCTGTGGATTTGTAAAGACCTGTGTTGAATCCATTGTTAGATACACCAGGAAGGACTGCTCCTTGACCGAGCCTGAAAAAGGCCTGAAATGTAAGATCACTAGTAAAGCTCATAATTAACCCTCAAAGATTATGATTTTTAGTATATGAGGTTTAGTAACTGAGTTTAGGGGCTTTCTGATAACACACTGTATAGACAATTCTAAGTGATTCTTAATCTCTTAGTGATACTTTCTCAATGTCTGTCTTTTAGGAACCTTTTCAACTTCCTCATCTTTTCCTATCTTATTTCCAAGCACAAAAATGTAAGACTAGTTACTGTGGCTAATACAAAATGCTATACGTGACCTTTGTATTTGATGAACTTACATTTAATGGGGACAAAATAATATGAGCATAAAATTAAATATTTAAGCAATTCAGAGGAAGGACCAATGACTCTGCATTTATTCATGGAGGGATAGGGGTTGGACTATGGTATCTTGGGGACTGAAGTGAGGATGAAGAATATAGCAACTGGTTAAGATCCGTGGCTTACTAGCAAATAGAATATTTTAGGGAGAGGAAGGTAGCCAGTTCAGGCAAAGGTCCCCCACTCCCGCCACAAGAGAACGATGAAGGTCGATTGTGGCCAGACTGGAAATAATTTTGCACAACTAAAACAATATAAACAGAATGTATTGATCCTGCAAATACCATAAAATATGTTTTAGGAATACTGAATTAGCAACAGTTTATTGCAGAGTGGGCATGGCAAGTGGGAAAAGTTGGAGGCACAGAAAAAAAGAATGTTGGAGGATTTGGATGGTCTTAAGATTAACAGCTCTCTTTCGTCACCAAAGCTTTATTGCTTAAAGAATTCACAGAAGGAACTGGTAATTTAATAGGAATTAAAGAATCATTTTATTAGTCTAGATTAGAGAAGGTAAGGCAGGTGTTCCTTGCTTCGACCTTGACCTCTTTGATGCTCAGATCCACAGATGCCTTTCTGGTCCTCCTTTATGACCTTTTAGATCCTAAAACAAATGATACGCCTTCCAGCTACTGTGCCTTCTGTACATCAGTCTCATCTCCCTGGAGCTCTTTCTGTCTCTTTCCTATCGTGAATTCACACCCAGCTTTCACATTTCTGCTCAGATGTGACTACTTCAGGGTGTCTTCTCTACTATCCTCATATTTAGGCAGGCTTGTTCTCTGCTTTTCCTTTTATCTAGTAACATGCCTCTATTAATACTTACACAATTATTTGTCACCACGTTGATTGATGTTTATCTGGTTCAACTAAAATGTAGGCTGTTTGAAAGCATGGGTAATAGCTATGAATACTGGGGATGCAGCGATGCACAAAAGCAGTATGTGTGCCATTTTTGACATTGAATAAATGTTTGTTGAATTTATGAATGAATAACTTCTAAAATAACCAGTCCATAGCCAAAAAAGTAGTGGAGCCTAGATCTAAAATTAGGTCTCTGTGAAGAGATAAAAAAAGAAAAAACAAATTTTTTCAAACAGAGATATCTTGCCAAAAAAAACAAAAAACAAAAACCCAAAACACAGGATTAAACCTACTTTGGTACACTGAGACAAATACCACATACCAAGATTTAAAATACTTTGCCCTTAAATAGGTAGGTCCCAGCGAATGCAATATTTTACCCCCGATACAGACAACGTCAACTTTCTGACACAGAAGTTTGAAATAGAGATGCACAGGGCAATGCTTGGAAGCCCTCACGTGCTGAGAGCTCTTTGGGCTGTCTCCTCGCTGCACAGATGAACACCACGAGCCTGCTGGAAGGGGTTCAAAGAACAGCCCACAGCAGCACTCATGTCTGCCGAAGTGACTGACGTTGGCTCCGGCCTGGAATCCAAAGGCGACAGCTGACAAGGAAGGGTGGAAGGGAAGGCAGAGGTGAGGTCTGAATAGTTGCAAAAGCCCAGCATCGCAGAAGGCAGGCATCTTCTGGAGTTATCAAGTGTCTGTGACATGTTGCACCAGAGATCATGCTAACAGAGTAACAGCTGGTGGTGGAAGCAGCCAGCCCTAAAGAAATACTCCCTCTCCCCCTCCTCTGTAAGGTCCAAAGTAATAGGAGTGATAAAAATGGGTTGTGTCTTTTGATATCTCATTTATTCATCTCAGTAGCAAGAATTATTCTAATAAAACATTAAATAAGACATTAAATAATGCTTACTATATATGTCAGCCTTTGTTCTCGGTGCTTTGTCTACATTAACTAATTTAATAGCCCAACAGTCCTATCGTATTGGTACTATGAGCAACTACCCCATTCAGGTGAGAAATGGAGGCACAAAGCATTAAAATATTTGCCCAAAGCCATCCAGCTGGTATTTAAAAGTCTAGTTCCTAAGAGCATCTGCCGAACTCTAACACTACACTGTCCCTATATGATAATATAATGGTTAGCTTTTATTGAATGTTTACTATGTGAGATTCACATACCCAACAGCTGTCATGTGGAATCCTCAGTGCACGCTCAGGAAGAATGTTTTCCAGGGTGCCTTTATGGTGAGAACTGAGGCAGAGTGGGCTGACTTAGTGAGAAACAGTTACCGAGAATTTCCAGTGTATAATGATAAGACGAGAGGTGATGAGCACACATAGGAAGGCGAGTGCCCTGCCTGCAATGGGCTTACTATGTAAGGGAGTAGGCGTTGGCAGGATCGTGGTAGGAAATGGGCATGAACGTTCATTGGCCACCTACCCTGTTCCAGGCACCGGGCAAGTCATGTTGCTCATGACATGGCCTGTGAGGTTGACATCATTCCTGTGGGAACGGTCCAGTTCGAACCCAGTCCTCTCTAGTCATGTAGTTTTCATTATGTTGAAAATATTATGAAACACCTGGGAAGGAGGTGGGGAGTCTGCCTTTGCAGACCCGTCTAGCTGAGAACGCTGAGCATCTATTGTAGCCCATTCTCACGGTCAGTGAGTGGCAGGGACAGTGCCACGTCTGTGCCACTTGGCTACAGCTTCTAGGTCAGACTCTAGCCTGACTCATTTCTTTCATCCTTGTCTTTTCACTGAAAGCATGTGTGAGGGACTGAGTATTGATAAAAATATAGCTGAAAAACCTTTAGAGAGCAATCCATTCTGAGTGTTATTCATAGAAAACATTAAGAGTACTCAGTAATTGATACAAATGACCAGATGCTTGTCCCAATTTTTATTTTTATTGAAAACAATTTTTTTGCAGAGTATCCTTTAAAAAGACAGATGCAAACAGATTGAGGGGGAAAATGACAGGAAGATATATTTGCATAAAATACAAAAAAGACAGTTTTGTGCTGTTTTAGATGCCTTTGTAGGCAATAGTCCTTTTTAAGAATGATTTTGCGTATGTATGTAGCACTGTGTGGTATGGATTTTTCTCTTGAAAATAAAATCAGTAACTTAGTATGGTGCTGAGTTCACCCCTTCACATCTCTGGACCACTGTCTCCTTGACTTCCGGTTCTGTGTACAGGTGACTCCAGCAGTATTCAAGTGAAAACCCTGTGACCAGAGCTCCAAGAAGGCAATGCCCGGAACTCCAGTGCCTCCCCACAGCTTGCAAGACAGGACCCAAAACCTGCAACTAATGCTAAGGCTCTGAACTGGCCCCACTCCCCAGTTACCCCACCCCCTTCATTCTTACCACCATCACCATGTAGCCCTAACTCTGGGCAAGATAACCCGTGTTTTTCATTTGTTCAGGAGTCAACCCCTTTTTTGGAGGCTGTTTCTTGTTCTTGGTATGTATGCGTTTTCATACCTGTCTCTTTAACAAATGTATACTCACCCTTCAAGTTCCCAAATTCCTGCTCTGGGAGAGAATGGCTTCACAAAGGTACAACTGAAGGATGTGGTAGATGAAAAAAACATCTTCTTTTGCAATCACCAAATTTCTAGTAATGTTTAAACTTTTGTTATTGTAAAATATTATCTTTCAAGCTGCATCTCTTTTCCTAAGTGGAACATGGTGTGTGTGTGTGTGTGTGTGTAACAATTGTTTGTTCACTATGTGAGTCAAGGTTGTGTTTCTCCTTTTCATGCTCTACTTGTAAACATCTGGGTCTTTAAAATGTACTTTCAGATGTTCAGTTATGTAGAGAGAGTTTCTTGTGTAGATTTTCTAGGCAAAGTCAGGTGAGGCTCTGTTGGGCTTCAGCAAGAATTTGCCATGGTCCTTCTAAATCAGGGATGTCAAACTCACTTTCACCAGGGGCCACATCAGCCTTGCGGTTACTTTCAAACGGCCAAAATAATTTTAGGACAGTATAAATGTAATTACTCCGTGACTGTTAAGGAGTTGAAATTACATTCGGCCCTTTGAAGGCAACCGAGAGGCTGATGTGGCCCCCCAGTGAAAAGGAGTTTGACACCCCTGTTCTAAAGTGTGATGATTCGGTGGGAGTAGCCGTGTGTGCCTATTGATAACTCTCTGCCCCAGAGGACTCAAGAATGAGTAGAGGGGATTTTTTTCATTGTAGTTTGAAACTATCATTGGTTCTTCTCCACTACCTAAATGAGTAGATAAGGAAACACAGTCCCCACAGCTCCTTTATTACCTGTTTTTCTCTCACCACCTGCAAAAGCTACCTGACTGCCTATTTCATAATGCAGCACCCAAACTTTTTTACTCCTTGTTTACTCCTAGAATTTCACTTCATAATTTCTGTCATGAAACAGAAGGAAAGGAGCAGAGTTGTGTGTGTTGGCTAGGTGAAAGAGATTGTGATGGACTTTCTGGTTGGTGGACCACAGACCTCTTCAACCTCTGACTTCTTCTCATTGAGTCTCTCCACTCTATAACTCATGATAATTTCCTCAAAGGTATTTGAGCAACTTGCATTCTCATTATTGTTGTAAATTTGAGTCACTCTTCTTTTCCTGGGCATTTTGTTGGAAAGCTGATAGAGAACAGGAATGACTCAGCTTTAATCAGTGAGCCATGTGGGTCATACCTTAGCATTTAATTATTTTAATTTATTGATATTTCCCATTGAGCTCCCAGGTCATGCATTCTAATTATATAGTAGACACTATTCTAATTATATAATAGGTGCTCGATAAAAAGTCAGCTAATGAATTGGTGATTCCAATGCACATGGGTAACATGGAATATACTAAATTAAATATTTTCTTAATTAACCACGCTACAAATTTAAATATAATCCCGTCTTCATGGCAGTCTCTCAAAATAGAATGGTCATTAAGTCCGCTGACATGTATAACCTCCAAGTTGACTTAGTGCCCCAACCCTACATTTCTCAAATGGGCTTAGTTGATTAAATGAAACTGCGTGGGATTATTTGTCTGTCTGTCTGGCACAATTCATGACGAAGTAGCCTCCTCATATATCAGTTCAGGCTTTAGTGGGATTATGAGAAAAATTGCCTCTTTTCGGAGGACAGAGGTTTAAATATTTTATATCTAGGAAGTATGCAGATGATTAAAGGTACAACTTAATTGAATAGTTTGTATGCACTGAATATTTGAACTCCTTATTCCAAGTTATCTAGTGTACTACAGATTTTCATTCATTCTCTCATACTTACTAACCCCTGGAGAAAACAGTCACCCAAGAACATTCTCAAAAATGGTGTCAGTGGAATTAATACTGTAACTTTTTGCTTCTTTTCATATTAATTTTCATCTTCTTAGCATAAAAAAGTTAGTTTAAAAATGTTTTAGCCTACTAGTACTTAAAATTTTGTAGGAACATAAGGGTGCATATATTCTCTTGAGTGGCTACTGGAAGTATCAGGAGGAATACTTTGTAAAGTACGTGATTGTCTAACCACTCTGCTGTACACCTGAAACTAATACACAATAACATTGAATGTAAACTGTAATTGGAAAATGAAATTTAGAAAAAGAAAAATTTATATAGGAAGGTCCTCTGACAGAAGCACAGAGTTTAAAATGAATGAAGTTCATTTGGAATTGACTGATCACCATCATCATCATGGTCGCTATTTGAAAAAGTGAGAAGAAATAGCATTTCTGTTCCTCAGTTGGCTAGTTTTTCTACCAGAAGAGCAAGTATCAGTTTTGGGTTTAAATAATGCCCAGTAATTGACTGTATTGTAGGACTGGTACACTGGGTCATTATTTGTATTGAAGGTACTTCGATGGATCATTTAGAATGCCCTTCAAAAAAAGTCTTGCTGTCCATCTGCACGGGGTGTGGGTATCTGAGAAACTTCACTTGGTAGCGTTCTCGGTGTCTGTTTTGCCCACGACTCTAGCCTAGACCACGCTACCTCATGTGAGAGTATCCAGTTACTGAGGAAGGCAGTGGGTAAAAAGTCTGACCATTCCCACTTCATATGGGATTCCTCTGATGGGTAATCTTCAACCCAGACTTCCTCACTGGGTTGCCAGGGACCTTGTCAGGTCTGCCTTGCAGTCCGACAGTCAGTGTCCCTGCCCCCACCTCATGCTTCCTCCCATCCCGTGTCACAGGATGATTCCCGCAATAAACCCTTTGCACTCCTAACTCTGTCTCAGCATTGGCTTCCCAGAGAATCTGATCTTTGGACAGTGTGATGGGAAGATTAATTATAGGGAAGACCAAATGGGTGAAACAGCACCCATTTGGCTTTTCTTTCCCTCTACTCTTATATTTAAATATGCAAGGATGCTCTCTGAGATCTGAAGCAGCCATTTGCTAGTATGATTTGGATGTAGAAGAAAGGAGAATTCCTTTCTTCTCGGGATTAAAATTAGGGGCCCTGGCTGGTGCAGCTCAGTGGATTGAGCGCAGGCTGTGAACCAAAGGTCCAGGTTTGATTCCCAGTCAGGGTACATGCCTGGGTTGCATTCCAGGTCTCCAGTGACAGGGCATGTGAGAGGCAACCACACATGGATGTCTCTCTCCCTCTCTTTCTAAAAATAAATAAATAAAGTCTTAAAAAAATGCTAGGCCAGCTGCTCACCTGCAAGGTACATTGTGCCAGAGTTTGGAGAACAAGCCTATGCAGCAATGATAATAAAGTAGTGCCATAATTTCCGGTTTTGTCCTGTGTGTCTGCATCTCCCTTTCCATAATAAGAAGATGCTGATAGGCCGGGATAGAAATGAGGCCTTCCTGGTCTCCTGGCTCACTGGCTTTCTTAACAATAGCAAAAAGTCACTGTAATTCTGAGTGCTGTACATTAAAAATTTTAACATCCTGTGTATGCATATCGTGCCTTGATATGAATGCATCATTATTTAGGATCTTCCCTACAACCATTTGATTATGCAGAGCATGTTCACCTAAGCCTTTGTTGCTCAGGGAGTGAAGATGGCCGACTCAGGTTTCATCAGGATCGTTATCATTATCTCTTACTGAGTATTTTGTATGTGGCAGATATTGTGGTGGACGTTTTATATTAATTACCTAATTTACAATAGCTTTGTGACCTTGATACCATGACTGCCCACTTGCAGATGTGAAAACTAAGCCTAGAGGGTCTAAGTAACATGTCTAAGGTCACACTATAAAAAATAGCGGTTTTGCTCTGCTCATCAGGTCTGACAAATGGATTCATTTTGCCTGAATCCAACACCATTGCTCTTTTTCTTTCATGTAAGAATTCTATTAATAGGAACACAAGAGAGACTTTATAACACTTGGAACAGATTATGTTTTTTTTTCCTAACATATCTTGCTGGCATGTAGGGGTAACACAGATTTCATCGCACAGAATGTATTTTCACTTCTTGGATTAATCAGAAATGTTTATTTCCCTTTTCTTTCTTTTGCTTTCTCTGATTAAGAAAAAAGTTATCCTGCTTTTCTTTGTCAGGTCTATATTGTTTTCCAGTGTAACTATCCTTCCCAGGTAATAACCATTTTTTCTATTTGTGAGATTATATTTTAATTAAACTATTATAATGTTGCTGAGTGGCAAGAGCATGGACATAAGTGTGATAGATGTGGCTCTGAACCCTGCAGCTTATGCTGATACTCTGTTTGCCACTTTATTTGTTGTGTGTAAGATCTGGAGGATAAGACCTACTTTATATGTTTTCTATGAAGGTTAAAATGAGACCATCCATTCACCTTTTATTTTATTTATTTGTTAGTGACTGGAAAGACAGATGTAAACAAGTAAATGGAATGAAACAGACCTACAGGGCGTTAGGGAGCATAACGATAGTACATAGTAAGGCACTGGGCATGGGCAGGACATTGGACAGGCAAGTTTTCTGGAAGGTTCGATACTTGAGTTCCGGTTATAAGTTTGAGGAAACATGTCTGAGGAGAGAATAAAGCAACGAGGACAGAGAATAGCAATGAAAGCCGAGCAGAGGGAGCAGTACAAGCAAATGAAATAAAGTACTCAGAAATAAACATACCGAGTTTGTTTTAGTTAATAGTTCAGGAGTAGTTACTTCTTGTGGGATATGAGTTTGGAGGCAGTGGTAGATGGAGTGATGCCATTTGTGCTTTCATTTGTGTGTATTAAATATTTAAAGACTAGAATGATGCTTAGTGCTTACAAAATGATAGTTCTCAATTTTATTTCTCTGGGATTTGTTTTTACTTGTGTACTCCTTCCTTTTCTTTGTCCTTCCCTATGACCTACCTAATTTCCTATCGATATCAGAGTCCACTCCTTTGAACTGCCATCCATTAGTTTGGGATCCAATCAATGAACCAAAGATATTTACCCAGCTTTCCCCCCAAGATTTTCCACACAGTCACCCTGTTTTTAAGTGTCACTGGCTGCCTCCTTATTTTCTGTCTATCAGGTGTAGTCATGGCTTAGGAAGTGACATTATAAATGGCTGAAAATCATTATCAGTTTGGAAAGCTCTAGGCAGGGTGGAAACAGTACAGAACTTGTTTATTTTAAAGGAATAAAAGGTATGTAACAAAATGTAGAATTATTGAAAATAAAGCAATTAAATAATAAATTAATATGTACACAAATCAACTAAAAAAATAACAGAAAATACTTTGGTTCTTTTTTCTACATTCTTTATTTTTGTTTTACTATTGAATTTATTTGGGTTGATTGGAAACAGAGCTGTGAAGAGAATTCTGTGAGAATATTTTGAATAAATTGATCTGTCAAAGTGGTATTCTAAAGATAAATTTGAGGGCACAGAATCATGTTTTTACATGCCATCACTCAAATAATTTTAAAGGAATCTACTGTGGGAAAGTGCATTTCTTATATACTAGATATGTTTATGTGGCAAAGGTAACTTTGCAAAATAATATTAGGGATCATTCATTTATTTGTGTTCACTTATTCATTCATTCAATCACTCACTTTACAATATGAATTGATTAAGCCTCTACCATAGTCAGGATCCGTATTAGCTATTCAGCATATGAAGAAGACAGGTAATCATGTTTACCAGAACTTAGCATTTTTGATGAGAAGGCAGATTCTACTCAAATCAATTCAGTGTGATGTATAATAACTAAGGCGAGGTCATGATTTGTTGCCCTTGGAGCAGACAAATGAGCCACAATCTGCACAGTTTTACTACATCAGTTTTAGAGGATGAGTACACATTTCCTGGGTGGACTGCATAGGAGCAGCTTGAGTAATGATGCAGAGCATCAGCAGTGTATCACATGGAATTCAATGGCTAAGATTTGGAGTTACAGAGTCAGAGGAATGATTCAAAATTGTCTTCTATTATTTCTCTGTAATATCCCACCCCCACTGAGCACTTAATATGTACTTGGCATTGGGTGAGAAATCTATCAGATCACCTTCAATAGTTACGGTGGACCTATGACTTGATATCTTATTACAGATGATACATCAGGCATAAGTAGTTTGCGACAGTTTCCAGGCCATACGAGTATTAACAGGGATCTGCATCCACATAGTTTGTTTGATTCTAATGTCAAACATGGCTTCCAGGGCAGCGAACATCAGCCACCCTCTTTTCTCCCTCTGAGATTTGCATATAAAGCTTTGCTCCCTCTGAATTTGAATATAAAGCTCTTTACATCAATGCGGGTCTCCTTGACCCTGAACCGTGAGTCAGGCTCTACAGTAAGTACCTTCACAACACCAGTAGTAACACACAAGGCTGCCAAAAACTGACCATGTTTTAGAGAGGGCAATGCTTTAATCAGTACTAACACTTAGAAGTGATTATTTTTATTGGGCAGGTGAAGAAGCCTGCGTTTAAGTAGGAATACCATTAAGTAGTTGATACCATTGTCCAACAACCCAGCTAGATGGTGGTAAAACAGACAGAGTCCAGGTTTCTTCCTAGAGCCCATGCGTATCCAACCTCACCCCTTCTGCTTGGAAACGGTCAGCTCATCCCCTCGATGGTTGCTGTTTTTGATTCCAGCACTGCTACGTGAAGATCCAGACTATGCTCAGAGCGGCAGTGAAGAAATCTTGCAATTATTAGAAACAACACTCTGAATAATAGCACAAGACTCTGGAATGGTAATCTGGGGGTGCTTGTCTAGGCCCTCAGGGGAGGCACCAGTCAGGAGCTGCATTCCAGAGCACAGCGACTTTATTGCCACCATTAGTCGGGTGAAAAATCCCTCCTTGAAAGCCCCCTGTACGGAGTACTCTGTCTGCGGGCATGCTTAGAAGACTCCCACACATCTTATCCGCCCACCTGTCAGTTCCCTGTGAGGGCCAAAGATGCTCTTTTTTTCCCTCAAAGTATGCATTGAAGCATGTGTCAGCTGTGTTTGGTATCTGTTCTTCAGCTGCAAAATCTAATAATCATGATTCGTTTTTCTTTCTGGATCAATTACCTTATTGGTGGTATAATAAGTGAATATTAGGAAATTTAACTAATGATAACTGATCTCTGGTAAATGAGGTAAATAAGTGTTATAGTTGCTAATATTTATCGAGCCTTTACTGTATACCAGCATGGTGCTGGCTTTGTCTCGTTGACTATCGATGATATATCCAAGGGTATTACTACTTTCTCACTTAACAAATTGGAAAGCCAGTGTAGCATTGCCCTGGTCCCTTCAGGCTGCTGTAAGAGGAAACCATAGACTGGGAGGCTTACAGACAACCGAAACTCATTTCTTACAGTTCTGGAGGATGGGGGCGTGGTGAGGGCTTGCTCCCTCCTTCATAGATGACAGTCTTCTTGCTGTGTCCTCACATGATGGAGGGGACAAGGGAGTATAGTCTGGGATCTCTTTTATGTAAGGAAACCGGCCTCATGTATGACCTCATGAGCTCATCACCTCCCAAAATGCCCCCTCCAAACATCTTATGGTTGGAAATTAGGTTTCGGCATATGAATTTGGAGACCACAGAGATTCAGTCCATAGCAAGCGTTCATAACTCTAAAGGGGACTCGAATCAGTCACAGATGTGTATACTCCTGTCTCCTTGAGAACAGGCAGAACCTGTGACTTGCCAAAGATGAAGGAAAATTTTCAGATGTAATTAAGGTCCCCAAACATTGTGTTTTGACTTAATCAGAAGGGAAATCATCCTGAGTGGTCTGATCTAATCAAGTGACTCCTATAAAAGAGTGCCATCTGTTTAGCTTCTGAAGAAGACACGCTACCTGCCTTATAGGAACTTAGCATTTTAGATGGGAAGGCGGATTCTAAACAAACAATTATAATTTAGTGTGCCATGCAGTACTTCAGCAGAAGCAGTGACTAGTCTTGGGAGCACGGCCTGCATGGGGAACATCAGTACTCAGTGATGACTATGCACATACGCACTTTCTGGGTGGAGTACAAATGAGGGTCTTGGGTCTCGGTGCAGAACCTCACAAGTGCACCACAATACGTTCAGGTGACCAAGACTGGGTCAGAGAAGTTGGAGGGACCCTCTCGCTTGCAGTAAAGAGGCAAGGTGCCACATCCTAGAGCACAAGGAAATGAAACCTGCCAACAACTTAATGGAGATTGAAAATGGATCTTTTCCCTGTCAAGACTCTGGTCAATGCAGCCTGACCAACACCTTAATTGCAGGCTCTTGTAGAGAGTCTAACTCCTTGTGAGACTCTGAGTAGAGCACCCAGCTAAAATATGCCCAGGTTCCTGACTCATGAAGACTCCAAGAATATAAATGTGTGGGTTATTCTTTTAAATCATTTCTAAGGAGAGGTAAGTTTATATAACATAAAGTTCACCATTTTATAGCATCCAATTTAGTGGCATTTAGTACATTCACCTGTTGTGCAGCCCTTACCACTTTCTATTTCCCAGCATCGTCATCACGCCAAATGGAAAACTGGTACCCAGTGAACAGTCATTTCACATCCTCCTTTCAGCCCTCAGCAACCCCTGATCTGCTTGTCTTTCTATATTAAGCTATTATGGATATTTCATATAAATGGAATCATATAATATGTGACTGTTAAGTCTGGCCTCTTTTGATTAGCGTAGTGTTTTTAGGGCTCATCTGTGATGTAGCATTTCCCAGTACTTCATGCCTTTCTATCGGCCAGTGATACTGTATTATATGGATATGTAGCCTTCTGTGCATCCGTGCATCTGTCAATGTCCATTTGAGTCACTTTCCTCTTTTGGCTTTTATGAATAGTGCGCTATGAATAGGTGTGTACATGTACTTATTTGAGTGTTTTCAATTCTGAGTATATAACTGGGAATAGAATCTCTGGGTTACATGGGAACTCTTTGCTCGCCGTTTTTAGGAAGAACTGCCAAATTATTATAAATGTGTTTTAAGTCACCAAGTCTGTGGCGATTTTTTAAGCAGTGATAGAAAAGTTCTCTGAAGGATGACAACAACAACAGCAAACTTCACATAAGAAGCCCATGTATGGACTTAGCATGTGGAAGATCAGGGGGTTGCTCTCAGATCTGTCCTCTATCTGACATTAGGTTCAGGGATCATAAGCCTGTCCAGATCAATTCCTGCTTTCAACAAAAGTTTGCTGAATTCCCAATGTCAGTCAGTGGCGCTCAACGTGTCCTCAACAACTGCGTCAGCAACCCCTGGGGCTTGTTAGCTATGCATCTGATGGAGCCCTGCACCAGGCCTTCTGAATCAGAAGCTCGGCGGTTGGGAGCATCTGATGAGCACTGAAGTTTGAGATCTACTGCTATGGTCGAACAATAATCCAGGGATTTAAGTTAAAAAAATGATGGAGCATGAACAGCCCCGCCCCCTCCCCCCAGCTGACTGCACAGGTTGCTGGATGAAACTGGCAGGTAGGTAGAGGATCCCAGAATGTAATCAGCATCTAGAGAGACATGTAAATTATGCTCTGTTATAGAAGAAGTAAGGCTTCTTTGGAAATGCAGATTTCCTCACAGTGAAGGTGGCATGCAAGAAGGGACTTGAAGAAGTAGGGTTTTTGCAAGTGATGGAAAAGAAAAGCATTTAAGGGGATGCAAATGTTCTGTGTGAACTGATAGAAGCAGGAACCACGATAATGTCTTGGGGGAGTGTAGGAGGCGTATAGGAGAATGTAGGGAGGGCACCAGATGAGACAAAACAAGTGGGTACTAAAGAGCTGGGGCTTCGTCTGCGGCACTTAATGAACCGTGGAAGGATATTTAGAAGGAACAGCGTATATTTTGAATTTCATTTTAGAATGCTAAACTGTTGGGAGAAAGATATATATTAACAGGAAGACTTTGTTGTGTAATTTGCCACTTTAATGAACACCTAGTCATCAGGCTGGGAGAATTTACTGAGAATTGATGAAAAACAGCATTAAGTTGGTTACAACCTCTCCATGGAATTTTCTGAAAGCTACTGAATAATTTTGGACGGGTGGAAATGGCTCCTAAAGTTTATCTCTGAACTCAAGTTACTTAATGGAATGCCGCAATAAATTTTTAGGGCTGAGAATAAATAACCTTAGAAATATCTAAGTCTTAAATGTTGTTTTATCGATAGAAGAACTGAGGCCTAGAGAGGAGCCCTAAGGTGAAAATGTAAGTCTAGGGTCCAGCTGGGCCTTACTGATTGCTGGGGCTCAGTAAGACAGTTAGTGTGAAGGCTTAAATTTTTAGTGAAAAATAATGAACTTTCCAAAGGAACAGACAAAAGCCTCTGGGTGTTTTCTCACGACCTGCAGTGTTCTGCTTTTCTATGTGTGTATGTTTGTTGGTGTGTATATGCTGCCACTCTTTTAAAATCATGATTTCTTTTCATCCTTAAAGTTAGTGAAACTGCCTAAAAATGACTTTGATAAAACAGCACTAAGTCACCTTTCTGGGTTAATCTTGGTGCATGCTGAGGGGAGCATTCTGCCAGGAGATGAGCGTATGTTGGGGTTGGGGGAGGGGGGTGACATCCGCCCTTTCACTTGAAAATAGCCACCGTGGGTGTTGCTAACATTGACAGATTTCACCACAGGGCCAAGATTTCAGATTTAAGCTTTTCGGTGTCATGCTTCTCTGGCTCGTTAACACACACAAAGAGGAAACTGGCAAGCTCACGGAGTGGCAGAGAACTCCTGGGTGAGTGTAAAGTGTTCTCGTTGCTTTTCGAGCCAGAGGGGCCCCTCCAATCTCAGCAGAAACCCCAACGCCAAAGTGAAATGGGGAATACCCTAGTTTCTCTGGGTCACGGGAGGCAGCCAAGCTGAAAGTTACTTGGAACTTTGTCTTTTTACAAGATTTGTTATTCATAAACGGGCAACTGTTAGCGATCGCTGTGGAGTCCACCGCTGAGCCGTGGAACACCGTGGCGGGTAGAGTGCTACCCCCTGCATTGCATTTTCAGGAGCACTGCCAGAACTCATCTTTGTGTGGAAAAAGCACATGATTTCAATTAGTTTCTAGGGGACGGCAACCTGGAAGCTCATTTATTTAATACCCTGAAGTTTCATATTGTTCTTCTGCTCCACAACCATGAAAGCTGAAGAAACTGGCCACTTTATCCCATTCTTTTTGTATCTTCTGAGCTGCAGTTAGAAAGCGCATGTTCATAATACATAACACACACGCAGCACACACATGATCTTTTGCAAGGGCGACAAGGTTCCAGGGTATTTTAATGACCCTGACAATTTGTGTCCAGGTGTTTTGAGATGTCCTTTCTTTGAAAGTTAGTTTTGATGTAGATAGCTAGATGCAGAAAACAGAAATTCAAAGATACTATTGTTTTGGGACATGGGGAAAAAATGGTGGGGGGAGGAAGTCATCAGTATACGCCTAAGTCATATGTGACTCTATTCTCTACCCCCTATTCTATTGTTTAAAAGTAAGAGAATATTTAGAGAAGTTCGCAGTAAACTACTACCAAGCAACAACTCTTAGGACTACAGTTGGGTCGCACCAGTCTGTCTGCTTTTATAAGACCACAAAATTCAGGACCTCGATATGCTTATGGGGTCACTCCAGAAGTAGAGGCATGCATGAGCTATTCAGCATTTTACCAGCCTTGAACTTTCTTTTGAGCCGTCATTCCTATGTGTGGATTCTTCCTTTGGTTCACTGAGTCTCCTTCACATCAGTTTTCCAGACTAACTCACACACAATATCTGTACCTTGAATAAACTGGTCATCTAGAATCAATCTGTCACCCCTATATCACAGGTCTACTTTACCCCTTTCAGCAGAAAATCCATTATGATGATTCCTTTCCTGGTCTTTAAAACCCATATTTTTCTGAACATTTCCAATGTGTATATACCCCATGGCTGAAGCTTAATATCTTAGATTCAAATATCTCTCGAGTGAATTAATTATTGCTCCCTAGTTTTTTTTGTCACAGATTTTTGTTACAAGGCAATTCTGTAGACAATGCTTAACTGTCCAATTCTGTTTATTTAAAATTCTCCTTTGTGTGACCTTGGGAAAATCAGTTTATCTCTTAGGCTTATTGTCCCTTATCTCTAAAGTGCAGGGTTGAGAATGTTGCACTCTCAAGCCTCTACACCACTATTAAATCATAGTGCTAAGAAAGTGAGGGTGAAATGTACTGTGCATTACTGGGGTGAGAACATGACAAACCTAGACTCAGTCGGAAGCAGATGAGATGAGACATTTCCCAATTTCTATAATCAATCATCAATGAATAATCAGTCATCAAAGAATCATCAGTCAATATACAGCACTATCTGTAGCATTTCCTTAATATAAAAGCTGAGTGAGACCCAGTTGTCTATTTGACCTTTGATGTCTAGCTGTCCAGAAGATGTCTAACAAGCACATGGTTATGACCACTAAATGTAGACTTGGATCATTGAGATGACACAGATAATTAATTTAGAAAAAACCTCCTGAGAAACCTTTGTATAAAGTAGAAGAACTTCTCTGATGGGCTTCAAAGGACTCTTGTTGTCACAGAGAAAAGTGGCAGAATCCTGGGAATTTTTCAAATTTGTAATTTGGTAAGAGAGTCTAGTCCGTGTGGCATTTACTAGCTTTGCGTCTGTGTCATTGGTAACGACCAGAAGTTTCTAACATGAACAGCCCATACAGACTGAAAGATGAAATGTGGCTCCTTGGCTTTATGTTCTCTCAGATCACTTACATTTCACGTGGAGCCATCCCCATTCCCTCAGCTCTCCGTTGCCACTCCACCTGATATATGAAAAAGCCCAAACATTGCATCTCATGGATTCACACTCTCAGGACAGCCCTCCTGCCAGACATTCCCTTAGGTCTCACCGAGTCTGCTTGAATTGTTGAATAATTATTATATTTAGCCTTCCGCCTTTCCCTCTGTGTTAACCTTTTTAGTCTGTCATATGATGTTAGCATCACGTTCCTAAAAATTACATATCTGATGTCACCCCTACCTAAAAATTTCCAGTGAATATTTATAGTTCTTATCTAGGTCTATTATACATTCCTTTCCAGCTCCCTCTTCTCTCCTGTGTAGGCATTCCCATATCACTTGCCTTCCTCTAACCAAGTGTTTGAGCAACATACTCTCCACTATAAATATCATGCATTTCCATATCGCTTTGCCTCAACACATACTGTTTCATCAGTATGCCATTTCCTTTACTTTCTTGCCTGGTAAACTCTTACTTTTTCTTTAAATCTCTTCCTTTCCTGTGAAATAGTCCTCAAGTCTCCAGGAACAATACCATAGAAGCCTGTTAACTTACCTGCCACTGTTCATAACACCGGCCACTGTAGTGGACTATGAAAGAGGACCCTGCCTAATCCAGTTTACAGTCCCAGTGCCTGCACCATTCCAAGAATATTTCAAGCACTAAATAAGTGGTGTATATAGAGGGATATGGAGTAGGAGAGAACATTTGAAAGAAAAATAAGAACCCACATGATGGGATTTCACTTAATGAGAGGATAATGTGCTGAGTTAGTTCTGTGCTATCTTTCCTGGAGGAAGTTCAAGGGTGTTGCCAGAGTTACATGTGGCCAGTATTTAAGATTGCTGGAGAATCAGTTTTTAAAGAGTATTTTCAAAGCCACTGGATATTTTCATGTCCAAAGTCATTTTAAGCTCCTCTTTCTTTCCCACCAAAGACAAGCATGGTAAACTCACCAAGGCACAGAATGTGCGGCAGGTAGTGGTGGCTGCATCAGAGGAAAGATCTATATGAGCAACACAGATGCAGAGAACCTGGGTTAGGAAATGCACAGAGCAAGAATCTCACAACCACAACCTGCATTTGGAGAGCTCATGGGAAAGAAAAAAATATAATTTTTAAGAAATCAGTTAATCAAAAGTCAATAATCACAGGATTCTTATAACAAGAGCAATGTATTAGGGTTTTCCTGAAAAAAAAACCAAAAACCAGAACCAATATCTCTCTCTCTCTCTCTCTCTTTGATTACACAATGTGATTATGAAGGCTGATAAGTCCCATGATCTGGTTCCAGACTGAGTTCAAAAACCTGAGAACCAGCATGCAGATTGTGTATGTCCTAGTTAGTTCATGGGCAGATGACCGACATCCCAGTTTAAGCTTGTTTTATTCAGGCCCTCAAAGATTGGATGAGGCCCACCCACGTTGGGTGGGGAAATCTACTATACTCAATCTACTGATTCAAATACTAATTTCATCCAGAAACAACTTCACAAAACACCCAGAGTAGTATTTAATCTGATATGTAGGCATCCAGTGGCCAGTCAAGTCAAAGATAATTTAGAGACAAACCTTTAGCAAGTAGTGGACATCCTAGCCCACACTAGAACATACATCAAGGCATATGCACAGGAGGACAAAAAATGCCAACACTATTTCCTCAGCTCCATTAGTTAATAGTAATCTCTAGGTCCCATACTGGGGAGGTGGAAGGCACAGTCCAAATTTTCTTTCTGCCCAATAGAGACCATTGTAGATTCTATGTAGAATGAGGTGTAAGTTGTTCTCAGCTAGAGATGATTTGGAAATGGTCCCAGGGAACATTTGGTTGTCACCAGTGTGGGCTTCACATGGTGGGTACACTACTGGCATCTAGTGGGTGGAGGCCAGGGATACTATTCTATAATACACAAGGCCATTGACAAAAGAATCCTCCGGTCAAAAATATCACTATCTCCAAATCTGAGAAACCCTTGTAGAGCTTTTTCACTGATATTTTCAACAATTCCTTTATTGGTTTTGACAAAAGTCATTGGAAAGAAAAAACTGAATGAAACAAACAAAATAATTTTTAGGCATGTTTATATGTAGGGACTCAGACCTAGTAACTTTACCATGGTCTCAAAGAGAGACAGACCAGGTGACCCCCTTCCGCCCTGCCTCTCAATATCCCTGCTGCTGAGTCCGGGTTTCTGCTCACATGTACATGGGCGACTGGCACTGCAGCTTCAGCAAACATGTGGTGATTCATGAAAATAAGGCAGATCTCATATGCAGTGCACCTTAGCTCAAACGGGTTGCCTGCCTGAGACAGCATTCTCTAAGGTGGAATTTCATACCCTACCCTCTTCTGTCTTCTGGGCCTGAGCTTAAAGGAGCACTGCACTGAGAGTCAGAGCAGCTGAATTCATACTCTGGTCTTGGATTTGCCTTTCTGTGCTTCAGCTTCTACATCAGAGGTCCAGAATGTCCAGACATTTCCCCGACTAGCAACACAATAATTTTTGAAAATGCCATTCCAGTATGGAAGCTCAAAATGTAAACGAGCTGAAAGTGGCGTTTCTCTAGTGAAAGGAGTGTCTGTTTCTAGTGTCCTCCCTGCTCAGTCCAGCCCTGCCCTAAGGGTCTTTGGAACACACAGGGATCTCGGACATGTAAACACACTGGGAATTTCTATAAGGAGAGTCATGTGGTAACTCCCCTCCTCCTTTTCCGGTACCTTACAATATTAATCACTTCTGCAGGTCATCAAATATTGGTTAGTTTCCTCTCTCTTCCAGGCAGTATTCAAGGAACTTGTAGGGGGTGCAGAGACTGTACACAGAGAATAATTCTTAAAGTTTAATGGCAGTAAGAATCACCTGACAGATTTGTTTAAAAATTCAGGCACCCTGGCCAGACCACTAGAGATTCAGCTATGGTAGCTGTAGAGGGAAAATGTTGGCTGCCCTGCCTCTTACCTAGCTCCCTCTTCCTTCACCAATACCACCTAGCTTTTCTGCTAAGGGGCCAGCCCTGCGGCTTGTCTAGAATTGACCTCACAGTTAGTTCTACACTGCTTCATGGATGGACGCATACCTAATACGGAACAGTGTCCTATGGAGCTCCTGGAAATAACTTCTTGCTTTTTCATCAAAACCCTCTGTCTGTTGCATGATGTGTCATTATCACGATGAGGTCTGGAACTCTGGCACACATGAGGGGTTGACCTAAGGATAAAACCACAGGCATAAGCTTCCCATGTGCACTTAGAATGGAAAATAATATATGGAAGACCTTTTTGTTGACCATTTTAAGAATACAAGTATGTCACAATGAGAGACACCCACATTCCCTTGAATTACTCTAAAGTGGGTCGCGCTGCTGGCTGGCATTTGATGTTGAAATATTAATAGAAGGGGAAAAAGTACATGTATGCTGTGACTAAAACCCTCAAAATAGTTTATATTATGTTAGTGCTTGATACTGTGCTTATGTTGTAAAAATGTTTGTGCCTATCAAAGGTTTTATATTTTTACACATTTCTATGTATGTCACAGTAGACATTTGAACTAATGTTCATTACCAAGACTGAATCCTTGAGTTTAGTTCCACTTTAAATCTCGTTCTGAAGAAATTTTAAGTTTAAATGAGACTGGACGCAGAGGTGAGTCATCCCATTACAACAAAAAGTACAATATAATCTCTTTTGTACACGATCCAATGATATTAAATTGGCATTGGTCTAATGGGCCCTGTTCTACAATTTAAAAACATGTCCTTTTGCTCAGAGGCAAATATTGCAATAAACTGAGAAAACCTTATTTTAAACATATTGTCAAGGTTGTGAAGGAAAATATATTAGGACTTCAATTTAACCACTTCTATTAAATCAACCAGATCTTTTTCACATTTAGCAATTTTAATGATTGTATCCCAGCATCTCTAGGTAGTCCCCGTGAATTTGTTTGAAAATACGTTCATTAGCTGATATTTTCTACCCTGTGCAAAGGACCATGACGATAAATTCAAAAACTGGATTTTATTGCACCTTGGGTACACTATAAAATGCAGCCCTTTCCTCTAACACTCAGATTGTGCCATGCTGTGGAGATGGAAATAAACCGTAGACATGTTCACCTGTTACAGCCCTACGGTTCATATGAATTGCCATTCCTGAGTGTTGTATATAAGGCACTACTGAGACATATATACAGCCACCGTCTATAATGACCACCCGTCACAGTTTTTATTTACAACACACAACTGGAATTGATTCCGAGTTTTAAAGGACCAAGTTGTAAGCAAATCTTTCTCACATGATATGTAATTTAAGGACAGCTTTACTCGGAAATACTTGGCATACAGGGCTCTTAAGGAAGGTTGGATAATTTATCTCTCTCTCTTTGACCTCCTTGCCAAATTTCCACAAAAATCTTTGCAAGACTTTAATGAATTGGGGGTCATTTTTTTGGCCCTTAAGCTTAGGTCTCATGCCTCAATCCCCTTGCCAAGATTTCCCAGACGTGTTCCCGAATATTCATCCCATCCGACAATGACTGCAGATTTCTTTGACCAGTGCAAGCGGGCGATGCAGTAGGAAGCTATTCTTCACTGTCACACACATCACATAGACGAGACTCTGCTGGCTGTTTAAGATAAGTAATATCTGCTGGAAGAGAGTCAAAGATGTAAATCCCTTCTGTGCTTTATGTACTGCAGACCTGTTTAGCACAAGAGTGTCTCAATGCTAGAAAAGTTGCTCTCCAAATGACTCACAAACTTCAAAACCACAGTAGTGGTGAGGAAGCGAGGGGTGAGGGAGATCAGGGGCAAGGGGCAATACAGTGGGTGGAGGATGGGGGAGGAGGAAGAGAGAAGAAAACTATCTCCCTTGGTAGGAACAGTGTGAAGTAGTAGATCTTACAGCAAATTGTCCATTCTCTTGGATGCTCCTGTCTGGGTATAAGTCCTTGGATAAATCACTGTAGTCTCTAGTCCTTGGTGTCCTCATTTGTAAGGTAAGAGTCTTTGCCTATGGTACCTACTTCAGAGGGGTGGGAGCTCTGAGAGCACACTGAATTTTACAGATGTTACAGTGTGCATTGCTGCAGCTCTGTCTCTGGCCACAGTTCTCCCTTCAAACAATTTATTCCTTCTTCTCTAATATGAAGATATACGTAGAAGACAAATCAGTGGGGTCCTTCTTGTAGTATAACAAGGTGCAATATAAATGGAGAGAGTAGTGTTGGCATTGTGGAGATTAGTTTTATTATCTCTCTCCAGGAGTCAGGAACAGGTGGCAGACAGAATGGTTCGTACTGAAACGCTCAGACTCTGTGCTCAGACAGACCTAGATTTGACATTGAGTACTACAGCCATTGTTAATGTGAGAACAGTTTGTGAGACATCGATGTAACCTGGCAGCCAAGGACGGTGGACTGAAATGCGCCTGTGTGGACAATGACGACTTCACTGTACTGGTCAGTGGGGGTGGTGGACGCCATTGAGTGAGCATATGGCCGTCACATTCAAAATGACTGAGTGAGTAGGGCAACTAATAAGTATCAAATTTTGCATTAAAATTTGAACATTCCTCCCCAAAAACTATTTGTATGATTCAGAAGTCTGCAAGTATGGGCAACTGGTTATTGGCAGCTTCATTGCTAGAATATGCCTGTTCATGTATCATGTCTAGTGCAGAGTTTTTTGGCAAAACACCAAATCACCCAGATGATTCAGCCCCCCTATGGCCTAGATTTGGCACCCAGATTAATGCAACTATTGGGGTTAATGTTTATACCTTATCTTTCTGACATTCAGGATGGAACATGGAAACTGACCATAAAGTAGCTAAATAGAAGGAGAAGGGACCAGTGACCAAACAGAAGGAGAAAGGTGTAATGGAAACATAAAATCACACCAAAGCAAGAGAGTGCAGTGAAATTCTCCTGGGCATCAGGGTACTGCTCTAACGTAGCTAGGGTAGCTTTAGAACACCTGACAGTATGACCTGCAAGCATGAAAATGCCCGTTTGGGTAGTAATTTATATTTACAACTCACTCCTATTTATCATCCTCATAACCATTGGATGATTGATGTACACAGAGCAATTATTAAGGTCATTTTACAGAAAAGGAAATTGAGAAGTGACTCACAGCAAATAAATAAAAAACCAGTTCTCTGATCTGAGAAATTAAAAACAAATGCCATCGGGGTGGTCATGTGTTAGGCACCTGCCGGCCACTGCCGCGCCCCACTTCCCTGTGGAAGACCAGGGCCCAAGGCTGACCTCAGGGTGTTCCTGAGTGATTGGGATCACGTGACTCACCGTTAAAGGGCCGAGTTTGGCAAGGACATACCTCGTATTTAAGTCCGTTTTCCTCTCCGGGAAAGAGATGTCAACATCTTCCAGGATGACAGTTGAGGGAAAATGATGTAATGGAGGTCCATATTTCTTTTCTGAAAGAGAAACAGCAGTATTTGAGGAGTGAACAACAGTACGAAAGACTTCAACAGCGACTTTGAAGCTGGGCCGATCCAGTTTGAATTGAGAATCCCAACGAAAACAATTGGACCAGCGGCCACAAGAATTCCAAGTAGGAGGGCCACGTATCCTGTGGCCCGAGATTTTCCTCCCTGTTGGGATATGCAGTGAGTGGGCCAAGGACCTGACCCTCAAGCAGCTCATGATCCAGTGATGTTTAAGCCAAGACATCTGCGTCATTTTGCAGCCATGACACATCACTTCCAGATGTTTGTGAAATACCATTGGCAGCACCTTTTGACAGGCTGTGAAAGAACAGGGATGGCACTTTGTTGATTCTGCTACGCCTGGCTTTTCTTTCATGGGGAAGGCAGAATGCCACCCACACCAAGAGAGACAGATGCAGCGTGTATGTGTTGCATCTGAATTCCAGACCCCCAGCAATGTTCTCAACTGTGTCTTATGCTCTGAGTCCTTAGGCTCAGAGTTGCTTAGGGACCAGGAACAAAAAGGCAGTTGACCTCTCGAAAATGTATATTCTTGGCATCAATCTAGTTGCCTCTTCCTACCACCCCAATAACTCTTGACTTAAGGAACTTGCCTGGCACATACTTCACTTTAATTAAGGGCTGGGAGTGGAAGGAGAGGACGGGGAGGGGGTAAACAAGGGAGCCTATGCTAGAACTCCAGCAGCCATTAAGGCACATAGGCCAGTAATGGGTATTCCCTAAGGAATTCTGAGAGGGGGCAGTGTGAGGACCACCTGCTTTCTGAGTGGCTTTTTGTCCTCTCAATTAAGTGTAAACTAGACTGCAGTATTGACCATTGGCCTGGACTCCCGTCCATAGGAACGGGACTCGGACTAGACAGTCCTGCCCTTCCCATTTACCTGACCTCTGTTCATTGTGAGACATCTTTCATGAGAGCTACCAGGTGAATCATTGTACTTTCCTGGACTCACCACCTTCGCAGGGGATTTTATTATTGCAGCTACTTTGTGGCCACATAGCCTCTGGTCCAACTATATAATGCGACTATTTGCCTACTGCTTGGGTTACACAATTCTCTGCTAGCACGTTAGGATGTTAACAGATGGGTTCTACAAGTATAAACGTATGCATGTATTTTCTACTAATAATTGTCACTGATAGACACCAGACTTCTCTCCCACTCTCTCTCACATGCAGCATTTTCAAAGTCTTCATGAATTAGTATCAGAAAACTAAAATATTATAGGTAAAAAAGATCGAGACTTTCTGCCCCCACAAGCCTTCTCCAGCTCATCAATGAACCCAGGAAAAGAGAACAGCTCTGTTTCCTTGGCTAGGATAAAATTCTTCGATTTTCCCAGCATATGATTTTTTTCAAACAACTTGAGGAGGGAACAGATTCATATTCCATACCCTTCCACAGTCATTCTGTTTTACCATTTATGTGAGAAGCTCAGTCTGTGTTTTTTTTCTTTCTGTGAGTTAAATTTCCTTTGGATGTAATAACCTTTTCTCTCCTCACTATGCCATGCCTCCATACCAAACACTCTCTACACATAGCTGTTCATTTTCAACATACCTTTGAAAATGTAAATGTCACATTTGCATTGCACTCAATGTTTAAAGTACAAGGAGCTGAAAATGATACCATAGGAGAGAGCCTGGCAGTGAATGGAAAATAGTAGTAAACTCAGTGTTCTGACCCCAAATATGGGTTCACAACCTCATAAGACCCCTTTCCTTTGTCCTGCTAAGGGGGGAGCGCTGACACAGTCCCCTCGCCATACCCCACACTCATCTCCCTCTGTCTGCATCAGAGTGTCTGTGGGACACGCGATCACAGTGTTCAGACTTCTGCTACCAGTGCGTCCTTGCACTCCATAAGATGACACCTTGTAGCAAAACAAAACCTAACTCTCTGTGTGACTGTGCTGGACTTTAAAACTGTAAGGATAACAAGGGCTTCCGTGGTGTGTTCAGATCCAGGGAGAGGCCTTTCTACTAGTTTTCAAAAGCAGATACATTGTCAAGCGGATAGGGCAGCAGTTTTTCACCCTTCTCATGGAATTAGCACGATTACTTGGCCCTGAACATACGTAACAAGCCGGCACTGAGAAGAAAGCAGGTTGTCCTGTGAACGAGGCTTTATAAACAGAGTGCCTGTGGAGGCAGGTGAGTGCCTGTGAAGGCAGGTGAGTGTGGGCTACACTGTCATCTCTGTCACTTGGTGGTAGGGTGACTCTCTGACCCAGCTCGTCTAAGCCTCAGTGTTCTGACTGCAGAAACACATGACACAGTGACATAGGCTTTAAGCTTCCTTGTAGAATTAATGCAACTTAATATATACATTTTCCTTAAACCGCATTGGGTCATTTCTAAACATTAGATGCATCACTGTTATTTCTACTGTTATTACACACAATAATATATAATAATATTAGTATGCTAGTTCCTTTTTTCCTCTACTGGCCTGTCTCTACTGGGAGAGACACTCAAATGGATATCTTGTTCCTGGAAATACTGACTTGGTAGGACATGCATAGTCTTTAGTGTATTCTTAGGCTCCCCTGCCCCCACAAAAAAAAAGCTTCAGGGACTCTATTATTTCAGCTAGTACTGATGGGAGGCCTATTCTATGCCTCATATTATTCTACGTGTTGGGCACTCAGTAATGAATAAGATAGGTGAGTTTTCTAGAGCTTACATTCTAGGGGAGGAAAACAGAAAAATAAACAAATACATAATCAAACCAGATAATTTTACAGAGTCATGTGGTTTATACAGAAAGTCAAGCAGAAGCATGTTACTGTGGAAGAGATTAATTTAGACTGTGTGGTCAGGGATGAGAGTTACCACATAGTAGAGATGATGTCGAGTTCATTCCTGAATTCCCAGTAGGAGCCAATCGTGAGAAGAGCTGAGATGTAGGGCAGGGACATTCCGGGCAGTCAGGGTCCACCATTGGACCGGCCCCAGAGAGAAGGCCAGTGGGCAAAGGGGATGGGATATTGAGAGGTAAAGAGCGGCAGTTGCAGAGTGATGCAGTGTCACCCTTTCTAGGCCACCATAAGGGATTTGCATTGTGTCACATACACTTGGGGAAGTGGGGAAAGGGCGCCTACATGAGACTGGTGAGTGAACTCATTGGTTTCCAGTTGTAACATGATAATGCCTTGGACCAGGTAAAGTCCAATGGAATAGATAATACTGTGCATGCTAGAACTAAAGCTGATAGGCTTTGTTACAGATGTGTGGAATGAAAGAGAGGAAGAATAAATTATTTGTAAATTACTTTCAGTTGTAGCACTAAATGAGACAGATTTGAAATCTCAGGAATTACAAAGTTATATCTGGGTATGGAATCGGAGTATTTCGAGTTCAATACTAACTATTTAATTTACTATTGGCCATAGGCAAATATGTCTCAATTTTCATCTACTGTAAAATGGGGATAATAAAACTATCCTTAGCTCTCTAAAAGAGGTGTCTAGATACTCAAATAAAATAAAATCACTATAATTTTATGGTAATATTTTATTGAGTGTTTGATATATAATACACCATACTCAGTATTTTTAGTTTACTCCTTAAACACGAGGCAAAGGACATACATTCTTAGACTCACTTTACAGGGGCCAACATTCAGGTGTAAAGAAATTGGAAACGCACACGTGATCAAACAGGTACATCGTAGGGTTAGTCCCTGCATTCCTGATTTCAGTGTGTATGCCGTTAACTGTTACCCAAAATGTCTCTTAATAATTCCTTTATAGGTTACCAAAGTTTACCGATGCAACTTATCATTAGTATTGTTAATAGAAATGGTAAAGAGGAGAAAGTGTTTTAGTAGGCATAATTTTAAAAATCACAGAATAAACTTTGTAGGAATGAAATTTCAAATTCAGCTGAAACAGGGCTAGCTTGTGATAGGAATGCAACCTGGAATGAAATTATGTGATAAGTTATCTTAATCCTTTCAATAGGAAAGGGAAGATTTAGACTGACACTAGAGACCTTATCTGGTATTTATTTGCTGTCTTTTATAGCACCAAGCATCCAGTAGTAGGTCTTTAAATAGGTGTTTAATAAACCCCTACAGAATACTAAATAGATCTCTTGGACAGTAATCTGTATATTTGCACATTATCAATTTCTAAAGGGCAAAGTTGTGTTTTTTAATTTTTTTCTTGTCTTCGTTTGTGTTCCCTCACAGTTTTTAGTATAACAGAGTCTCACTGAATTTGTGATTTATCAAATAAAATAAGCTCTTACTGCTAAGCCCTAATGAGAAGGAACATGGGCACAGATGGTAGAAAAGTGCCAATAAGTCAGTGACTATTTTCATCACTATCCTGGGGCAAAGCAATGATCGCATTGTTGGATCCTAGGATACAAATCTGATCTGAAAGGGGGGCTTATGCGCTTGTTCTTATTGTTAGCTTATTTTAATTTTCTAATTGGCTAAACTTTTGTTTAAAAACTTAAGATCTCAGTGCACATGGAGCCTTGACAATTTTTCAGTTTATGTAATGGATTTTATGGATAGCTACATTTCAGGTTCTGTCATGTTGCCGAGCTTTGAAGTGGTGTATCCTCCAGAGGTGTCGGGATATTACTTTGGAAAGTTAGGGAATAAAGTTGAGCCACCGCCCTCCTTATCCCACCCCCCCTCTGCCAGACCGAGTCATAATTCTCTGGAATATGACCTCACCATATATTTTATTTTATCTGCATTCGTACTTTTCACTATGTGTATCTTACTTATTTGTGGTGAGTATCACATGGTTGCCGTGGGATGGGGGCTGGGGGCAGAACGGTACGCAGGTGGAGCGGGTGGGGGGTGGGGGCCATCTCCGTCTCTTCATGTTGTCTCAGGTGTTTTCCATGTGGTGCCCCCGCATGGGCTGGGCGGGTCTTCCTCACAGCACTGCGGACTCAGAGCAGTTGGGCTGATTCCTGGCTAGCTGCGTTGTCTAGTCCAGCTCTTCTAGAAAATCAAGCAGAAGCTACACCATCTTTATGACCTGTGCCTGGAAATGACATACTCACCTAGTTGACTGTTCTCTGTGGTCAGTCGAATCAGAGGGAAGGGTTATAGGTCCCACTTTTTGAAGGAAGGAGCTTCAGAGAGTTTACAGACATTTTGTAAAGTTGCCACAGTGGATTATATAAAGTATTCATTTCTCTTTTAGACATTTTTCTGAAATTCCTATGACTGTCTTCCTTCTTCTCTTTCCCAAATCAACTCTTCATCCTACTCCAGAAGATAGCAATGTGTATGCTGATAGGGCTGTGTCCATCAAACAAAAGTCACCTACTTGTGTAGTAGGAGGGAGGCCAGTTTCCATGGGCCTCTACATGAAAAGGAGAGGGAATTTGGAAACATGTCTGATGTCTTACTCTCCATGTCTTTTCCTTAGTCTGGAGGCCCCATCAGACGGGGTAATTTCAGAGGAGGCACAGGTGAGCGGAGTTGTCTGAGCTGGTTGGTAGAAGAGGAAAGCCCCTCTTGGAACCCCGTCGTGGATGGGAGAAGACAGATGTGTTAGCAGCTGTTCAGCTGGATAATGAGTCAGCCCCCAGTGCACGTGGATAATCTACAAGAAAGCCAATCCATTCACAGATAATCAAGAATTGACCATATGTCACAGCTGGACTGTGTGTGAAGATAGCACATAAGGAAAGAACAAAATCAGAAATGTTATTTAAAAAAAACACCCATAATTATGTATAATAATAGTGGCTCATTCACATAAGTAACATTTGTTTTTTATCAAAGCATTATCACACGCTCCCTTTAATTTGTTTTCATGTGAAATGGACAAGGTATATCTCTCTAGATTTTTGTTTTCATTTTTGCTTTTGTTTTTGAAATGAGGGAGCTTAGAAAGGATGGGAAAATGAAAGAGGGAGAGCAGACAGACATTTACTGCCTGCTAACTCCGTGTTAGTCCCTATATTTGCCCAGAACTGCAGAAATAATTAGTGATACGACAGGCAGAATGTTGGCATTTTAACTAGCAGTCTATTTCTCATGGAATACAATATTAATTATCTATTGCAAATCCAATTAGACATGATTTTAATATGCCAGCATTTTCCACCCTGTGCATCATTAAATCGCAAACATACATGCTAACCACACGCAGTTCCTGTCTTCGCTCTGCCTTGACTTTTTTATTTGATGGTCATCTCACAGTGAGTTTGCACGTGACCCTTCTCATTTCCTGAGTATCATCAAGTGTGCTCGTGAAAAATTCAGGTTCCCAGAACCTCCTCCCTGGCGAATCCAATGCGATCAGTTGTGAGAGGGGCTGGAGATCATCACATTTAAATAAACACATTCCATCTCTGGGGCTCTAAACATTTGAGAAACAGTACTCCAGAGCAGGGGTCTCAGCCTGGGGTGACCTTGACTCTCAGGAAATATTTGGCAATATCTGGAGACATGTTTGGTTACCATAGTCAGGGAAGGAGCACAACTGGCATCTAGTGGGTGAAGGCCGGGACTAGGGCAGCTTCTGACGACATATATGGCCCAAAGCGTGTGTGTGTGTGTTTGCGTGCGAATATATATCTTATCTAGATAGAAATTTTTCTTTGAACATGCACAGCAACTTTTTTCATACGAAGTAATGTGAGCTTAACTTCCTTCAGTGAAATCCTGAGTGGTAGTTTGTGAATATTAACTGTATCTAACAGTGCTCTATTTTCTAGGAATGTTTCAACTACAGGACAGAAAATGAAAGGCATTCCTGATATTAGTAATTATTTGTGTCTCTGGTTTGAGGGAGACTCAAATTGGATAGTAAACTTGCAAACCTGAAAAGTTGGTAAAATATACCTTTATTTTGTGAAACAAAATAAACAAACTAAGTGTTTGGAAAAGTCAGTCTGAAGTACACCCATATGTACGAGACTGATTAGTGCCTATTTAAATTCTACTACCTGGGGCCGTACTCTGATATATGTAAGTTATAATACATATTACATATGTAATATACATAAATGATATATAAGTTATATATACTTATATATAAATAATGCATAGTATATAATATATAAATTATTCTGAAATATTCTCATCCCCTCCCTTTGTAATAGAAAGGTGAAGTCCAGGAAGAGGGGCAAGAATGGGAGATTTCGCAGAATAAGACTTCCTATGACGTTAAAGGAGATGAAGGGGAGATACATGATCTCAATGTGGACTTTTTTCTACTAGCAGTTATTTTACCACCAAGGCTTCTGTTTTCTGAGACATTCCATGCAGGCACTGGGTATAGGTCCTTTGGACATCTTTCAGGAAACAGTGGCAGTATTCCCATTCCCCACTGCCCAGGCTTATACTTACTTCATTCCTCGAGCATCGGGCTGATACACACATTCATCTGACAGATCACAGCTCTTGTAGCTATGCTGTCGTTCAAACCCTGTGAGGTGCACACAAGTGAACAACTCTAGGGTCACTTCTGAAGTTGGTTTATGTCAATAATTGATTTAATCATTCTTTCAGCAGTTATTTATGGAGTGAATGGTATGTGTAAGGTTTTCTTCTAGATGCTATCAAAACAGAATGAATAACAGGGCAAAGTTCTGACCTTCCTGGGGGCTCTAGTGAGCTAGGAAGCAGTAGACCAAAAAGCCGAAGTGTAGGCTTTGCGAAGGAAAATGTCGCAGGATAATGTGAGGGAATGATGCGGAGATGTGGCTGTCCTGCAGAATAATAGTCAACAGAGGTGCCGGCTGAGCAGGTTATTTTTCTGAGGACACCTTTCGTGTCACGATTCTTGGTTTGTCGAATCTTGTACACTCCCAGCGTGACTCTGTTTCCGTGTTCCACCAGCACCTTAATGGCAAACGCAGAAGAAATTCCAGAGTTGAGCCTGTAGACCTGCCATGAGACTTTCAGACCAGTCACGAGAAGGTGGCCAGTTTAGGGCCAGGGAGACCCTAATGCCGCCGTCTAGTAATGATGCATCCAAGCCTGCCTGCTCATCGTGTAGAGACCAGGCTCTGGTTATTGTGTTCTGTCTAAACAAGCAAATAAGTTCAATTGCTTTGTATTAGTATCCAAATCATGATATCAGGATGCAGTGAGATGAGAATTTAGAGTAAAAAAAAGGTGACTTGAAATTTTGACTCTATCACTTACAATTTTGGGCATGTTATTTAGTCTTCCTGAATCCCACATTATTCATTTATGAAATGAAGATAATATTGACAGTGCCCATCCCCATCCCTAGTCCCAATCATTGCATAGAGTTGTCACCTTTTATTAAAACTCACTTTCATTTTTGTGCCATTATATTCGAGGATTTTCTCCCACCCTTCTGCCTGCAAGTTATCATTCTTTCCTATAAATATTACTTAGAAGCTGTTGATGTTCACCATTTTTCTCTACTGTGGATCCCTCATGTCACCTGCAGAGCCTTGCGTGACTGTATGTGTGGGGCGTGCAAATATAAAAGTGTCTACTTGGTGTCTCACAGCAGTGCCAGGCTTCATATACTCAGAGCAGGGCAGCAAGTTTGATTCCCTTAAGGCTGTCATCTTTAGTCAAGTCTTCTCGTATGAGCCAAGTCTTGCTAGGTACTTTGGATCCCCCAGCTAGTCTGTAAGCCCCCAGAGCTCACAGGACTGTCATGTGGGTGATTGAAGTAGCCTTATGTTCAGTAGCCTCACGTTAAGTACAGTATTGCATACAGAAGATGGATTCATCTTAAAATAAAAACAGTATCAGTTAATGCTTTGTCACTGATTTTAGACCTCGATTCACAGTCTTGCACGTGACCTCACTAACCCACATCACCTGGTCCGCGTGGTCATGCATACCCACTTTTCTGCTGTTCTCATTGCTGCTCATCCTTCTTCAAATGGGCCCTCTCCCAGGGGTTTCACACCTGATATTTTTCTCTGCCTGGAATCGAATTTTCCTCCTCACTGCCCAGTGTGACACAGCTGATTGTACTTCAGATTAAATGCTTCTGTCCCGGGGTGGGGGGTTGGAGAGGGGAGCAGAGGCGGGGAGCTCTCTCCTCTACCTCCTCACTCTCAGTTTCGGTTGGGTTCCCCTGTTATAGAACTCTCTTTTATTTCTTTCATATAGCTTAACATAAACATAAATTTTTGTAATGCTTGTGATTTTCAGATTAATGTGTATTTCTGCCATAAGAATATATAGTTGCTAAGGAGAAAGAATGGAACCGTTCCCTGTTCCATGGCACACCAGACCTATTAGCCTGCATAATGTAGAGTTCAATAAATAGTCTTGATATAATAAATACATAATAAGTCCTCCCCCAAATCTAGTCACCTTATTTTTGTTTTGAGCAACCATGATGCCTCTTAAAACAAGGATGTTTTATTTAAAATAGTCTATTTTTAAAGTAGTTCTACTACATTGTAGTGATTTCAAATCATTCTCAATCTCCTTGTAAGTAATTAATCATGTAATTAATTGCTTCTTTCTTAGGCTAAGTTCGTTTTGAGTACTTTTAAGCCTCAAGGATTGCGTTAGGCCCAACAGAAACAAACATTGAAGAATATTGCCGTTGTCCTGGCTTGAAGTATATTAAATTTGACTGGGGTGTGAATACAGGGGTGGGCAAAAGTAGTTTAAATTACCAGCCATCATTCCTAAAAGCTCTATCGTAGGTAAGGATACGAAATAATAACAATAATAATACAAATAAATAGTGCAATAATTAATAAATAATAACTGTTTCTTGGACTACAACTGTAAACCTACTTTCACCCACCACTGTACTCACCAGTCAAAGACATCAACTAAAATATTCAGTCACAGTTGGCTGGGGGGTGGGACAGGGCAGAGCCACAGGGAAAATGGTGGGACAACTGTAATTGAATGACAATAAAAATAATTAAAAAATAATAAAATAATAAACATAAGAGATATTTACTGAAAATACTTCTAGAAAAAATAAAGGGAGTTTCTCAGTGCAATATTTTTTTTAACTATCCAAGGGCAAATCTGAGACTTGGCGGGAATTCTTGTAGCCAAAAGAGAGCAAGACGAAGGTCACTTGGTTATTTTAGTTAAAGCCATTCATTGGAGGACAAAGGGACAGAATCTACAGGAGAAAGAACCCTCCCCCCCACCCCAGCAGAATTCAGTGCCTGCTGTTCGTGGTAGGCTCCACCTGAGAGTGAGAAGGGGCAATTCATATTCTAAGCTGAAAGCAAATAACTTTCATTAAGCCTGGCTCAGGGGTCCAAGCTTGGGAGACCTTTTTAATAAAGAGAGATCACAAGAATGAGGAAAATTTTATTCACAACCTCACCAGGCTATTTCCCCCCTCCTTTTGAACTGCCTTTGACAGCTTCTTCAACATATCTGAGGCTGAGAGGAGATGAAAGAAAAGCAATTCTGACCTGTGGCTCCAAGATTATGAAATGAGAGCTGGTGATGTCGCTACGAAGGTTCATCGGCAATATTTCAGATTCAGAATCAGGCAATTTCATAGCCATGTGGTCTGTAATACTACTTAATTCAAGGCTGAATGTACATCCTCCTTTTATGCAACAAATCAACAAATAGTTACTGTGTGTTTACCAGGTGCCCAGTGCTGTTCTCGATTCTGCAATTGGAGCAGAGTACATAAAAGAGGATAAAACAATTATGGAGTATGTAGTATAATGGCTAGAATAGTGTACAATAAAAAAATGCCAGAATAATACTATATTAGAATGTATAGTATATTAGATGACTTAAAGTAAAATGTAAAGTGAAAAAGAAATATTTAAAATGACAAGTAAAGGGAAAGGTAATGCCAGGCATCAGTGGATGTCTGAGAGATAAACTTGGCTTAAAGCGCCTCTAGGGAGAAATCCCTAAATGCCGCGGGTTCCTCTCCTCTGTTGAGCTTCAGTCTTGGATGGAACTGTTCAGCTTTCTCCCTGCTCACATTTTTACAAAGCATACTGTTATTAGTAGTCTAATTTGGGCTAGGGACAGAGTCTTCTGTTGCATCTGAAACAGAATAATGCAAATGCCATCTGATATTCAGTGTCTGAACATTATTTTTAATAATTAAGTTGACTGCAACAGCACTAACGAGAAAGTCACACTGAACATATTGGGCCATTAAATGAGAATATTGAGCCCTGGCTGGTGCGGCTCAGTGGATTGAGTGCCGCCTGTGGACCGAAGGGTCGCGGATTGGATTCCTAGTCAGGGCACATGCCTGGGTTGCAGTCCAGGTCCCCTGGTGGACACTCAAGAGGCAAGCACACATTGATGTTTCTCTTCCCTCTCTCTCTCCCTTCCGCTCTCTAAAAATAAATAAATAAAATCTTTTAAAAAATAAAATAAATAAATGCGGATATTGAGCTGTAAGGCATTTGTACCTGCTGTTCAAAGAAATGTGCAGGTTCACTGGAATCCCCTGGAAACAGATACACATGCACGCACACACACACACGCTTGTGTAGACTGAATGTTTGCACACCCCCTCCACATTCGTGTGTTGAAATGTAATTCCCAGTGTGTTGGCACTTGGAGGAGGAGAGTCTTTGGGCATTGACTAAGTCACAAGGGTGAAGCCCTCATGAGTGGGATTAGTGCCTTTATAAAAGGGGTCCCAACGAATGTCCTCATCCCTTTTGCCCTAAGAGATAACAGTGAGAAAGTGACCACGTATGAACTAGGAAGCAGACCCTCCCCTGACACCAAATCTGCCTGCAGCTTGATCGTGGAATTCCTAGCCTGTGAAACAGTGAGCAATAAATCTCCATTGTTTATAATGTCTAAGGCATTTCTGTTCTACTAGCCCAAACAGACTAAGACACCCTACCCTTTCATTATTAAGACATATGTGAGTGTGTGTATTGGGAAAGCACTGGACTTGGAAATACAGAAAGAATCAGGGATCAAGTCCTAGATCTGCTGCAGACAACCTGGTAACTTCTACAAGCATGGTTTTCTCCTCCGTCAAGTGGAATATTGATGACTCAGGTATTGGTGAAAGGGCTAACATACTTAGAACTTACCCAAAATGTTAGGCAAATAAATAAATGTTAGTCAAACTGAAGTATGGCTGGTGAGTGTAATTTTTAGAATATCATGACCAGTTATGAGCAAAGTATTAACATCAGTAATTCCAATAAAGGAAGCTAATATTGTATCAGGAGCAGAAAATATCTGGTTAAATTGTATGGTGCGGTACATCTTTTTAATTGGAAAAAACATGATTTATGTCCTGTTTTGCTAATCATCACCTTTGTCATCGAATGATAAAGCATGCTATAATTTTCATGTGTCAATATTAAAGCATAAAATCCTGTTAACAGCTGGCATCGTTGCCTCAAAATGTTAGCCTGCTGGATAAATATGTGTTTAAGGAGACAGAGCGCGTGGTCTTCCCAGAGCCATGCTTCTAAATGTTACAGCAGCTCTAACACACTTTCAATTAAACAAAAATTAAACTTCAGAAAATGTCACAAAAGGGTAACCCAATATTTGATCATTAATGTGCTTATGCAAAGGGATATTTACAACTGTGCATTCAGAAGCCATCAACTCCCCTTTCTAAGTTTTGTGAAACTAAGGTTTAAGATAACATTTGGATAAACATTTGAGCAGCATAGCTAGGTAGTCTGCACCCAGCAGACAGTTTCTACTGATTTTGATTTTAATGAAATGCTGAGACATGTTTGCATTGTGGTTTTCTTTCTTTCTTTTTTTTTTTTAGCTCAAAAACCAAAACATCTCCTGGTTAGAGTCAGTTAAGGTCATGTCCAAGATCACAATAGATCATCTTGTCTGAATTATAAAAGACATTAAATGGTACATTCATTAATCTCTTCCACGTAGATATACCTGAACTACCTGTGTGTCTAAACACTTTAGGGAATGGAGAGATGTTAGAATCACCCTTAGACTCTACATGTTAATGATTCTCTATTCTATCTAAAGTGTAGCAGACCAGACCCTTCTCCCACTTCTAGCAATCGAAGTGCATTTGGTGCTTGCTCAGAGGCACAGTGGTGACCCGGGGTGGTTGTCCTCATTCTTTGTTATGGACCATCATGTCCTCATAAACAGCTAGTCTGCTATCCAGGAACATTCACTGCTTACAGTTTACTACTCCTACTTCCTTCTGCTTTTTCTTATCGTGCTTATTCACCACACTTTAATTATTGTGGATAAGAACCTATTCACATTTTCCACTTCCAGTGCATTTATTTCCATAGAGTGCAGTGTCACCTCTGGGTATAAAGCAAACTATTTATGCTGCCATCTGTAAGAAATAAAACAAATGAATTATTTTATGAAAAAGCACCATCTAGCTTTTTAATTGAATTTTTGGGGTGATTTTGGTTTATTAAATTACATAGGTTTCAGGTGTACAATTCCACAACACATCATCTGTCCATTGTATTGTGTGTTCAGCACCCCAAGTCAAGTCTTCCTCACCACCATTTATCCCTCCCTTTACTCTCCTCTACTACTCCCCACCCTCCCCTTTCCCTCTGGTCATCACCATACTGTTGTCTGTGCCTATGAGGTATTTTTGTGGGGTTTTTTTTGCTTAATCCCTTCACCTTTTCTACCCAGACCCACAACCCTCTCCCCTCTGACAGCTGTGGTACATCTACAAAATGGAATTCCACTCAGATGTAAAAAAGAAGGAAATCTTTGCAACAGCAGGGATGAGTGTGAGAGCATTACGCTAAGAGAAATAAGCCAGTCCGAGAAACATAAATACCATACGACTTCACTCACATGTGGAATATAATGAATGCAATAAACTAACAAACTAAATAGAAAAATACAGCTTTTAAAATACATGGCGAAATGTTTTGACAGCACGTATATCTTTCCAGGCCTGTGTCGTATCAAATGCACACGAGCCACTTCCCTCTGGGAAGTTCCTCTTGGGCTTTGGGTTAACTTGGTGTTTACAACCCCGTACGTGCTCTCCCACTATGGAGTTACACCTTAGAGATAAAAATCCAAATGAGAATAGAAAGTGTCTAACGAGATAGCAGCGTTTTAGCTGATAGTGTCTGCTTGAGCAAACGTGGATTTTCAAATAACAGGTGTTATAAGTTGTGGGCAATCTCAAGGAATTTCACCCTGCCTCTGAATCTGTATTAGTTTATATACAGTGAAAGTCAAAGTACGTAGACATAAACTCTTGCCTAGTGTGCATGTGTGTGGTTAGTATAACAGATGAGGATATCTTTGTTTTAACTTAAAAAGAACTCATTTTAGAGGTTACATTGATAGAAACTGCCATTTTTCCAGCAGAAAGGTATTTATCTGTTTCTCAAATTTCATTTACATCACACTCTCTTCTAGGCCCTAATGACACTAGAGACACAAAAGGATAAATAATGCCAAATCTCTATCCTCAGGAAACTCACAGTTGAGATCTCAGTTTGGTATCGCCTAGATCCCCACACATAACAAAGTTTATTTATCACTTACATCATTTCTTGGAAAATCATTTTGACAGTCAAAAAAATGGTACCAGGAACCCATCTATTAATTTAAGATGTAGAACGGTTTCTGATTTAGTGAGTAATGCTTTAGAAAAAATTTTATACATTTTTCTAATCCAGAATGACATATTTTCTTAGGAAGATTTGACTTTTTAATATTTAAAGCCGTAGATGAATTTTTCACCTCCTATTAACTTTTAAAAGAGATTAACAGCTTGTAAGAGCCCCAATTAGAGTCAATTATATTTTGATTGACTTACTTTGGCATTTAAACAGCTAGAAGAATAACACTTAAAACTAGTTATTCCTTTATAAAGAGAAAAAAATCCCTGTCCTGTGTCTGTCAGACTTAGGATTTCATCATTTTCATGAAAAGTAGGCATGGCGCATGACCAGACATAAGAATGAAATATGGACCACTGAAAGGAGACATGAGAAATTCTGAATGAAAGCTGAGTGAGGTAAAGAGGGAAGAAAAAGAGGGGGGAAGAAATATAGAAAATGACAGTTTAATACACATCTATTCCTTCTGTGTGGCCGGGATACTTATCTTTTAGTGTAGTTCTCTATTCTCCGCACAGCGTTTTTACAATATATCGCATGTGCTGCTTTTCCAGTATGTCTACCATCACTGCTTATTTGTATTGTTTTCCTGGCTATTTTTGAGTTTTTACTGTGTATGTAAAAGTAAGGTAAATGTATACAGTTCTTCCTCACCAATTTCATCTTGTTGCAGTTTCAATAGCCACTTCATTAAATGTATTTATTAATTTTAGAACAATTTGTCATGATATCATTTCCATTGAAGAAGCCTTTCCATTTGTTCTACAGCTTTTCTCATACAGGTCTTACGCCTTTTTTCTATTAAATATATTCCTACATTTAAAAAAAATTGCTATTGGGAATGGATTTTTCAGTTTCCATTTTGCATATGCTTTGCTGGAAGAAAGGGAAATTTATCGATTGTTGTATACTTGTATTATAACCAGGTGCTTTACCACAGTTCCTTATTAAACTCTGGTTGTTACAGATATAATCATAATCATCACCAAATAGGGATAGCGTGACACCTTTACTAATGTGTATGCTGATTATGTTACTTTTATTTTATTATTGCAATTGCTAAAAACGTCAAAGTAATGTTAAATAATTAGGTTGATATAGTACACCCCTCTTTCTGGTTTGAATTGTCATGGTTTTAGTGTTTTACTATTTAGGGAAATAGTTGCTGTAGGATTCAGTAATCCGTCTTTATCATATTTAGGTTGTTTCTTTCTCTTTCCACTTCACTTCAGAGTTTAAAAATTAAAAAAAGTTGCCAGTTTTCCAGTTTTATTGAGGTATAATTGACCTATTACATTGTATTAGTTCAAGGTGTACAATATAATGATTTACTGTGTGTATATATTGCAACGTGGTTTCCACAATAAGTTTAGTTAGCATGGTCACGTCGTATAGTTCCAGTTTTTTCTTGTAATGAGAACTTTGAAGATCTCCGAGAACTTGCAGCTGCACGATGCCGGGTGGCTACCTGCAGTCGCCGCGCTGCACGCACAGCATGCGAAGTCCGGAGAGATCACGTTCACATCGCTGCGGAACCTGCCAGTCTTCTACCTGGGCCAAAAATAGCACTGGGTGGGTTTTTTCCTTTTTATATATTTTTTCAGTTCACATTGTATTGTGTTTGCTTTTCTCATTTAAAATATATATGTACTGAATTGGGGAACATGATTTAAGACATGGGAGTTTTTTTCAGCAGAGACTGAAAAAAAAATAAGGAGGGAAGTTGAAAGGAAGCTTTACCAACAGCCATTTAAGGAACCAGAGGAGGTAAATGTGGAGCTGTGTTGCCTCAAACGGACTGATGTTGGTCAGATATTTAAATGCCTGCCCGTGGACGAAGACGCGGACCCTCTCCTTGTAACAGACCACCACCGCCACAATCACTGTGTCCACACCATAGTTAAGGCTGAAGAATGCTGAGACAACAACAAAGTCAAAAACTTTGGGTCATATGGTTCTCTTCACGAAGTCTGACTGAGAGAAGTAATCCAAGGTCTTACATCTATTATGTAGCAGAGGTCACTCTGGTGCCAAGGGTTATGTCTTAATCACGACATAGGCCCTTCCCGTGCTGAATGTTTTTTCCTCGTTACTTGTCACCATTCACATCACTCCGTCCTCCCACCCTGCAGATGAGGACAGGAATTTTCTGCCTTTTTAGTCGTTACTATGACAGCACACAAAATAGTGCTGGTTACATAGCTGATGCTGAAAATATTTCTTGAATTAATTAATGAATTGCAGTGAACATACCGAGTATGTGGTACATTTCAACTAAGCTAAAAAAATTAAAATAATTATAGTCAAATTAAGTGTAGAATGAAACCACCTCCAATAATACTGAGTTAGTGGTCAGTAGACTTCATCTCACAAAGATCAGAGCAAAGATTTTGTGCCGGATTCAAGAATTAGGTGTAGTACTGGGACCGAGGTACCAGGAAAGTGGTTGGAACAAAGGATATTTAAAAGGCATTTCTATGCTGGTTTTCCATTATTCACTCAATTTTTCCAAACTTTCATATTTGTTAAACAGCATATACATGTGCCTACATGTTCGCATACCTATGCACACATTCATTTTTTTTATTCCCCACCAATAGTTTGCTCTCATTAAAACAACTACATGGTTTTACAGAATTTTCCAAGATTAATTTTATGCAACACACAAATGCTTAAAATTTGGAGTATGACTGCCTTTGGCTTAATTATTTTAAATAATTCTCTAGCTTTTATGTAATATAATAAATGTGGACTTTATTTGCTTCTGGGGAAAAAGTTAAATTTTGCATGCATTCATAACTAACTGAAGTACAAAGTAATTAACACTTTTCAATGGTTTCTGATAAGTGCAGCCATAACATAGCAATTAAGCCTTCAAACCCCACAAAGAACATACAGGGAATTATAGTCTTTAAATTCTAAATCAAAATTTGGAAATCTGTTTTAAGTGTCTATAAAGTAGGCATATGTGTATGAGGTAAAGTAGGGAAGAAACTTTGACTTAGTTTAAAGTTTAAATTAGAGCATCTATAATCAGGCATACTAAATAATTGTTTAAAATGTACAAGTTTGTGAGTTGAATGATTTTTACTAATAAAAATATGCTAGTAATCTTAATTAAATATAGAACTAAAGAAGCTCTTAAAAACAGTTTAACATGTAAACCGAGTCCTCCAGCACCCACTCAAGTTGTATTTTTCAGTATATAATCAAGAATAAGGAAGTTTTACAAGTAATTGTATAAATTAAATCTAAGTGGATGATTATAAATATTTAGCTGTTAAAAAAGTGGTGCTAAGTGTTTTTTTATTGTGTTGCTTTAGTACAATTTAAGGTAGTGTCTGTATAAAATAATAAACAATCTAGAGCTCTAAATTGGACTACAGTGGAACTTGATGGAGATTTTATGACAAACTTGCTGATTTGCCCACTTATGGATTTCATGATTCACCCACTGATTACGAGGTTAAAGGGCTTTGATTCCAATTTCTCTTCATCTCTCTTACTGCATAATGCGTTATGATAAAATTGTATCATAACAGTAGGCTAAAATTATAACATTAGAAAATTAAAGCAAAGTTGTGAACAGTATGACACAATTATGACAATTTGAAGTATATTTTTCAAGAAAATGAATTAAGCTTTATAATATGTTAATGATATCAAATACTTGATAGGATTTTTATTTTTAAAGTTATTTAAGTTACTTCTAGTTTTATTAATTGAGCTATGTGCTCTTGAACAATGGACGGATCTCTCTGTGTTTCAGTTTCTTACCTATTGGGGTGGGGCAAAAGGAGGTTCCTGTTTGTGTGTATGGAAAATAATACAATAATTAATAAGTAATACAAGAATAAACTCTGTTTTGCATACTCACAACAGTAAACCTAGTTTGCCCTACTCTGTGTATTACCAATATTAATGACACCTTGGGTTGTAATGAGATGAGAATATTTTAATACAGGTACATTAGACTACTGACTGGAACTTAATTTGTTCTCAGTAAACTCTACATAATATTATCTTATTCTTTATGATACCCATTTCTGTAGATTCAAATGGAGTTATTTTGCTAAATCACAAACATGGAGTATCAGAGAATATAATAGTGAGGACATTATAAGTAACCTACCACAAATTTGGAAGCCCAGCCTCAGTCTGCATTTCACAAGTGAAGATAAGAAACTTTTCCTAATTTGACAACATTGCGTTTTATCTTTTGAATGGGTTGTAAACTTCAGGGTGAAATTACTGAAGGTGCCATTATATTTGTATTGTAAAAAGGTTATGTATATTCAATGTTATATATATGTATATACAATATGTGTATACATGTGTTTATACACACACACACACATTATGACCTTTTCAGGACTTGTGTTTGATTGGACAGTTTCCCTTGTTTGTCATCCCAATTAAAGAGGGAAAGAAGTTGCCATGTGGGAAGGACAGAAGTATAAACACATTTTCTCAAAGTCGGTTTCTAGTAAGTCATTTATATGGAATATTGAAAAGGTCAATGTAGTACAGCACACTCTCTAATTCTTTGAAAATATGAGGCATTAAAATTCTGATGCCTCATTCAAGGTTGTAATGAGAACATAACACAAATTGAACCTATTATTTTGACCGTGATAGTAATGAGAATGGGAAATGAAATAAACTTAATGATACTGCAAGTGACTTTTTATTTCAAGATTTCTGAAGTTCCTTGCTGCCTATTTTGCGAAAGGAAACCATAATATACATATAAATACTCAATTCTTTAAAATTGAAATACCCCACAAAAGAGGAGACCAATGAAAATCTAAACAGTAAAATAAAAGTTTATGACAATTGTATAAAATCTGACCCATGGAAAACCTCAATTTTTTAATGGTGATTCTTACTTTAGGAGGGCAAGTTTTCTGAAAGTTTTCAAAATAAAAGCAGCAAAGGTTACATTGGATTATAAAACTTAGAGCTATAAAAGTAATTAATGTGTGCACTCTTTTGGTAAATGCAGTAAAGGAATACATTGAGAGAAATCCTTAGAACAGAGCAGAGACTCGAGTTTAGCTTTCTCATCTCCATCCTATGCCTTACTCACCTCCCTTTCCAAATAATTACTGGCTTTCTACTGTGTGCTAGAAACCATTCCTTTTTCTGTCCACTCATGAAATAAAATAAAGTAATAAAATGAAAATTTGCCCACTTCTACAAAGAGAAAAAAACCACAGATACTCATGCGGATTTTTGGTGATGGAAGGATAACAACGATCCATTCTTCTTGTATAACGTCATTGACAACCATGAACTGTTTGGTCGTATCCAGGGCTCGGATGTTGTTTGAGTAGTTGGAAGTGTGTCTGCTGGTGAATTAGATCAAGCAGGCAACAAAGTTGGATGCTTTTATGCCCAGAGTGTACTTCGTACCCCAGGAGGTCTGATTATATGGACCTTATTGATCAAAGTTGGCTGGGCTCTACGCCTGGCTCAACTGTGATGAATTTTCTTTTTCTCCATAAGTTTGTATTCTGTACGTTTATATTTGCACTTTGTCTCACCTATCATTTCAACTTAAAAGAGGGTGGTTTGTAAATAAGTAAACTTTTTACTTATGAAACAGGATAGATGGTACTTCCTAAGTTGTCAAAAAAATCCCTTTTTATTCTTGTACCTTTATGGTATTAAGTCATAATTTTATTTATTTACTCACTTACAAATATGGTGTCAAACTACTGAAAGCTTCAATTCAAAAAGTGAGCAAAAGCACTTATACTTCCTGTCTTCAGGGAGAGCAGTGACGAGTGAGGTGATAACTATTGAAGAATCACACTAATAGAAGTTAAATTACACCAGTGATAAGTGATGCAGGAGAGCTGTAAGGGATGATGAGACTATATCACAGGACAATATATTTACTACTGTAAGGCCAACATCTAAGACAGTACCTGGCACATAGTGGGCACTTGACAAATTTGTCTTAAACAAATTTGATCTGGTCAGGAATGGCTTATGTAAGGAATCCCTGCTTGAATTCTGCTCTGGGGATACATAGAGTTAATTTTGAAGAGAAGGGTATAGGAAAAAGCCACTAGAAAGGCATTTTTGGTCAAGAATCACACCAACTTCAAGGAACTAAAAGAGGGTCAATGTTTCTAAGATCCAGGGAGATTGTACATGTAATAGCATCGATACTATGTAGACACACATATATGCATAGATGAGAGAGAGACAGAGAGACAGAGAGAACATGCATGGGCAAAGATAAACTAAAATGGAGAAAATGATTGGAGCAAGATTTATGCAGGGTGTTGTGGGCCATATAAACAGACAATATCCCCAAAGCAATGGGTAGCAGTTGAAGTGTCTTAGGTGAAGGCAGGAGTGAGTGACCTTATCAGATTTATCTTCCTATTTTTAGAAATTAATCCGTGGGAATGATATTCAGTCCAAACGTTTAGGCGAGGTAATCGGCCACTGCACAGTGCTGACTGGATGCCACTCTGCTCAGTGGCAAGTCCTTAAAACTGCTGGCAAGCATCTTCGTTCCCATTTTCAGCGAAGGAGGTGTTTTTAGGACTTTGGAAATATTAAAAACGTCTCAATAATTTCATAAACCATTATCAGATTTCCACTAGTTTAGGAAGTTTAGGATCAGATCTGATGGGTTAAAAGTGAACTGAATCTCCACATGAAAACTTGGGTCCTGAAAAGGACAGTTGAATACAAGGAGGAGTGAAGAGCCAATGATTGACCAGCTTTGGGAGGTGGTGGGCAGCAGAGTGGGAGGAACCCAGTAGGAAATAATAAAACCAAGCGATCTCAGTCTTAGATAGAAGGACGTAACTTAAGACCTGGACATTTGGGGAGCGAGTATTGGACGAATATGCATGAATGGACACAGAAAGTGGAGAATCACAGGCAAAAACATCCTACCAGCCTTGCTTGTATTTAGTGTCAGACAGAGACAATTTGTAACTGGGCCAAATCAGAACAACTCACAGAATAAAATCATGGGAAGAAGGCCATGCAGAGAAAACAATGAATCCCATCCTACCAGCAGAAACAAATATATACTCAATTATAAATAAGAATATTCTCAAATAGTACAGTTAACTATTGATTAATGCATTCATTAAGAATGTTATTGAGTGCCCGACATGTTCGGAGAACAGTGCTGAACTAGACACATTTCACACTCCTAAGTATGACACCCTGCTGTACTATCTGATGTTTTTACATGCTGCTTCAATGAAGAGTCATCCCCTTAAATAACTGAAACTAATGAGCCTTATTTAACTAGTACCCTGAAGTGTAACAAAATTATAGAAAATGAGGGATCTATAGTAGTCTTTTTACGTAGGCCAAGTCTGAACTCCATACACATACAACTCTCCTACACTAAGTGCCTCTCCCTGGTCAGCCTGAGCCTGTCATCTCATGCACTCTGAGGTAGCTCTATAAACCCACATATTGAGCTTGCTACAACTCAATAATTGTTCTAGAAACTTCCTGAGATCCCTGATTCTCTTTGTGCATAAGGTCTACAGCTTTCTGTAGGATACAACTCTTTGCTCAAACTTAACTGTTTCATGAAGGATCTCACATCCTGCCTAGCTTTCACTTGACCTCTCCTTTCCCTGGGGTTGGACCATGACTCCTAGGCCTCGGTGATATATATAGTGGTCTTTGGCCTAAAGTCACAGAGCCAACCCTGGACTATAAACCCACCTTCCAGCAGCTCTGCTTGCCGTCTCTTCTTGTTGGGCCCCATTCAGCACGTGAGATTCCTTTGGATATTCCCACCGGCCGGAGGAGGATCCCAAGCATTGTGCTCCGTTGGATATTGCTAATGACTGCACTGGGTCTCAGTTCCTTCATTCTTAACTTTCTCCTCTTCAGTCATGATCCATGGTGTGGGTCCTGGGAGCTTCAACACTGACGGTTTTAATTCATTACATGTAGATGGCCCTACTTTATCTGTCACCGCTCTCTGACTAGCTTATTAGTGTATTCTGACCTTCTGCCATAAAGAGAAAAAAAATGTGTGTGTTTGTGTAAAAACAAACACATTTATCACAGACACACACATGCACACACATTACTGGAATTCAGAGGAAATTGTTTTAATTATTTTTCCTAGAGGACTACACAATACAATATACAGATGATGGATCATAGAAGTGTACACCTGAAACCCATTTAATTTTATTAACCAATGTCACCCCAGTAAATTCAATTGAAAAAAAAAGGTTCACAATACTAATCTTTTGACTGGACCCTGGATGACGTGAGTCTAATTGACCCTTGCTCTAGAGGAGCCGTTAAGTTATCTGGGGTTAAGTGTAGAACAGAGGATGGGGTGGGATGATGACTGAGATGCTGTGGAGTAAGAGATGTGTTTCATAGTGACAGCTCATCTTAGAATAGTCCACATTTTGTTGATGAACTTGGCATTGGGCTGCACCAGCCCCAGTGCCACAGTAGTCCCCATGTCACTCTGTTGTTGGAAATGCACCGATCTGCAAGTAGGGGCACCTGTATTTCAAACCTCGCTCTGCAGTTCTCTGAGAGATACTGAACAGGCCTATTTCCTCTGGTGTCCTCAGTTTCAACTGTTCAACGAGTGGGTTGGATACACATGTATGTCCAATTTCCCCACAGTGGCTCTATAAACACGCCAGAGAGAGATCGTCTGGACCCTTCCTAGACCACAGAATCTGCACGTCCAGGAGTGGAGCCCGTCAGGCAGCACTGGTCGAGTAGGTCCTTGGGATTGTAACATGAAGGCCCCTTTGGGGATCTATTGTACTGTGACAATGTCAGTGTTGCCCAAGTCTCCACCCTCAAGGACCTCCTCCACGTACTCCGTGGCCCTCATATGTCTTGCAATGTGTCAGTTAAGCAAAGTAAGAGGTTTTATTAAGATATTTTGTCCTACTTCTTTTTTTTCTTGCTTGCAGGAATGCTATTATCTCTGCTTGGAAAATACCTTATTCAGCTTTGACCATCTAATTTCTTATATTTTTGTTTTTGTACGTGGATATTCCTTTTCCACAAAGTGAGGACTTGGTTAGAAGCATCATGCATGTATTCTCACAGTACTCTCTGTGTCTCAGTCATTTAATTTATAATTTATTTATCTCTCCATCCAGCTATGTGCTTCTTAGTGTAATTATTTATTTCTTTGTGTCTCTCAATCTCAGAGCCAGGATGCTTATGTTTAGGATCTAGTTAATACTATGTCCTAAACTCCTATTAGTAGGCTCAGAATAAGTGTGTTGATGTATACATTATGTGTGTCTGTGCATCTGATATATTTTATATGTCTATATATGCATGCATGTAAATAGATACATCTATAAAATAAAAATATGTATTTATTTATAGACATATGTGTGTCAAAGCTTATAAAGAACTCAGCATGATACTGATACAATTTCAGGGAAGAAAAAGGTGCATTTTTTAGTCTTGTCTCTTAATGATAAAAAGAATAAATTTTTTAAAGTTAAAACTGGAAAAACCCGTAACACGGTCTCCAGAGCCCTAACTGCCGTTGTGTGCCCCTGTGGTCTGAGAGGCGCAGCGTGGAGACCACGGGTCAGGCGAGGTTCAGTTCGTGCTGTGATTTTTCTACGAACCAGCGCTTTAAATATTTTTAAGTGCAAACTACATTGTGGGAAAACAGAAGGTGGTTATGTTTGCTGGTTTTTTTTTCCCAATTCTTTCAGTCAAGGAAAATAATAAGAGAAAGACAATAAATATTTGTTTACTTTATTTATTTCCTTTTAAAAATGCAGTCTGACTTGGATTCATCTGCTGTTATTTGTGCAGGGAAACCAGAGTGACAACATTTGCATTACAGCAGCCAAGAAACATCTATGTGGTTTGTCTAATCACAGCTCTAAATTTTCACAGATGTGTTTCCAATAGAGAGATATTAATGGGCCCTAACACAAATTTTAGCTTATCTATTTTCTTTTCTTTATAGAATGGCCTATATCTTTTTTCTCTGTCCAATTCACACACTGAGTTGCCAAAAGAACAATGAGTTAATTTGAAAGCTGAGCATTCATTAAGATTTTTCTTTTAATTTGTGGTCACTGGGGATCATATAATTCTTTTTTGATGTCCATTTCTTCCCAAGTAGAAAATTAATGCATTAACCTATTATTATAAGGAAGCTTCCCTAAGTAATTTCCTAAATCAAATACTTAACATCAAGACCTCTTCCTATGATTATAAGCTATTAAACTATTTCTTCCTGTTCACATTGACCTTGCTTTGTGTTCTAAAGCAGGATAGCAATTATAGTAATAATATCTTCCTTTTGAATAGGGCATTAGAGGAAGTAACCAGACAATATTGTCCTATAGAAATTTCTAAAAATGTACTCATTTATATATAAGTAAATGAATAATTTTTTACTTATAATAATCCAAATAGGATGTTCATCTTCATGCTATTTAAGAAAGTACTATAACAAAATAAAACCCTAAAATATAAAAAGTAAATAACATGGCAAGATATGTATATCTGATAAAATATGAGGGAATATGCAAATAATGGCTTACAAACTTTGTAATAATATAAAAGAATAATAATAAAATCTTAATATGCAGGTTTTTTGAAAACTCAGTACACATTCATTTAGAAAATTGGAAAGTAAAGTGTAAAGATAGAGAAGAAAAGCAGACCCTAATATTAACTTCTGTTCCACTGTGCCAATGTTTTAGGAAAACTCAGGTGTCTTGGTTTTGTTTTAATTTAATGCTAAGTATGAAAATAAAAGCTAACCTGTATTAAGCTGCTTTTGTGGTTTACTTACCTTGGGTAGTTTCTATTGATATTTTTATTTAATCCTATGTATGTGAATGCTAAATTTATAGATGAGAAACTATAAATTTATAGATGAGGTTAAGAAATTGTATAGTAATTAATGGTGGATATTATAATCCAGCTCAATTTTGTTCCTGATTCTAAAGATTTACTTACAGGTCTGTGTTGCATTCCTAGATAGATCTGCGTGGAGCTAGAGGGATGTATTATCTGACCATCTGTCCTTAACCTGGTCAAAAACGAACACATTGCTCCTTATTTGGCCATTACTGAGAACTCAGGATACTCTTTCCAGCGACCATTGATCAGGAGATCTTGGCACCTAGTCTGCATATTGACATAACCCAATAGAGACAACATAGAAATAAACATAAGAGTCGCTTGGTGTCAGGTAATTTGAAATCGCTCAGTGCTGCTGCTTCTCATAGCAACATTGTGTAATGCCTTGCCATCTTATTTCACGATGAGAAAACTGAAAAGGCCGGGCCCGTCTAATCTGCAACACCGGAACACAGGCTCAGCCTTTATGACACCAAGGTTTATGGCGGACTTCCCACTGTTGCAGCATGTTCAAACCACTCAGTAACTGGAAAATGACACGGGACAGTGCCTTTGAAAACGGAATCCCCAAATCCGAGTGTCACTCTGAAAAAGGGTAGAAAAGAACATCTTTTCTATTGGCAAGTTACATATGAATTTAGACATATCTCCCAGGGGCAGTGTTCTTTAATTAGTAAGAGGGTGTTAATACTGCTTGCTTTCAAGACAGATAAATAGACACATGAAATAACAAATTGCCCAGCAATCATTTGACAATATTTGAAGGCTACAATGTACACCACAAGGAATTCTAGAAAGTAAGTATAGATATTATCTGATCACTTAGAGAGCTTACACACAATAAGTAATGTCTATTGTTAATTGTATCCTCTTACTGCTGTTATTCTAGAAACAGTTACTACAAATAAGGACACAAGGTCTGGTAGAAGTAAGGCCTGCTTGGGTGTGGTCGGGAGGCTAATAATATGGGTGTAATAATTTGTAGTTTTTTATTTTTAAGTTATTAAATTTTTAAATTTCTTTGGTATAACAGTAATTTTATAGTTATACGGAAATATTCTTCACACTGTCCAAAATTTGATCAGAAAATATTGAAGAATGAATATCTGTCACTATCAAATGTTTTAGCAAGAATATATATAAATATATATAAAGAATTTTTTTTCTTTTTATTGGTCCATAAACTTGTGTTTTAATTTTTTATTAATATATTTTATTGATTATTCTGTTACAGTTGTCCCATTACCCCCCCTTCATTCCCCTCCACCCTGCACACCCTCTCCTACCCACATTCCCCCTTTAGTTCATGTCCATGTGTCATAAGTTCTTTAGCTTCTACATTTCCCCTACTATTCTTGCCCTCCCCCTGTCTATTTTCTATCTATCATCTATGCTACTTATTCTCTGTACCTTTTCTCCCTCTCTACTCCTCCCACTCCCCTGTTGCTAACCCTCCATGTGTTCTCCATTTCTGTGGTTCTGTTCCTAATCTAGTTGTTTGCTTAGTTTGTTTTTGTTTTTGTTTTAGGTGTGGCTGTTAATAATTGTGAGTTTGCTGTCATTTTACTGTTCATATTTATCTTCTTTTTCTTAGATAAGTCCCTTTAACATTTCATAAAATAAGGGCTTGTGATGATGAACTCCTTTAATTTGACCTTATCTGAGAAGCCCTTGATTTGCCCTTCCATTCTAAATGAAAGCTTTGCTGGATAGAGCAATCTTGGATGAAGGTCCTTGCCTTTCATGACTTGGAATACTTCTTTCCAGCCCCTTCTTGCCTGTAAGGTCTCTTTTGAGAAATTAATTTGAACATTTTCACCTAAAATGTCATATGGTGTGCTTGAGCGTGGTATTGTTATATCACAGAATTGCATGCACATGATTTTGTAACAAAAGATTGTGTAATAAAAAGGGGCATTATTTGTGCCAGAACCTATATATGCACATTAAAATCTTGTGCACAAAATGGATGGTTAAAAGGGCAACATTCCTTCTCTAATTAGTACCCTTCCAACTTCACCAATAGATTGGCATACTATAAGGCACCTTAAATGGCATCCAAGGGCTGATGAGAAGAGAAGACTGCCATCTGAACTTTACAAGTTTGCAGGAATAAACACAATATGCTGTCTTGACTACTGTTGCCAGGGGTGCATTGTTCTCCTGTGAAATTCCGCCATTGCCTTGCCACTGGGAATAGAGCTGCCAAGTATTATAAGTACTCCAACCCCAAGATTATACTGTAGAGGAAGAGCAGCCCTCATTTCTGGCAGATGCATATAATTATAAGCAAAATGTCTCAGACATACTATTAGTTGATATGGAAATGATTCTTTACAGAAGACTCAGACTGGGAAAAGCACTCAGTATATGCAGTGGCAGATTTGGAAACAATAAACAAATATTTACCTATTTTACAATGGCAATTTAAATGGTAGAAAATGTAGTATTTATTTCTTCATTCTGTACAGGCCTAGGGTGGGGGCATGGATGGATGTGGGTAGTTAATTACTCGATTCAATCAATTTTGCAGTGGACACTTTGTGATACTCAATATGTTATAGCATCATAGTCAAGACAGTGGACTTTGCAATCAATCAAACTTAGCTTGGAATCCAGGCTCCTTGACCTAAAACAATTCAATTAACCTCTCTGAGCCTCAGTTTCCCATACATGATTGAACCATAAAAGTGTCTTTCTTACAATATTGTGATGACTCAAGAAAAAGATAAAAATGATATACTTAGAATATTAAACTCAATGCCTGATACATAGCGAATGATGTATATATTAATGTTATGAGTGTCAGGTGTTATTTATGTCTATGATAATGACTAGAGATGTTCTTTACCCTAGTCATGAAGAAGGAGCCAAAAGCTGGAATCAGTCACTTCACTACAGCGTGTCTGGATTTTCAGCTGTGTGTCACACATATATTGTAATGAGATGCACTGTGTGAGGACATTTTGCTGATGAGTGGTCTGTGAGTTGATAGCTGTATACATTTGTTTAGACATACATATCTAGTGCATGTGTGTGTGTGTAGTGTCACATATAATAACATATAGTATTGTACAAAACAATATTGTGATTTTACATTTACACTAAAATCATACAGTGTGAGTGTCCTCAAGCTCCTCCCTCCTCCTGATCTTAACTACAAAGTCCTCTGGCTTTTCTCTTCTATACACTCTAATAATTCACACTGATGGTTAATGTTCATTTTTTGTTTTGTTTTAAGAAATAAGCAAAAGGATTGAGTGGTGATCAAGCTGACGTTTTTGGTCTCAAGGAGCTTATGTTCTGGGAGGAATGAGGAGACACAGACAACACTCATGTAATAATTTAATAAAGTAATGCAGAGACTGAAAGGTTGAAGGAGACCATGGGACAGAACATGAAGGGGGTTGCTTTAACTTGGCTAGGTGGGAAAACCTTCTGAAGAAAGTAATTTTTGAGATGAGGAGGATTCTGTCTTGTTCTGTTGTTCTTTTAGACATTGGTCATGAGAACTGTGTGACAGCGAGAATGGGGAGCAGACGTTGCTTAGGGTTTGGGAAGTGTCCACAGAGCAGGCAAAAAATGCAGAGGGATTGGAGAGAAAGATGCTAGAGTAGCTATGATATGTGAGGAAAATAGAAGAAAGAAAAGCATTACTTTAGACCTTGTGCCCTTTTATGACATTTGAGAACTGCACGTAAAATGCATGAACTATTTTGGAATCTTGTGATTTTTCTTTCTCTGTTAGTGACATTGTTTAAGTCGGGAGTGCGGCACCTGGAGTTGGCTGTCTGGGTTTGCATAGTAACGGAGTTACTTCCTGTGTCTTTAGCCTCGTTTTTTCAGCTATAAATTTGGGGAAATAAAAATAACCTTGTCCTGAGGATAGAATGATTTAATATTCGTGAATGCCTTAAAAAAACTATTTGACATATAGTTGTTAAATAATTGTTAGGTATTTTTTATCGTTAGTGTTTATGAAAACATTTGCGTTGATGAATGCATTCTCTCTATAAAGTTCATTACTTTCACCAGATAGTGTCTGTGTAGAGGCCTTTCCCAGTTGGAATTCTCCTAAATTTCATCTCCCAATTTCAGAAAGCTTTTGTAAATACCACACATTCAGCCATCAGTTAAATGTACATAATTCGATCACATGAGTCAACCTCATTTAGTCTATAAATACAAGTACCCAATAGCTACCTAAAAGATAGAGAGAGAAGAAACTAATTGACAACTTCATAAATGCAAAGACATGAAGAGGCTAAGGCTAAGGTAAAACAAAGAATATTTTAAATGAGATTTTTTTCTTTTTTAAATAATGCAATTTAAAATATTCTTTCACACTTTTTAAGTCCAAATCACACTTTTTATGACTGCAATATATTCCTTTTTATATACTTATTAGCATCTAGTGATTTTTAGACTCTGTAGAGAAGTGATACATTCATGGTTCTTATCCTCCAGGGTCATAGCTTTATCAAGAAACAAACATGCATAATTAATGATGTTACAACGTGATGAGTGCATTGTAAAGATATGAATAAAGACTTCTGAGAACACAGAGATAAGAGCAGTTAATAAATTTCTTAGGAGGGAGGCATGTGAGTTTGGCCTTGAAAGACGAGTCAGGTGAAACTACGTGGTGGGGAAGGAAGGGAGAACCCCTTCCAGATGGAAGGTGGAGCATGAGCTAAGTCCTGGAGCACACGGAAGGTGGGGGAAGGCCACCGAGGCGGGGGAACCAAAGGAAAGGCCAAGTCCCTGGCGTTTTTCTGTGCTGTGCCAGGGACATCGAAGTTTGCTCACTTCACTTAGGAGAGCTACTTATTGGTTTTAAGAAAGGACAGGCCATGAATAGGATCATATATAAAAAAATATTATGGCCATTCCTATCTAGAAAGGACTTTTCCTGGCTGACAGTATAATTTGGGGGGCAAGTGGTAACATCAAGTGAGATCTGTACAGCCCTGCATTGTTACTTCATAAGGTGCTTTACATGTTTCCACCCCATCTAAACTTGATCATAAAACTATTAAACGGGGATCATTATTGTTTCTATTTAACAGATGAGAAAGCTGAAATTCAAATTCTCAGCTTGTAACCCAAGGCCACACAGATAATAAGGCCCTGTCTTGGTTGTCTACAATATAGATAGCACCCATTTTCAAACATGGGTTTTGAACCACTTGAAAATAGAACAAAGAATGCATTGTACAGGCCAGAATATCTCGTTGGTTATCACTGAGGACAGGTCAGATCAGAGGGTGTGGCATTAGATCTGTTAGCTAGATGGACTTTATTACTATTACACACAACTGCATGTGTGATCTCACCCAGTTCCACGCAGGTCTGGACAGGGCGACAGGCCTGCAAATCACCGAGACCAGGTTGCCTGGGGAGGAGGGCTGAAAGCGCCATTGGACACATGTAGGCTTGAAGCCCAAGGGGGAGAAGGACAACACAGAGGTGAACCTATCCATTCCTCACAGATGTGCCTGTGTGATTGTCACTCCAGATTCCCCAAGAGCACAGAGGAATAGAAAATACCCAGAAGTGTCCCAACGGTGGCAATCCCTGTACCCGACCAATAACAAGACTCCTGAGGATGAGCCTCTTCCCCAGTCTAACAGGCTTCGAACCCAGGCGGTTACTCTGGATCTGCTGTTGTTTTCAGCATACCTCATTGGTATTCATAGTAATTCCGGGTCATTGATTCCCATTCCCATCTGCCCTCCTTCACAAACAGGTATTTGAGATAAAAAGCAAGCCCAAGGCTTCTGGCTGGAGGACAGCTGAGTTTGGAAAGAGAGTGGCCAGTTCTTCAGTTGCTGCAGACTTACGAATGGAGACTCCTGGGATGCTGTTCCAGTGTCGGTGTTAGGCTAGACCTGCTGGGTAGAGAACAGGGCACTGCGGTCTTGCTACAAATCAGAAGGCTGGCATCACTCAGAAAGCCTCAGTGGGATCCACGACAGAGGGTGACTTGCTGGGCTTTTTACAGAGGGAAATTTTGACGATTTTGCACAGAAAGACACGACTTTCCATCCTGGCTGGTGTAGCTCAGTGGATTGAGTGCTGGCCTGTGAACTGAAGGGTTGCGGTTCTATTCCCAGTCTAAGGCATATGCCTGGGTTGTGGGCCAGGTCCCCAGTGGAGGGGGGTACAAGAGAGGCATCCCACACATCAATGTTTCTCTCCCTCTCTTTCTCCCTCCCCCCTCTAAAAATTAATAAATAAAATCTAAAAAAATAAAATAAAATTCTTAAACACGCACACACAGTTTTCTAACATCAGTAACTTTGTTAAAATTTAAAATCTGGTGTTATGCTTCTATGTGGACTTCACATTTGGATGGACCCAGAGGGTCAAATTATAGCATCAATGATATCTCCATTCCATCACCTGGGGAGCGAATCAAACGAAGAACTACTTTTCTTCCTAAAGAACTGTACCTCTGTGCATATTTCATGCTGCCTTTGCTTAGAAAATGTTCTTCTTTTTTAACTTAGCCGCACAATGAACTTGGTGAAGTGTGCACAATGAAAGAGGTTACTAATTTGAGCTGCTTTTTAACTAAGAATATTTTATACTACTGCACCTCCATAGTCTTTAACACACTGACATTATGTAAATTAAATATGTTAATATGCAACTCTATGCAATCTTCTCCCATTTAAACTTTTTCCCCCTTTTGTCACCAGAGAGAAGAAAGAAAAAGTTAAAAAAAGATGTAAGAAAAGATTCTTGCCAAAAATAATAGGTATGTTCAGTGTTTTTCCTGGTTTCTTATTGTTTAAAATGTGTTTTTCCTGCCAAGGTCGCCTTAAAGTGTATTAGTGCCACATGCTAATAGACTAATTAAAATATGAACAAATAAAAAATAATTTTCTATAAACTTTTTTTCACCTTTGCTAGTGAACTTGGAGTTAGTTTTTATGAACTTGAAGTAGTCAAGGTGATGTTTTTTTCACTTTGTTGCCTTGCTAGGGAAATTTCTCCTCACACCCTGTCTTCAGAACTGGTGCCCAGAACTGGTTAGTATTCCAATGAATTAGAACAAAAATGTCATCCAGGATCAAGAAGAATATGTTGCGATCTCAGGTGTGCAACCTTATTCTTAGTGTCTGTCAACCTCTCTGGGCCATAGTTTTCTTTTTCATAAAATGGGTGTGAATTTACTTTATGTCAAAGGGGAATTATATGAAGATGAGATGATGGCTTTGATGAGGTTTCTTTTCATCTGTCTATTCCTGGCATACAAATATTCCATCTGATTCATCTTTTATCCTAATCATTTAACCCGGGTCTGGAGCATAGTAGAACCTGAGAAAATGTTTTGAAGATTATGGAGCAAGTTGGATTGTGGACATCTGTGGTGGCTGGTCTGAAATACTGCGGGGAGTAGTTTGACCGGAAGTATCACCTTCCTGATGTTGTAGGTAAATAAGGGAAAGCAAACCGTAACCAAAATGTGAGGCCAAACTTGAGATTCATGAGAGAGATGCCAGTGATCTAAATGGTGCTAATTGAATTTCATAACTAGTGGGTATTTAATGAGTACCCAAGCACACACTATGGGCTGCACTTAGAAGTGATGCTTAACATGCCCTTACAAACTGGACAGGTGATGCAGCATCTCAAATTCAGTGAATCGTTGTGAAGGAAGAGACGCCGCATCATCAGTCACCTGTGGTACCCGCCGCTGTGCTAGACCCTTTCTCGGAGCGTTGTAACCTCTGTTACTATCTGTGAAGGATAAGGAATAGTGTTTCCACTTAACGGATGAGGAAAAAGAAAGGGGCGGTATTGAGAACTCAATTTGTGTACGAAGATTTTACTTATGAGCTGTGCTAGGTATTACTTGCCTAAATAAAGCAGCGTCATTGCCTAGGACGGGGAGCCTGATAAAGTCATTGATGCAGCACCTCAGGAAGGTGTCGATCTGAAGACGCCAGAGGAGAGGGCACCGAGCGCTGCGCATGGGGACTTCCCTGGCAGAAGAGGTGTGACCCTGGGACCTGGGGTTGCGTGTCGTGCAGTGTCACAGCCCAGAAAGTCTTGGGCAAACATGGAGTGAGTGGGTTCTCCCAAATGGCCTAGTGAAGGAAGCTCTTTTTTTCTTCATCTAACACCTCTAAGTATCTTTTAGAAAGACGGGAATGACTGATGTTATTCTACAATGTCTGACCTTGCTCACATGTGGTGTCATTTGGAAAGTGAGTTGGGTGTCACACAATTGCGGCTGCCTAATTTCGCTAGAAAATTCCTCTTCCAGGAACTCACATTCTTTCATAGTGCTTGGTGCGTGGGATCTTTTCTCATCTAAGAGAGGGATTTATGGCACAACTGTAAGATTAAAACAAATGTCTTTTTTTCTAGCTTCCAGGCTATGTTTATGGGTTCCTGGAATAGTATGTAAGTCTTCCTGAGAAAGGGACAGGAAATCAAAGAGTGCCAACTCTGGGTGCAGAAATCAAATTTGGAAGCCTCAGACTCAGGACAGCTCTGGGTATCAAAGTATAAATACTACTCCTTCTCATAACAGGTTTCACATTGTGTTAAGCCTTTTTCGTGACACATATACCAAAATTCACTTGCTCATTCACCAAATATTTGAGTGACTACTCATTCAGTCACCATGTGTCACAATGGTGGTGTATCAATACATAAAACAGGGTTGTTCATGCTTTCAAGGAGCTTGCAAGCTGTAGAAAAGATAGGCAATGATCAAGGAAGATATAATCCATGCTACAGTTACTCACTGAGATACATTAGATGGAGTAATTAAAGGAGTATTAGTGGCCCTGGCTGGGTAGTTCAGTTCGAGCATCGCCCTGATACACCAAGGTTGCAGGTTTGATTCTCAGTCAGGGAACATATAAGAATCAACCAATGAATGCATACATCAGTGGATCAAGTCAAGGTTTCTCAGTGTCTCTTTCTGTCTGTCTGTCTGTCTCTCTCTCTCTGCATGTGTCTCTCTGCCTCTCTCTAAAATCAATAAATAAAAATCTTTTTTAAAAAAAGGTTTAGTGGCAGAATAACAGAGTATGTCCTGCTTATATGTGGGATAATATTTAAAACACTAAGTTGGGAACATGAATCACATTTTGGACCAGGGAAGAGGAGGAGTTTCCAGGCAGAGAGAACATAGCCTGCGGGGGGAACTCCACATCCTCAGGGGAAGGGAGCCTCCTGTGCGTGGACTCTTGTTGAGTGTTCGGGCGCTGGTCCACGGCTCTCTCCTCTTCCCTCGGCACTCTCCTGGGCCATCTCTTCAATCTGCGTCAGTCTGCTGTTGACCCCTACACCTCTGTCTCTGCCCTTGACCTCTCCCAGGAGACTTGAGGTCCAGTGCGTTCGCGGAACACCTCAAACCAGGTGTGTCACAGGTTCCCCAAGTGATCACGACCACAATTAAATGCCTTATTTTCTTCTTCAGCCCTCCACCTTGCCCTCTAATCTCTGACTCCCTTTTCTAAATTGTTCTCACATCTAATTAAAAGCCGAGTTCCTGAGTTCATCCTTAGACTTTCTGCTCCTATATATTTTCTACTTCCCTACCCGACTGCTCTCTTCCTTTTAGTCTTCTCTCCACATCTGCTGCTTCCTCTCTACTTCGGCTTTTGTCATCTCATTCTTGGTCTATTATGCTAGCTTCTTACTGGGGTTCCTTTTTACAACATCAGAATGACTTTTATAAATCCTAAATCTATTATGTCACATCCCTACTTAAACCGCTAGTGATTTCTCATTGCTGAATGAGAGTTTAACAATTTGCTGATGTAGAAAACCCTTATCTATAGAACCAGAATATTTTCCTTGACTTTTCCCCTAATACTTCTCTATTCTACAATGTATTATTATATTATGTTGTTTATTATATTTATTTTATAGTAAATATATTATAGCTATTAACTAAAAATGAATGTGCTAACACCACTGGACGTTTGCACGTGATGTGTGTTAGGCTCAGAAGGCTTATCATACTTCTCATTATACGTTGGGCCCCTTTCCATGTATTAGATTGAGTACTTATAGGCTATATCTCTCATAGTAGGTGATACATTGAACTCTAATTATAGCTGGGTTTTTTTTTCCCTCATGGCCATGACTGTTTTGAGTCTAGGAATTTCCCTTTCATTATTGCATTATGTCTTCTGACCACATAAACACATAGCAGAATATTTGGTCCAGAATGAATTCTGGAATGAATGGGTGTGTGAATTGTCAGCAAACAAATGTCTTTTAGGGCCACTTTCTTTCATGATTCTGATGACTTTAAAATAAATGACACAGATGTCTCTATGAGAGACATTCTAGCCCCACTTACACACTAGTTCATCATCAGATAGAACTAGTTGAGAAGAATATCTCAAACCAACAGGCACATGTCTTTATGCTTAAGGGCTGTTCCTTTCCAGGATGGTGAGAGTTGGGACAGATGTTCTCTGCCTTTGTGTCAGACTTTGTTGATTACTCAGTAGGCTGTAGTGGCAATAGGGCTACTGCCAGAAAGTTCTGGAGGGCTACAGAAGGAGAGGAAGTTTTGACCTCCAACGGCCTTAACCATATCATTCAGTCAGCATCACTCAAAGGTGCATTATATTTATATTGAAACCATACATACAATTGATGGTTATTTTTAATCTACCGCACTCTGAATTCCGTGCTTTCTAGGAGAAAGCATGTTTTTACTAGTCCCTGTTGGGCAAGACTAGTTCCAGGTTGGTTAGAGGAGGGAAAAAAAGCAAAGTGAAGAGAAAAATTCACATATTAGACTCTCGAGAGCAGTCATTGTCAATCAGTGGAGATACTTACCAGCGAGTATTTGGTGAAGTTAAGGCACTCTTATTTATCACAAGGTGGATGCTACTGGCATCTAGTGGGTAGAGGCCAAAGATGCTGCTAAACATCATAGGAGATACAGGATGACCCCCCTAAACAAAGAATTATCCTGCTCAAAATGTCAATAGTGGCAAGGTTAAAAAATTCTTCTCTGTAGTCAGAGGCGTTAATTGATTCTGTGACCTTAAAAGAGTCCCTTATAATCTCAAGAACTCATTTAACTCATCTGGGAAAGAACGCAGTTGGACTAGATGGCCATTGAAATGTCTTTGATGGCTGCTCTTATATAAGACCTGATCCTAATATGGAATAGAAACATGAACAAGATATGAAACAGAAAGCAACAACTAAGAATACACGGCAAACGAAGGTGAGCATCTGTGTTTACTTGAGTCATTTGCATTAAAATGTGTAATTGATATAAAATGGATAATGTAGGAATGTTTTTGCAAACGTAATCTCTGAGATTCTCACATGAGAAAGACTGCAACAGCAGTAAAGGGATACCAAAGAGAATTCACAGTTCTGTAGAGCTTCCTTCTCTGTCTGCAGATCCACAATTACCGAAGTCTCAGTGAAAGGCCATTTCATGTGAGACTGCGACAGTGGTGTGTGCCCCTGATAACGACGGACTCGGGCTCCTGGGGATGGTTCGCTGAGTGATTGAAAGGAGGTATTTGTGTGGACAATTTACTTTCCTTTCAGTCTCAAATTTTAGTACCATGCCCCCGTTCATCCTCCCGACAGTGTAATAGCTGTGACCCCAATTCACAGCTAGACTCTCCCAGTACTGACAGAAGTGCATCTTGGAATAAATGGCCTTGCATTGCTAGGTCAAAAAGTGCAGTGTGGGAAAGAGATAAGGAAGAGAGGACAGAGAGAAAGACCTGCAGACAATCCCTCAATCCTTCTAACCCTACTAGTGTGAAGAAATGGGCATTATTTTCCGGTTATGTATTCTGGTAGAACAAGCTATGCAAACCATCAGTTTATTATAAATGGATCTCAAGATTTGGTGGATCGGGTCACATCAGGGACCACTTGTCTCTGTGGCATGATGGTCTGGGGTCTTGTGGAAGCTGGAATGACTGGAGCATCTAGTGGAATCTTTCCCTCTCTCTGCCTCCTCCCCTCCCCATATCTCCCCGCCTGCCCCCCATACCTCTGTTCCATGTGGTTTACTTGGGTTTTCTTACAAAACAGAAGCCTCAGGGAAGAGTCAGACTTCTCACATAGTGCCCCGAGGCTCCAAGAGAACAAGACGGAAGCTGCCTGTCTTCAGATCTGGGCCCGGAGCTGGTACCACATCACCTCTGCTGTGCTGTGTTTGTCCCCACAGTCATGGGGGTGAGATCTAACCCCTCTGTCAATGGGAGAAGTGTCAAAATTTGCATATCCATTCTTAAAAAATTAAATTTATCAGGTGACATTGGTTAATAAGATTATATGGATTTCCAGTGTACTTCTATGATATAGGATGTGCATATTGCATTGTGTACCCACCCCCCAAAGTCAAATCATCTTTTGTTACTGTATATTTGACCCTCCTTAGCCTTTACTATGCCCTCATCCCCCTTCCCTCTGGTAAGCAGAATACTGTTGTCTGTATCTATTTGTTTTTGATTCACTTTTCTTATTTGTTCATTTTTTGCTTTCCGTTTTATAGACCACTTCTGAGTGAAGTCATATGGTTCTTGACTTTGTTTGACTTGTTTCACTTAGTATCATATTCTCAAGACCCATCCATGTTGTTGCAAATGGCTACGTTTCATTTTTTATGGCCGAGTAGTATTCTATTCTGTCTATATGCCGCATCTTTTTCCAGTCATCTGCCACACCTTAACTTCAAATTAATCCTTCTGTAAAAATGCCAAATGTTCTGTTGGAAATCAGTATTTCACAGGGTTGGATAAGGGGTGAGAAATAAGTGAAGGGAAATATAAAAAGAGAACAGTTGAAAAATAAATTAAAGCAAACCATATGAGGCCTAACTTTATTGGAATCATTTATTTTTAATTTATTTTAAAATTAGCATTTATGATTTGGGTTTTCTAGCTGAATTTGCTGGGCCCTTATTTCTGCTCCTACAGTATCATTTATATAAGAATTATTATTGTAGTTTTTGTCTTAATCTCCTTTTAAATGATCTAGAAACTATATCTCACTCAAAAGTTTTACTCAGCCAGTTATTAATAACCCTTAGAAGTTACATTAATCACTCAGACTTTCACTGTCCTCACCTATAAAATGGGGATAAGATCAGTATCGACCCCATTGGATTGCTGTGTGGATGACATACAAGAAGTTCTGTAAAATGACCACTATTGGACACACAGCAGGAATGCCATGGATATATGCTGAATTTATTTGCAGCTTCTCAAATTAAGTGTCACATTGGCAATATCCAAGTGTTTTGGGGGAAGGAGGGTGATTAAATACATGTAAATGAAATAAACCTTTTGGTGGCTTGAATGCATTAGCAGGGGAAAGTGTCTTATTCATCTCTTTTTATTCTATATTTTACCTTCTTGATAGCTGATATCATCTGTCCCCTCGGTGTAAATGATCACTTTTATGTGTGTCTATAAAATTTCTCTCTCTGGTGCAGACAACATTTTAAACTCCAGACTGGCCATGTCCAGGTCTCAATTTATGTCAGGAGGATTTTTTTACCTTTAACTTGATCATGCAATTCAAGGAATAGAGCCATAAATAGAGCAGAAAATAGAAACTTCGCTAATTTCATAAGCAAAAACAAAAAGAGATTTTTGGTATCTGTACCGTCAGATGTATTTCTCTTCATGTGTAACTAGAGAAGGAAAGCTAGATGGTTAAAGGTACATAGGAATGGAATAGGTTTATTTGGCAAAAATAAGAGGACATTTAATATGATATATGATTTGAAGATCAACTACGATATACCTTGTAAAAGCGACTGGTGCACAAAAAATGTTTTCTGTCTTCTATAAAATTACCCATCATGGTATCTTTCACATTGAATTCCTGCACATGCACTATGATTCTGCATTTTCATTACTTAACAGTGACTTAATTTACAGAAAAATATTTTTATTCAGTGTATGTATGTGCTGTATATTCTTCACTAAAAATATATATAATAAAGTATAAAAAATAAATTTATAAAAGTATAAAATATATTTTAAATATATATGTAAAGTGTACTTTCTTCTTTAGGAGAGTATGAGGAAAGCAGGCAGGAACAATGACAAAATCATAGAGTGGGTGAACTCGGGTCAGGTGCAAGCCTTAAGGGCAGAAAGGAACAAGGTGCTGAGTCATCAATACAGTGATGGTATATGTTAGTATGTTTGCTGCTAACCTGTTATCGTCGAACTTTAGGGTAACTAGGCAGCAAAACACCCAAGGGAAAAGGCTATGGAAGCGGAATTTTGGGGATCCAATTCTAGCCATGACAGTTACGACATTAGGCAAATTATAGCATCTAAGCCTCACTTTGGGCATCTGCAAACACATATGTTGTGAGAGTTAAATGACATAATACATACACATGAAAAACAAGGAGGAGTGCCACGCATACTGACTTCTCAGATGCCAGTCAAAATGAAAAGGGGAAAGAGAGGGAAATGTGAAGGGGAAGGGGTGTTCGGTGAATGCCTTTTACACCGCCGGGAAGTGGGAACTCCCACATGCTCAGTGATGGGTGTTATTGCCAGATTTCTAGCGCAAGTGCCGCGGTCAGGAGTTAGACTCAGGGAAAAGTCGGAACAAATGAAACCCATCCCCAGGCAGAACTTGTCCGTAGGCTACACAGACCCGAATGAGGACACTCCAGTTGTCTCCGGTTGGGTCACTGAGTGCCTGCCAGAGTTTTTCCTTTCCATTCTGTAAAACTTTTCACAGCTGTGAGTTTTCAAGTTGTGCTTTGTGTCTGAGAGACTGAAAAAGACCTCCCAGACTTCATCATTCTCCGGGAGGACATAATGACCTTGAGTGCGTTTTAGAACCAAGGTTGGAAATAGTTTCTAATCCTGCGTGTGTGGTTCAGATTGCATCAATTTATATGCGTATTTCACACAAGGTTCTGACTACTCCTAATAATAATAACAATATGGGTAATTGTCCTCCATTTGTATAGATAGCCTTCAAGTATTCGTGAAAGTCCTTTTTTAGAAAACAAAAAACAGAAACAATTCTCTAAATCAAAGGGGCTTAACTTATTTTATGATGTGCATATTGAAGGTATTCTGACTCCTGTATTCAAGTGAGCCTTGGATGTGAACCTCAGCAATTGTCCTGACTTTGTCAGGTCCTAATATGACAGAGTTTATGAGTTGTCAGACTCATAAACAATTGTTCACCTCACAGTGATTCCTTATACGTGATTGTTTGTGTTTTTTTTATCCTCACCTGAGGACATTTTTCCATCGCTTTTTAGAGAGAGAAGGAGGGAGAGAAAGAGAGAGAGAAATATTAATGTGAGAGAAATATCAATTGATCGCATTCTCGTATGTACCCCGGGGATCAAACCCACAACCTGGGTATGTGCCCTGACCAGGAGTCAAGCCCATGGCCTGCTGGTCCACAGGACGACACTCCAACCAACTGAGTTACACTGGCCAGGGCTGGTCCTTATAAGTGATTGTTGGAAGTCCATCTCAGAGTTCGACCCAAGTGATGCCAGAGCCATCTGCTCCTGGGCAGCATAGTTCAAGGGCTGGGGCCGTCAATATCCAGCTACGGAAGCACACTGCAGATTTAATGAGACACAAATCAGAAACAGATCACTTTGGCTCTGAATCCGAGAGGTAAGGTGTGGAGGCCGTGCATGACTGAACAGGAAAAAGTGCTGCTTTCCTCTGGCACATTACAGGACTGCCAGACAAGTGTGATTAAGGCAATTTACACGTGAAATTCGATTATGAATAAAAGGATTCCCCTTCTTTCCATGCAAGTTACGTGAGGGAAATTTGTGAGTGGCCTTAATTAAAAATAACTGGAAGCTGATTGGCAGTTGGGCATTCAGTTGGAAATTGGCAGCCGCGAACAGGAGAGGAGATGGAGAATTAATGACAAGCGAAAGCTTTGTCAGAAAAAATGACTGGGTGCCGGCTGTCAGTTATCCGTCCTGTGCCTCCATAATCGACAATTCTCCTGAGGATGCAGACTGCTAGGCTGACCTCTGCAATATGGCAATCAATATCACACTTCTCAAACATACATCTAAAGTAATAGGGGATTTGGCAACACTATGCAGGTGTAGATAAGGCAAAGTTCTGCCTTTTTCATCACCAAGCAACTCAATCTTCTCTGCATTTATTATTTCCTTTAGAAGTCACACAATGAAAATTTTATCATACTCCTACTATGATAATGAGGAGGAGGAGGGGGAGGAGGAGGATGAAGACAATAGAATCTCCCAGAACATTTTAAAGATCACATAACGCTTAATGGTTTTGTGTTTTAAAATTACTGGGATGACAATGAATTTAACATAAAAATAAAACCAGATAAATATAAATAACCTGAACAACCTATAACTGACAACAAACTATTATAATATTATTAATGAGAATAAACTTTACATTAACAGTGTTTTAAAGATTTTATTTATTTATTTTTGGAGAGGGGCAAGGGAGGGAGAAAGATAGAAACATTGATTGGTTGCCTCTTGTACGTGCCCCAGCCAGGGACCGAACCTGCAACCCAGGCATTTTGTCCCAACAGGGAATCGAACTGGTGAACTTTCACTTTGCAGAATGATGCCCAACCAACTGAGCTAGACACAGGTCAGGGCTGCATTAACAGTTCTTATTTTAATAATACATACCTTTTATCTTCTGGTAAATACTATGAGATAGATGTTAATAGCACCATTTTATGGATTTTTAAAAAACCCTTAAATACAGTAGGATTAAAAGGATTTATAACTATAATGAGTATATGCTCTAGATTACATTTTTCTTTTCTTATTTAAATCTCTTTCTTTCCCTCTCTCTCTCTCCCGCTCTCTCTCTCTCTCTCTCTCACACACACACACACACACACACACACAACATAAATATCTCCTTCCACTGTCAGCTATCTCTCTGCTTCTGCCAACACATGGCCAAATACGGTTTTCTGAGATCTGGGTCCATATCACCTCTTATTTAAAATCTGATGGATGATCTTGTTGATGAAGTTCAGAATTAGGGCATGAACTGAGAGTTACGTTATAAATTCAGAACAACTGACCTTTTTTATATGAATAAAAACCGAAAGGTAAATTATTTTTGCCTAATATGAGGAATAGGAAGAAATAAAATGAAATGAAATAAAGAGAAATAGGAAGAAGTTGGTGTGACATTGCAATGTAATAACAGGGCTGAAGATAAGTCACACAAAACATCAAGCTCTGGGTCTGAACTTTTACTACATTACGTTAATAACATGATCTTTCTCCAGAGATATTCAAACCCTATTGTGGTCTTGATATTTCTGTTGTGTGAAACACATTATCATGTATGGCATAAAACAACATCTGGAGTTTCTAGGGGCTTCAAGTACCTAGAAATGCTAGAGGAAATCTATTAAATAGGAGATGAAATAATGAACCAGTTAGCAGTGTTTAATAAATTGTTGAATGACTGAACAACTGAATTAATGCAATCTCACTAGAACATACCAGTGATTTAGATATATATTTTCTAGGTTCAAAATAAAATTCAGAGTATCCAAAACATTTAAATAGAGTTGGTGAGGGTTGACCAGCCATGAGTATGAATGGTATTTCTATATCACTACAGGCTAAGAAAATGAAAAAAATAATTCACATAAAAATAACTAGTGAAGAAGTAAAAACAATGCTTAGACAGAACTATGTGGAAGGAATGAATGGTGAAGGTCATGTATCATACCTGTCTCTCCAAGTCGTATGGATTTAATGCCTTTAGGGAGGCATGTCAGCCTCCGACTGCTTTAGAGTGAGCTGACGTATAAACAATTCACGTGGAACTTTTCCCACTTTTTTTGTTCTACCTCAACCTTTTCCTTTGTGCTCCTTTTTTTCTTCTCTTTATTCCCCTTCTTCTCCTTCATAATACTCATCTCGGAGGTCAGCCGTTTATGTCAGTTGTACAGAAAAAGAAACCACGACTTCGTGCCGTGAAACAGCTTGCCCCAAATCTCAGGTAGTGCAAACTGTACCTAACTCAGTCTGCATCCAAAGCACACGTTCAAAAATATGTCCTCGCTTCTCAAATCCCGGCCCGTTTATCCAATTTTGTCATTTTATGGATGGCGATATCAAACTCTGGTTATTGAATTACCGAAGAGTCCAATTTAGTTTTACTTTGAGAATTGCTAACATAGGAATCTAAATATTTCACAAAGCCTACTGCCAATATATCAAAGCAGCCTTTGATAAAGTAGGATATTTTTCCAACATGATTCTTCGTGGATAAAAATTTATGTGAGCCAAATCTCCAGGTTTGTCATCTCTCTGTCTAGTGCCGTTTCAGAAATTGCCTGGAATACAGCACATGATCCTTGCAGAGCAGCTTAAGCCAAATACCGAGGCCTTCACGGCAGCCCCTGCCAGAGAGTCACATAGCCTCTCTGGAGCCTAGAACCAAGGATCCACATTGCATTGAAGGAAGCTGTGTTCTTCGGAAGACACAATAATCTCTATCTCTGATTCTCTCTCTATTTTTTCTCCCATTTCTTTCCATAATCAATTACCTCTGCTTTTTTTTTTTAACTTCTGCAAACACATGAGTAAATGTGGCTGCCCTGGACCATAGAAAAAGAACAGGAGGGGTTCTCACTGGGAGGACGGTTTGCCTCTGATCCAATCATGTGACCCTTCCCTGCTTGGCTAAGGTTGAGATGGTCACCTGAGAAGGGAGCCAGCCCTCTAAATGAGAGTGAAAGGTTGGGGTACAAATGATTGGCTTCTCAAGGTCCAATGTTGTCAGGCATAGAGATATGGTTAAGATAAGGAAGGACCTCAAGAGCTCATAGAATACAGGACAGATTAGCATGAGTCCAGTGTATGAGTGACTGATATACAGCTTAACAAGCTTATTAATGTGTAAATTCTTATTCCCTTTCCTCAATGCTGCTTCAAATCTACTTAAGAGAATATGGCCATTGCCTTCACGATTGTCTTTAGCCCTTCCCCTGTCTCTGCCAAATGAACTCTGAGGAATGAATGAGAAAAAGTAGCGGAATGAAGAAGAGACAGGGGAGACATCCTCTAGTCTGTTTAGAGGATGGGGGAAAGTGAAAGGAAAATGAAGTTGAGCTGAATTTCGCAGCACAGACTGGGGGATGGGATAGGCAGTTAGAGATGAGCAAGCAGACGGACACTATAAGGTAGCGAAAACCTCAGGGAGTGTAGGTATAAAGAGGCAACACACAGTGTTGCTGGATTTATAAATTTAATAGTTTTATTCATTTTTAACTTGTTAGTGAAGGACTGGATTGTTTTGATGAACTGTGGTATAACTGATACTGAAGTTTCTGAATCTAGGATTCATGGAATACGGATCTGACAGAAGGAAGTGACTACAAGTATTTTCGGATTTGAAGAGGGAGCATCTGTCTGAGATAAAGCAAGATGCTCCAAGCACTTCTCAGTCTTTGACTTGACCCTTAAAAAGGTCTTATGGACGTGAACTCTAGAGGATCTGGCTGTGGTAGTTAAAGGCAAAGAGAGGAGGTAGGGGTGAGGCAACACGAATCTCTTCTGCGTGCCAGAGTGCCAAAGGGCCCTCCTATGCATTTAACTATTTCCGATTTCTTCTGAGATTCTTAACCTCATTTTTAGACAAGTGGTGGAGTCGTGCACAGCTCAATAGGGGCCAGATTTTAATGGAAATCCTTCCTAGTCCAAAAGCTATGGTTATCCCTGTTTACCAGACTTTCAGATAGAAAATAAAAAGATTTTTTATTGTTTTCATCTATTTTTAAGATATAATTAGTCTCATCCCTAAATCCATAAACAACAGGTGTTGGCAAGGATGTGGAGAAAAGGGTACCCTTGTGCACCGCTGGTGGGAAGGCGGGCTATGGAAATGGTATGGAGGGCCCTCAGAAAATTAAAGATGGAACAGCCCGATGACTCAGCAATTCCATTTCTAAGTATGTACCTAAAGGAACCCAAAACACTAATTCGAAGGAACATAAGCATCCCCATGTTTACTGCAGTGTTATTTACAATAGCCAAGGTATGGACACATCCCAAGTGCCCATCAATAGACAAGTGGATAAAAACACAGTGGCACATATACACAATAGAATATTACTCGGCCATAAAAAAGAATGAGGTCTTACCATTTCCAGTGTGGATGGACCTAGAAGGAATTATGCTCAGTGAAATAAGCCAGTAAAGAAAAACAAATACCATAGGATGTCACTAAGTGGAATTTAAGGAACAAAGTAAACAAATTAAATTGAAACAGTCATAGACACAGAGAACAGAGTGATGATTGACAGTGGAGAGGGGCCTTGGGAGACTGGGTGGAAAAGGTGAAGGAATTGAGAGGTACAAATCGTCAGTACAAAATAGTCATGGGGATGTAAAGTACAGAATGGAGAATATAGTCAATAATATTGTAAAACTATGTATGGTGCCCGGTGAGTACTAGAAATATTGGGGGAACACTTTGCAAAGTTTATGATTTTCTAACCACTGTGCTGTGCAACTCAAACTAATAAAAAATAATATAGAATGTAAAGGATAATTGAAAAATAAAACTTAAAAAATGCAGTTAGTTAAAATTTGCCATCCTCCTTGCACAGCTGTTTTCCTAAGGTGCGATGAGTCAGGAACTCCGATGTGTGTTTCCAGAGACTTTACCTATCTTGGATCATGAATCAGTCGTGATAAGGGATGCTATGGCATCCATATGTTCTTCACTCTTGACTTCTACATCTTAAATAGAAGGACTCTATTTGAAGTTCTATAAATCGAAAACTTCCTGTATACTATGTTTGGAAAAGAATATTGTTTTTAAGGCTAGAGACCTTGGTAGGGTTTCGGAATGGAAATTTTGACATATGTTGAGACATTTATGAGTTGTTTCAGAAGTAAAAGTAAGAAGTTTAACGATAAAGCTAGGATTCTTTATGGGACATTTTGGAGGGATTTCAAGGAAAATCTATAGAACTGAGAAAAAACTGCAGAGAGGAATTTACCAAGGAAAACTTTTTTAAAAGCACTAAATTCAAATGAAATAGGTTAGGAGTCTGAGCTGCTGAGTGACTTATCTGATCCCAAATCCTGGCTTTACAGCTTTTCAGCTGGTGACCTGCGGGAAAGGACAACCCTTCCCAGTTTCCATTTCCTCATCTGTACAATCAGATAATAAAGCTGTAGTGAGGTTGAAAAGAGTTACAACACGAGGGGCACCTACAACCAGGTCTAGGACACAGGAAAGGCCGCACTGTCATCGTTAGTAAGGGTATCTACTGTATCTGTTGTCATCACTCTCCTGTGTGACTTTTTTCCTCTCCACATCTCCATTCTATTTCTTTAAAGAGATTCTCGGGGACACTGGAGGCTATGAAGTAGAGATCTCGGGAGTTCGTGACCTCATTCGCAACCTCTTACTGGGGGAAAAGGCTGAGAAAGGCATGTGGAGATGGTAGGGAGAGTAGTAAAACCAAAGCGGCCTTAGCCGGAATCCGGAGGATTGCAGGAGGAACAGAGGAAGGACGGATGAAAGGAAGAAAGGCAGGAGGGAAGACAGAACGGGAGAAGAGAAGGGAGATGCACCATCAACAACAGTGAGGAACTGTTCATTCCTTGAGAGGCTGCACGCTGTCTTAATGTTTCCCTAATATAAACCATTGTAGTAATTTAGAAGCAAAATAAATAGTGGATGATCTTTATGTTTTTTTTTACTTTGTTTTAGAGAAAAAGTGGAGGGGAAATCACATAATTTAATAAGAGGTCAGGGGGTACTCAGGTGACCAGAGTCTGCTGACCACCGACAGAGTGGGTAAGCAAAACCCTCTGCCATCTGACAGTCTTGGGTTTGAATCCCTACTCTGTGGCCTTACTAGCTGTGTAAATCTATGCAAGTTACTCTCCCTCGTGAAGCCTCCAAGTTCCCCTGTGTAAAATAGTCACATACAGTGCGACAGTATGTTTTAACTGTGTGTGATCATACAGGAGGTTCCTGTGAGGATTACTTGAGATCAGGCATGTAAAGCACATGGCAATTCTCGTCAGAATGCCCCTTCTGCTCCCTGGGGGTCCCCAACTCTGGGCTGCCCTCACCAAATCATTTTAAGGCGGTTTTGTGACATTCATTCTGCCAAAGTAGCATTTTTCTTCGGTCAGAGAGAACTTTCCAGAGCTGCTGTGCAGCCCCAGTCCCCTGCTGGGTGTGGAAGGCAACTACTGCCCTGTGCAGATCAGGCAAGACCACCCACGTGGCCCACACACCCCCCTGCTTGGCAGGTGTGATCTCTTACCTCCCTGACAACAGAAAGAGTCCTGCGTGATCCTGGAGGGCTCGCTCTCCACAGTCAGTCCACCATAGTGTGTAGAAGCTTAATTTCGACATCCGCTTACCTCGCAGCAGAGCAGGAGCTGTGCGAGCTGCCTTTTCCCTGGACCGGAAGCAAGTTCGCAACACGTGGAGCATCCTTGCCGCTGACCCTGTCACATAAGCTTCCAGGAGCCTCATGTCCTCAACTTTAAATCAGAACACATTGACTTGTTCGCGCAAAGCCTCCATGGGTCTGGAATTCACACTAAAATACTTTCTTCATCATTTCCCACACTTCTTTTAAAATCATGAACCCAAGAATGAAGTCACTAAGGCCTTGTGAACTGTATCCTTTGATCATTGTTACAGTCTAATTAATGAAACTTTGGCTTTTTAAAAAAAACAATCAGCCTTGGCTGGTATGGCTCCATGGATTGACCACTGTCCTGCGAACCAAAGGGTCATGGGTTCGATTCCCAGTCAGGACACTTGCCTGGGTTGCGGGCCAGGTCCCCAGGGGGCATGTAAGAGGCAACCACACATTGACATTTCTCTCCCTCTCTTTCTCCCTCCCTCTCCCCTGTCTAAAAATAAACCTTTAAAAAAACATTATATTTCACATTTTACAAACAACGTATTTCCTAATTCTAAGGTCTGAAATATCATAAAGATTAGAATATTGAGTATTTTTTATCAGAAAACAGAACCAATAATATTTCTAGAGCACATTAATAAAAAATACGTGCTGTGCCATTTTTTAAAAAATAATAAATTTACATACTTCTTAGATACTTGCTATGTAAAATGGACATGCAGTCATTATAGGGCTAAATAAAATAATTATGATATCTTCAGCTGACACATATAATTAGAAGACCTTGGAATTACACTCAAGCCTCCTTAATTCCAGAGACCAGCTTTTTCAACCATGGCATAAAAATGCATAAAAACTCAGAGCATTATATAAAGGAATATCCATTTGGTGGAATCATGAAATGGTATAAAGGCCAGGAAGATTAAAATACAAAATGATATCAGATATAACTGATGGCAAGCATGACTGGACTCTCATTATTGTTATATGTCTGAGAGCTTCACAGAGTGAAAAAGTGGGAAAGGACCCAACGATCACTTAGTTCAGAGATGAGGATTCAGATGGCCTGAGTGATGCCCAGGAGCTGAGCTATTTGAACATCACCAGGCGGTGCTCAAGTTCGACCAGACTTGGGAAGTGCTAATGAGCCCAGAGCATCCATCAGTTCTCAAGGCAGCAGCAGCAGCAGCACCCCCAGGGAACGTGCTAGAAATGCAGCTTTCTCAGGCCCTACCCGGGTACCCGCAATGTGCAGACTGGAAGTTATGAAAGAGTCGTGGGGATGTAAAACACAGCATAGGGAATATAGTCAGTAATATTGTAATAAGCATGCATATTGCTAGCCAGGTGCTGGAAATATCGAGGGGAACACTTTTGTATAACCTGAAACTAACACACAATAATATTGACTGTAAGCTGCTGTTGAAAAAAAATTAAAGAAGGAAAAAACAAATCTCAGGGTGAGCCTTAACAACCTTATTTTCTCAAGTCCTTTAGATTATCCTTAAGCCTGCTTAGGTTTGAGAACCATAACTTGAGGGGATAAAGAGCAATACGTGGAAATGTGGAGGACAAAGGAGGAGAGACTCAGTGGTCTCTGGATGGAGTGATGGCAGCAAGGCCATAGGAGGTGGACATCTCGTATCTGTTTTTCTCCCCTTAAACTCAGTAGAAAATAATACCGTAGGGTCTGCATGCCCTGTGTAGGATCTAGTCTCCATCACCCCACTATTCCATTTTATGTTCACCTGAAAGAAGCAACTTTACACAAAAAAGCAAAAATGCTATAGTTAACAAGGTATGATATCTGTCTGGCCTTGAAAGAAAGTGATGGAAATAAAAGAGTTACAGGATGGTTTTATCAATGATGTCAGACTTTGGGCTGACTTGGGTTTGAATACTGGCTTAGCTACCTAGGGTGGTAACCTGGGCTCGTTGTCCAACCTCTCTGGGCCTCATTAGGTGGGGATACTGCAGTCTACCAGGCGGCTGCAGTACCAGCGTGTCCTCCAAGGAGGACCAGGGAAATGGGCCTCACGGCTTCTGCTTCACCTGGATGTGCACAGGTGAGTAGGAAGAGATGGGGTCAAACTCAATGATCAGGAAGTTCATCAGGACCCGTCAGAGCACTTCAGTGAACTTCACCTCCATGCCAGACTTACATTGTTCTCCAACAGAGACTTATGTGTTCTTTTACTCCAAGTACAAGATACATGTTGAAAGGTGCCCTAGTTGGTAGGGGGCAAAGGAACATCGGGGAGCCCTTGAACTTAATTCATCCCTTGTATCACCCAAAATGGTTGGAACAGAGAATACATAGCTCATGTTTTAAAACTTCTGAGGGTTATTTATATGGACTGTCCTCCATCCTCTAACTCTCTAACTCCCCAAACTCTCCCATCAGTTCCTCTACCCACTTCTATTTAAGACCATTTTCCTCTTCCTTGGGAAAGAGGAGGAAAACAGTCTCCAGGGCCTCATAGCTGAGAAGGAAAAACTCCCAGCCATCCATTCTCCCCTGCTCACGTACGCTCTGTCATCTGCAGCTTTACGAACATGGTAGTGGAGGGTTTGCCCTTCCCAGACTTCTCAGTCTTGGAAGAGGGCAAGCCGTGTATGGCAGAAATAGTTCAGAGGCTGCTCGTCCATGAGGGCTCTGCCCATCCACTGCTGTGGTCAGGTTCTGCCTGAAATTCTCAGGGAGAGACTCTGCACAGAGTGACTATCCCTTTGTTCTGAAGCCAATACATTCTACTTCTAAAGGAGGAGGGTATGCTCCTGCTCTTAATGTGGACTTTGACCACCCTCCCTTTTTGAAAAAGAATAACTCTGGCATTATCAAGTTAGTCTGGCTGAACCCCATGACTAATTGGGATGATTTTGAATAATATCAGTGTGTCCTCTCCTCCCGAGACCAAGCAAATGAGAATCTCTAGGGGTGGGATCTTAGCATTAGAGCTATTTAAAATGACTCCCAGCAGATTCTACTGTGTAGCACTGGTGTGAAAGCTGCATTTAAAGAACATGAGTCTAGATCCTAGTCTGATTTTTTTTTTTTTTGCAAAGCATGCAAAGGAAGCAGAGAAATGTCCTGATTAATGCCATCATTCCACAATAAATTCCTTCTGATCCCCAACATTTCTGACATAGATGAGGTGGGGTAAACAGCAAACGTTTTACATCAATCAAAGTTATTGTGTGGATTAAGTAAATTATGTATCCATATTAGTGAAACTAGTACTAATACTTTAAATATAGTTGGTGCTTAATTAATTGTAAATGTATCTGGCCATCTTTTCCTCTAGCTCCCTTTGAGAAAGAAAATAAGTGAATTGGTATTGACATATTCTTGGTTCAAGGACTTTGGTGTCATTTCGGGATTAGGTTCAAATTCTTTCTATGTCTGCAGTCTTGACAGTCAGTTTCCTGATCGGCAGATTGCTTTAATAAACCTACTTCATAGGATTGAACGAGTTAGCCCACTTGGAAATGTCAGGCTCACAGAAGGAACTCAGTACATACTGGTAACTCTCCCCAGTGCACCCCATTTTTAGGGCTGAGGTTACTGCCAAACTGCCTGAGAGCCCATGTTAAGACTTCCATTTTTGTGGATTTATCATCTCCAGAATACGAACAAACACCAGTCCCCCCTGGTTTTTTGTGGTGGTTCTAATTCTGGTTTATCTGAGCTGCCAGCCGGTGCTTTCGGCACGTCCTGATGATCACGGCCTCTGCATCCCCATCAGGAGCTCTGAAATGGCTCCTTCCTTCCTGCAAGTTTCACCGCGCAGGTTGATAAAACCGTCTTCCTGGTGGTGACCAGGCTTCTGGGAGGGGTGTTATATTCAAATCTACCAAGTGCCTTTCTCAAACAACAGTCTCTATTCCCAATTAAACTTTATGCCTCTATCAGTGAGCTTTTATTTGCCCGAAGACAACGACATGGATTTGGTTACACAGATTCTGCCATCCACACCAACACTCGTTCTTGCTCTCATTCCGATTTCCTCTCTAACAATGGACTCTGAACCTTGAATGCTTGTAGCCAGGCTTATAGTGGAAGACATCTTATTAACTGAATGTTATTTTTATACTTTTTAGGGTCCATTTTTCTCACCTGCTAGGTTACTCCCCACACTCTCTGCAGGCGTGATCAGGTCTCTTTGCAGGATGCTCAAGGCCCTGCTCTGTCTGTTGTCACATCCACATGCATCCATGTGCCGCGTGGGTTGGAAGAGCTCTGTGCTTCCCCCTGAGCCTTTTGGAGTCATGGTCACTCTTTAACACCCGCATCATTTAGACGCAAAAGCACTTTCTCTAGGCTCCCAAGGGGGACTGCCCCTCCTTTGTTTGATTGTACTCTTATCCTGCTACAGTGGCCTCAGTGCTAATTTTTCTTCTTGGCTAAACTAGAAAGCACTTAGGCAGAGATCATACCTGTTAGTCTGTATATATGCCGCACATTGGTACAGCCAAAGAATATCCTCTGTAAAGCTTGTTGAATTGGATTTCCACAAATAATACAATTTTTCTCTCGATGACATAGTCACCATGGGTTTCAGGCTGAATATTGGTTGAGACCACAGAGCACTCTACCCTCTGTAAACTTACTGATTCTTGCTCCTAAGTATTTCAAGATCCCAGCTTTCAGATTTAATTTGTTCTATTTTTTGTCCTCTTACTAAAGATCTTGCCCTCCTTCTCATCTTTTTACAGTCTCTTCTTCCTCTTTTGTTCTCATTAATATCACATTATTTTCTAGAGCTTTGAATTATAATTTCTCTTCCTTATTTACTGTTCACTTTCCCTGGGCACTATGAGTCATTGCCATGCTTTTAATTATAGGAGCTGATAGCTACAAAATCTATACCTCTAGCACATACCTCTTCTCTGAAATCCAGCAAGTGTTGCAGGGTCTAGAATGAAGTAGATGTTCATGTAAGTGACATAAATGACATGAATGAGAGCTTAAGTGTGTGCCTAGTCTTAGAGGGCTTTAAAACGTCAGATGAAAATTCAGACTTGCTATTATAGAGCAGCATCGTACAATAGAAAATAATGCAAACCCCATATTCAATTTTAAGTGTGTTTAGTAGCCACAGTGAGAGAGAACAGACTGACAGATGTCAGAGTGGAGGGGAGTTGCAGGGCTCCGTGAAAAACGTGAAGGGATTAAGCAAAACCCAAACAAGCAAACCCAACAGCAACAGCAAAACTCACAAAGACAAGAGTATGGCGATGGCCAGAAGAAAAGAGGAATGGGGGGAGGGAGAAGAGGGTAAAAGGAGGGTAAATGGTGATGGAAGGAGACTTGACTTGGAGTGGTGAACACACCATACAACACATGATAATGTGTTATAGAACTGTATACCTGGAACTTATATAATTTTATTAACAAATATCTCCCCAATAAACTTGATTAAAAAAAGTAAAACAAATACATAAAGAAATAAAACTTCAAGCCTTCCTCCCTTAAAACAAAACAAAACAAAGGATATAGGTAAAATCAATTTAGTTATGTATTTTTCTTAGCTTAATATATTATCATTTCAACTTGTGATCTCGATGACCTTATTAGCATAGTATTTATATGATTTTTCTCAGTCGGTCTTTGACATCCGGTGTGCATTTTATACCTGCAGCTCATCTTGATTCAGGTGCTAAGTTCAGCTCCCCTGTCTCACCAACTACGTTTCTAGTGCTCACAGGTGCCCAAGGCCTGCGTGGCTACTGTATTAGCAGCACAGCCATAGGGAACGAAAGGCATCCCAGGTTGTAGAGCAGCAGCTGAATGTAAGAAAGTGAGGTTTACTAAGTAACATGAAAACAAATCTAGTCCTTACTTACCTGTCACCATGAGTCGTTTCGGTTTGTTTAGACCAATATTTAGCTATCCTTGGCAACTCGGCAAAAAGCTTATACCAGTGGGAGGAAATGATCGCTATGAAACAACCCGAAAGCTTAAATATCATTAAAGACTCTGCCAATTTGAGAGTGATTCCTGTCATGAACTTAAATATCAAGACTTAGCTTTTTCCCCCGTTCTTCCCATTTAACTTGTTTTATTACTTCCCATTTTTATGTTTAGGATATAATGCATTAAGAGTCTGTTTCACTAAAGTTGCTTCTTTCACTTATTTTTTTCACTGATTTTTCTCCTCACAGTCATTGCTAGCATATCCTACAAGCCTTTGGACAGGAAATTGAGAGCCGGTATGAATTTATCTGACCTGACTGTGGAAAGTCAAATTGCAGGCTAAAGCAATAAAAGAAAGACCACGCCATATAAAGTGAGTGTGTCTCTTGCTAGATGGGCTGCCACAGAACCTGGATAAAAATAGCATTTTCTCTTGCTAAATAGTATTGGCATTGAGCCAGCCTTTCAGAACCATCGGAGAGTCTTCCTGAGGTTCGGGCGTACAAGTCACAGGGATGCAGAATGCCTCCGGCCTGCGGCTTCCCTCCTGGTTTTTGACCTTCGCTTTGTCCTCTGTCCCAAATGTCAGATCAAGAAAACCAGGCAACAGCTTGAAAGAGGCAAGGTGTGTAATACAAATACAATGAAATCTCTGCCCAGATAACTGCTATCTTTTCTCCAGGGCTTTGAGCCACAGCACATCGATTTTTTTTTTTTCCTTCTGAGAGCTGACTGCACATAGATTTCACTGGATTTATATGACTTTTTCCAGCCACTAGGATACCAATTAACAAAGTGCTAATGCAGTATAAGACCAAGTGGCCTGAAATAATTAATGCAGCTCTGTGAAGGCCTAAATCCTGAGAAATCATTTTATCCTGTGGAAAAAGCCAGCTGACCCTCTCTGTGAGGATGAAACAGGAGGTGTTTGGGGGCTGGCTCTTTTTCCTCCCTCCCTGCTGCTCCCTTGGCATCTGTTTGAATGTAGGCCGCCTCTTGCCTATTTCTGATGAGCCCTGGGAAAGAGAAACGAAAGGAAAAATAAGCAGTGTGGGTTTTAGAGAAGGAGGCAGGCAAACGGGAAGATGAAGGAAGGCACGCTTGTCTTCTGACTTTCTGTCAATAAAAGAAAGAATTCCACAGCTGCTTTGAATTAGTCATCATTATTTTAACCGACACCGCGTCCTTAGTCACCGTTATGACTTAGAAAAATTCCCTCTCACTTATAAATAGTACTTTTCATGTCTGTATGGTGCTATGAATAGTCTGATCACCGACTCTGAGGAGAAAATAACTAGGAAATTGGTAGGAGGAGAAGCGAACAGGATTTTGGGTTAAGCAGGGCGGTTCATCATTATCTCAAGGACAATGATGTGGATATTCTTACGTGCCAGGCACAGCAGTAGAGAGAAAGTATAAGGGAGATTGTGTTTCAGCATACAAACACAACACTGACAATTGAGTACCTTCACCCTCATACTTCTCTCCTGCTCCCCACTCCCCCCTCAAAAAAAGCAACTTTGAAAGAGGGCCATCGATGGGGTCATTCAAGAAGAGATCAGACACCCACGTTTGGGAAATATTAGATGAAATTTAAGCCTCAGGAGGGCATTGCAATAAGAATGTCTCCTTTCCCTTTTAATCCTGGAATTAGGTGATTCTGTGGTTGGAGACATCTTTTACTCTCAGAAAGCCTAAGCCAGCTTGCTTTGCTATGGGGAGTTGTCTGTGGAAGAAGGTCTGTTGGTGACTCAAGGATGACACTGTGCAGCGATCCCGCCTGGAAACGATTGAGGGAGGATGGTATGGTGGGAGACCCAGCTGAGGACCTCAGTCTCAGGTCTGTGGCGTCTCTGAACCAGTGACACATCAAATAGGCTCCATCAGGTGTCTCTCAGGAATGGCCCTGCCCTGCTTTGTAAGAATGACTATGTGGTGTGAGCAGGGCGTGTTGAAACACACAAATAGCGCCATTGATGAGCCCAGCCTGCCACTTAAAGAGAACAGATTAAGGTTGGCACAGGAAAACACGCCTTTTCTAGAGCCATCAGCATCTGCTCAGTCGGAGGACCTAATAAAAACAACACACAGATGCATCTTATGGCTTGGGGGTGTTTTCGGGGGAACGGATTACAACAGCTAATGCGGGCCGGTCAGCCAGCTCGATGCCTGCACCAGCCCTGCGTGGCCTGCCTGGCCAAGAGAAGCTCAGCGACTAAATGGCAAAGAGAACAGATGAGCCCTTGTAATTGGCGAAAGGGAAATGTATCTGGGGCCGCGATAAGGTTGGCGGAGTTGGGGCAATACAAATTTCAGGGTGATCTTTCTCCCATACTCTGTGGTGCTAGGATTCCATGAGGTAATTCTCGGGTAAAATAAAGAAAAATAATAGTTGGGGTGCAGATAGCTCAAATCCCGAGTCTACTGCTGCCTTTGATGCTAAGACAGCCTTGACAAATAGTCTTTGCTTGACTATGTACATCAGTATTCAATTCAAACTCCACAGCACTTCACTCCACGTCTACTCTGAGCCAGGAATGGGGGATATCATTAAGAACATTTCCTGTTCTGCTTGTATCTTACCATGATGGAGAAAGACAAAAATAAAACAAAAACAGTCAATCCCTGGTAAAATAATTTCAAGGGGAGGTCTAAATGTTGTGGAAGGAACTGCGTCTGAAATAAAGAAAAACATGCCAGGAAAAATTACTTCGGGCGCGTGGTCAGGGAGGGACTGAGGTGACCTTTGATTTTGGACTGAAGGATGATGCGGTGTGAGGGAGACTTTATGAGTCACCTATTCTAATGATGTCAACTGGTGTTTGTGAGACATAATTCTTTTCTTATGGAGCTGTTATCAGCTCAACAAACATTGCATTTAGAGAGCACGTCAGTGGGTCAGACATTGTGCTGGGTAGCACACAGCATTCTCTTCTCAGCACAGTGTCTGAAGTGACTCAGAATCATTCCTTTCAGGGCTTGCATTCAACTCTTGCTAAGGCAATATGCGTCAGCAAGCACCATACCTTGTAACATATCACATATTGGAGTCTCACATCGGATACAAATTTAGAACTTCTGAATGTGGGATTCACTTTTCCCATGGTAATTTAATAGAAAATTAGTAGTTAATCACTGTGCAACGGAATGAAGAATGATTATGGGGGAACAGCCCAAGAAGTGCAGAGATAAAGAGGCGCTTGCATGGGACAGTGAAGGGCTTCATAGCCACAACTGCAAATGGCGTGGGAAATTCAGTGTGAATTGGGAGAGGTGGAGGAAAGAAGGACGGAGCTGGACAGAGAGTCAGCAGTCACGCATCAGATGGTGATGGAGGTGGGCAATGCAGATCTTTAGAGCGCTCCACAAAGTTTAACACAGGGGATGAAATAACAACAATAATAATAATAGAGGAGGAGGAGAAGTTGGAGGAAGAAATAAGATGTATTGAAAACTAGTAGATGTCAGGCCTTTTCACGAGAATTTCATTTGTAGTAACTCAGTTGTTGCAAAAACTGAGGCAGATCGATTTATGTTAAGGACTGAAGGACTATGTATGTTCATTTTATGTTTAAGAATCACGTTAAAGATCATGTTAAGGATGGGGTCTTGGGAAAATTACAGTAGTCCAGGCATAGCCATAAAAATGATTAAATCTACTTACAACAAAAAATAAAAAGTCTCATTTAGCCAGGGCAATAGAAGGAATACATAAAAATAATATATTAAGATCGATCCCACTTGTATTAAATTTAAAAATAGGAAAAGGTGTACTGTGTTGCTTAGATCAATGTGTATCATATTATTTATAGGTATTACAGCTCCATATCACATAGTGTGCTATTCACTGATGCTGAAATTATGGAGAGAAATCGTGGAAGCCGTGAGGGGTTTACTTTTACAGGAAAGCGATGAGGCTGCCACCAGATGAGAGTACAGGAGGCCCAGGGTACTAACAATAATTGTTTCTTAACTTTAATAGCGGTTACATGAAATTTCTTTTTATAATAATTTGTTGAACTTCAGGCATGAAGTTTATTATTCACTTTTTGTCACATTAAAATATATATTTTTGGCATTAAAGACCAAAAAACTCTTTTTGCTGAACCCTCTGTCGAATGCGGTCTTCTCAGTGAGAAATGGTTATGATTCTTGTTCCATGGCATCCTACCCGGGGGGCATCGGGTAAATTGCTTCACCTCTTCGGCCGTCATTTTCCTCATTACATAATTAAAAGGGTAACATGATGATGACAAGAGCAGTAGCAACAATAATAAAATCTTTCATAACTTTGTGAAATGGAATGTGCTTGTACCTGGAAAAACACCTGGCAGTTTAGTGGGCACATGCGATTAAATGGATTCTAGTTTTTTGCACTTTCTCCCTGATAACAGAAAAAGATTCGGCGAGAATCTACATTGCTGCTGTCTGGCTCTCTGCCTACACTAGGCCCTTCTCTTTGACTTATTTTAATTAAAATATAAAATTAGCAAAATTAATTGCTTACTTAGGCACACATAAAATTTTAGGGCCTGTGTTCATTGCTGGGGGTTGAATATAAAAAAATCTTAGTCTTTAACAAGTTCTTAAAGAGACTGGATTTCTCCCTCACTGCCCATATACTTCTAGTCCCTAGGCCTCATACGATCTGTCCATAGTATGATGTAATTTCTGTGCAAATATCTTTGTACAGTATTATCATATGGCTTACAAGTTTGCAAACAACCACATTCAAAACCACCTTTTTAAAGGTGGTGTTAGAATAGCCATCGGCACGGTTGTCGTCCACGACAAAAACCAGATTGAAGATATATTTATCCTAAGGAGATTGAATTTAGGAATGCATTTAATTTATACTTAAAGTGAATAGAGTTATGTGATTTACCATCTTGTCTGACTATAATTTAGTTAGTTCTGGCGGTCCATTACAGGAAAGGCTTCCAGGAATAGCCCTAACAAACTTTGCTGACTCGACTGACATCACTGCGCAGAGGTGCAGGGGTGGATGTCAAACCCTAATATGAATGTCCATTATGAATCATAGCACTCGGAGTGTGTGGGTGCAGGGGGAGAAAGGAGACTTGAAATTTGTGGATCCAGAAGCTAGTCTATGGAGTATTAAATTATTCAAAACATGACAATGTAAAGTAGTAAGTACAAAATTCAATTTTCATTAATAACTGGTTAAATGGAACCTCTCTCCTACCAGGAATACCAATTATTCATCATCTAAAATAAATATATAGAATGATAGGTAGACAGAGAGATAGAGAGATGATAGTTTGATTATTTGATATAAGTCCCATGTGATACAGTTGATTAGTACCCTGAATTTGTAGAGTACAAATTGAAAGCAATATTACATGCAGCAAAAGATTTGCATTTGAAATTTTTTTATGTTGTGTGCAACTCAAATATCAGTAAAAATTTTAAAATAAATTTAAAGAAACTACAGGAGAGAATTAATTCTATCCATTTCTCTCGATAAAATAACATTAAAATCTGCTATCTGAATTGATGCATATCCAGGTAAGATATACGTGGTCAATACCCTCATGAAAAGATGCTCATCATCCTTAGTCATTAGGGAAACGCAAATCAAAACCACGATGAGATACCACATCATATCCACTGTAATGCTTATTATGAAAAGGACAGGGAATCTCAGGGTTTTCCAAGGATGTAAAGAAATCAGAGCATTCATATATTATATATTGTTTGTAGGAATGTAAAATGAATATCAACTTTGGAAAATAGTGTGAGAGTTTCTTTAATAATTTCACCCTAGAGGTGTCGTAACAATTCCACCCAGGTTATATACCCAAGAGAAATGAGAACATATCTCCACACAAACTTGTGCGTGACTATTCAGAGCAGCAATATTCATAACAGCTAAAAAGTGGGAACAACCCAAAAGTCTGTCAGCTGATAAAATGTGATTTGATCGTACAGCGAAATCTGAAAAGATTTGCTAAGTGAAAGAAGCTACTCACAAAAGACCTAAAACATAAGTAAAACATAAACATAAAAAGGTATATACAGAGTAAATAGGAACTTCTAGAAATGGAAGATACAATGTGTCAGATGAAGAATCCCTTAATGGATTTAGCCGCAGAATAAACACTATAGGGAAAATATTAATGAATGTGACAAAACAGTAATAGAAGAAATTTCAACTGAGTCAAGGGAAGGAAAAAGAAAGGAAGAAAAAGAATGTCAATTATGGGCAAGATAATATTAAGTGGTCTAACATACATATAATTGAAGTTCTAGAAAAAAAGGGTGAAGGAAAAGTATTTGATAAGCTAATGTTAAAAATATTCCTATTACAATTAAAAATAAAATACCACAGATTTGAGAATCTCAGGAAAATCACAGGATAAAAAAAGAACACAGAAAGGCACATTATAATCAAATTTATGAAAATCAGAGATGGAGATAATGTCTTGTAAGATGCCAGAGAGAAAAAGAATGCATTCAGTTCAGAACAATAGAAAAATGACAGTCTTCACCCAAATAATGTATGTATACTGGAAGACAAAGGGAGAACATATTTAAAATGCTGAAAGAAAAATAATGTGATGCCTTAATTATGTACTGAATTCCTTTAAAATCAAAGGCAAAACTAATAATATTTCAGACGAAAGCTGAGAGAATTTGTTACCAAGACTTTCAAGAAAGGCAAAGGAATGACACCTGAGTGGGGAGGAGCATGAGAAAGCAATCAGGAAAGAATACCGAAGCTAGGAGAAGAAATAAAGAGCACCAGAAATGGGTGTGGGTATATATGAAATCAGGTATCTCATGGAAAATTTTAAAAGCTAATTGTCAGCATAAAAAATTGCAGGAATGTTTTTTAATTTTTTTTCAGATTTATTTAAATATCATGAAATTCATTCCATTTAAAGTATACAGTACAGTGATTTTTAGTGTATTTACAGAATTGTGCAACCATCTTTATTATATAACTCCAAAATAGTATGCTGGTATACAAAAGCAAATAAGATATTGTTTCTGTCAGGACAAATCAGAGAAAAATCCACATGGTCCTCAACACCTGGGTCACAAACCCATTTTGTAATTGCCTTGCCTGTTGCTCCCTCCGCTTGCAGGCTTTTGTGTGAAGGCTTGCACGTAGGGATATGGGGTGAATTTCAGTTCCCAGCAGTTCAGGTGCAGGACCGTTTGCACGGTCTGGAGGCCACAGTCTCCATTAGCAATGACGGGCACCACCTCAAGGTGCCTTGGGCCATTTCTCCGAAAGGTCAGCTGTCAACACATTCATTCCTGTGCTTCCTCTTTCCCCCTCCTCCTAGCACCAAGCCCAATTACTTCTGACTTGTACGTCAGTGTCTTCTTCAGTACCACACAGCAGAAAGCACAATATACTTAGGTGACAGTTTTTAGTTGTGGCAGATCTGATTAATGAGGCAAGGCTGAAATTAATTTTTCCTCTTGTCACGTACATTTCCTGAGTCATGTAAAATTCCCCTTGTTATGCTACGCATTAACATCTTCACCACCAATAACCACACAGAAATATAATGCACTTTTTACTGAAGTAGGCATCCATCCATGTCCTATTATTCCCGTAAATGGAATGTGACATGATTTGATATTAACACAGACAAATTTGTCCACTTAGAGAGCTCTTTAGTCAATACAATATTTCCTGACTGCATGTCTCGTGCACATATATGCAGATAGGCACATTATGTTAAAAATAGTAATAGGTGGACATTACTGACAAAGATGGAATGCTAAGTAAGGCAGAAATCTTAGGTAATTATTGTGAATGGCAGCAACGCCATATACATTAAAAAATAATCAACCAAATAACCAAAGGCACAATGCCTTCCCCGCTTAAAATTAATTTTCCAAAGTACCTCTGTTCAGCATGCTGAAATTGTTTTCAGAGCTCAATAATAAAAATGGAAAGTGCTCTAATTCGTCTCCTTTTTGTATCTATATTTAAGAAAATCCATTTAGCCCAGACCCACAGAGCTTAACAGCAAATGTTGCATATCATCATGAATTAGAGAAAAATAAATTAGAAATCTGCTAACTAATAGAAGTGTTTATATTAGAATTAGTTGGCCAGAAAATAATTAGATTTTAAAAGGTTAAAACCATAATTACTAATTTCCTTATTGCCACATGAAAGCACTGTTATTTTTTTAGATATCGCCCTAAATAAAAATTGTCAACATATTTTAAATTTACTACCTGGAAGCAATTAGATAAATTTAATGTGGAGGGATCCCTAGATTATTTGATTTCCAGCAACAGGGACAGAATGGTATCTACTTTTATGAGTTTTTAGAACTATTAAGTGAGTTTCTCTAATGAATTACCCAAGTCAGTACCTGGTCTATTGGTAGCACGAAATGTATTCATTGTTGTTATTAATACTGCAGATTACCTTGTGAGACTATGGTTTCATGCTTTCTAGTCTTGTTTATAAAAGTTACAGTCCTGCAATCTGATTTTAGCTTTGCCATTGAGTAGTTTTTGAACTTGAGTAAGTTGGCAGATCTCTCTGGATATATTTTACTTTCCTTTTTAATGGAGAATCTTAGTGTAGATGAAGGCCCTTCTCCACTCTCACACACTGTAACTAAACCAATGACTGATGTTTGCCAAAATGTTCCCAGAACCAAAAACACATTTGTGCTTCCCTAATGCCTTACATGATCTCATCAGAAAGTGATTGACTGTGACTTTTATTTCATATGATTTAAAATTAAAAAAATGATGCATGGTTCGAGGTGCATTCCCACAACCTCGAAATCACATCTGGTGCATTTGCAGTCAACGGATGGCCACCCTCCATTATTTGTTTTCTCCGTGTGAGGCTGGGCCCTGCAGATGTGTAGTGTAGGAGCACCAGCTGCATGCTGGCCGAAGGCTAATTATTAGTCCTGTTTGACAGGTGAGGAAACTGGAGTTTGTAGAGATTAGAGGAGTTGCCTGAGGGCTAATAGTCCAGGAGTATCAGTAGCAACGTCCTTCCTCTTTGTAAATATAAATTTAACTGTCATTAAAAAAAATAAAAGATGTTAACGTTAAAATATTCAAACCCCACTCTTTTTCTTTAAATTCTACTCTTCCAGCCTTCCAGTTTATTTAAAAACAGTAACAACAAACGTAGACAGATAGACCAAGATTTGTTTCGATTATATCTATCTATATTTATTGTTATTGTTTTTAAATAATCATAAAGAGAGAAAGAGGGAGAAAGCAGGAAAAGAAAGCCATCTGCAGAGAAGGAATAAAACAGAAGGGAAACAAAGCAAAATAGTTTTGTCTTAATTGCTCAGTTTGGAGGTCAATGCGTAATGCAGAGACAGAAGGTAAAAAAAGCAAATCGGGATGAGCTGTAATGGTCACCAGAGGGGAGAGGGGTCGGGGGACTTGTTGAAAAAGAGAAGGGGTTGGGAAATACGCAATGGCAGTTACAAAACAGTCACAGGCCCGTAAAGTGTGGCACAGGGAGTATGGTCCGTAATGCCAGGCAGTTAGCAGCCTTACTGGGAGGATCACGTGGTAAAAGCATATGACCGTCTAAGTACTATGCTATACATTTGAAACAAATACAAAATGGTAATAAATATAAAAATGATATTTCTGCAAAAAAAGAGTTCTGAAGTCAATGCTAAAGCATAATACTGGATCCTGTCTGTCAACGTGGGCACGGTTTCCAGTCTCGGGGCCCTGCCACGCCCGATCTCACTGGCTCACGCGCACCTGGACCTGGTGACCAGCCCAGCCCTTTAAGGCCACTCCCTTCTCTGAGTCCCGCGACTCTTGGGAAGAGGAGGAGACACACTGGAAGGGGAGCTCGAAGCCTTGCTCAGTGTCTGCGCACCCAGATTCCTTCCTTGTCGTGGGCTGCAGACACTGCCATGAAATGGAAGAGGTCAAACCTCATCATCAACACAATCTATTTTAGCTCCGACATACAAGGAGTTCAGTCATTGCTAGGTGATCCTATTGGCCTACTATTTAAAAAGCATCTTTCCAAATAAATAATTCTCCATTTGGACCATAATTGAGTGCAGTTAACGTGCCTGGGTTTTGTATGTGTTCACAGTAGCACTCCGTTGTGTCTACATGCGTAATGGGGCCAGCATATCCTCATGACCAGCCCAGGGCCAGTAAGAAAGCAAGTTTTCAGAGAAGGCGAATGGAATTCCAAGGATATAGCCCTGCTAACTTTGAGTAACAGGAAAGGTTAGTCACTATCAAGTGTTAGTGATGCATTTATGAAAATGTAATTAATTTATAAAATGTACACATATATTTAAATTGTAAAAATCTAAACTTTTTGTAAAACCAAATTAGTAAAACTGTGTCCCTAACTGTACCAGCTCTAGCCTTGGTCTTGACATTGAGACAGAGAGAGACAAGGGCCCTGACTCCGATCGTTGCCTTGTTTCCAGCCCTGTGGCAATAGCTGAGTGTGGCAGGTTGGAATGACAGGAGAGGCACAGGTGGGGTATCAGAGCGACCCGAGGTGGGCCTCTCTGACTTTGACTTTCAGTCCCGTTTACTTATTCTCTCAGCCTTTCTTATTCTCAGCATAATGAGGGAAAACAAGATTTACCTTTCCAGCATTCCTTAAAATCACAGATTTTTTAAATTAAAGCCTTTACACAGCAATGGTATGTATATAGTAGGTATTTAATTAATTGATATTTTATTACTGTTATTGTTATAGATAAACTTCATCAGATAGTACACAGGTTATTATTAAATATTTCCTTTGGTATTTAGATGATAATTAGTTTAGGAAATATATAGTCCGTAGTTTCTCTGTTAAAATATTTAGACAAATATGTAGTCTGTAGTTTCTTTGTTGAGATGAAATTACAACTCCTCAGGTACAAATAAAACCGTGTTCTTGTTACTTAATGAGTCACCCCACTTCTGATAGAAAAAGTCAGACCTCCTCAAATACTGAGAGAGGGTGGGGGAAATGAATAAATGTGTGTCTTCAGGGAGAAGCTGGCGGAAAGAGAAAAATATATCAATGGCCTTTTCCGAATAGCTGCATTTGAAGAATATATCCCTAAACTTAAATATATTGTCTCAAGGTGGGGAAACATCAGTACATTTGTTTCTCCTCTTTAAGTTTCCTGTTTTTATATCCTTTAAAAAAATAATAATTGCTATCAAAAACACCATCACCACCACCACCTTCTCAGGCTAGTGCTCAGCCAAATGTGAGTCAGTGAACTAGACCGATAAGCCTCGCATGTGAACTTAAATATCTCGGATGTATGGGAAATGTGGAAACAAAGAACTTATGACACATGGACTGAAGTAAAGGGGGGGACTGTGGGTGGGAGAGGGTGTTCAGGGTGGAGGGGAATGAAGGGGGGATAATGGGACAACTGTAATAGCATAATCAATAAAATATATTTTAAAAAATAAAATAAATTAAAAAAATATCTTGGATGTGTGTAAAGCTGTGGACCTCACGGGAGCTATCTGTGAGGACTCGAGAAGGGAGGAAGCACAGTGGGGGAGGCGCTAACATTTTTTAGCACTTCGTGTTTTCCTGACTTTTTAGTTTTGTTTCATTACATCCTCAAAACTATACAAAGGATATTTATTAATTCTATATATTACAGGTACGAAACCCCAGAATCAAAGAAGTAGGGAACAGCAGAACCATGACTATTATACAGGGCTCTGGAACTCCTGTTTTACCCACTTTTTTTGCCATCTGTCAGCTGTCAAGTAAGGACATGGGTAATATTATGAATAAAATCATAAAAATAGTATCTTCTGTGATATATTGGGAAGGGCTTCCTGAAATAGGACACAGCGACCTTGGATTTCACCTTTCTTGAGGCTGCTGTCTTGTCTCTAAAGTGGGGGCAAACATTCTAGTCTCTGGTGCTACCTGTGATTAGCACAAAGGGATGGATCCGACTGTGTTTTCAAAACTCTAAAGCACACTAAAAACAGGAGAACTTTTTTGGAAAGAAAATAATTTGGTGAACTGGAATTGGTGGTGGAGATGCCTCTAATAAAACTAACCATCTAGAGCAGGGGTGTCAAACTCATTTCCACTGGGGCCACATCAGCCTCGCGGTTGCCTTCCAAGGGCCGAATGTAATTTGAGGGCTGTATAAATGTGAGTACTTCTTAACAGTTAAAGGAGAGCTTGGCGCTGCCGCGGAGTAGAAACAAGGTGCCGGGCTGGATAAAACAAGGCGGAGGGCTGGATTCGGCCTTGAGTTTGCCACCTGTGACCTAGACCAACATTCCCCCAAATTTTTCCCCAGCAGTTCATGATTGAGTTCTGGAACCACAAGGGTTCCAGACCCCAAGGCCAAATTTTTTTAGATAATGTTTCTTATGTTTTCTGACATATTTAATGCATACTTCCACATTTAAAGTGTTGAGATTTTTGCACCAAAACAAAAAGAACTTCTTAATTTCAATATCTTATCCTTTATTCAATATAAATAAAAATTGTATCAATACGAATGAAACTATTGAATGAAAGGCCTAGATTCAAATTTCACCCCAACACTTAGGAGCTATATTACGTGACACAACCTGTTAAAACCATTCGAGTAGGTGTTTGCTCAGCAGATAATTGAGTAATCCTAATGCTGAAGAGCTGATGCAAATATTGTATACACAGTGCCTTCTGCAACGTCTAGTACGCAGTGAGTGTTCGATAAATATGACATGCTCTTCTCTGCATCCCTCTGCAGAATCCGGGTGTTTATTGCAACAGACAGATAATTTGCCTTGGAGCAAAAGCACTATTAGATACATTTGCCTTGTGTGAACAGAGTGTCAAATCCTGGTTTTGGGAAGGAAAAAATTGCGAAGCTCTTTCTGTTACATTGGCAAGCACCCATCCCTTGCTGGGAAGCTACCAAGAAAGAATGCTGTAACTCAATACTTTCGTGTTATTTAAATTTTTCCTTTTCATTAAGAAAAGAAGAGCCTAACAAGAAGCAGCATTGTTTCCGTGTTCCACCTCTGTTTCACCTCCAACACACCGGGACAGAAGAAAGATCTGAAACTGCATTCTCCTCATCCCCCTGGCCCACCCCAGGTCTCTCCCTGTCTCCTTCCTCTCCCTTCCTCCCGCCTCTGTTTCTTTGGGGTCTATATTTGGAACCCATTCATGTTTACTCAATAGCTTTTTACTTATGCTGGAACTCATCAACATGAAAAGGAACGAAGCATGATCTTTCACGTCTCGTAGACACTTCATTGTTTGCCTTTGGTATTTGGAGACAACAAAACAAAACAGCACATCCTTACAGTGTCTCCTTCTTAATTCCTGCTGCTGTCCTTCCCAGTCTGCCCTCCTGCCAGCATCTCAAACATGTCACAGAGAAAGAGCAAGAAAGAGGTTAGCCACTTTCACTCTGAAACCGGACAGATCATCTAAAATCAACTCAGCGGCCCTTGCTTTCCAGAAAGCTCCCAGGAAAAATGCCCCCCACTCCTGTTTCTGGCGCTCATCTTCCTGAAATCACAAGTGGACGGGGAGCCGGGGAGCCAAGGAGCCAGCAACAAAACTGAGCCAGTCGCTTTGCCAAGATAACACACACCCTTAAAAATGTCGCTTTTCCTGAATGACAGCATCCTGTCTGTAGTACAGCTGTCCTCACTGCCTTTACTTGCAGTTTCCCCGAGTGTTTATTTTACATTTACCTTCTTTGCTTGTATGTTTGCAATAACACAGTTTAATGAACCCATTTGATTAATCAGATGCCCCCCAGCCCACATAAATGACATTAGGTAAAGATCTCAAGACTTGCTTTTTAAAAAGTCTCCTTATTATTACATTGTTTCCATGTGCAAAGAAAGAGAGGGAGTAGAATAAGAATTTATTCTTTTGTGCTGCTAGATCAAGCTCACTACCTTTACTGCTGCTTGCTATTCATGACCTTGAATGAACAGCACGTGTTTCTGCATGTTAGTTTCTTTCATTGGTCAATGGGAAAAAATAGTAACCATGTCTTTTAAAGATAAAAATGAATATTTTAGGGACTTCCCATTCAGACAAGATGGTATAGAGTTACATTGTTCTTATGGCATCGATGTCTCTTTGCTAAGAAAAGAATAAATCCTGGAAATAACAGAGGAGACAGCAAGAGGGAAACTCTGAAACGGTAGCAAGAAGAAGGTGAACTGGTTTGGGATCCCAGAACTGAAAGGACATCAGGGCATCTTACACCTCTTGCGCCCAACAAAAGAACACTACCAATCCCTGGGATTTCCCAACCCATAGACTTGTGAGAGAAGGTAGCCCAGTGAGGCTCACTCCTTTCCTGGACCCAACAAAATGTCTGTGAGAGCATCGGGTGAGCTCAACACCAACGTGACCAGCAAGGGAATCTTTCAGGAGCTCTGTCAGCAACAAGTGTCCAGGGGAAGCACTCCGACTCTGCAGGGCCGGAGGCTCCCCATTCCCACTGACGAGTCCTGAGACACGGAATAGAATTGGCAGAAGGGACGGAGTTCATTTGGGAGTCTGCCCTCAGTCCTGAGACTGTCTCCCTCTACACATCACCCTGGCCCCTCAACCTCATCCGGACATAACAGGGATAAGGCACAACCAGTAGAGGGACCCAAGCACAGTAACTGGCTAGAAACAGGAAACTACACCCCCGCCCAGAGGTACTGGGGTGCTAGAGCTGAAAAGGTGAGAAGAAACCAGTAACAACAAGCTGACTATCCTGGAGGATATCCTTCTCTTTGACTCGGACATTCTGAGACTCCTTGTCTCTCCAGAGACCACCAGGGAGCCGAGGGAGGAGGACGCTGCTAACGGACTTCCACCACACCCTTTCACAATGAGGAGACCCCTAGCAGCCCAGGATGGGGAAATATCATCTGTGATCACAGGCAGCACCAGTGAGAGCAATGGGAGCCCTGCTGGTACCCGATAAACCAAGAATGTCAAGATAGCATCCCCCAAAACCTTTGGAAATTAATGTGCCGCTGGAACCACAGTCCGTAAATGCAGGCCAGGACTTGCATGCTAACCCCTAAACAGGGCGGCTGCCTGCTAAAGTAAAAGATTTCAGTAGGGCAGTGAGGCACTAATTGTAATACCCAAAGTGTTGAGATTAGAGAGTCACCCATCATAGGAAGAACCAGGAAAATCAGTTTTAAATGAGAAAAGATACCAAACCAATGTTAGTGTCCAGATGATCCAGTGTTGGAATGCTCTGACAAGGATTTTAAAGCTTCCTTCATAAAAGTGTTATAAAAATCAATGGCAAATTTTCTTGAGACAAACTGAAAAATAGAAATGACAGCAAATAAATAAAAAAGAACCAAACGGCTATTATAGAAGTGAAAACTGCAATAACAAATAACAAAATTCACTGAATAATCTCAATGGTAGAGTGGAGAAAACATAGGAAAGAACCTACAAGTGAACTTGTAGTCTGAAGAGCAAAATAAACAAATACAACAAAAAAGAACCAGTGAACTTGAACTTGAGGCAGATCATACAATTTACCCAATCTGAAACAACAGAGGGAAACTATACTGAAAAAAAAATGGAAGAGGGCCTCAGGGATCTGTGGAGCAAAACCAAAAAGGCCAATATTCATAGTATTGGGGTATCAAAAGGAGAGGGCAAAGAGTGAGACTGAAATAATATTTGAAGGAATGGTGGCTGATGACTTCCCAGCTATGAAGAAGAACCTAACACACATATCTGAGAGGCTACAGAAAGTCCCCAATAAGATAAACACAAAGAAACCTACACCAATACACACAATAATTAAACTTTTGAAAATGAAATACAATGAAAAACTGTGAAAGAACCCAAAGAAGAATAATATGTTACCTGTGTGAAATACCATTTCAAATGTCAGCAAATTTCTCATTTGAAACTTCAGAGTCCAAAAGGAAGTGGCCCAATATTTTTTTCAAGTGGCGAAAGTAAAGAACTGTCAGCCACAAATTCAATTTCTGGCGAAAACTACCCTTCAGAAGTAAACAACACATAAAGAAATTCTCGGTTGGAGGAAAGAAAAAGAATTTATTGCTAGCAGACCTACCCTTATAGATTGGCTGAAGAAAGACCTTCATACAGAAAGGAAGTAGTAAAAAGCAAGAATTGTGAAGCATCAGGGAGAATAAAGAAACATTGGAAGGACAGATATATGGGGACACAATATATAGACTATCACATTCCTCATGAATTTTATTAATGCTTTATGATTGGAGCAGAAACGATTGCATCAAGACAAATATATTTAAAAGTGGGGAAGGTAAAGGGACCTAAATGAAAGTGAGATTTCCATACTTGATTTGAAGAGGTCAAATGTTGATGCTAGAAGATAATGATGTTAAATATATAAAAATAGAGTACCCCACTATGAAAACTATGCAAAGAGATGCACTCATGAACACATAAATAAGTCCAGATGTAATCCTATTCAATGATGAAGTTATTCATGAGAAGGCAAGATAAAAGAGGAATGAGAACCACCGAGAACAAAGCAAACCAATAAAATGGGAACTATGAGTGCTAAAATATGAATAGCTACCTTAAATGTAAATGATCTCAATATATAAATCGAACAAAAAATGTTAGAATAGATACAAAATACAACTTTACTTATTGTCTGCTTATAATCAACTAAATTCAAATTGAGTGGTATTCATAATTTGGAGATCAATGGATAGAAAAAATATTAAGCATGCATATACATTTTTAAAATGAGAATTGCAATAATTGTTAATGAAATAGAATTCAGAGCAAGGAAAAGCACTACACTCAAAGAGGGCATTGTGTAATGATAAAAGGGCCACACGCCAGGAAGGCACAGCATTCAATGTCCACGCATCCGATGACAGTGCCACAAACACATGGAGCAGCAATGGAAAACACTTACGGTAGAGAAGAGCAAATCAAAACTTACTGTTCAATACAGCACCCACTAGAAACTGATAGATACACGAGTCAGAAAATTATCAAGAATATGAAATATCAGAGCAATGCTATTAATCAATTGGATCTAGTTGACATGTATAGAACATGCTACCCATAGATACCAGAATTGGTTTATCCTGTATGAAGACCTACTGCGTATATCTATATCAATCAAGACAGTATAGAAGGTAGTGGAAGGGAAGGTATATGGGTTAGAATAACAGGGAACTCCAAAATGAATTCACACACATATGCTCAACTGATTTTTGACCAAAGTGCCGACACAATTCAATGGACAAAAGATAGTCATTCTGACAAAGGTGCTGAAGCATTTGGACATCCAGAGTTAAAAAAAAAAAGAAGAAGAAGAAAAAGAAAAACGTTTCAACCTAAACTTCAAAAAAATTAACTCAAAATGAATCACACATTTAAATTTAAAACTTTTAGAAAAAATATAGGAGAATATCTTCGGAATCTCATGTAGGCAGAGTTCTTAGGCTTTACACCAAAAGCACAGTCCATAAAAGAAGTAATTGACATATTGGACCTCATCAGAATTTTAAAAACTTCTATGTGAAACCTATGTGAAGGAGGTGAAAAGAGAAACTACAGACTAGGAAAAAATATTTGCAAACAACATATCTGACAAAGGACTAGTGTCTAGAATATATTTTAAAAAAATCTTTCAATGACCAACAACTAAAACAATGCTTTCTAGCAATCCACTTAGAATATGGGCCAATGACATGAATGGGCATTTTTCTGAAAAGGATAGACAGATGGCAAATACTCACATAAGAAGATGTCCAGCATCCTTGGCCATGAGAAAAATGCAAATTAGCACCATAATGACATAGAGCTACACAGCCATGTCTAAAATAAAAGTAGTGGCAGCGTCAAATGCTGGTGTGGATGTGAAGACGCAGAGTCACTTATTCATTGTGGGTGGGAACGTAACAATGAGATGACAACTTTGATAAACATTTTGGCAGTTTCTGATGAAACTAAACATTTAACTGCCATACATCCCAGCAATTACACTCTTTGGCATTTATCCCCCCAAAACAGAAATTTATACTCACACAAAAAAACCTGTGTACACGGAAGACTTAGTCCTAGCAGTTTTATTTGGAGTAGCCAAAAACTGGAATCGGCAGATGTCTTTCAATAGAGGAATGGCTACACAAACAGTGCAGTATATGCATGCCACAACTCACCAGTCAAATCAGTGTACTATGGATAAACCCAGTACTTTGAATGCATCTCTGGGAATTATAGAGAATTAACAAAAGCAATCCCCCCAGAAAGTCATATGCCGCGTGGTTTCATTTATACACCGTGTTTGAAATGACATGATTGTACGAATGGGGAAGAGTTTAGTGGTTGTCGGGGAGTGTAACCGTTGGGGGCGCAGAGGACAGTGTGGGGTGGGAGTGAGACGAGTACATTTGGATGGCACAAAGGTCCTTGTCGGGTAGAGCTGTTCACTACCCTGACTGCAGTGGCAGAGACACAAGTTACACAAGGTGGCACAATAGTGTGCGACTAAATCACTCACAGAAACGCACACATTTGAGCACATACAATTATAAGTAAAACGAGCATCTGGATAAGACAGGCAGATTGTTCTAATGTGTGTGTCCTGGTTGTGCAATGAGAGCACAATTTTCCCTCATTAGAGGGAACGGGGCAAAGTGTACAGGGATCTCCACTACTTTTTCCTGTAACTACATGTAAATCTATTATCTCAAAACAAATTCGATTAAAAACAAAGTTTCTATAAAGATGTTAAGTCAATGGTCTAACATGCATTAGAGACTCAAAAATATACTATTACTGTGCTAGAATTTTACCTTTAGTTATAATTACGTGCTCACTAAATCACCCTTCCCCGTTGTTTTTCTCCTTTTTATAACCAGGCACAGATTCATTTTTTTCATTCAGCAAGCAGTCCTGACCTGTACACTCATATGAATCCTGCATTTTATAATCTATAATTTAAAATGAATGAAAACACTTCTGGAAAAAATTAAATATTAGGAAAATTATGAAATTGGTCCAAAGTCGTATTCTGGCCTCATGAACCTTTATTGCTGTGAAGAGTTTCTTATCACTTTCTGAACATTGCGTTATTCAGATCAGCAGTTCATACCAGGACTCACTGTGAACAGGCATTTCAGTGTTTGGCTGTAGAACTTGAACCATTATAAGACACTTATGTTTAACCAAGCAATGTAAAAAAGTATTTTTCTTAGGAATTTGTGTAACAAATCTTATTACAAATTTTCTATACTGAAATTTCAAGTAAACAGCCCTGCAGAATGTGGAACATGTCCAGGACTCTCTTTTATTTTATTTTTTAGTTTAATACTTTCATTTATGTTGGAGTTTCTATTAGTAGTGGCAGTAAATAATGCATTATCCTTTGAAAATGTTGTTAGAGTAAGTGTACCTTATCAATAATGCACTGCGAGAAATCCATTGTTTTGATTTAAATTTTAAAACTCATTTATTATTGACCAGTTTTGGGGAAAAAATCAGATTATCTTTTACTTGAATTGTCAGGTGCTTCATGTAATATCAGTTCTGGGTCCCTGGATAGTCAAACAGCATAACAAATGCTGGATCAGCAGGGCTGGTGTGTCTACACCCCTCCCCACTCCATTCATAGTCTGGAATTTTAAGCGTGCACTACTACAGGGATCATCTACCTTTAACACATTGTTTTCATACTGCCCACTGGCGGGGCTAACTAAACTGCAGAGTTTGCACCTATATGGAAATCTGTGCCGATAAAACATGGGCAGAGCCCCGTATATGCCAATTTTATTCCAATTCAGTGAAACCACATAAAGCTTGCTCTTGAAGAAGGCATTGTTTTACTGCACTGCTTGACTAAAAGTTCATTGCCAGGAAGTACATACTATTTTTTTTTAAGAGAATCATTTGGCATAAGAGATTAGAATTGGTGTTGCTAGTAGTCTAACGATATTTGTCTATCGTTGGTCCTTCAGTTTAACCCAAAAAGGTAAGGGAGAAACACAGGCCACTTAATGTTCTTTTATTGCTTATGATGTGCACAGTACATTCCATACATTAATTTATTGCAATAAGACCTAGAGGTATAAATAATTCTGCATCCAAACTTCTCTTTGCTGGAATTGCACTGTTAGGATCAAAGCTAGCTTCTTTGGTTCACTTTCTGTGTCTCTTGGTGAAATTAGTTGAATGCTCTATGCCTCAGTTTCTTGATCTGCAAAATGCAAATGCAGTAGATAATGGCAAAGGCCTTCTACAGGGCTTCAGCTAAGATTGAATGCGACCATATATACAAATAAAGCTATTAGTATAGGGGCCAGCCCATGGTCAGCACTCAATATTTTTCTCGAATTATCAAGGACTGTCTTGAAACTCAGAGAGGCTAGGACATTTGCTCCAGATCAGACAGGAAGTAGCAGAGCCAGGTCTCACACACAGAGGTGTTGGGCACCAAAGGCTTACCTGCTTCCGTTTTTCCTGATCCCTCCCGGGTTTAACCAGGTGGAAAAGACATTTAACTCCACATCCTACGTGTACCGACTGCTTAGAGCAATGCTGATTCTTTGTCACGGCTCAGTATAAATTCTCTAAACCACCAAGAGTAATCGCTATACCCACTGTCCCTCTTATTTTAAGATATTTTACCCTGCTTTGTGTACTTTTGTTATGATTGCCAATTACAGATTAGGAGGTGGTAGTGGGATTGTGTGAAAATTTGGAGGGATTGTTTTAGGTGAATTAGTTTGAAATATATTTTGCAACCATTGGTTACTGAAGTTATTGATAGAAAAAATTGTCTATCTTCCAGTTAAAAAAGATAAGAAATGAGTTGATTGCTCTTCATGATTGCTTTACTATATCCCTAGACTCAGTCAATCTGGGCTCAGGAAACATTCCAGTGCTTCTTAAAGTTAACCTATATTAGTAATCATCTGGATGCTTGGTAATTCCTATACTGATTCCCAAGGTTTTGCTACTGTTTCTCCAGGTAGAGATTGGGACTCCTTGTGGTTACAAATACTTCAGGTTATGTGGATGAGGGTACTCTGGAGACAAACTTTAGCTTAACTCTGGATGATGCTACAAGTAGCAGTGATGTTCAGATGCTCAAAACAGCATACCTAGCATTGGGGGGCGGTGCTCAGTCCTTTGGTGTGTGTTAACACCTCTCTTACGTTGAACCAAGAGTTTGATTTTTCCTAATGACATGGGATTTTCTTTGTATTTTATCATTATAATCAAGGTTTCATTGAGAAATAATATCCATTTTCTTATAGTAGTTAAAATGTTACCTTGGATCCTAGCCTCTACTCTGACCTTTTAATAGAAATATGATTAAAAGATTTTAAATAATCAGTAGGTACTTTGTGAAATATTAGTAGACTAAAGCAACAAATTTCAGTTTTCACTGAATTAGAAAATGTGTATTTGTAGCAGTTAATTTAGATTACTCAGAACTCAGTAACTGATATTTCTTGTGTACATCTTCATGATACGATGAGTAGATATTGATGAGTCCTCATGGGAGATGTTCAGGATACGTCTACAACTCTTTGAATTCTTTATATGATGCATGTTTCCATGACATGCCCTGAACACTCTTGATCTTCTTTTCCTTCTTCGCATCGGATTGTCTGCCCATCCCTTAGAATGTGGCTTCAGAGCCTGATGTGATGCAACTGTGACCTCAACAAGGACAACCTGACAGGACTGGGACTCCACTGAGTTCTCATAAACTTCATAAACCATTCCTCAGCGTTTCTGTCCCAGTGACCTGAGAGGTTAGCAATGCTCACATTCTCAAAAGAGTTTAAATGTTTATCATCTATCCATCAAAACCCACTACAATTTTAATGCAATTAGCAGGCAAAGTAAACATAGTGGCATCACCTTATCTATTTGACTGACTCGGAACAGGCTGTTTGTTGATGCTGTATGCAGAACATCAATAATCTGTGGTTCAATGCACCGCCTCAGGCTTGGGGATATTGTTTTAAGCCTTTATAGTTTACTTTTCTGATTGCTTACTCGTCTAATGCATAGCAAACCCATGCTGGAATAACCTTGTAAAGATTGCTTTCTGTGAGAGCAGCCTATGCTTGGTTCTAGGCCCTAGAATATTGACTATTTAATTAAGTAGAGCACACCGGTGTCTTAGGTCAGGCTTGGAAGCAGAGCCTGAGAGAAGGTTTCTTGTGAATGTGATTTTTTTTAAATGCCCTCAGGAGTAATCCAGAAGGGACAAGGGAAGATGTGAAGATAGGAAAACAATCTAGGTGGAGATGTGGTTTCCAGGGTTTAGCTACAACCTCATATCACAGGAAACTCTGAAAATAAATTGTTTTACAGGTGGCCCTTTGTGTGTGTGTATTTATTTTTAAACTTGTTTTTAAATTAAATTTATTGGAGTGACATTGGTTAATAAGATTATATAGGGTTCAAGTGTACATTTCTATGATATACGATCTGTCCATTGCAGGCAGATGTGTGTCCACCACCCAAAGTCAAATCATCTTCCTTTACCACATATTTGCCCCACTTTATCCTCTACAACTCCCTCATCCCCCTGCCCTGTGGTAACCACCGTACCATTGTTTGTGTCTGTGAGTTTCAGTTTTATAGCCCACATATGAGTGAGCTCATATGGGTCCTAGCTTTTTCTGACTGCCTTCTTTTGCTTAGTGTAATATTCTCAAAGTCCCCCCATGTTGTCCCAGATGGCAGTGTTTCGTCGTTTCGTATGGCTGAGTAGTACTCTGTTGTGCATACCTACCACATCTTCTTTATCCAGTCATCTATGGAAGGACACTTTTGTTGTTCCGGGTCTTGGCCACCAAGAGAAATGGCACAATGAATATAGGAGTGCACATATCTTTGCAAATAAATGTTTTCAAAAATTTCAGCTAGATATCCAGAAGAAAGGTTGTTGGACAATATGGTACTCTATTCTTAATTTTTTGAGGAACCTCCATACTGTATTCTGTAGTGGCTGTACCAGTTTACATTTCCAGCGGCAGTGACTGAGGCTTCCTTTTTCCCCACAAGCTCTCTGACACTTGCTATTACTGTGTTGTTGATAATAGCCTTTTTGACGGGTGTGCGGTGGCATCTCATTGTGGTTTAGGTTTGCATTTCCCTAACAGCTAGGAAACTTGAGCTTCTTTTCATGTATCTGTTGGCCGTGTGTATGCCTTCTCGGGAGAGTTATCTGCTCAGGTCCTCTGAACATTTTAACTGGTTTGTTTGTTTGGTGTTGAGTTGTATGAGTTCTTTATATATTTTGGATATTAACCCTTGTTGGAGCTTTTGTTTGCAAATATCTTGTCCCACTCGGTTAAAACAAATAGTTGCCTTTTTGTTTTATTGGCAGCTTCTTTTGCCCTGCAGAAGGTTTTAGTTTGATATAGTTCCATTCATTTATTTTTGTCTTTACTCCCTTTGCCTTTGGATTCAAATTCATCAAGTGTTTTCTAAGACCAAGGTCTATAACTTTAGCATCTATGATTTCTTCTATGTAATTTATTGTTTCAGATCTTATATTTAAAACTTTGATGCACTTTGAATTAATTTTTGTACATGAGGACAAACTGTAGTGTACTTTCATTCTTTTGCACATGGCTTTCCAGTTTTCCCAGCATCATTTATTAATGAGGCTTTCTTTTCTTCATTGTGTGTTTTTGGCTCCTTTGTCAAATATTATTTGCCCATATACATGTGGTTTTATTTCTGAGATTTCAACTCCATTCCATTATTCTGTGTCTGTTTTGTGCCAATACCATGCTGTTTTGATTCTTATTGCTCTGTAGTATAATTTGAAGTCAGTGCGAAACTCCCAGTTTCATTTTTTTCCCCTAAGGCTTGCTTTGGCTATTCAGGATCTTTTGTGGTTCCATACAAATCTAATGATTTTTTGTTTATTTTTTTTAAATGTCACTGGGATTTTGTTGGGGATTGCATTAAATCTGTAGCAAGTAGGCAAGATGGTGTGTTACAACACCAGTCACTTTTTGTGAGCCACCTTGGAGGTGTGAGGTATATAATACGCAGACATCTCTTGGTCAGTTGGCTTTTTATTTAAGTCAGGGGCACTGCTCTGGGTGCACGTATCAGTTACTAGCAGGCAATACCAAAAATGGCTGGAGGATGGAGGAACTATCCTGATAGAATGGGACCTGATTGGTGAACCAACAGCATCCGCTTTGCCTAGTACGTATAGCAGTCAGAGGAATTTAGGGGGTATTTTATTGCCAGGCTTTATGAATACAAGGAAGATGAATTGGGAATGGATGACTGAAACCATAAAAGAAAGTATCTAAAGTCCAAGCTATATTTTTTAATGGAAAGCTTAAAATTACAATTGCAGAAATTTCTCAGTCTCATATTGCAAATGTCTAATAATTTGGAATCTTCATCTCTCATGTATGCAACAGTGTGTACTTGTGTCCATGAAAAGCTGAAGTTTGGGAATCTGTCCTTTCTGCCTAACAGTATAGACAGCAAAATGATCATTATGGTTTTCACATAAATACCCAGTATGCCTCTCTGGTTCTAGTACCTGCCTCTGAACAGTAACCATCATTTTCTCAGCCTTGACATGTGTTTATAGACACTGTAGGAATTTCCTGGTTCTCTAAGGTAGCATATGAAAAGACAACATATTCTAGATAAAGAATAACCTGTTATAACAGAGAAATAATTTAACATAAATCCCTGTCCTGCTTGTATGCAGAACATTTCTTTGTGATCTGCATCTATATGGAGTTGTACAGTTTCACTCGCCTTGTCAGTTATGATCTCAGTTGTGGTAGGTAACACTGCTATCCATCAATATATGGTTGTCACCTACTTCTGAGTCCATGGGAGGAGATGAGCTTCCTACTTCTCAAAGTTAAATGTATACTCATATGATTTGCTTTCGGATAATACAAGTACAAATGATTTACATCAGTTTCAGGTGGAAGCATTTAATGGTCGGTGCTCAACTCTCCAAATGTTGTTTCCCCTCCAACAATGTTTGTGGAAACATGCATTCAAGTAGAGGCAGCCAAGGATGCTGAGATAACATGTAGAGGACAGCTGGTCTGGAGAATCACCGGGACCAGCCATTAATGTTGCATGAGGCAGCCATCGGTTTTGACATGATGCCGACACTTCGGGGCTACTTGTTAACCCAGTATGACCAAAGCTGTCCTGACTGATGTAGATACTGAATCGCTTAACACTCTCATACACATAAATGAACACTTAGTATTATGCCAGTGTTTACAAATTAGGAAGCTGAACTGCTAGAAAGCTTCATGATTCCAGTAAAAACAAAGAATAAGTAGGTGAAAAAAATTTTTGAAACCTAATGTTTACTGAGCCTAGGACAACTTTCCACTGTGTATAGGATGGAAACCAAAGTTCTTCTGCATTGCCTCGTTCTGGTGGATTTAATGATGTGGTGTTTCCGGCATGCAAAGGCTGCCACTGAAGACACACGGCCATTGATCTTCATATTGCCATAAAATGCATTCACAACACTATAGAACTAAATATTCTGGACTCCAAGTTACAATTCAAGTCTAAATTACAGAATTCCGATTCAAAATAGTAATAACAAAACTGCAGTTGTGTCTTGTTGACTTGCTATGATCGTGTAATTGTCACCACCAAGCATCAGTCTTCTTGGCTAGTTATATATCATCTAATTTAATCTTCCTCAAAATGTTATAACTCAGGGATTGCTACTCAAAATATTACAGTTGGAAAAACTGAGAATCAGAAAATTAAATGATCTACCCAAGGTCATAGAGTTTCTGTGGAAAAAGATTTAAATAAAATTTCATCTGATTTGGTCTAATGAAAAGTCAGGCTTGTAACATAGCTTAACCACTTATTTACTGGATGATGTCAAACAAGTCTCTTAACTGCTTCTTTACTCAGCTTCTTTTCCATGTGAAATTAAGGGTAATAATATCCTTCATAGGTTTATTGTGGTATGAAATGAAATGACTCATAGGAAAACATTAGTACATTATAAGAACTCATACAAGGCAATATACTTTTATTATTATGGCAAACAATTATGAGAATACTATAAAGGTTATTATGAGTCTACACCACATATTTGGTTCTATTGTATCATGTACCATTTCTTTTGAAAGAGCAGTGATTTTTAAAAAGCTATCTTACATGTAATTATGTAGTAGGCAAATAAGTGTTGAGTTAACCATGCTTCTAGGTTGTTTTTTTTTTTTTCCTTTGAAGTGTGTCCCTAGAAAATAGCTGAGTAGCTCATTGGAGCAATCAGAATTAAAAATGTATATGTGAGGCTTAAATACTCAAAAATAGCTCCCAGTGAAACACATCATACTGCTTAAAATTTCAAAAGATACAATTATCTTTTTTATCAGTAATCTGAATATTTTTTGGATTGTTGGTGGATAGAACATGGTTTTAAACAGTAGTTTCTACAAGGTTTTGTTAAAATTGAAATACAGAGAGTTATTTTCCTCTTTTATTATAATTTCGCCTCAAATTTCCTCCTGAAACATATATATTCTCTGAAAAGCGGATTCACTCAGTCAAATTCAAAACTTAAATAGTAATAATAGAAACTCAGCACTTACACATGTTTGTAATAAAATAATTTTGGAATATCCATCATACACACAAAAACACCTGAATGACCTTTGGCTCTCCAGGGCCTTCCACTTCCTGGTGTCAAACTGTGGGACTTCTCAACATCCACAATCACAGGAGCAAATTCCTCATAAGAAGTTATATACGTATATAAAATACCTTTTACAACAGGGGCAACGTTATTAACACTTCTACAATGGAGCCCATCGCCTCCCACTTTTCTTCCACTCTTCCTCCTGAGTTACCAATTCCAGTGAATGTCAGCGTCATTCTTCTGCCTGGCCTCTTCGATAAAATTTGCATCATTTTTAGATTATGTGCCTCAATATATGTTGCCATCTTGTCTTTGGGATGTGTCACCCTTTCCCCATTCCCACTATGGACACTCTAGTGTAGCTCTTCGTACAATTCTGACCGGTATTCTGGTTCATGTTGTCCATCTCCCCACATCTACCATGTCAGGGCCCAGGCCTGACCAGGTGCATTATTGCCGCGGACATCTGGGTAGACAGGGATGGAGGGTCAACCAGGTCAAACAGGCATCATTCAGAGAAAGCTGGCCAGTCTGAAATAGGGACAAGAAGTTTCAAGACACAACACTGCAAGCTGAATCGGATCCTGACAGTGATGGGGCTGAGCAGCGCGGTGTGTGGGCTGGTGCCTTTAGTGACTGTTTCTTGCCACCTGTGTTCAGTGGCCATGAGAGGCATGGTAAGAAAGCAAACGTGTTCATTACTTTAAGTATTTGCTTAGAAAGTATGATTTGACTGTCCATTATATTTCACAGTCAAGTGATATAGAATAATCAGGGGTATGGTCTACTTTAAATGGGGTGATCAGAGAAGGTTTGGGTGAGAAAATGGCACTTTAAACTTGTACTACACAGGCAAGAACGAGCATGGGAAAAAAGATTCGAGTGTGCTGCCAGATGTAACAGCCTCCCATTCTTTCTCCATCTCTTTCCTTACCCATTAATAGGGAATTTGTCCCTAGAGTGATGATGATGATAATGATGATGATAGGATGATGAGGGCAGTGATATTGAAGATAACAGTAGGAGGTTAATGGTGACAGAATTGACTTAGAAAAATTCCCACAAGGGCAGAGACCGTGTGTCTATTGTTCACTGCTTTATCCGTAGCATCTATCACAGGCACAACATTGATATTCAATAAATGTTTGTTGAATGAACAGAAGCATGAATGAAAGATGATGGTAATAACTAGGAGAGGTTCAATTCAATTGAGTTGATGATAGTGTATCACGTACCTCAAAACAAGACACTGTCAGATTTTGTCTGTGTCAATTGCCTTTAAGGAAATGAACCATTCCACTGATACCGTATCTCAAACAATTAATTTTCACCTTATTCTGTTGAGTATTATCACCTAGTATTTAGCACATTGTTAATTATCACTTTGTAACCATTTGTAAAGTGTGAAAAGAGCCTGCTGCACAGATCCCTCTCTTCCACTAATTGTGTTTCTCTAACTCAGAGCAGTGACAGGCAGGAAAAAAACAGCATTTATGGTAACATCTAAAATGAGCTGATTACTACTGTCTTCTTCAAAAAATAAAATGCCAGTTATCCCTCTCTGTGTGCTGAGAAAATATAAAAAGATATATAGAGCATTGAATGCTCCATTGAAAAATTCATAATAATGTATTAAAAAAGAGAAAGCAAGATGTACTTCCAAAATAGACTTGATTATGCATGTCAAGAATTTGTCCCAACTGATTTATAGCTATACTTAAATTTATAATTTTAGTTTTAAATTTGGTTGGGTTTGTGTGCCAAGGACAAGGTACTTGAGATGATGGGGGGAAGTAATATGCCCTGATTTCTTGCTGTATTCTCATTCATGAGTTCTGTCTTTCCTGTGAGTATTGCTTAACACAATGACAAATCAACTGTGTGTATCTACACATCTATAGCAATAGAATACTTATCTAGAGGAAGAAAAATAACAACTTTGAAATCAACAATACATACATGGGTCAAATCCAAACTGTGCAACTGACTATCTGAGTGCCCTTGAGCAAATTATATAAATGCTCCGATTCTCTTTCAACATCTGCAATAATGATGAGGACTAAACTGCACCCGACATAGAGGAGGTGCACATTGGATGCCAGCTGCCCAGCGCTTTCTACACTCAGCACAGCGTCATGTCAGACCAATTACTGAGCAGTGGGAGGCCCTGACACTTAGGGCTTAACGACTCAGATAGGCTCTCCCCTGTATTGTCCTTCATACTTTTTGCATATACAGTTCAGTGGTAGGTATTTTAGAAGATATATGAATGTGTACAATATGGGTCTTCATATTGGCTTATATTTATAAATATTCTGTACACCAATAATTATGAATCAGTGGTTTATTTAAATTAAAGTAAAATTAAATTCTGAAAATGAGCATTTTTATTCTACCTCTATGTAATTATTTTATGCAATAATTAAGCTGTACTTAAATACCCTTTTTATAGATTATAGCTATTATATAATGGTGTCTGGATACAAATTTGTTAGATTTCCTAAAGAGTCACCTCTCCTCTCCATGCCTCCTAATGCCTCTCTCCCTTCCTGGTACTAGAAATATGCTATTTATCTGCAAGTTAATATAGAATTATAGCTACTGAGAACAGATACAAGCCACATTTTGTTTCTGTGAATATCAAGACATTGTAAGGACCACAGACTCTGAGATATGCCAACATACAATTTAAAAAGTCCCGGGATAATCTGAAATGTTACTTTCATACTGTAGGATTCCAAGTATATAACATTCTGGAAGAGGCAGTAAAGGAGAGGGTAAAAAGATCCATGGTTGCTAAGGATTAGAGGGGGAGGAGGGAAAGGACGAACAGGCAGAGCGCAGGAGAATTTCAGGACGGCGAAAATAATCTGTACAGTACCACAGTGATGGTTACATGGCATTGAGCATCTGTCCAGACTCATGCAATGTACAATACCAAAAACGAACCACAGTGTAAACTATAGACTTTGGGTGACTATGATATGTCGATATAGGTTCACCAGTTTTAACTACTGCAACACTGATGGGGGACGTTTATAATGAGGGAGCTGTGCATGTGGGGCAGGGGTACATGGGGAATTTTTGTACGGTCCTCATAAACAACAGAGTTGCTAGAGTACACGACCCATCACAGTTGACTTCTCACTCCACCAACTCATCAGTGTTTCCAGCAGTTGGATAAGAAGGACTCCAGAGTAAGGAAATGAGTGATGGGATGTTGGCATGGCCTTTACTACAGGCTGTTTCTAGAGCTGGAGAAGAGGGGCAAAGAGAATGGATAAAATCTCAGCTATGCTTGGGGATTTGAGAAGAAAGAAGACCTTCAGTTGCTTCCAGGTGTGCCTTGGACAGCTCCCTGTCAGTCCTACCGAACGTTAAAAATAGCAGAGTGAAAATTGCTATGTGGGATATCTAGGCAGACAGGCCTGATATAAACACTGTGTGCAAGTGAGGAATCAACAGGTGGTTTTTGGTGTGTTCTAGAAGGGAACAGACTTGGCAGAGAGAGCCAGCAAACCAGATGAGACATGTCACTGGTCCTGGAAAGAAGCTGCCATTATCTGCATGACCAGAGGTCTGGCAGGGGCGAGGTGGTCGCAGTGAGGTGGTCACAGTGAATGCCAGCAAGGGTGTGCAGCAGCCACGATCCAAGTCATCCTCCTCACTCGGAAAGAACAGGCTTCTGTGCTCTTTCCCGGGAGCTCGGAAAACATCCAGGGAAAGGGGCATGCGATTCCTGAATTGACGGGAATCACCATTTAGTCACCAATTGGGATAGGAGCTCAATAATGAAACCTGTTTCAAAGGAATTTACAATTGCTTTTTTTTTTGATGAACAAAGTTGGTTATCGGATGTCTATTCTCACAACATAACTAAAAATTTAATAAAAACAATTTACAAATACAAAACAAAAATATATCATCTATGAACTTTTGGACATGCAAAAAGCTTGGAAGGTGACGCTTTCATCCTAACAAGACAAGGCTGAGGAATCTGAAAATCAACAAGTTTCCTTAAAGTCATTGGAAAATGGAATTCACAGGTCAAACTGCCCCCCCAAAATGTGGAGAAGCAGGTGAACCCAGAGAGTCATAGCTGAGATTACCCGGAGCAGATGTTTCTGGAGCGATAAACTGGTAGAAAGATCTGAATACGTTTGATGAATTGCTGGAGGCTGGGTCTGGGTGTGACCTAAAATAAGAGTGAAAAAACCCTGGGGTTGAAACAGTCACAGAGGGATGCCCCCCATTTTGGGAGGCTTTATTGCCAGGGACTCTACTAAGTCATCAAGGTGAAGAATTAAGTCTTTACCCGAGTTTTATCCAATGTGGGGAAGAGAAATGACCCAACTCCAGCCACCTCTAAGCTTCTTGTGTCACCAAAAGAGAAATAAAAAGCTGAGGAACACCTGTGAGTACCGTGGCCCAGGGACGCAGGGCTACTAAAAGATTAGGATTTAATAATAAGGTTATAGAATGCTTCACCCTCTCTACACCTTGCTGCTGTGCTAACAGAGCTCCATATAATCACAGGGTTGGAACCGAAAAAGCTGCAAAATACTAACAGACTCTTTCAGAGGAGTTAGCAAGAGAATATCAAACCTGAGAGAGGAAACAAGTAGAAAGGCAACAGGAACACTACTTGAAGCCCCTGGGAGCTACAGCTACAACAAATATTTTTAAATAGCCCACTCTTAGCCAGATTAAAATAATTCTTCACACTAATGACCTGTTTACCTTAGTTACCATTATTAGATATACATCCATCTTGTAACAATAAAATTACATAGTCATTTCAAAAAGCAAGAAAAAAACAGAGCAGCAAAAATACAGTCTGAACAGACAAATAAACATCAGATTCAAACTCAGAAATGGCACAGATGTTAGAATTATCACATAGGGAATTTTAAATAACTACGATTAATATGTTAAGGCCTCTAATGGAGAAGTAGACAGCATGCAAGAACAGATGGTTAATGGAAGCTTAGGGATGGAAACTGAAAAATAACCAAAGGAAAATGCTAGAAATTCAAGACACTGTAACAGAAATGAAGAATTCCTGTAATAGGCTCAACAGTAGACTGGTCACAGCAAGAACAGAACCAGTAAATTTCAAGATAGGGCCATAGAAATTTTTCAGACTGAAATAAAAAGAGAAAATACAATTGGAAAAAAAGAACAACAGATACATAGACATCTAAGAACTCCAGTACAGTTTCAAAAAGTGTAATATACATATATGTGGAATGCCAGAAAGAGGAAAGAGAATGAAACAGAATGAAACAGAAGAAATACATGATTAAGAATTTCGAAAATGAATGTCACATTAAATCATATATTCATGAACTTCAGGAAACACCAACCAGGATAACAACAAACAAACAAACAAATCTATACCTAGGCACATCATAATCAAATTGTAGAAAACCAAAACCAAACACAAAACAATCTTGGAGAAGCCAGAGAGGAGGGGAAACCTAAATCACCTATTGTGGAACAAGAATACAAATAACGATGAACTTAGAAACAATTTAAGAAAGACAAGAATGAAGTAAAACTGTAAAGTATTAAAAAAATCACCAAACTAAAATTACTATCCAGTGAATGAATTTTCCCTCAAAAATAAAGGAGAAATTAAACCTTTCTCAGACAAACAAGACCTGAAGGAACTTGTCCCCAGCCGACATGACCTGTAAGGGATATTAAAAGAAGTTTTTCATACAGAAAAATAATGATATAGGCCAGAAACTTAATCTATGTAAACAAAGGGAAAGCATAGGACAAAGTAAGTGAAAGGGTTTTATTTTTGTATTAATTCAGCTAAAAGATAACCCTTACAACTTGATTGAAAATGAAAAATTTATGTATAAGTTAAACAAAACGCGTAGAGGATCTATATGTGGAAAAACTACGAAACTCTTATAAATGTAATAAAAAACCTAAATAAATGGAAAGATATTCATGATCATAGGTTAGAAGACTCTATATGTTGCGATGTCAGTTCTTTTGAACATGATCTACAGATTCAAAATACTCCCAAGCAAAGTCCCAGCAGACTATTTAGTAGACATCAGTAAGCTCATTCCAAAGTTTATATTAAAAAGATGAGAGACCTCGAGTAGCCAACATAATGCTTAGGAGGAACAAATTGGAGGACTTGCATTACTTGACTTCAAGACTTACTATCAGGCTACACATTGGTCGAAGGGATGAAATGGGAAACCCAGAGGCAGAGCCGCAGAGACATAGTCAACGGATCTTTGACAAAGGAACCAAGGCAATTCGATGGAGAAATAATATTTTCACCAAGTGGTGCTGGCCCAATTGGATGTGCATGTGCAAAAGAATGAATCCCAACACAGGCATTACATTTTTCACAAAAACTAACTCAAAATGGGTTATAGATTTAGATGTAAAACATGCAGTTATAACATTTTTAGAGGAAAACAAGAGAATATCTAGATGATCTTGGATTTTTCCATAATCTTTAGATACAACACCAAAAGCATGGTTGATGGAAAAAAGTTATACTTTATTAAAATTAGCAACTATTGCTCAATGAAAGATGATTTTTTTAAAAAGTCATACAATGGGAGTTTTGTATTTGCAAAACACTTTTTGATAAAGTTTTTTCTTTTATTTCTAAACAGGTGAAGGGGGATGAAAAGGTGAAGCATTCATTAACTTTAGTTAATTGTAATATATCAATATCTGTTCATTAACTGCAACAAATACATCATATAACACATTGATTATAGGGAAAACCATTAGATGTGAATCATGTGAGAACTCCCTAAACAATCTTCACAATTTTTCTTCAAGTCTAAAACTAATCTGGATTAAAAGTTTATTTAAAAACATAATCAGCCCTGGCTGGGAGGCTCAGTTGATTGGAGCATTGTCCCATACCTCAAAAGGTCGGGGGTTCAATTCTGGGTCAGGGCACGTACCTACCTTGGTTGTGGGTTGGACCCTCGGCGGGGGCTTGCACTGGAGGCAACTGATCACTGTTTCTCTCGCATCGATGTTTCTCTGTCTCTCTCTCTCTCTCTGTCTCTCTGGTTCTCTCTCCCTCTCCCCACCCCCTTCCATTTTATGAGAATGTCCTAACGTAAAAATTAAAAAAAACATAATCAAGTTGTTACATCTACAACTTAATGTATTTGATGACATAGTTTTGCTTAGAAGTACCATTTATTTAATATGTTCCTGCAGTTTAGTTTTGTATTTTGATTGTATCTTTCCTCAATAAAACAATTGCAGAAATTATTCTTTTTCATTAATGTGTTGTATGTGTATTAATAATTTAATGATTCATTCGCAAGTCAGAAACCATTATGCTAAACTAAAACAGTGCTAACAAGCAAGCTACTGTAATTAGATTTTCCTGTTAACTTTCTAAACTTGTTTCTTGAAGAGAAGTTTAAGTTGTAATTCAAATTTGATGATTATTTAATCAATAAAAGGCATCATTTAGTGTGCATTTACTACACTTAATGCCAAATATCTTTTTATTGATATATATGTATATGTAGTGACTAGATCTCTTGCTTATTTATTTTATATATATGTATGTGTGTATATATATACACACACAATATAGGAATGAATTCATTATTTAAATGTACATACACGTAATTTAGAGTAATAAAATTATAACACAATATAAAATATTTACACTGTAACTATTAGCAATGTGTTTATATATTGAGAGGCAGAGAGAGAGAATATTTGCATGTATATGTATAAATATGTGCACAGCATAGGAATAAATTCATAATTTTAATATGTTATTAAGTTGAGGACATGGCAACATGGTTTACCGATGTACAGATTTGGGCAAAAAACAATCTCAGTCAATCTGTTTATTTTCATTGCCCAGTCCTGAGTTAAAGCGGCCCTCTATGTAACACTGTTGTTTGGTGTGTATACCGGAATAACCTGTTTCAAGTCAGTAGGATTATGTTTAGAGCATTCACAATGTGCCTGCTGCTTTACATATATTATCTTATTTCATCCCCTTAAAAATGTTTATTGGATTTATGGAGCTGACATTGGTTAATACAACTTTATAACACATCATCTGTATATTGTATTATGTGTTTACCATCCCAAGTCAAGTCTCTTTCTATCACCGTGTATCCCCTCTGTACCCTCTGGGTTTTATTTTTACCATTTTCTAGATGAGGAAATAAAAACTCAGAGATGTCTAAGAATTGTTCAAGAACACATAGGTAGTAGACATTGAAATCCAGGAGTTTCTGATGGTAAAGTCCACTCTGTAATATAATGCAATGTCTTTTCAGTACCCTCAATGGGAAAAATAGGCGGACAGCTCTCTTCAGCAATAGATTTAATTAGGCTTACTCCCCTCTGCATTGAACTATTGGCTGTCAGTGCATAGTCGCTCACAGATTAATGACTTGTTCTTAGCCAAGTGTCAGTACCGTCCCGTTCCCCCCAACTCCCAGCCCATTCCATGTTCTTCTAGAAAAAAATGTTTTCCATCTGCGTTTTCCCCTAAGGAATAAAAAATGTTTTTGCTTGTCTACTTAGTGTGAAGATCAGAACGTATTGAAGATTGGGAGGTTCATATAGTACACATCCCAAAGGAAAACCAAATCTTCAATGTGTGCTCCTTTAAGATTATATTGCAGTATAGCTGGAAACATAGGACAGACAATTATATTTTAAATAGTACTTTTATAGTAGTATTTTTAATGATAAATGTAAATCAACATCCAGTAAAAATGATTATAGTCACTCACCATTTTCACCTCTGCCATTGTTCCTATCTCTTCCATATGAGTTCTTCACACTTACGTCAGAAAAATACTTTAAACATGTTGTACTGAATTTATATATATATTCATTTATTTATATATGAGAAATATATCCATCCCTAGACAAAGAAAAAAGAGGTAGAGTGAGAGCAAGCAAGAGTGAGGAGAGAGGGAAAGAGAAAAGAGGCATGCAAGGGGAGGCTCTTATGTTCAATGTGTTGATTCTTTTTATCTATAACCTTATTTTTTTCTTCACAATTTTTCATGAACATTTTAGGCAAGGTCATAATTTTTCTAAACTAAGTCTGTCTGACCCAAGAAGCATACTAAACATGTTAACTCCAATTTACATACTTCTACCTCAATGCATGGCCATGTTAAAAGAATGCTAGTATTGACATTTTCCAAGTGCCCTTCCCCATCAATGATCTTCATTTAGATAAACTTTTTGATTTTGGATATACTTTAAAGTTGTAACTTTTGTAATAGGATTGCTGAATTAAAAAGAGATCATTGTGTCCAACTTTTTCTTCTTCCCCTAAAGAGATCACCTTTTAAACAGTACATACCTGCTAGCTACCAACACTAGAACTCTTATTCTGCTCTTCCAACAACAAAGGGCATTGGCCTGGCAACTACAAAATAATAGCCTATGTACCTACTGAGGGTAAGCTGGTGTAGACACTATGAGGAACAGCCTCACACTCTGATGAGTGCACGTTAGTGATGCACTATATTAAAAAATTTATTTAACTTTAAATCTGATCAAGACTTTAGACCTCAGTTTTGACAACTGATAACCACTTATTATTCACATAGAGGTAATCAATCCCTAGCCAAACTCTGAAGAACCATTTAACAAACTACAATGCTTCCACATTAATTTTCAATGGTTATAAAATGTGGCAGAATCACCAACTCTACGCTTGTATTTATTTTACAGCTCACGTATCGATCACTTACACTGTGCAAAGTGTAGAGGCAGACATTATGGGTAACAGACTTGGATAGCACTCAGTCAAGTCATGGTATAGATTTTGGTGCTGCAGGGCAAAATAGGCGACATAGCTCAAAAGTTACATCGGTCAATGTGGGGAAGCCCTTGAATAGCAGAGTGATAAATTATGGCTTAATTTCTTTGGCAATTAGAAGATGTTGAAAGTTGTGGAGTAGGGAAATTATATGATTAGACTTACATGTCAGGAAAACTGATTTGGCAAATATGTTATAGTTCCAAATATTGTTTTTTTCCTGCCTAAGATTGATTTTTCTATAATCTCAGGGAAGTGCCCATTTTTCTTTAGAAAGTCACCTGGTCCCTCATGATAAAAATGCTTCCATTCTACTAAAGGGAAAAAGAGGTAGCGGCTAGGATTGTTTTTATATGAATACCATTAGGACAAGAGGGAAACTCGGATGGTTTTGATTCTAAGTAATTAGTCCAGTGAAGAGCAACAGGGAAAAAGGGAAATGAGGGATAAAAAGGATGTCTCATTTTGATCTCGGGAGATGAGAAAATAGTTAGGTCTTCATATATTTAATGGTGTCTGACGGAAAAGTTCATTGAGAAAATCAGGAAGTTAAGCCCCTTGCCCTACCAAGTAGTTGTGTGACCTTAAACGAGTGTCTGTCTTCGCAGTTTTTTTGATGTTTCACTGTGAAATGATGGAGTTAAACAAAAATATCTCTACATTTAATCCAGCTCTAAGATCTATATTGTAACTGAAATAACCATTTTTATTTTATTATGGAAAATTCAATTTCTTGGATGATTACTCATTATTCGAGATCCTTATGTGAGCATAAAGTTCATTTCATACACTGTTACAGAAACAGATTCTAATTAAACCTTAGAACTCAGAAACATAGCATTAAGTACAATTTATGATAGCAACAACTTAGATTGATTGTTTTGCAGTACAGTAATAAACATACTCCTGTGTTGTTGCTCAGATAGACCGCTATTTTAATACTCTGAGGACGGACTCACTTTTAAGTAAACTATCTTGATAATCTGGTACTCACTGTAGAAATTATATATCTCCTTTATATTTGAGACCAAGACTAGCCCTAGAACAATAAAAATATAATATCAATCAAGTTCTTTGAAGCTGAATCAGTTTGACCCACATTCATATACAGAGCACCAAGATAAGTTAGAAGAGCTAGTTAGAGCCTTACAATTTTATTTATGATATGAAATAATGCTGGCTCTTTGCATTGATTATTTTCCCAGAGACCAGACAATGTCTTAAATGTGCTTTTTTTTCTTTTTTCTTTTTGCTCTGATAGTATTGCCACTGTCCCACAGAATACCAATGTATCCTTTGATCCGCATAGACCCAATCCTTATGTAGTGCTCTCCACGTGAATGTCTTCAGGTCCTATGACCATAGATATTGGTAACCTTATGCCCTTCTATCTCAGCTTCTCTCCTTCAGCATACCACCCTAACTTATTTGTGGAGTTCGAGTTTTTTGTTGTTGCTGTTTTAATTGTATGTTTATGTTGGTTTTGTTTAGTTTCTTCACAGGCATCCTTTAAGGTCAAATTCAAATTAATTTGACCTATATATACTGGTATTTGCCTTGCTTTGGAGTGCCCTTTTTTTCCAATATGCCAACTCCTGAGAATGGAATCTAGATAAGCCACAGCTGTTACAGGCCCAGAAATTCTCAGCACATCCACCTCTCCCTCAGATTGTAAATTAAATCAACACAGTGCTTGAGTAAGGTAAAATCGAAGGCGTTTGGAAAAGTAGCCCATTGACCAGCTTTTGATCACTTTTGGAAGATTTACTTTCATTCCAGATGTGCTGATTTTTTTCCCCATTCTGAAATTAAGAAGCTTGCATGGATCTCTCTGGATGGCTTTAAAGTTTTAATTTATAAAGATGGATGGGTGGATGAATGGATGGATAGATAGATAGATAGATAGATAGATAGATAGATAGATAGATAGATAGATTAGATAGATAGACAGATTTTCAAAATGATGTTAGAGATATTTTTTCTTTTGTTTCATTTTTACTGAGAGGTTCAAAAAATCAAAAAGAAAACTGCTCTTTCTGCCATTGACTTACTCCTTTCTATCACAAATCTGCCAATGACATTTTTATAAGAGGAAATTTTATATTGTGTGCAGAAGCAGCCAACTCGTGGGCAAGTGAAACTTGCTCAAGTCATTGCTCCATTATATACTGTGGGGCCTTGGACATGTGCCTTGAACTTTCTAAGCTTCCTTCAGTTTACAAATACATTCAATGTAAATTACAATATTATCTAATTTATGATTTATAATGAGATTCAATGAGTTGTTGAATTTCACCCAGTGTCGGACACATGAAAATGTTTATTAAATATAAATATAACAATTAATAATACAATTAGTGGAAATACTTTTTCTAGTGTGTTTGCAAATGTCCATTCTGGGAGCATGAGGTCATTAATATTACTTTTGGTCATTAATATTACTGTTGCTTTATTTTTTAAATTTAAATTTAAAGTTTTTCTTCAATTACAGTTGAAATTGAATATTATATTAATTTTATGTATACACCATTAGTGGTTAGAAATTTATATAACTTATTTAGTGATTCCCCCCAATAAATCTAGTATACTCTGATACTATACATAGTAATTACAATATTATACAATATTATTGACTGTATTTTTCTAGGCTGCACTCTACATCCCATAACTGCCAATTTGTACTTCTGAATGCTTTCACCTTTGTCACCTCATCCCCAAACCTCCCACTACTGAGGTTTGGATTCCTAGACTCCTGTACGAGTCTATAGGTGCAATAATTCATCCTCCATGGAGAGTAGTTCTTTGAAGACGTTTTCCTCAAATTTATCTCTCTCACTATCGCTAGCACAGACCCCAGCACACATCATATGTGTTTCGCTTAATGTCTACTTCTGACATCATTTAGTTACTGCACTATGATTTTATAAATCACTTTTCTTTTTCTTTTAGGCTTGATTTCCAGTGGTAAGCTTCAACAAATCCCATCATCCTGTACATTAAAGTCTGGAGAGAGTAGTATAAATATCTCTCCCAGGATGGAACATATGTGGCATGCCTGTTTCTTGGTAGACTTATTAATAACAGCATTTTTCTATAGTCTTGACATAGCCTAAAATATTTTCAAGAATATTCCGGACAGCCATTACCAGTGTATGTAAGGGATTGAAACCTGCTTCACAATCTAGATCTCATTGTCTCATTATATTAATTTTAAAAGTGAGAACCAGCAAATTAAGTGACTTTCCAATGAAAATCAAGGCTTCTGGTGTCCCAGGTTTAGAATGATAAAATCGCAGAATTGTGGAGGTTGAGATATTGACGGGAAGAGAGTGGCATTTATTCCTCGGGTCTTGTCAAGTCATGTCACGTGTAATATGAATTCACCTTCACATTAATAACAAAAGTATGTTATTTATAGATGGGGGTACATGTAGGAAGCAGTAGTGCTGAGATTTGAGCCAAAATTCTCAAAATCCTTTCTCTATAATTTTCTCCCTTCAATCATGCAACCGAACCCCATCATTTTACAAGTAAGTGTCTAATCCCCAGTGTTCTGAGATTCATGGCTTGTTCAAGGTTATGCAGAAAGTTAGTGGGAGAGCTGGGTGCATTTCTGAGTCAAGTAGTGTTTGTTTGCCAACCACAGTGGAGGTCTTCCCCCTGATGCTTTCTTTCGTAAAAAGAACATATACATGGTCTCTGCTGAAAGTACTTACTTCACATAAGAGGTGGGTTAAGTCAAGCTCTTGATACATTGTCATGAGAGTTTAGATTGGAGATCTCGTTATAGTGAGTTGGCAGAGAACACTCTAGTCACCTAACGCCTTTTATACTTCTTTTGATGGCTCTGGAAATGTGCTATGTGAACAGTGACAGTTCATTCATTTTTAAAATGTTCTTGACCCGATTTGTCCAAAGCTGAATCTTTATTACAGTACATTTTAAAAAGAACAAGCCTTAGCAGGAGGATTCTCTTATCAGGCAAACTGAGAGCACCACACAGAGCACACACACGCACACGGAGCCAAAGAGGTCTGTGTTTCCCTTCGGAAAACATTGTTTCAGGCAATTTTTATACTTTAAGCAGAGCTTCCTATGTTTAATTCATGTACCACCAAAGGGACACACTCTAAGGATAATGAACATCAATATAGACCTCTTCTGCAAAACATTTAGCCTAGTAAACGGTAAATTACCTGGGCTCTAGCAATTCCACCAGTACTCTTCCTAATGCAAACGCAGCATAATTGAGGGCAGGTGAGACCACAGCGCATCGGTTCATACATTTCTCTGTCATGTTTGCAGGGATGTCGAGCACTAAACGATGTAAACTGTATCTAGAAAACCTTCCTGAAGCTTTTACCCTTGTCTTACGATGTTTTGATGCTTGATCTCTAGCCAGTACCCCAAACCAGGAAATACCAAATACAGCAACGACACCAGTGGGCGGTTTTACCTGGTGGCAAATTATAGAAGTTCTGGGGGCTGCCTCCTAATCACAAATTCTACTCTTTCTACTTCAGTTTCCATGTAAGGCAAATAAATGTACCTACCTCATCTTTATTTATTCATCTCCACAGTCAGAATAATAATAATGCTTAAATGAAGTCTCAATTTCCAAATGAGAAAAAAGATCATATTGGTAAAGTTATTGATATAATGCCTTACAATAATTAAAGTTCAGTAAATGATACCTACTTGTACCACAAAAGACACCCTCTCCGATGCTCAAAACAACTCTAGAAGAGAGAAATTATTCTCCGCATTTTGTAGATTTTTAAAAAAGGAGCCTCAAGGAGGTGCTGTAATTGACAAACTACTAAGTGGTGAAATTAACTCTAGTCTGTTGTTTTCCAAAGTCGATGGCTTTCCACCCCACCAAGCATGACATTACTGTAGCATTCAGGAAGTGGTCATAGGAGATAAATAAACCTGTTAGCAAGGCACCATTAGCAAGAACAGCTCAATTTCAGCCCTGCCAAAACTCTGACCATTGTGTTTGGCAGACATGCTTCACTTTCCAGATGGATAATTTGAGCCAAGCCACGAATTAGGTCAGTAGGTCAACCCAAAGGAAGTGATTTGCTGCTAGTATACCCTGTCAGGTCTATCAGAATGTGCCCGTGCTCAAAAGCTGGCGTCTACGGGGCCCTTCCAGGTGCAGCGGGGAGAGAGGGGAAGGGCCTGTCTTCAAAACATCCCCTGCTGGGATCTGCCTTTCTCATGCTTCAGGGAACAGGGCTGTAGGCATTGGCCAGATACGAGTATTTTCACAGAATTTGAAGAGATGAAGCCCTGCTTGGAAGGGTAGGGGTTATCGCCAGATCCTGGGCAAAGTGCACATCAGGAATTTACTCTTGAATAATGTAAAGCGTGTTCATTATGGAAAGAGGTGCGGTGACAGAAGATAGCATGTACTCAGGACACAGGCCAATAGGGTGCTGTTCCTGACTCTTGTTACTTGTGATTCTGGGCAGTTGCTTCACTCTCCTGGGTCTCAGGCGAATCCTATGTAACATTGGAGTAATAACTTCCTGCGTAGAGTTGCCGTGAGTAAGAAAAAGAAAAAAAAGGTTTGAAGCAAATGTTTAATGAAGGAGACGGAGAAGAGAAATAACATTATTCTTGTCTGTCCTGTGCCAGTAAATAACCAAAAGAAAACAAGCAAATCAAAAAAAGGTAATGTAAAAAAATACAATAAAAAAGTTAAAAAAACTAACAAAAACAAACCTTTGCCACAGGCATTTCCCCTACTCTAAAGTGAGAGTGCGGAAGCTTGTCAAGATTAAGTAGACAGAAGTCACCCAAGTATCAAGTAGTGGCTTCAGAACTCAAACTAACACACGTAGGGCAGAGTCCCATCCTTTTCCTTTGCGTCATACACAATGAGCCCCTCTAGTTTCTTAATTTTTGTGGCTCTTATCCAGGTGCAGAAGGGTCAAGCATTAAATACCAAATGCGCACAGTAGAAATTCTCCATCTGTTTCTCTTCCCGTCTTGTCCTCCACAGGTCTCCCGTTTCTCGCCTCCCTTACTCTAAAGCTCCGTTGTCTCTTGACTTCCTCGGTTCAAACATTACCTTCTCCCTTGGTGATAACTGAGCTGCAGTTGGGTGGCACTTCCACACCTGCCTGCAGCCCATAGCATCTCCACCTGTCTACTGGCCATCCTGACCATATTGGTGCTGGGCCTAAGGAAGAGCAGCCTCCGGCTGCAGTGTAAGCCACCTTTTGAATTTAGTAGATTTCTGTCCAAAACAAAGAGTTAAGTCCTTCATGCCTCATTGTTTATAGCAGCCCCTTGAGGGTTATCATCTGCTTGTTTTGTTTGTTTGTTTGTTTTGTTCTGGAAGGCTTTTAAATCCGTGCCTGGTACTTACAATTTCACTCATATGTGGAATCTAATGAACAAAATAAACTAACCAACAAAATAGAAACAGGCTCAAAGATACAGAGAGCAGACTGACAGCTGTCAGAGGAGAGGGGGGTGTTGCGCGGCTGGGTGAAAAGGTGAAGGATTAAGAAAAAAGCCCTCATAGACACAGACAATAGTATGGTCATTACCAGAGGGGAAGGGGTTGGGGAAGGTAGAAGACCATATGGGGGAACAAATAGTGATGGAAGGAGATTTGACTTGGGGTAGTGAGCACACAATACAGATGATGTATGACAGAATTGTACACCTGAAACCTATATAATTTAACTAATCTATGTCACCCTAATAGCTTCAATAAAAATAGTAAGAATCCTTGCCTGGGAACTGAGATAACTGTATAATCACTTTATCCTATTTTAGGTTTCTATTTTTCTGTTAGAAGGACAGACTACTTGTTATGGGTTCGCAGCATTTGCAAGCCAGAGGGGACTGATGGGGGTAGCCCAGTACTGCACAGTCTGCTTTAGCCTACAGGAAGTCAGCTCGCTACATCTCCACTTCAGATGAAAGGAGGAAGGGCAAGGAGAGAAAAAGGAAAGTAAAATAAGCTCATTAGCAGCATACATCTCTGCAGAGGGGGCTAAAGCAAGAATCAATTATGGGCATTCGTTTTCTTGGCTGGTCCAAATGTAGGTAATGAAGACTCACTGGTTCTACCTTTCCTTCGACAAACAAAAATATAGGAACTTCAGTGCCTCGGTTAATCTCATATACGGATGTTAACGGAATGAGAAACGGAAGCTAAAAATTTTTCTTTATAGATGAGTGGTCTTACTACCTAGGCGTCCTCAGCAAACAGTCTCATGTGGGCCTTAATTAAAGCCCTCATTCTGCAACTTTTCTAGTAATTGGACGTGCAGACTGTTGTTAAATGAGGGATACTCCTTGTTTTTCTGGACCTCATTAGAATATTTCAAGTCCAAGCCAGGGACTACAAATTAATACTAAGAGGTTTAATTAGTCGAACCTATTATATATCGTGTATATGAAATACTAGATTAAGCAGAACAGAAATCATAAGCATAGCACTAATGATAAGCCTGGCATACTCCTTAGTATATTATCTCCTTTAATCCTCACAAAATTGCAGGTAGTAGTAGGGCTACAACTGTTACAGATTATATAGGAGTTACTATTCAAACACACACACACAAATACATAGCCATTAATCCTCACAATAACTCTAAGAGGTAGGCATTATTATTTTTATTCCCATTATACAGATGAGGAAATAAAGGCTCAGAGGCACTAAATAATGGCAATTCGGGATGCATTGCTTAAATACCTCCTCTTCTTGGATGTTACGTAAGCACAGGGGACATAGGATGCCTATGAAAAGAGGGGTCCTCAATCTCATGAGGAATACAGGTTGTAAACATACAGCTCCAAGAGTTACTGCCCATTAGCATGACATTGCTGTAATGGAGTGCTATAGGGAGGGAATATACATGTACGTGGGGGTGTGTACTGGAGAGGTAAAATCTGGTGTCTAGTAAAGGGAAGCTTTCCTCTAGGCCATTGTGGTAGACTGGAGGAGCTTCCCAGGCAAAGGTGGAGGAAGGAGAATAAAAACAGTGAGTGTTGGAACTGCCCTGTCCAGGCCACAACATGAAAAGTGGCCCATATACATTCAGGTGTGCTGTAAGTCCAGCATACACAAACTTTTCTAATTATATTCGTTAACACCCCAATTTTTATATAGATTACATGTCAAAATGTTAATGCGTGGATATATTGAGTTAAATAAAACATTAAAATTAACTTCCCCTGCTTAATTTACTTTCTTAGTGTGGCTACTAGAAACTTTATAACAACACATGGAACTTGCTTTGTGGTTCATACTCTGCGTTTATCGGGAAAGCTGGTGTGGCGTTCCAGATCAGAGCAAACATCAGCAGCTGGAAGAACTCGGTGGACGGGAAGCAGGCCTTGGATGCAGCATGGGGGGAGGGGTGTAACTATTGCAGTGTCACCAGAGAGGAGGCAGGTTGAGGTCACACACACCTAGGACTTGGGGTCCTACACTAGGGGGCTCTTCCTTCTTCAGTCAATCAACCACCAGGGTTTCCTTCATCCCAAGAGCCCTAGAATGCACAGATCCATGTTCCTTGAGTTTACATTCCCCACCATTGGCCTCTCACAAGGAATGTCCCCGAAACTGGAAATACGGGAACACGATTCACCTCTGCCAATTCCCTCAATTCCCTGAGTGAGCAAGGTTTTTTGGCCAGGATCGGGGCACTAGGAAAATAGTATATATATGTATGTTTTTTACTAGTTTTACCTTTCTCCTCTTTTTTCATCCCTTCTTTGTGGTCTTACCACCTCTTATTTTTTCCCATATTTTTCTTCTAGTGGCAATTCTCAAACTCTATTAAGAAGATCCCTGGGGGTCTACTCTCCTATCTCTTATACTAAATCCTACCACTTTCCAAAGGAGCTAATCCTATTCCAAAGAATGCATATATTGTTCTAGAGCTTATTACATTCTTCTTCGTGTTACAGTTGTATTGTTTTCCCCCCAGGGAAAAACCAAGAAATTTACCAAACAGAAATGACATTAAATGAATGTTACAGTCATTATCCTAACTAACTAAATAAATAAGATGAGAAAGAAAAGGAAACAGTGAGAAAATATTAGAAATACAATAAAAAATTGTAATGTGTAGAATATTGATTTTATGTTCCTTGCTAGCAAAATCTATTTTTTTTAAAAAAAAACATGTTTATTTATGTGTGTATGCTTGCTTGTGACCTCAAGTTGAGGCGTCGGAGTAGACAGGTGTGCTTTTCTGCCTCATTAGCAGTGAGTCACATGAGTTTTCTGGATTTGCACGGGAGTCTTCCTCTCTGGAAGCATAAGACCTCCAGCGATCTGTGTCATTTTTACCGATCAGTGTCCACCATTCTAACTGAAGCCTAGTTCCAAATTAACTTCCTTCCAACATTTATCTAGCTCATCTTAGAATGTATTTGCTTTGAATTTTCATAAGATGTATTGTGGAGTTTCCTGTGGCTTTTTTACCAGAGGTGTTTGGATTCTCCTTTGTTATCTATCATCCATCTATCTACCTATCATCCGACTGCTTTTTTGTTCTTTCTCTTTAGCCACCCTCTCTCTCCTGTTAGTTTTTTGCATATCAAACAAAAATTTAATGGCCATTATTCTACCATATTCCCTGTACGTGTCCCTGAGACTGCCAATTTAATTTACCTAGAAAGATGCTATGTAAATATACTGGTTGCCACAGCTGCGTGGTGGAAGTATGGACGTGGTTTGGGATGAAAAAGAGCAGAACTCATGAAAGAGTTACTGTTTCAGACTATTTTTGATAAATAAGCAAATGCTTGCTGTTAACATGATGGAAAGAAATCCTAGACAGAGAAATTGGAACAGAGCAAAATTTTAGCATAGTAAAAAAAGTTACATTCTGTGACATAGAAGTAGTGCAGTGGAAGTGGAACACAGGATATAAGGGTATCAACATTTTGGAAATGACACGGATTCCATTAATGTCATATTAAATAATTTAGGCTTTGTCCTGTAGACATAGACAGATATAATAACACTTTATGTAGTAGCGTAGTGGTATGCAATTAGCTTTGTGTTTGAGAAAGAGGTTCCTTGTGGTAATAGAAGTGCTCCACGTGTGTGTGATACCTTGTTACTTATATCTAAAACTTCTGAAAGAATGAAACCTCCTATTGTGAATTGCTTCATTTCCCTAGGAACCTAGTGTCGTCCTCAGCAGATAATAGAAACGTATCCATCTCTATCTAAAATACACGAATGGTATGAGAGCATGTTTCTTTAATAAGAATGTGTGCTTTGGCACAACAGAAACCAACAGTAATAACTTGGTTCCACTTTTTAACAGCTGTGTATCATTTTTGAGTCTTAGTCTCCTCATCTGTCAAAATGAGAATGCAAATACCAGGCTCCAGTGTTACTGTGAGAAATTTGCTTGGTGCATAGAAACCCCTCAGTTTTGTGTTTCTGCATTGGTTTTCATGGATTCTTAAATTATCTCTTTCTCTGTGTCTATCTTCAAAATGAACTCAGTGAAATGCTGTTAGATTTAGATTGCCATCAAAGCAAAACAATCAACTACCACAGGAAAGAATTTATTTTGAACTTTATTAGTATTTTCCTTCCTAGCCTTAGAAGAGGAAGGCAAGATTTTAGTACAACCGCTTTGAATTCCTAACAATGCCTAATGAGAGTTTAGAGCAAGAATCAGAGTCTCGCCGCACATTAGGTTTACGCAGAATCTAACTGACCCTGAACAGAAATTCAAATTCTGTTCTGCACAGATGGCAGAAAGCAGTATTCCCATGCTGCCAAAGATACGTGCGCACAGAGACAGGAAGTAGATGCCTTATTAAAAGTGTTCTTTTGGCATCACCTTGGATGGGGGCTTCAAGACCTTTCAATGTCGATGATACAGCTTTCAGTGACTTATCATGGAATGGAAAATGAATGTAGGATGCTGAAGCTTTGACAAAATGTATTCCCAAAGTAGAATAAGATTTCAAACTGGATTATACACAGAGACAAGAAAACCCCAAACTGAAACTGCTAACAAACTCTGTGATCTGAGCTGGGGAGATAAGAGTGGGGAGTCTCCTGAACAGTGGAAGCCCAGCCCCCTTTCCACCCCATCCTTAGTTCTTCCTTGGGAAAGTACGGCTACTCCTGGGGAACTCCGGCTCGAAATTTCCACCACACACAGCTCTGGCTGGATCCAGATTCACCGACTCCTGGGGCCTCCTTTGTCTGGTTTGCCAGTCCCAGTGATGCTTTCTCAACACTCGCATTGGCTAAATTATTCAAAAAGGTTTAAATGATATTTTAAAGTTTTTGTTTTGTTTTGTTTTAAATGAGCTCACTGTGCTTGCGGGCCAGGCAGCAATGAATACTGCTGCTGTTAATTTAAATAAATAAAGAGAAAAGGTCAGGCAGACTTCCAAACGTTCTGTGTGAAGCAAAGCACAGTGTGCTCCCCCTCACTTTTCTTTCTCGACTTGTTCTTTAAAATGTTCAACTTCCATGGAAAACTCAATCAGCACATCTCTGATTTATTTGTACTTAACCCATAAGAATGTTTTAAGTGCTGGTTGATGTCAAAGATACATTATGAAGATGTGTGCTGGTAATTTCCAGCCTTTGGCTTTGGAAAGTGAAAAGTTGCACTTAATGTTTAATGCAAAGGTCTGGAAAGGTTGATTTCGATGCTGCACTTGAACTCCACAAATGATAATTACCTCCAATCTCAGGAAATTGTATTTCTCATGGACATTGTTAATGCAGTTTTATAAGGTCTAACAATATCGGCACTCACACTCTGTCTCTGTCATTAAAGTAAGAGGGTATAGCGAGGGGGCGTTTGAAAAGGATGAAATGTTGAAATGACAGAACTGACTCTGGGCATAAAAATAATTTTTGAAAAAAGTATGTGTTTACACTGGGTGGTTTTATAATTTGTGACCATTGATATTTATATATGTCCATGAATTCAGAACCTATGCACATGAAGGGTTGGGTGGATGAGAACAGATAGAGGCCAGAAAGTTTTGTCTAAAGCCCAATATTAGGGTCAGTTAATTGACCTGTGTTAGTCAAGACAGGCTCAGTGATGCTCAAGTATCAAAGAACTCTAAAATCTGCTACTAGTCTTAGTTGGGTGGGTCAAAAAAGGCTTCTATTTGTTATGGCAATTCAGGGATCCAGAGGAAAGACATTTTATCTAAACGTGATTCTACACTCCCCACACTGGTATAAAGACAATCTGATGAATTGTGGCTTCCCTCTCCACAATTTTATCCAGAAGTGACATATCACTCCATCACTCATGTCTTTGATCAAAACAAGTCACGTGCACACACCCAGTTGCAAAGGAAAGGGGAACTTAATTCACCTTAATTCAGACTGCTAGGAGCCTGAAATATTTGATAAATTCCGCCTCTACCTGCTGCAGTAATGAAAGGAGCCAGTGAGACAAGACCCAAAGAGAATATGCCACCACAAATTCTCAGCAGCCGCCTAAAGTCAAAACCCAGGAAGCTGTATGGAAAAGAACAGGGTCGAAGTCCTCAGAGTGAAGTGGGGGTAAAAATAGGGTAGAATTGCAACAAAATGGAAAGGAGCTCAATGAACCTGGGTGATTGTCCTGCACAGAGAGGGGTGTCTTTTTTCCCTAAAATATTTCTCTCATTGTACATAGATTAGTCTGCCTTACTCAAAGGTACAAGGTCGAAGCTAGTAACAAATTCGAGAGACTTTGCATCACCTTTGAAGCTTTTCTAGTATTTGACAGTTGAATTTGTGTCATTCGGTCAACAGATGTAATTTGATCACTATGGAATTCTTTGCCCACTTAAAAAAAAAAAACTTTCTCTTCTTAACCTGTAAGAGGTGAAAGAATGCAGTTGCTGAAACTTGGCTACAGAAACGATGAACTCAAGCCCCTTTCTCATTTGAATGAAGTGTTCTAATAATAACCGTACATTTTTCCAAATGTAAATTCCTTGTCTTTCCCGCTTTGAAGAGTTTTCTGTATCTAGACTAGGGGTGTCAATTCATGTTCACAGGGGGCCACATCAGCCTCACGGTTGCCTTCAAAGGGCGGAATGTAATTTTAGGACCGTATAAATGTAACTACTGCTTAACAGTTAAGTGAGAGCTCAGCACTGCCACTAGGTAGAAACAAGGTGCCTGCTGGATAAAACAAGGTGGAGGGCGGGATTTGGCCTGCAGGCCTTGCTTTTGCCACCTGTGCCCTAGACCCTTCACTCTTCTTTCCAACTTTTGAAACCCATTTGAGTTCAACTCTCAGCCACCATGGAAAGGCCCCAGGCTCCAAAGTCAAGAGACAGGAAATTAGGTAGCGACTCTGCCAGTTGTGATTATGAGCTATCCTAGCTCTCTTCTTAGTTTTATCACGTACACAGTGCTAATAGTGTTAGTTATTTTAAATGGTTTTATAAATATAAAATAATCTTAAAATATGGTTCGGTGTCCCCTGAGAAACCTCTTTCCCATCAGTTAAATTAGGATGATGTAGAAATGCCAGCCTTATGGTATTGGTGTAAAATTAAAGGAGCTAATCTACTAAAATTTATGCCTGACAGATAATAAGTAATCAGAGCATGTGACTTGGTTAAACATGCAGAAGTGTGGTATAAGCTATCATGTAATACAAATGTTAGTTACAACATCATTGTGATTGTCACATTTTATTGTTGAAAAATCATAGAAGCATCTCAGGCTTCATAGATTTGTGGTAGTTACTGAAATTAATATGCTCAAACAGTAATAGCTTACTAATGTGCTCAATTAGTCATAATTGATACACTAATTACTAAAGAATGAGGGAACTTGTAAGTAAATGGTTTTCAGTGTATTTGGGAAGTGAAAATATTTTTGCTTTTCCCCAAATGAGCCAACTAAAACCCACTCTTAAAAAATTAAATGCGAAGATTGCATTTATTGTGAATGTGGAAGGTTGGTTTTAGAAAAATGTCTTGGCGTCTCCTGTTCGAACAGTGTATTAGCTGTGCTGTACTCACACATCATGGGCCTTCTTCTTCTTTGTTGCCCTGGATTACTCACGTGTTTATTAATATAAACCATGCTTTTTAAAGTCAGATGAGTTAATATATCTGAGAAATTATATAACTATGTTAATATCAAATTAAAGACCAAGCTTAAAACAGAAATCTTAAAGACATACTGAGTCAATTCTCTGTCTCTTGGTCTACCTCAGTTATTGAATAAACTTAATATTCTATACATTTTTCAAATATGAATAATCTATTATGTTTAAAAGAAATCACGTTTTAATTGTAAATGCTTCAGATATTATGCTCAAAACTAGGGATATGGGACCAGATAAGTACTGTAGCCCAGGAAAGCTTACATAATTCAGTCAGAGAGATAGGCGAACATAGGACTAAGTTTAAGAGAAGCCAGAGCAATGTGCATTGCAAATGGTGTTTGAAGCAAACTGCCCCAGTACAGGGTGGGGAGAGTGATTAATTCAGGAGGAGGAATCACAAAAGGCTCACAAATGCATTCCATCATCATTTGTGTGGTGTGGGCAGGGAGCGCAGGATCATTTAGGTGCTTTATTTTTGACTTCCAACTGGGCTCTAATTAATTTCCAAGGGACTCTCTCTTTGGATCAGCTCTTCCCTTCAAAGAGCAACCCTGTTCCCTCCTCCCAACCTTTTAATTGTTCATGCATTCATTGCTGAGAATGCTTCTGACCAAATGATTAGTAGTTACTCCTTTCCCTGCATTTCCTGGGCACTGGGTATTTCAGTTGACATTTTCTATACATCAGAGATTTAAACCAAAGCACAGACCACATTTTTAAAAGGTAGCATTTTTATTAATTTTTTTCACTTCTCTGGGTAGTATTTGTTCAACTGTTTCATTAATGTTTGAACAAACATTTTAATGATATAATTAAATTAATGAGTCATTCATCAGAAAAAATGAAAACATAAATATAAATATATGTAAAAACAATGTCTCGTGCTATTAGGAATGTAGGGGAGGCAGACATGCAAATAAGTAAATAAGTAACTAATTAACCTTAACAAAATATGAATCGAACTCAGATAAAAAAGTGACAAGCTAGAATCAAGTTCAGTCAATTTTTTTTTTCCTGCGCCAGACATTGGGAACACTTTAAGGCTTATGGAATATTAGAGTTTGTAAATAAGCAATGTTTATTCAGAGCCTGTTTAAATAATAGCTTTCATGCATGTATTCTTATAATGTGCAACTGCTGGAAAAGCATTTGAACTCCGTGAATCTTCAGAGAGAATCTAAATTTATATGGTGGTAAATATACCAGTCTATCAGATGGTGTAGACTTTCCCGTTCTCTTCCTGGTTAGCTGCCCCTTTCTGTCTTCTTGCCCCAGGCATCTAGAAGTCCCTTTGCCTAGGTTTTCCTCCTTTTCCTCCTCCTCCTGCTTTCTTACCTTTATTTAAGGCCCAGGCTTGTAGTGCTACCTTGTACATGAACTAGGAAGTCCCATTTCATTCTACTGTTGCTTTGAGCGGAGTTAGTGTGATCTTCAGCATGGAGAACCTAACACACCCTCCTTCACTCCAAATACAGCATAAGTTACATTAATTATTATGCTTAGATGATATTTTTCACCCAAGAGTGAAGATGGAGGGATTCCCACGGACAGAGATGGAGAACTCTGTCCATCCTATCACATTTGCATGCGTTCTACAGTCTATGAGACAGCCATGAAAATTATGTTTTCCGAAATTGTAATACCATGAAAACGAGACTGTGTTATAATATTAAATTTAAATAGCAAGATACAAAGTTGGGTATAAAGTAGAACACAAACATTCTAGAAGCACTAGTCAAAGAAAAAACAAGGAAGAAAAGACACTGGAGTATCATACAAGTTTATATTAGTAGACGCTCATTATTATGATACTATGGTAAAAACTGTGGGTCCCTTTTTGCCTTCTTTCTCTCTCTTTCTCTCTCTCACACACTCATACATTACTCACAGTACCTATAGAAGCAATAGCATTATTAAAGAAACACACTCCATTAAGAGTATACATTCTTAATTTTATAGGCAAATGCGTACACTGATTAATGTTGCATTAGGACATTCACTCTTCCTTTCTGTTGTCATCATATGTACATGTGATGATACTACTTGTTTAAATGTTTTTAGTTATTTTAATACACACAAAACATGCACACTACTACATTTTTTTCTAAGCAGCAATTAGAGAAGAAAGTCGACTTGAATTGTATAAATTGCATAAAAATAAATTGCTGAGAAGGTCAAAACATTAACCAGGTATTATCAATACTGTGCTGATTAATTATTTCTACTTTCAGCAGTAAAATCAATAAGTCAGCCTGGAAAGGAAGGGGAATAATGATTTCAAAAGTGATTTAAACTATGATTCAGGTAGCAAAAGACAAGATTTCCTTTTATTTTTTTCTTAAATTCTTCTTTCAGTGGCATATAACTCCTGACAAGAAAGGCTTAAAAATCTTTTTTTTTTATAAAGGTAAAGGGAAAAAAAAATCCTCTTCAGAACTGTGCTCTCCAAGTTTTCATTACTCAGCACTTTCTTTTTTTCTCCCCTTGATGCTGTGTGTTTCGAACAATTGAATTATGACTTTAACTTCCAGTCAGATGCTGTTGAGGCGCAGAAGATAAATGGATCAAGCGCGGTGAACTAAAGGCTCGTAATTCGGTTATCTGAAGTACATCTTGCAAAAGCAGTTTGTACAAGTGATAAAAAATCGGGGAAAGCTGACAGGAATGTTCCTTCTTCCATTTTGTTTTGGTTATTGGAGACAATTTTACCTGGTAAATGTTTTGCATTCTTTGAATTTATTGCCTTTTTGAGCCAAATGTAGAAACTGTCTGGGTTTCCAACTTTGATGGTTTATCATCTGTATAAAAATGCATGTTTCTTTTTTTTTTTAATGAAGAATGCTTTTGTGCTGTAGGCTAGCATTTCCAACTGAGAATTTGTAAAGGGAACTCTGAGTTCTCCCTAGCATATGTCATCCACCCCCCAAAATCCTACATTTAGCAACTCCTACGTTAAATATATTTTGTACACAGGATGTATATGATATGTTTAATGGATGTGTTATTACATAAAAATAAACTTTAACGTCTTTTGTGTTCAATTTTGTGTCACAATGTTAAGCAGAGGACCCACCTAACATGTAGTCTCAACACATAACCAGTACCCTGCAAATGTTTGAGAATTAACTACTCAACAAATGTTAAGTTTCGACTGTGAGCCAGACACTGTGATGGACATATAAGAAAACATAAAAACAAAACAGAAAACACAAATAATGAGCTTTTATTGAATGTTCATATGTCCTGAGAATTATGTTGGGTAGCTCATCTTCCCTTTCTTACTTAATTCCCAAAATAAGATGAAATGATTGGGAGCATCATCTTCTTTTCACATTTTACATACAACGATGTTGAGTAAAGGCAGGTTAGGCAATTTTTCCAATCACAGAGGACCAAAACCCTACACAGCCCTGGCTTTGCATGCATCTCATGGAGTCCGTACAGTGAGGGCACAGACATTATCTCCAAATGACAAAACTGAAACTCACAGAATTCGGGGCACTACATATGATCTGTTTAATGAAAGGAGATAGAGAAAGAATATTGAACCTAGTGCTGAATGCCTCCAAGTTCAATGCTTTTGTCTTGAGAGGTAGGTTCTTTGGAGATTTTCAGGGGAATTTAGAGATCTAAGCCTCACTCAAGGAGTTTAGAATTCTGAAGAGGTAAGACACACAGAAATGGCACAGAGCAAGAAGTGACAAAAACAGTGAAAATAGTGTGGACAGATACTAGCCTCTAACGGGAGTTTAAGGAGGGAGGCAGAATTATGAACAGCTTCACCAAAGAAGAGGCATTCCAAATTTCCTTGAAGCACAGGTGGATCTGAGCATGTGAGGAATGAGTAGCGATGAGCCATGGACCTAAAAATTTGGGCTGAGCGTATGCTTTGTAAAGGAGAGAGGAAAGGTACTACACAGCGCTATGGACTTCAATCATACAGTCTCTCAGAAAGGTTAGGTTTTCCAAAAAAGTAGTTCAGAGAGATCTTAATACATGATGAACAACAAACCAACTTCCTTCAAGTTACTTGTGACAATAATAAACACAAGAAAGAAACGGACAAGGCAACTCTTCATGGAACGTCTACTCTGTGGAGGGTCCTGTGATGGGAATGGGGTCCGAAGTAGATGGGGAGGTACAGCCAAAAAGTCAGACCTGGAAGGGGGCGACTGAGACTGTGATCAGTTGGAGAGCGAGCCTCAGGCCTGAACGAAATAAAAAGCTAAGTGGTCCATGCAAAAATTGAATTTACAACTGGCCTCATTAGTGCCGTGTTCTAACTAATTGGGCTGTATGTTAATGCACTGGGCAGGCTACAGTGTCGGAAGACAAATGGGAAACACTCCGTCCTCCAGCCCTGTGGACATACAGACCGCCAGATGGTGGCACGTTGTGAATGGAGTGGGCCATTATGGGGGTGCGTTCGAAGCATCGATAAATATGGGATTCATATAAACGGGAGTTCATCTACAGATGCCTTCTCTAAACGGCGGTGGAGAAAGCAGCCAGCAGTGAGCTCAGAGCACTGGATTGAGAATTAGGAAACAGCCCATTTATATCTCTGCTTTCCTTTCCTTGGAGTTGCGTCTCCCAGAAGGTCGCTAAGCTTGCCTCCTTTTTAACCTTTATTTATCAACTTATCTTTCCCTTACTGACAGGCTTGAACTTCACCTTTCTTTATATTCATGATCTCCTTACCATGTTCATTTCCTCCAATAGTTAGAACATTTAATTAATCTAGTTACTTGTTTACTGTTTTTTTCACCCACATTAAAATCTGATCTCTCTGAAGGTAGGGGTTGTTTTAACCTTGTTCACCATTGTATCCCCAGCATCTACAATAATGCCTGGCAGAGAGTGGATGCTCACTAAATGTTACTGACTGATGAGAGTGTGCTTTGCCTCCCCTGTCTGACTCAAGACAAAACATTTGGTCTGATGTGTTCCTGCTGTTGTTTTGATGAGGATAAAAATGGCAATGCTGTACCCTGTTCTAAAGATCAAAACTGTCACATAACCTAAAGGCCCTTCACAATGTGTGCGGGATAACAGAACGTAAGGTTGCCACTATCTTCAGTAAAAGAGAACAGTCACGGGAAAATGCACCCTGAGGACGCAAAGGAGATAGCTGTCGCTTGGGGGTAAGTTAGAAGGAGACTGTGTGTCATCAGCTAGTTCTGTTGCCAGTCTGCCCTTCAGTTTCTGGAACTGAACGCTGTGACCCCAGCACACTTGCTGACTCTACAGCGACCTGATTCGGTGAATATGTACCTATGTTTAAAAGAAGGACATTGCCCTAGTTTCCATTTCTCAGGCCACATTTAAGATGCCAACACAGAAAAGGGGTGTGTGTGTGTGTGTGCATGCACACACGTGTGTATCTTTAGACTCATATTCTTAATCTTTCAGAACTATCACGTGGTCAGTGTTCAAAAATAGAATGTTCCAAGGACAAAGCCAAAGGGAGGAAGGATTGAGAGTGGGAGGAGGGAAAATGGAGACAACTGTACTTGAACAACAATAAAAAAATAAAAATTAAAATTAAAAAAAAAAAAATAAAATGTTAAAACTGACTAGGGCCAGCACAGGGCAAGCCCTATGGGTTGGCAAATAATTTTGCCATTCCAGGGGCATACAAACTAGCAAAAATTGTGAGAAATTAACTGTTTGCAATGATAATGCCTATTGCCTCTCCTAAAATAGCTTTATTGTGAAATAATAAAGATTAAATTGTGCAGCATAGGAAAGGACAGGAATAACATATGAGCAAAAATGTGTTTGTGTCTCTGGTATATAGAAAGCTCAATGATGCATCTAAGAAGGCAGAAGCAACCACCAGAGTCTGAGAAGGAACACATCTTAGTCAAAATAAAAGGGAAATTAGCCAGAGATGGCCTTTCTCAATAACAGATTAGAGACACCAAATCCCAGGCAGGGAAAATGTTAGAAAGCATTCATGGGGAAATAGGGTGTATAAAATTCAAGGAACAAATGGAGGAAAAAGGAGAAAGAAGTAAGCTAGATATCCTTGAGAACAGATACTGCAATAAAATTTATATTTTATCTCCAGGAATCCTTGCACTAGAGTTATCATTTGTAGGAGTTTACAGAAGGATAAACTGAAGCTTGCATAGTTTTGCTGGCTTGCCCAAGGCCACGCTGCTAATGTGTGACACTGCCACTTTTGAATCGTAGGGAGATATACGAAGTACTTTGTAAAAATAGTGTTTATTTACATTAATATCTCTTTGTAGACTTGTGGCACAAAATCTTTGTGTAAAACCTTAACTGTTCAAAATGCAACAAACTGAGCCTGATGTCCAAAATGTTTATGGTACTGCAGTAAATTTGAAAAGTCGACTTTGAAAGGAGATTGCAAAACATTTACCATGGCTGCTCCACGTGACGGCTTGTTTAACGGGGCAGGCTCAAGAAAGATCCTTCTACAGCGAGTTTCCCGAAAATGAAATGGTGCAAATTTCTTCCTATGTGTCTTGGTTTATATCTTAAAGGTCGATTTAAAACAAAAATATGTAACATAGGCACATTCAAATTGCTCTTTTGATAATAGCAGATTAACTTTGAAAAAATTATAAGTCTAATAACAATGATAAAAATTGTAAGTAAAAGGATGGGCAGGAGTAAAAGTAAGCCTGTAACAATATCATTAGTATTTTTATACCTTACACTGAATAATGTCTTCGTTGGCTTCATATTGTCACAGAGACTCATGCAGCATTGTTTGCCGGCGTTTGTTTAATAAACATGAGCTGCTTCTATTTCTGAGGCAGGCGCTGTGTGCTAATGGCCAGGGCTGAAAGATGCATATGAATGTCTTTGTCCTCATGCACTTCATAGTCCAGTGAGTAACATGGAATGAAATACTTTCAATGCAGACACTGAAAACCACAGTGAGTTTGGACAAAGGATGACTGCTTTAGACAGGTGGCTTCACAGAGGATATTCCATGAAAATTTTTTCATGGGTTGCCGTGAGCAGGCAAAGAGATAATGCAGAGGTCACCGCCTTTGCCAGCACAAGGTGGGGCAGTCCGTAGATAGAAAGATAAGGATATCAGGTGGCTGAAGCTTGGCCCATCTGCCGGGGAGATACAAGACCCCAGATAGAAGTTGTACAGCTACAGCACTAAAGGGCCATGGATGCCATGATGCCACGAATGCCATGCCACTGAATTGGAACCATGGTCTCACCTGTAATTAAATCCCACAAAGTCACTTTCTCTTAGAATTAGCCTGAATAATCCAAAGCTCGGTCAAGGTCCCAGGGGAGACAGGCTGAAGTAAATGTAATACAGAATTGAATATTTCACTCAGAAGAAAATGACATGACAGAGATAAGCAGTGTGTGTTTGAACAGAAAGCATTAGCAATGATTATATATCAGGCTGAATTTTTAGGCTTATATGACAGCAGATAGAGATAAGTGGGATTTTTATCGCCTATGACATGTTCAAATAATAAACATTGCCGTTTTGCAATGTTTAACGTCTTTCAGTACTTGCAGTCAATGGTTTGCAGGAAGCACTTGCTTAGGAATGCTCTAGAGTTCAGGGAGTCACTTTCTGTCTACAGCCTTGAAAAATATCGTAGGGTTCTAGGATTTTCCACTCCACGAGTGTATGGGTATGTCCCCAGTAACTGTGCCGTAGATGTCGAAAGAGACAGATCAACAAGCCCTTACTCAGCCCTCCATTTCTTCTTTCTTCTGTCCTTCCTTCATTTCTCCTTCCCTCCCTTTCTCCATTCCCCCCTACTTTCCTTCCTTCAATAACCTTTTTTTGAGAACCTGCCCTGTGACTAACATGGTTGGTAGGAATGGCTAATACAGTCTCTGTCCTCCGTGAGTGTACATCCTGGGGAAGGTACAATGGAGGACAGGAGCTACATAGTAAACATACGACTCATCAAATGAAGATAGGGAAATATTAAGCATCCAACCAATCTACTTTATTGCCATTTCCAGCAGACAGTGACCGACTTGGTCTGGTTTGTCCCAGACTTTTCTACTTTTAGCACTGAAGGTCCCATCTCCCAGCGGTGCCCCAGTCCCAGATAAACCTGGCCACTCTCAAGTTCCATGAGCATGTTGCAATGTGAATATTGGGCATCACCTGTGGATGAAGTGGGAGACTTTGAAAGTGTGTCCACAGCTTCAGCCTAAACTGCATTTACTCAAGATACTGTTCTCTCTAAGCTGCCATCGGGGAAGGTTTGTCGGGTGTTTATTTATGGGAGATAGCAGAAAGCCTGTGAGAACTTGTCCAGAGGTTAAAAATAGTATTTAGTCATACCTGTATGTTTAACGGTAGTGGAGCAAGGGTAGATGTAAGCGATGGAAGTCTGCAAAGGCTGGTCTGCAGTTTTAGCTCTGTACTTCTGGGAAAGAACACCTCCGTGATGCCTTTGCGGGGCCTCAGTGAGACCATCTCTGGAGACAGAGGGCTTGTACAGCGGTGGAGAGAAGGAGGAAGTTGCATTCAGGTTACCGAGAGCCCTTGGACAAAGGGGTAGAGCAAAATACGCATCCTGCGATCTTAGTGCTGCTATGCTGACATATTTAAGGACATGTTGATTAGAATAATGCAGTCAGTAAGTTATTTGGAAATTTACTTATTTGGCAACTTTCAATGACCGATAAAAAGTGATTAACTTTTTTTTTGTGTGTGTGAGCACAGCATTAAAAGAGTTGATGTAGGAGACAGAGGTAAAGGATACCCTCATGCGTTATTAGTAAGTGCTAGACCTTGAGCCAGATAGTTTGCCTAATTTGTCTTTTAAATTCTTTCAAGAGACTCAATAAAAAGATATTTTCCCTCTTTGCAGATCAGGAACCTGAGTGAAGAACAAAAGTCACACAGCCAAGGGGTGCCTCTACAGGGTTTCTGTAGAAAACTCAAGTGTCAGTGGTGCTACGAAAATTGTCTGGACTCATTGGAAAAGGGGCAGCTAATTTTACCTGCCGTCCTCGGGAAAGGCTGCAGAACACACGAAACAGTCATGATCCCGAGCCAACAGATGTTAATAAGCCCTTTTTAATACATGCACAGGCGTTGGGATACATATATGTAGAAATTTTATGTAAAACCTGGAAAGCGTAAAGCTCATCCCAGGTGGTGGCGATGCACATCAGTCTGAAAGCTTGCTTTTCACCTGCTGCCTTTTGGAGAGTTTTCAAGGGCAAGCAACCAAAAAAGGAAGGCGAGTGGAATCAGAAGGGAGAAAAGTACTTACATCCAGCGGTCTTAGGAAAGTCACCATCTGGATAGTGAAGCAAGTTTTGAACGAGGTGGAAGGAGACCTGGGATTTGGTCTGTAGTTGGCCACCAGCTAACTTTAATCTTTGTGCATTTTCTTTAACCAATACAGAATTCAGGGTACATGTCATCAAATGTGTGAGTGCTTGTCCTTCATCACACAGGGTTTCTTTCTGAGATCAAATGAGAAAAATAGATAAAATAAGTGTGAAAATTAAGATATTATAGCAGATGGCAAATGAAAAATATTGTATGTTATTTAAACAATAAACTATTAAAATTTAATAAAATAAAATATATAACCAACATTTTAATTTTTACATTTTAGAAAGCATTAAAATTCAATAAAATATATTGTTATTATTTTATAGTATAAATGTTTTTATTTAGCATTAGAAGCTAAGATAGTCTGCCTTCCCAGAATTAAAAATAAAAATAAAACTAGACATGATTGTCCCACTAAAAAAACCCTAAAAGATGAGTGAGTGTGTGTGTATATATTTATATACACATGTATGTATATATATATTAGTATACATGTTTATTTATACATATATAATTTATAACTTAAATATACATAAGTTACATAGTTAAAACGTGTACCATACAGGGTGGGGCAAAAGTATGTTTACAGTTGTTAATATGTGAAAAACAGAATTTATTCTTGTATTGCTTTTTGTTACTTATTTACCATACGAACAGCTGACTATAAACCTGTTTTTACCCCACCCTGTGTAGTAGCAGCAAGGATGTGTTTTTTACGAAAATCATCTCACCCGATTCGCATTAGTCATATGACAGGGTTAGTGTCGGTTCCGTTTTGTACAAGTGGAAACTGCGAGTCAGAGCTTGCCTGCGAGGACATTAAGTGGATTGCGTGGAGCTCGGGTCAGCGCGAGTGCATCCGAGGCCCCATCATGCCCCGCTCACGCCGCACAAAAGTGCCTGCCTCCTTCGGTGCTCAGAGAAGGTATAAAAGGGGTGAGGAAACAGGCTTGCTCGGAGTGCCAGACCTGCGGCTGTCCTGCGTGGGCAGGCTGCTCGTACGTAAGACGTTCACCAGCGAGAGTCTCCTCTTGCCCACAGGTCATTAGGCCCCGGTTTGCTCTTGGTGCTGTTTTGGTGTAATTAGTTTTTAGCTTCATCATGCATATTCTGGAACAGGCCAGGACTTCCGGGTCCCCATTCTGTGATTTCTACTTAAAAGCAGTGCAATTTGGACCGTCCTGCCTTTTATATTTCCAGTGTGATTGAAACCTTTTACACCCTGAAAGTTGGCTTTATATTTCTCTGCCCTAACCCCTCATTTTATAACTGTGTAGTGCTAAAAATGAAGGGTAGGATAGCAAAACTTCTGAATTGTCTCCCCTTTGAAAACGCTCTTGACTTGAGGATGCTCTGAAGAATGAAGAAGCTACCACGTGCCCACTCTCACCGCAAATGCAAGTCAGATCTTCAAAGCATACCCAATATTTAAGCTTTGGCAGAGTAGGAAACTAATTATCTTTGGAAGCAGGATTGTGCATGTTTATTTTGTGATTTAATAAAAAGCTGACATAGTGGCCATTAGCTTCCCAGAGCTTGCTCCGTTTAATATGCAAAACACACAGAAATTAACATAGTAATTATGTTAGAACTAACAGGATACAAACATTTTAAATGGATTTAACACATTAAATAATTCCATGTCTTATGTGGCCCTGGTGTCTTTCACAGATGGTCACAACATTGGCTAATTTGTTCTACAGGTAGTGCAAATTAATGTGATTTTCTTTGACTCTTATTCTTTTTTAATGTGGACAGATAGCTTTATTTCTACTTGAAATCATACCTACTCTGCTTAATGTGTTTTTGGTTCCTTTAACAAAGAAGATCTATGTCCTTTTCAGGATGGTGGCTTTCTTTGCATACATGTTTCAAGGTGGGGAAGAAAAAGGCAGGTTAGTGAAAATATGTCCATTTGATATCTCAGATGGCACAGATGTTAATGTCACTAATAAAACTCAACCAGAAACCATTTATTTCTGTAAGCAACCATTTTTCTACACCAACTATTCACAACGTGCTCTACTAGGATGATAATAGATTGGTTTTTAATATCTTTTTAAAAAATTGTTGCTCAAGTACAGTTGTCCCCATTTGTCCCCGACCCCAGCCATCCCCACCTCCCACCCCCGATCCTACCGCGCTTTGACTTTGTCCATGTGTCCTTAACACATGTTCTTTGACAACCCTTCCCCTCCCACCTCCCCTCTGGTTACTGTCAGTTCTTAATTCCAATGCCTCAGGTTATATTTTGCTTGCTTGTTTGTTCTGTTGATTAGGTTCCGTGTATAGGTGAGATCATATGGTATTTGCCTTTCACTGCCTGGTCTTCAATATCTTTACAATCTTAGGAAATGCTAAAATAAGACTTACAAAAATGACCATTTTTTCCATTTTCTTACTGTCTCAACTAAGCATATATGCATATATGTTCTTTGACTAACCCCTTCACCTTCTTTATTCCTGATGCTAGATATTGGTTCCCTGAAGGATTATTAAACTTGGTAGTGTTTGAATCTTCTGTAACAAATTTTAAAGAGTTATTGAAATAAAGAGATTATCCCACTATTTCCAAAGTAGTATAAACCTCAAGGATCTTTCATCCATCAATTCAGTTGCTCATTTATTCATATATTCATTTGATCTGATTTACTAGATGAAAACCCTTGGCTTTTGAATCAAACACCCTTGAATTTGAAATCTAGTTCTACCAATTATTAACTGTGTGGGATTGGTGACGTTATCTCAACCCTATTATCATTATCTTTAGAAATATCTTTAATTCCATAGAGCCACCCTTCCAAAGTCTGAATTTCCTTTGCAATTTATTCAGTGATTTGGTTTACTTGGTAAAGCTGACTGTTTATGACTTTGCTGACCTTAAAATCTCTCAACTGTCTTCAGAGTGACTAATTATTGATTTTGTGTAAGGCCTATTTAATTAAATAGATACCAGGAAGAGATAGCATTTCTGTATAGGGAGAAATAGCTGAAGGTGATTATTAAATCTCTTTTTTCCTTGTGGAATCTTGATAAAGTCATTGTTCATTTATAAAAATATATTTTTTCCTTAGGACAAGCCTGTCTCCTCATTTGCCTCCTTTCCTGACAATGTCACACTGGGATGGTGCCTGTTTACTTGAGATTATCTGACATTTCTCAAAGAGTTGGCTTGACGTATGTGTACTAATATAGTTCAATTATTGAAAGATTAATCGTACATCAGGAAAGGTCATGTATGAGAAAATGACTTATATTTTAATATTTGAAACTTACTTAGGTGGTTAAAATAAATTAACCTGATATTAAATTATTTACTGCTTCATAAGATTTTCATAAAAGAACTCCTCATTAGAACCTAAAAGTCCCTCTTCCATCTGCTCATGCTGAGATCTCTGTCTTGAACTCATTCCACCTCTGTAACTCTCAGAACATCCCAGCCACAGTTACTCAATCACTGGTTTCCTTCTGCATAGCAGTATCACCATAAAATTAGCAGCTTGAAGGAACAATCATTTTATTTCAGCTTCTGTGGCTCAGGGAAAAGGGCAGAGCTCAGCTGGGTACTTGCACAAGATCTCTCAGGTTTCACCTGAAATCTCAACTAAGGAAAGACCTGCTTCTAAGATTACGTACCTGCACGTTGGCAAGATTCAGTTCCTCGCTGTCTGTTGGACTAAAGGGCTCAGTTCCTTGCTGGCTGTTGGCCAGAGACCATCCTCAGTTCCCATTTGACTGTTGGCTCTCAGTTCATTGCCACATGAGCCTCCCCAGTGGGGCCTTTTGCTTCATCAAAGTCAGCAAGGGCGTAAGAGTCAATATAGAGAAGCTGCCAGCAGGCCTGACGTGAGTCCCACTGAAAATATATCTGGAAACATTTTCTGTATTCTGTCGGTTAGAAACACATTCCAGTTCCCACCCATTCAAGGGGAGAGGCTTATACAAAAGCATAAATACTAGGAGGTGAGATTATTGGTGGCAATTTGCTCACCACACTTATTTTCAATTTCTTCTTTGAATAATGAAAACTCTTTTGAATTTCAGAGTTTGTATCTTTCCTTCGTCTCAAATGTCCTTTTACTGACTCTCTGCATTAGATGGCATCTTCTCATTATTTACTTCCCAATTCATATGTCATCTCTTTAGGAAGGTCTGTATGTGTCATCATTAAGCATCATTACTGGTGCTTAATACATCTTTCTGAAAGAATACGTGAAAGCTACATCCACTTGATGTACTACTGTATTTAATAGGAAATGGGGTTTGGATATCCATTTTTGTATAGCCCTTAACAACTTTATTTTCCAGTACACTTTATATTTATTCCCAGATGATATTGAAAAGTTCAAAGCAGGCAATGGCAATTGCCTCAACTTATGTTTAGAATGAGTGGGAGTCAATCTGAGTTTAACAAGATGTACTAGATGGTGCAGGTCATTTCCCACAAGCCCAGTGTTTGGAATCCTGATTCCTCCATTACTAGACTTACATTTGTCTCCAGCGTTTACAAATGGTATGAGACAGTTGTTTGAGGAATACATATTGTATACAAGGAAAAAAGGAAATAAAGAAGGAAGGAAAGGAGGAGGGAGGGAGGGAGGGAAGGAAGGAAGGAAGGAAGGAAGGAAGGAAGGAAGGAAAAAAAGACATTTTCTGAGCTGCTTTTCTTATTTACTAAGTCAGTGAAGCCACACACACACTCAGTATATAAAATATAAAGTATAGTTTAAGGAAGAATGATAATTACTGTATTTCACTATTTTATCAAAGATAGCGGTAGTGTCAGTCCTGGGGCAGTGATAGCTCAGTATCCTATACACACATTCAGAGTCTGCCATACTTGGAAGTATATTCTGTACTGATATGCAGAGTCTATCATATTTGTGGAACTCTATGTTAAACAAATTTAAACTGTTTTCCTTACTTGGGGAAATCTTTGATATGAGCATCATTGATTTCCAGGTGGAATGGGAGTAACTCTGGGGATTAAAGCTGTGTTTGCCAACACCTTTTATCTGTAAATTTCCTCCCTTATTGAGAATCCCACAGGACATGGAGAAATCCCCATTGAAGTACAATGCAATAATTGATCACTCTGATACCAACCCTGCTTTGTAACACATGCTTTAAAATTTTCTAGGTTTATTATGACTCTAAGTTTGCTCACTTAATAGCTAAGTATTTTTTCCTTAGGAGTAAGCATTAGATTCTATGACCTGCCCACTGCTACATCAGCAGCCGCAATAATGGGAACATTTGATAATGTTGGTATGAGATGAGAAGACCCTCCTTTTAGACCAGTTTATCTTGTATCAAATGGAATTATAGTTCAAATTGTATGACTTAACTTTAGTATGTTAGAAACTCTGAAATGAACACATATATTATAATGGGGTTCTACTGTACTAGAGGGAATTTTTGGTTAAATTATCATAAGTGATTTTCTATTCCTCAACCTTGCTTCTTTCTTTTTGAATTTGTTTTTTTAAATTTAATTCATTGGGCGACATTGGCTAATGAAATTATATAGTTTTTGGGTATACAATTCCACAGTACATCATCGGTACATTATATTGTGTGTTCACCTTCCCCACCCCAAGTCAGGTCTCCTTCCGTCACCATCCTCCTTTTTACCTTTTTCTGCCCCCACTTCATTTCAGTTTATGTGTTAAAGCCCTGCTCTTTGTTGCCTCAAGTTCACTCCTGTCATTGTTCTAATCAATGAACTCACTCCTTTTCGTATTCCTCCAAGGTTTTCCGCACATCTTGCAAGGTTACTTTATCTCATACACTTCCTCAAATGAGTACTTATCTTCAGACAATACAGTAAATTTCTTTAAGGCTTTCAATGCATGGGTGGAGTAAGGCAAGATTTCAATCACTTCTGCTTTATCTTTATTTCTCTCTTATACATACACATATTTAGGACTAGAGACTAGTCTGAAAAAGAATTATTTAATATAGAATCAGGGCTTATCTTTAATAAATTTAACCTTATGGTAATTTGCTTTTGACATAATGTTTCCAGTGTTGAAGAACTTTCTAAATAATATTGTAAAAATATTTGAAGGATTTGGTAAATAATAGCATAAATGTTATGGTACAATATGCTCTTTCCTTTGGATCCAAGACTTGGTACCTACTACCCTTCTGTTTGGATCAGCTGTTGTGGTTTCTCCTTTTCCCACATCAGTATAACCTCTGTTTATTAGAGTTTTTGACTTTAGTGTTAGTTCTTAAAAAAAAATCCCTCCTTGATCTGAAGTCTGAATTAAGTACATGTATTAATTTTCTATGGTTACTATAACAAATTACCCCAAACTCAATGGTTTAAAACAACACAAATTCATTATTTTAGAGTTCTGTAGGTCACAAGTTTGATACAGGTCTCATTTGGATGAAATCAAGGTGTTGGTAGGACTGTGCTGCTTTCTGTAGGTTACAGAGGAGGGTCTGTTCCCTTGTCTTTCTGCCTTCAAGAATCCGCCCATATTGCTTTGCTTATGATTCCTTAGCTCTGCCGCCAAAGCCAGCAGTAGCCAGTGAAAGTCTTTCCACATTGCGTCTCTGGCTCTTCTTGCACTCTTGAAGGCATATACAATTAGGTTGGGCCCTCCTGGATGATCCAGACTGCTCTCCCCATTCTAGCATCAGCTGCTTTCCAACCTTAATTGCAGGTGTAACCTTAATTCCTCTTTGCTAGGTAATATAACAGGTTGTGAGGATTGGAACGTGGTTCTTATCGGGAGGCCTTCACTCACCTACCACACTGCTTCTACAGTGAGGTCTGCTTCACTTCCTATGAAATGCCTTGGCGGCATTTGTCACTCTGTATTTTAATTGTCTGATTCCTTGTCTACATCCACACTCATTCAGTAAGTCTCTACCCACCTCTCTCTAGATTATAAGCCTTTAATAAAATAGATACTAAGGCCTTCTGTTTCCCCAGAGAATAAGACAATCCCAGGGAATAACAGTCCTGGAATGTCATAGCCTTTTATTATCACGCGGTTGCACTTTGACAGATGTATGTAGGTATGTGTTCGAATGTGTGTGCATGTATTTGTTTATCCTGAAGGTAATTAAGTATTGTGTAAATGGAAGTTAACAAGTAGAATGCTATTGCTTTTATAGGAGGTGAAAATGACTTCCAAATATATATCTTCCCTGAATTACTAGTCATGCCTCCAACTTCTTTATATCTTCATCTGGATCTCACAATTAGCTTGTTAGAAAAAGAATCACCAATTCCCTTCACTGTATAATGTATTTTTCTTCCATCTGTCTCTGAATCAGGTGATAGTACTACCATATTTCTATAGATCTATTATCACCATTTCTCTTTCCCTGAGCACAAGACCTAATTCATTATCGACAGAAAGCTCTACCTTTAAAATATATCTTAACTCTGTCTGCTGCCCCTCATTTCTGCTTTAACCAGTCCCGTCATCACCAGGACCACGCAGAAACCTTTGTGTTAGTCTGTTCAGGTCGTCCAACAGGATACCGCAGACTGGGTGACTGAAACAACAGAAATCAATTTTCTTACAATTCTGGAGCATGGAAATCCAAGATCAAGGTACCCGCAGGGTTGATTTCTGGTGAGACCTCTCTTTCCTGGCACGCAAGTGACTGCCTTCTCTTTCTCTGTGTGCCTGCTCCTGGTTTCCCCTCCCTTTCTTCTAGGTCCACCGGTCCTGTCCTGTCGGGGTAGGGTCCCGCCCTTAAGCCCTCCTTTAACTTTAATTGCCTTCACAAACAGCCTCTCCCCAAGTACAGGCACATTGAGGGTTAAGGCCTCAACACAGGAATTTGGGGAGATGCAGTTCAGCCATAACACCCTTACACGCCTATAACTCATTTTCCACTTAGCAGGTAAGTGATTTTCCTGACTCAATTTGCTTGACAACATTCCTTTGATGATATCCTCTACACTTTTCAATAACCCATGGAATAAATTCCCCATAACTTGGGCCAGTCTGAAAAGCCCCTTTCATTTTATACTCCCGTGTCCCTTTATTCACAGCCCCCACTCAACCTCACCTCAGTGCTTCTGCACTCACTGCTACCCTTCTCGGATAGTTCTTTACCTAGATCTTCCTGTCCTCACATCTCCAGTCTCAGCCCCACTGTTACTGCTGCAGCTGTTTTCACCATGTTGTGAAAAGTAGATAACCCTCCCGCTAAGTGGAAGCCGTTAGAGCTGTCTTTCAGGTGGCACCTGATTAAGTTCGTCTACAAGCTGAAACATGGCTGAAATGACCCTGAGAGTCGCTTTCCAACTTTAGAATCAAATATTTTCATATTGCTAGCAAGAAAAAAAATATTTGTAAGTAGATGCTTCTATTCTGCTGAAATGCATCCGATCTAAGTAACAGAAGGTAATTAGTACCGAATCTAATCAGGAGCATCGCTTTAGTGCCCATCATTAAAGAGCTTAACTGTTGCACCATTTTTCTTTGCTGCTTTATGAAGAACTCATTTATGCAGCACTTCAGTGCTATTGTAATTGGGAGTTTTATGGGAGGATGAAGTGACTGGCCTCAATTTTACAACACAAACACTACCTGAAGCCTTCTATAACCCAGTCACAGGAGAAGATAGAGGGGAAAAGGGGGAAATGATCGTAAAAGTACTGATGTTGAAACTGAACTCTGCTCATTGGTTTGACGGATCGGAGGCACCACGTTAAGCTTTCCAGCTGTGTGTTATAAAATCTCTTTTTGTTCATCACTTTTTGTTTTCTTGCAACTGATCCTTAATAGCTGTACACTAGGGAGGACGGATGCACCTAGGAAGACTGAATATTTAAAATATTTAAAAGACACAAAATGTCAATTCGTAAATTTTTGAGCATTGGGTTGACATCTCATTTCAAGAATGGGGTTGCCAATGCTGCTCTCACTAATGGAAAAAAAAACTCAAGTGATTCACGTAGCTGGAGGCAACTGCAGTTATCTGCAGAGAAAGGTCAGTGTCTTAGGATGAATAAAATTCACTTAATAAATTATTTATTCTCCATTTTTTCTTGTAACTATATTAAATACATGTGCAAATCATGTAATTCAGGAGTTTTTCTGGAATGATAAGATAGATATTTCTTTCAAGGACTGCTGATTTCGACTGACCCCCCAAAAGAGACAATTTTTGCCATTTTGTCCATCAAGAAACATTTAGTTACAAGTTTAACTATCGGATAGTCTTCCTTGTCTTTCTATACATATAGAAATTTTTCATTTGTATTTTTCTTTATTATTCTGTCTTTTATTAGAATAAAAATAGATGTTGAGGGTAAGATACATCATTAAATATAAAATATTGTTTATTCCTTTATGGTTTACATTTTGTTTTAAACCTTATTATGAAGATAGTCTGCACTATAACCCATTTAATTAGAAACCACCATCCCTATCACTCAGTTGAGGAAATTAAGGCTTGAGATGTTAAGTGATCCATACAGTGCACACAGTGATTAAGCTGTGAAATCAGTAAAGACTGGCATAGGAGCATCGCAAAACAACTAGGGTTGGACATGAAGTTCTCGGTGAGATGGAGAGTTATGAAAAACAAAATCTCTCCCACCGACCACTGTTTACATAGAATATGGTAGCTGCACACTCAGAAAGAGATGGTGAAAGAAGACAGCAGAGCCAGAGAAATAGTCTTAAAGATGAGAAAAGGCAAGAGTGTTTTGGGGGCAGGAAACGCAGCTCCAGAGAGTCAGCTGATATATTTGGATAAACCAGTATATTCTTTCACTGCTTTGTACGAACTTGACATCCAGGGCCTCAAGTTCTTCCCTTGCAAAATAAAAGGGTCTAGGAGACAAGGGAATTTGTTTATTGAGTCTTCTCAGGATTTTTAAGGTATTATTAACTGAACAGCCCTAAATGGACTCATTTATCCAACTATTTACCCTCCTTCATCCATAGTCTCAATGTAATGGAAACACAGAGTTTATTGCTTTAGGCTGAAGTCTTAAAAACACAGATAGTCAAATTAAATACTTCCTGTTGATCAGGAATACACACACACACACGCACACACACACACTTTTGGATTTCATCAATTATTCCATTTCTTAATTTACTTGAACATGCACTATGAGTGTTAGACACTGAACATATTACAATAGTTAGGAAAGAAAGGATTTCTGCCTTGTAAAGCTTTCAGTCTCACTGAGTGAGACATAAACTAATTCAATAATCAACTTCATAAAATAAATGTACAACCTATAAATCTATAGCATGACGTTTAGGGACCTGAATGGAAGTGGATGCACGCCCAGCGATGGTGAACCACTCCAGACAGCTAGAGTCTGAAAATGGAGAATGGGGGCTGGTAGACTGAGAAGGTGAGCTGAAATCAGGTTTGGGAAGTGACTGGGGAGGCAAGCTCAAGAATTCTCTAAGTTTTGCCTCCCAGAGATGCTGTTTTAATAGGCCACATAGATCCAGAATTGTGTGTAATACTTCAGAAGTTTTACAACAGGGGGAAGCATTTCTCATTACTGAGGAAAGGAAGATTAAAGCAATTTCACAGCACAATTAAAGTGTTACATTACTGAAATGCTAATGAACTGAGCCAGTAAGTAATTCAGTACATAGTCTGAAACATAAGTTTGCTAATGTTTGATCCCTTTTAAAAAGATAGAGCATCTTTCAACTGCAAGTGTGTGGACCCACATCCATACATGCACATACACACAAGTACACAAAACACATGCACATATTTTAGTGTGCCCCTGTATTTTGAAAATGAGCTTATAATCACATATAAAGATCAATAAATACATGGAGAAAAATTAATAGTGTGTTAAAGGGGATGAGGAAAATATTAGTATACTCTAAGGTTCATATTAATATGAACATTAGAAGAATAACAAATGGAGATTTACCTTGCCAATCTGCAAATGAATATAAGTTTAACTTCTAAGAGGAAAAATATGTTTTCTCATAATTTCCACATTATGGATGAAAAAAATCAAATTTTTGAGAAAGAGAAATCATTCAAGGTCCAATTGTTGCCTTCTTTTTGCTTCCCATTTACAAATCTGTGATGCACTGAATGGAAAAAGAATGAACCTTCAGCACAAAGGTGGTACCTATTGGAGTCAGCACCTTATGCTTATACTGATAATTTTTCCTTTGCCATTGTGTGCACACCTGGTAGGGGATGAGCCAGGGAGCTGGGGATGATAGGGCAGCATGTGGGTTCAAGGCATGTATGAAATCCTACCAATACATTTGACATGAAGCCAGAGGTTAGATTCTATGATAACCCCCTTTTCTTCCAAAAAAAGTATTGTTAAGGCTAATCTGTGAATGTATCTTCACACATCCCAACATCATCTTCTTGTTTGAGGTGTCCCGAATCATTCCTCTGTCCATCAGTACATTTTTCCATCCATCTGTCCCACACGTAGTCATATAGTATCTGCCCTACCTTGGAAAACCTGCCAGATGCTATCATTTAAACGTGGAAGAAATTCAGAAAACTAGGTAGTATGACCCTCCTCTCATTGATGAAGAAACTAAAGTTTAAAGAACTTAATTCTTAAATGGAAAGCTGATAAATGCCAAAACTAAAATTAATTTAGTCCCATTTGTGTTTGTTAATTTCTTCATTAACTCAACAAAAACCTGGTTGGGGGAGCAATCTGCTAGGCGTTTGGAGTCAGGAGAGACGAAGGCAGTTGCGGTCCCTAATCTTGTGCAGTTTGCAGTCTCCTGAGATTATTTGGTACCAAAATCCGTTCCCCTTTTTCTTTATTACACGTTCTCAGTGCAACAACAGCGCACATACTGAGCACCCACCCTGTGTGGGTCAGTAACACATTTCAGTTCATATAACAACCACATCATTCCCTTCAGTATATTTCCTTTACACTGTGCCCTGTTCTACAAGTAAGAAAGCAAAGACTTCTTTGCAAATAATACCATCATATGTACTATGGCAAGTATATGTAGACCCAGACTATCTCAAGATGTAGAGCTTACACAAAGATCATAGAAAAATCTGTGCTTCTTTGCCTTTTTTCTACGAGGGGTAGAAGTGAAGGTGGGCTGAGAATTTTACTTCCTTGTGAAATTTCTACCGTGTAAAGTATAAAGCTCCAGGATTTCCTCTTGATACTAAATTTAGTTGGGGGTAGAGTGAAGAGGAAAGGCACACAGTGAAGAAGCCAGAAAAGATAAGCATCCGTAAGCCCACGTGACCTTTTCTTGCTCAGTTGTGTCATGGACCACATTACCTCAGAGAATGATGTGGGTCAAGTGCAAAGACTTCATGAACAATACTGGTTGTTGGAGAAGTGTTTGGGGGACCACAGAACACGTGCAACAGGAGAGGAGTGGCATTTGTTTGGGAAAACAGGTCTTGGGTTGGTAACAGGCTTCAAGAGCTAGGAAAACCACTAACTCTTTATGAAAACATCTATTTTAAATCACGCAAAGATTGCCGTGACAAAACGAGGCAGACTGTTTTGAAACAAGAATCCAGAAGCCAGGGATCAAGTTTGAGAAACAAGTGAAAGACTTAGGTAAGACATAGCAAGGGTATTTTTTTTTAAGAACCAATAAACTGCCACACTTTGTTTTTAAATATAAAGGCTAGTCCAAGTGTGCACTCAGTAGTTACGACTATAGAATGGAAACCCAGTCATCTGGTTACAGTCTCCCTCCGTTGGGATCTGCCGTGTGTAGCATAGTAGTACTTATATCACTTTGAAAATAAATAGCAGAAACAGAAGAAAAGGCAGCATCAGAAGTGGAATTCAAATGACAATCTTCCTCACCCTCTGCTTTCTACCTCTCTAAGCCCCTCCCCTCATGTTAAGTGTCCATTTATTTTATTTTCTGTATAATTGTACGAACATTTCTTTTACTGTGGAATGGTATATATTTTTTTAATCATTAATATGACACTGTACAAGAAACAGAAATACTCATTGGGAGAGCTGTTCAAGGCCACTTTTGCCTACCCTCGAAAAGGACAATATCTTTTCCTGCCAATGTCAATTTTCAGGAAATACCGTATTTTTAGGATTATAAGGTGCATCGTACCATAAGATGCACCTAGGTTTTAGAGAAGGAAAATAAGGGAAAATTTTTGAAGCAGAAAATGTAGTAAAATATTTAACAACCTGTGACCCTGCTCCATGCCCCCCCCTCAGCGTGTCTGGTAAGTTACATTCAGACTATAAGATGCACCCCCCTTTTCCTTTTAAATTTGGGGGGGGAGTGCATCTTACAGTCCAAAAAATACAGTAGTCACTTCTGTGTCGAAAGAGAGGTGGGGCTTGTCTATATTTTGCATGCATGGATCCTGAGACTGATTTGTGATTTGGAGAAAGGAATGCGGGATTCCACTGCCATCTACGCATGGACTTACAGTCATCTTACTGTGGCCACACTCCTGTTGCTAGGCCACAGGAGATGAGCGATTTTGCACTTCACAAATGGGAGTAAACAACATGCTTTAGCAGGTCCTTTTTAATGGAAATGTCCTATGCGTCTGTTAAATCGAGTCTCAGTATAAAATATTTTGTCACTGTTTGAAAACAACCCCACGTTCAGGCGACACACAATTATTTACAGATTCCCAAGTGTGCCGCGTGCAGCACTCTCTCATTTCCACGCCTGTGCACCACGATGACCACTGGGTAAAACGCCCTTCCCCACCTCCGCTTTCCTTCTGCTGGCCACTTCCTCGGCTAACATTTCTCTTTTATTTAATTCTCTGTTCAGCTGAGACTTCCTCCCGAATGGTTCCCCAAATCCCCAGGATGATGTTACCTCTTGGGCTGCCAGAATCATTGAGTCTTAAATCAGTAGTAGCCCTACTCTGTGGCATTCCTACTAGAATTTACATCCTTGAGGTCGGGGACATTGTCATGTGTGCAGAGGGAATTGCTTAAAGAGTAGTCAGATGAAGGTTAAGTTAACAGTAATAGGACTGGCGATGAACTGGGTGGTGGAGAGGAGAAAAAATGATAAACGAGAAAGGCCCTTGGTTTTCTGTCTTCATTCGAAAGGCCTTTACCCGCACTGTAGTGTTTTTTCTCCAAATCTATGTATCTACTCAGTTTCCCCCAATATGAAACCACCTGATTGTGTAAATGGCACTTTTCTTCACTCTGTCATGTACTTTGCCATATAAGGAGTGCGTGTGTGTGTGTGTGTGTGTATGTGAGAGAGAGAGAGATTATTTCTATAGTAAGAATTCTAGGAGCACATTTACTGTTGCCCAAATATCAACTTACTCATTATGGTACTACTTATAATAGCACAAGACTTAGGGCAGTGGTTAAATAAATTATAGTACATCTGTAAAATGGATGTTATACAACTTTAAAATAAAATGAGGAAGCTTTTATGTACTAATGTGGAAAGGTTTTAAGGATCTGTTGTTAAGTGGAAAATAGCAAAGTGAAGATTAGTGTATTTAGAATAATATAATTTTTATATATATTTAAAATAATATATATATGTAGAAACCTCTGGAAATATATACAAAAAACTGCTAACAGCAGTACCTGGTTTTGACTTTGAGGAGAGGAGTGTACCGATGGCCGAGGCGTTGAGGTGGGAGCCTACCTTCACTGCATGTCTTTGTGTATTTTTTGAACCATTTGACTAAATAATTCAATATATTAAATTAATTCAATAATTGTACAATTTATGACCAAAAAATACACAGACATTATTGCAATAAGAGCTATTAACATAGCCCTGGTGGTCGTGAGGAATTAACTTGGATGAGCCTTAGTTTTCTTAAATGAGAATAAAATAGGGACTTTTCAGAACTGTGGAGATAATTTATAATATATGTGTGAGAGCCTTTAGGTCACACATAATAGGTACCTGGTAAGTATTCGTGTCCATTCTTCTACTATTCTTTAGAATTTGGGGTAATGCCCACTGCCAAAGTCCAGGGAAATAAAAAGGTACGTGAGTTTCATTGTCTATACTTATTGTTCCTTCATCCTCTGACTGGCTCTTTTTTGAGAAAACCTGCTTTTAGGGGTGAGGACAGCAAAGGATGGAAAACCCAGCATCATACAGGAACAAGCACACTTCAGAAACCTTATCATAGCAAAAACTGAGCTTTAACTACAGGGTAATTCTATTGGAAAAATGATAATTATGTGTCAAGTAGCATTAACGTTATTGCATTCTCTCCAGAGTATTTGATAATTAAGTTGTCACTATCAAGTCTCTTACAAAAGTCACTTGTATTGAAGACTTTTACCAGAAAAGAATCCCAACTGGCATTCTAATTGGTCTTCCGTAGGAATGTCAGAGAGCGGGCTAAGCTGGACTTGCATTTCTCTAGGCAACCTACAAGGAGCGAGAAACCCTTCAAACGGGGCGCAGGTGCGTTCCCAGATTCCCCTTCAACAGGGTGCCCCTGGGAGACGCTGTCAGTCTCCCACAGGTGGCATTCTGGGTCACGCGCTGTTTCTGGCTGACGTGGCTCCTGAAGGAGGACATGGAGGTGAGCCTACAGTTCCCTGGGGACTGAACAGGGCCGTGAGACCATTCACTTCAAGAAAAGAGCAGGAGAAAATGGGACATTGTGTGTTGACCTTGAATGGGCTGGGTAAAAACTAATGCCAAGGCAGCCAAAAATAAAACCTTTGCAGAACCATTCTTTGATGATTCCTTAGGGGATGTTTAATCTCCATAATAAATCCAAGGTTTTGTTTTCTAGGATTTCCTAAAAACTGACAGATCCCACTGAATGCATAAATAGATAATAAAATTCATAAATAAATTATTCTTTTTGGTATGAATAAATAATAACAAAAAGAAAAGAAAAGGTATGTGTGTGGAAAGTTATACTCAGATATATCTGGAAAGGCCATGTTAAATAAAATCCACACCATTTTTCTAAAGAAGGCCCCAGGAATTTTCAGAAACATTAAATTCTTAAAGCTGATTGTGGTTCTCCTAAGGTGAGCTAAAGGGAATTAACATCATTCAAATTTATTTGAGTAGGATTTTTTTGTCATAGATTATTTTGTGTGATCACTGTTACATGAAATTTAGTTTGACAACTGCTGGTATAAAACATTCTTGTTGATTAATCTTACCAATTGTTTAAAAATTAAATAAAAGATAACTGGGAGGCAGTTATGAAGAGATCAGATTGATAAACTGATGGATAGATTGACAGACAGACAGACAGACAAAGTTAGAAAGAAACAGGAAGCCCCCAGCAGCAGAGCATGTCTGAGACAGAGATGTTCAGGGAGACGTATCAGCAAGTGGGAACTTTAGACTGCGCTCACTCCTGCTGAGAGACGAAGACCTTTCCGTTATGCTTCCCCAAGCGGAAAATGAGGCTGCGGTGTGGGATAGAATGGATTTCAGGGACACCTACCAAGACAAACATCTTGTATGTCACTAGGCAAAAAATGATTCACCATTGCGTTCTAGGTCTGAAGATCATCCCTTCCAGGGTCTGTGTTTTTCTTACCTTACCTGTGATTTGGGAAGATGGAGTCCCCTTTCTTATAGGGCGATTGTGACAAAGATGTGATGTTTGAAACAACTTAACACAATCTCTACTCATAGTAAGGGCTTCGTTTATATTAGTCATAATTATAACAATAATCCGTTTAACTTGTTAGTTCTTCAACCAATCTCCTGGCATAAAACCCATGAGCAAGTTTTTGCCCTGAATCTGTAATGTGAGCTATGGATGTGGACTTGGAACATCTAATCAGAGATTCTATTTCTGGCTCATCAAAGCAAAGCATCTTGGAGCGGAGCACTTACTACTCATCATGAATGCCCTTTATGTAGCGTGGTTACTAACTATCTCCCGACAGCTCCCAAGTCTCCTGCGTTAGTGTGAAGGGTTTGAATCCTCCATGATTAGAATAAAGAGTCATGTTCTCAGTGATTGGAAAGTGCACAAGTAATCACATCATAACGCATGTGAAAAGGGTTTGATAAATGAGAAGCACCAAGTGAAAATACGACTTACTGTCAATAGATGCAATTTGATAAGAGAAAATTAAGCTGTAACAGTTTTACCCATCATGCATATGATTGCAAATATAATTAAGAAATCTTTATGTAGGAAATAAGTAATATTTAAGATATGGTTATGACTATGTTTAACTTTAGGCTGAAATAAAAACATTAACAAATTCATTTAAACATTGCTAGTGAGAAAGTGGGAAAAATTATAGAAAGTGTAGAAATGTAAACATTTTTCACTGTATGGGAATACTACCACATAAAGGGATATTCAAGCTTCCCTTTTTTCTATGCTTGGTTCAGAAATGTAGTTTTGGCCCAATAGTTTGTGAAATTTTCTCTTAATTTGATTACTTGGCTCAGGGGAACGATACCATTACATTGTACTTATTTGTGTACATCAATACATGGGGAACAACATTTGCTCAAGAATCCTAAACCATCTCTAAGTGATAAAGGTCATTTCCTGTCAAAACAAACTCAAAAAGAGTTGGAAGGCTTTGGCTAGAAATAGATGATAAAATTTTTTTCAGTGGTCTTGGGGTTTGCAAACTGAGAACACAGCTGGTGAAAACCCAGAAGTGTTCAAAAGAAGAAAGAAAAAAGGAAAAGTTCTTATAGTTAAAAGTGCATTCTGAGAACTGGCAGTCTGGTATTCTTAGCCCCAGGATTGGTCTACACGGGTTATCAGTCAACGTTCGGCGGTCAGGATGCTGGGTGCCAGGAGGTCTGGTCACATCTGGTGGTCTGGATAAGGCAGGTGAAGTGGATGTGTGTTTGAGTCCTTCAGGCAGTAACGAGGAGGCCTGCATCGTGAGTTCGTAATCAGAGGGTTAGCTGGAGAGAGGCACAGTCTAGGTGCAGGCGTGGTTGTGAGGCCGTAAGTTCGAAAACCTTTAAGTTCCCAGGCTAGTTAGAACAAGAATGGAGTTTCTCTTCATGCCTCAGCCTCCAAGGTTAAACTGAATTCATTTTATATATTATCTGTTTTCACTCCCTCCTCACTCCGGAATCTTGCTTCTTCTTTCTTCCCTCACCTCAGGCTCTCAGGATACAGAAGGCTTCTGCTACTCTGAGAAGCCACCACCACCTGCCCTAACCAGTGGGTGTCCTCCCCCCAAAACCGAGATTCACTGTGGAACTAAAATTCCCCCGACATCCCCTTTTCACTGCCCCTGGGGCAAGTACAGAGGATATAGTAAAAACAGGCAAGAAAACTCGTTATTCTAAAAAAATTTAAATTATATTCAAAAAAGTTTTATTGCATTGCAGTGTATACTTTTTAAGTGGAAGAATCATAGAAAAAAAGACTCAAATATGAGGTATGACCAACATGGTATTTATAATAAAATTCAAACGGTTAAGTGATATTACTAAGCCAAAAATAAGAAACAGAAATAGGTTGGTGACTTACAAGTTATACTCAAAAACACAGTACAGATAGTATTCTGTTCAAAGGGATGGCAAAAACATAGAGGAAAATAAGGACTTAGTACAACTAAAACAGGAAGCAGTGGAGAAAAATGCATGCAAAGACATCAAATAAATGTGTAGTTTATAAAGATGCAATACCAAACTATAAATATAGAAGAGATTTAAAAACTAAAACATGAGTTTACACGTATTTATAATTTAAAAAATATAACTCTAATCTGTTCTTGACATTTAGCAATGTGTAAGCCATCAAACCTGTATCTGAAAAAAATTTTTAAAAAATATGTAGAACTAAGAAAGCAAAAAAGTAGTTAGAAATATCCCTGCCCATCAACTCATATCCATCCACCACACATCCTCAGAAGAATAATACTTACTTACCTGAATCAATCACTGGTACAAGGATTTTATCAAGGATTCTTTTAAGTAATAAATAATTCACATGATCTGCTCATAACACCCCCTATGTAAAAGCTTTCAGTGGACTCCCACTGTACTCAGGAAAAACCTAACATCTTATAATGAACTATAAGCCTCAGAATATTTATTATCTCCTGGCTTCCTCTCTACCCTCTTCCTACACTCAATGTGCTCTGTTTCACTGAGCTGTAGCTGCACTGATGCCTTTCTTAGTTAGGTCCAGTTGCCACTTCTGTCTTTTAAACACAAGAGCCTCACTATTCCTTTCATAATCCTTAATAAAAGTTTTACTTCACTGTTGTGAGTCCTTGTCACATAATGGGAAGGATCATATATAGCACAGGTACTGGGCCATGCTAGATTATTAGAAACTTTCTTTAGAAACACATGGTGCCTTTTGCTTGCTCATCGTAGATCCTCTCCACCCAGCTCTGTGCCCCAGAAAGCAGACCTGCATGGAGGGCATCAGGGGACCTTCCTGCTCTCTGGCTTCAGATTGCATGGGGAGAAGAAAGTGAGAGGGGGAAACTGAGGCAGGAGTGCTTATTCCACTGACACCCTTCATGCAATGTCACGGTTGCTTAGTTGCATCTGATATGAGTCACATCTCTTGCTAAGAAATCTTCGTGTAACGACTTTCTTTCCTTCCCTCTTGCCCATTCAACCCTAGGAATAGTAAGGTCACCACTAGCTCTAGTCCCAGCATACTTGCCCTACCTCCTATGATTCTCCTTAAACTTGTCCACAGTTTATGAATAGTCTCTATATTAAACTCTCCCCAATGTCTAGTTTGATACTATAATTGAGCTATAAAATGAACACATAAAATATAGACAGTGAATTCAATGATAACATAATATTGGGGCACAGATTATTATAACCCATCAATAGAATAGGTCAATAAAAATGACTCATGAGTAGACATCAAAGACATTCAAAAAAATTAAAATCCCCCTGGCTGGTGTGGCTCAGTGGATTGAATGCCAACATGGGAACCAAAGGGGTCTCTTGTTCGATTCCCAGTCAGGGCACATGCCTGGGTTGTGGGCCAGGTCCCCAGTAGGTGGAGCACAAGAGGCAACCACACATTGATGTTTCTCTCCCTCCCTTTCTCCCTCCCTTCCCCTCTCTAAAAATAAAATAAATACAATCCTTTTTTTAAAAAAAATTAAAGCTTATGTCTACTAGAAACTACTAGTAAAGTAGTGATTATCAAATTTTTCCTTCACACAGTAAAAATGGTTATTAGAAAAAGATGTAAAACAGCATTATTAATAATGGTGAAACATGAGATTAGAAGCATTCTCATTAATTCTAAAAATAACTTTGAAAAAGGGACACTACCATCATTACTTTCAAACTGTATTCTAGAAGTGATCTTCAATAACACCAGTAAATATAACAAAGTAATATGTATTTTTTGAAAGTTAAGAGTACAGTGGTAAACACACAAAGCAACGTATAGGCGATGTATTATATATTTTTCACTTGAAACCTATATAATTTTATTAACCAATGTTGCCCCAATAAATGTAATACAGTTGGAAAAAATTAGTACAATTTTCACATTTGCCAAATATGTTTCACCTGGGAAACCCAACAGAAGCAGCTGCAAACAAAAACAAGCAAAAATAATTAGTAAGCCCAATAACAGAGTTGGCAACAAAATTAACATAAAATCAGCAATGTTCATACACTCTCAAATGACAGTTTAAGAAATGTAATGTATTCTCACTTACAAAAGCAATAAGTGAAAACAATAGCATGTAGTTCCTGGTATAGAACTTTAAATATTTACCAATAAATTCTTGAGAACATAGTTGAGAATGTTTGAGACTGTGGAGTGAAGAGGGAGGAGGAGGTCCCAGCAATTAGAAGATACAAATAAAAAATAAGAGATGGAATGAGTTTGTGAACAATAAAATGCTATAAAGATTTGCTTTACAGAGTTCTCTCCACAAGATCACATGCCTTTAAAATTAGAGGCTACTTTTCACATCATGCAATCCCAGAATCTAACATCTAATCTATGATAGGAGTTAAATTTATGTTTATTATATGAGTGATATATATATGAAATAGTAATTAAAGGAACGAATGAAAAATAAAGAAGTGATGCAGCAAATGTTCAGTTTCCAGGTTGACATTGCATATAAAACCATTTGGTGTCCAAACATTTGAGTAGTACAGCTCAACAAAAAATGTTAAAAGGATCTACAATGGTTCTTTTACTACCTCCAAAGTCAATGCGTATCACTAGACTAAAATTAGGAAGTCCCCAAAAATGTAACGTGGGGACTTTATATTTAGTGAGACTTTGAGAAAACTCATTCAAATCCTGCACTCATTCCCAGTTTCCGCTCCGGCTGCCTTGGGAGAGCTGATGCAGCTGGAAGACACTGAAGATGTCAGAGGGGGACAGTCGTTTGCACTGAAGGATGCTAAAAATAAAGTGAGTGGCCGGGCCACGTGCAGGATTAGTCATGAAGGACTCAGGCTTTCCTCAGAATTACAGTTATCTCTGAAAAGCTGGTTGAACTGATACTATAAGTGGGGAGAAATTCTGACAACACATCATAAGGGATTTTCATAGAGAGATTAACTGTATTGGTTCATGAAACTCAGATATGTCCAGTAAGTATAGGAAATGTTAAGAGATTTTAAGTTTTATTGAAAATAAAACTGCTTAAAATATCAGGCCTGAGTTTGTTTAAAAAGTAAGACTTTTAAAAACCAACATTTAATTCAGTGATGGGGTAGGGTGAAGCTTTCCATACAACCTAGCAAAGATTCTGTGTTTCAAAACCAGAAGACCAGGTATAAAGTCCTGGCTCCTGCAGTGAGCTACGTGGCCTTCGGCAAAGCATTCAACTACCCGAAACATCCCTTCTCTTATCTCGACGATTAGAGTAATATGCCACATCATTAATCTTTGAGCTGATCATTTTGGACAACTGTAAAAGAAAAAAAACAGATTGTAAATATTCACTTTAGGAAAGAATGTCTCTGCATAAATTACTGCATAGCATTATACTTAACATCTAATGGGATTTGAAAGAACTATGGATATCAGCCTTTGTTCACCGAGATCTTAACTCTAGTTTGGAAAGACACACTCCCTGCCCACCCAAAGACCTTCTCTCTTCTTCCCTCTGTCCTTTATTTGCTCCCTGTCTTCTTTCTTTTCCCACTCGTACTTACATGGTAGTTAGTACCGGCTATGTACTAGATCCTGAGCAAGATGAGCGAGGTATTCCCACATCCACTTCCAAAGCCTTTCATTTACTTTCTTGCATTCCCTGCACCGCCCTCTTTTGGACTTCTGGCTTCAGTTCTAAGACTTGTAATGTCTACTTGTATCTCACAGGTATTTTTGAACCTAGTTGTATCTGTGTGCTAAAAAAAAACGAATAGAGCTATTGTCTAATAATTTAAAAACAAGGATGATACTGTATTTTCATAGACATTTCATTTGTACTTAAATGGTTAGAAAAGATGACAGACTTTAATGGTGTACAGCCTAGATTGGTATAAAATGATCAGTCTCTGAATCCCAGTGCTCTCATTAGCAACCATGTGACCTTGCACAATTGATTTAGTTCCTCTGTCTCGGGTCTCTTAAAGAAAAAATGGGCAGAGTGAAGATACCTAAACCGAGAGGGTATGGTTAAAGTTAATAAATAATGTAGGCAAAGAGCAAAGAATACTGCTGGGCACATAATAAGAATAGTGAGTAATTATTATATATATTATTACATTATAGTTGCATAGTGCTTACATATTAATTTTAAAGTAGGAATATATTATATATGCACATACACATATATATGTATAAATATAAATTAAGGCCCTTCACTAATTTCTAAATACTATTTGTACTTTGTAGCTTTTGTACAAGAGAAAGCACAGAGTTAAGAACAAAGATATATAGATAGCAAATCAGCCAAATGCAGAGAATATCATTTGGTAAGGAAATATCACCAGCTGTCTTTTTTATTTTCCAGGGTACATCATTTTCCTGTATAATGAGCAGTTTTAAAGGATAAATGAATTTATATAGTAATGTTTTTAGCTCCCTGGAAAGATAATTGTCGATGTTCAACCCATATAAAGCACTTTGGAAGAAACAGTATAGAGACTGGTACAGTGGTTACCAAAGCTAATCTGGGCATAGAATTTGGCACTAATAAAAATGTATAATTTTAAATGATTCCTAAAACCCTCTTCTTCTCCCCAAATTGCCATGGCATACATAAGACTTTTTCAGTAAGTTTCTTTAGCTGAGTCTATAAAACCCTCTTAGGAGAAATACTGATTTTTAGTACATTTGTCAAATTGGGTAATTTGGGGTATAATTTAAGAGTTTTGAAATCATTAAGACTACAATTATACAGAGTGCATCACAATTAGTACTTTGAATTTTTTATCTATCTTAAAATTAGCTCATAGCTATATTATTTATAAGTGTAAATAAAAACAAAATAACTATTTTTTCTTCTTTTGGAGCCTTGCTTTACAAGGAGTGAAATCATGGTTATTTACTAGCTACTCCATTTCCAATTTGTAGGAAATTGAAAGGAATATTTATTGTCAGATGCATATTCATAAACTATAGATCTGCTAGTCCAGCCTGACTAAGTTTTTAAACATATTCTTTCTCTTCTAATTGTCTCCATAGAAAAACAAGTTACTTTCTTTATAAAGCTGTTTTCTTTTATCACAGTCCTATGTTCTATTCTTTGATCAAGTTGTTTTATTTTCATTATTTCCTCTAGGCTTCATTTATCTAACACCCAGTTTTTTGCTTCACTCTCATTATATATTGTTGGTTCCCAGAGAAAAATCAGTTTTCCTGGCTTTGTTTTATTACGACCTCAAGCTTATTTTCATTTTTTTCATGCTTTTTTTCTTTCCTCTTTCTGTATACAGAAAGTTTATTTTTATTTCTTTAATAACAAAATGAAATGAAAGAGACTTTTCAAAGAGGCTCCATGCTTATAAACAAGACATTTAAGTTAACGTCCATTCAATTTAGTGGAAAAAGTTGTCTATCTACTTATTCCAAATGGAATACATAGGCAAAGTTCTACTCTCTCATCGTTTTGGTGAGAGTTGAGCAAATGAGAAGGATAATTCAGGGTACTACATAGAGAACATTTCGGCAACACATATAGAGAAATTCAAAATCTCACACCGAACTAACAGTTCTGATTTAGATGTAAAAAGTTATAAAAGTCCCATTGCCCCACCATTGTCATGGGGTAAGTCTCATAAGCAAGCTACAGAATGATAGCTCTTAAGGGAAGAAACTCAGAGAGCTGAGGACCTAAATGTAAACCGATGAGCACTTCCTGGGAAAGACGAGATCTGTAGCTGCTTCCACCTCGGGTGGAATGTTGGGAGGAGGAGTAATCTGCTGTAGGAAATGGTTGGGAGAAAAATGCCAAACTTTTTTCACTTCTAATGACCATATGTGTGCAGGCATGAATGATTAGCATGTTTAGGATTCTAAGGAGTAAGCTTGCAAAGAGCCACCCCTTCTTTCACTGAGTTCACAAGGGTGGCCCCCAAAGTCTGTGGCAGAAAAAGAGAACCGACAGAGATTCTCTTGGAGCCATGCGGAGCCGTCATCAGAAAGGAGGGCAACAGCCACACAAATGTCAGGACAGTGGTGGCAGAACTCAAGGAAACCCTTCTGAGGGACACCAACTCTTTCCCAAGGATACTGCAGGTTCCTTCCGAAGTCTGAGCCCATAGGAAATAAGACACCAGGTAACAGAAAGTGAATGAAAAAACAAGAATACTTGTCATCATCCAAAGACAACACGTAGGCTGTAAAGCACAAAGAGGCTCCTGTTCCCCAAACTTGGTGACTGACGTAGAGCACGAAGACATAGACGGTCTTGCTGGTGCGGAGACCTCATGTCCTGCTGAAGGAGAATCACTCATCCAGCAGGAGGTGAAGCCAGCGGTGGGCTTAATCCAACTAAAACCACCACAAACTCTGCATGTACCTAAATATAGAATCAAAAAAAAAAAAGAAGGAGAAGGAGGAGGAGGGGGAAAAAGAATTCTTACCTTTTGACCTCCCCCATCCCCACCTCAAAATAACCATATTACAAATTGTGGTAGTCTGCTCCCACTGCCAGTACAAAACACCACAGAATACACGCCTTAAACAACAGAAATTTATTTCACAGTTCCAGAGGCTGGGAAGCCAAAACTCAGGAGCTCGATGAATTGGTTTCTGGTGAAGTGGCTCTTCCGAGGCTGCAGATGGCCCTTCTCAGGGTGCTCTCCCATGGACTCTCTCATGCACGTGTCCTGAGAGACCTCTCCGTGCTTCTTATAAATCTGCTGATCCTGTCGGATCAGGGCCCCGCCCTTAGGACTTTCCTTAACCTGATTTACCTCCTAAAGCTTTATTTTCAAACATGTGCACATGGCGGGGGGTGGGAGGGAGAGGTTCGGGCTTCATGATATGAACGTGGGGTGAGGAACACAATTCAATCCACAGCACAAATGTATGAAAATGACCTCACTGAAGGGGCTGGGGAAAATGAGCTTACCTGCGTAGCACTGGAAAATGTGGCTTTGATAATTTTACTGGAAACTACGTGGATAGCTAAAACAAATTTTATGATTGATGCATAAATTTAACTAACATGTGGTGTAGCTCCATTTTTCTCCCTCCCACCTTCAAGTTGCTATTAATTTGATGGTGCATCTTAAAATTTATGACATTTAGTGTTTTATAGAGATTAATTTTATAACATCTTTAATTTTCTAGCACGTCCTCAAACACAGGATTGGCACTTAATTAACAGCTGTTATACTTATTAAACTACCTAGTTAAAAAAACAGTGAATATATAAGTTTTGACTTTTTGATGGAATATTAGAACATTTCTGTATTGTCTGTCATAATAGTAATAATTTTTAATTTACCTTGTAGCTTTCTGTAGAGTAGATGCACCATTATTTATTTGCCTATGTCTCTCTTCTCAGGCATTCGAATTACCTCTGGTTTTGTGATTTATTTTAATATGCTTGTGGATGCAGAAAGCTATTTCTGAGGGTTTAAACTTAAAATAAAACTGAAAGAAACACATCATAAAGACCAAACTGACTTTGGAATAAATCTTAAAAGTTATCTGAGTTTAAAAATAACTCCGAGTGTGGGGAATTAGATTTGTAGTTTCCCTAAGAAATAATTCCTGTGGTCTGTTAAGCTGAAATTCTTAACTTTTAGTTTCCCTCAGTCAGTGTTGCCTCCATTTAATCAATCTCTCTCACTTTATTAGCTAGTTAACATGTAAATTACTTTTTTAACTTGTATATTAAGCAGCTTAATTGAGATGTAATTTACATATCACACAATTCCCGTTTACATATGTAATTCAGTCTTCTCAATAATCAAACAAGGCCTAAGAGTTCATTTAAAACTTATTTCTAGGAGGTATAGGGGATAACACTTTAATGGGTGAGTATGAGATACGTTGCATCTAGGGCATGTGTGCGATGTCTCACCCCGTAGATTGTCAGACTTTTAAACACATGATTATACGTGATGTGTGTAGATTCAGAAAGCATTATGTTTTTTTAAGTCTAAAATCTCTGGTTCTTACTGTCTCTTTAAATATATCATTATGTGCAGATCGTATTGTCGTATGAGTTTTTGGCAACAGAATTATTCACCCAGAAGATAAAACAAGCTGATTCATGCCTGACTGAAACGCCCATGGATGTGTTATAAGAACAATGTATAAATATCTTTATGACTTCAACATTATCTACTGTTAAAATTTATCTTCCACTTTCCTTCCAAATAATTATTTAAAAAGGAAAGCCAGAAACTTGGATAGCTTGCAGGGATTCCTGGTGGCAGCTACTATTTTAATCAATTATTTGAGAACAGTAGGTAATGCTTAAAGGTAGAAAAGTTTCACCCGAGTATCATTCCAGTGATGACTAGCCTCATATGGGGCAAAAACGTGCTGCCTGGAGTTCTTTTCGAAAGGAGATAATTGTCAGGAAACAATTCTTGAAATCTGTGCTCGTCACTTTTATTTAAAGTAATGTTGCAACTGACGGTCACCTTGATAAAGGAAGTGTAAACTAAGATTATAAGAACAGGCACCGGAAAACAGCATATGCTCATGATTGCATTTCACCCATTACATGAAGTAATGCAGAGTCCACGAATTGGGACTAGATACTGTTTAAACCAACTGGGTTATATCAGACCAGTTGGTAAAATTATCTCTATTCTTGCCATTGTTTTTGAGAAAGACAGGTGTTTTTTTTTTTTTGGAGGGAATAGAGCTTAAAATTTGATGCCCATAGTGTACTGATACATATTTTTAAAAACATCTTTATGTAACATTTCTATCTTTTTATTCGCACTCAGTGTGGTTGTCACACTTTGCGAGTCAGGTGAAGCGCATTACTATGAATGGTTGTGTGCCAGCACCAATCAAAGTGAGTATCTAGACTTCAATCTTATATTTTATCCTCAAGTCTCTGGTTTGAAACAGGAAGAGAGAGAAAGAGACCGAGAGGGAGAGTGGAGAGAGAGGGAAGCAAAGAGAGGAGAGAGAGAGCATTCTATAGTCAGTGAACCAACAGAAAACGAGGGACAGGTCCAGAGTGATTATGACCGTCTGGTGACTCTCACCTCTGTGTGCGGTGCGAGCCGACATGGAAACAGTGGGCTGGTGGCTAGGAAGATTGTGTTAGACAGTTCCTTCTTGGAAGCCTTCCCTGTCGGCCCTCCACAACCAGTAATCCCCAAAGCCCAGGTAAGATGCTCCTTCTAGTTCTTCTCATTGTTGGTGCAATTTTCTCTGCGCTTGACTTGAACGTGCACCAGGCAGTGAGACAGAGGCAGGGTCTGTCTGACTTGTGAGCCACAACATCTCCAGCGTTTGGTGCAGACTGACTGCTTCAGACTTAACCAATGTGTATGGGATGGTGACTGCCAAGTAAATACTTGGTGTGAGATGGGGGCAGAGATCAGTGCAGTGGAACAGGAATATTAACAGGCACATTTCAGAATGGAAGATACCCGACTAGAGGAGGTCTTAGCAAAGTAGCAAAACAAACAATACGAATGCCATTCAATGAGGCTTAAAATCAATGAGGCTTAAAACGCCACTTCCTCAAACCCACCCTCTCCAGCTGCTTGGATGTCCCACCTTTAAGTTCCCATCTTTCCCAGCATTCAAAGGAACTTACTACAATTCAGTCTCCTAACTATAGATCTTGTAACTGCTTGTTACCTGGCATTTAATAATAAATACATTTTTAAAATATCAGCAATAGATTAGTGGGGGAAAGATACCCTTTAATAAAGCAAGCATTATTACATAATACCTTTTCAGGTAATTTACATCAAATATCAATTTATTATATATGTAATAATGTGCATATAATACACACATGATTAAATGATGTGTACGTGTAAGATATTGTTACTTATGTGATTTGAAGAGAACTGTCATATATTGCATAGCAAGTTACTGTTATTAAAGCCTAGATAATCTGTGACACTGATATTATTAAACATGAAGAGATATGTAATTTGCAACACTTCCTCAACACCTCCCCCCAAACACTGGCTGCCAAAGAATGACAGTGTTTATTTCACCCATACACAAATCCAATTTTCCTAACTCATATCCTCACTAAATTAACTATGAAATGAGATAATCTGTGATCACTTGAACTGCTTTTAACAATTTGCTCAAGGGAAGTCACTGTCCCAGGATTAATTATTTGACTCCTATTCATACAGGTGCAATGTACAGTACCTGATTAAACTAATTTCTCCCTTGAATTTTGAAACCTCCAATCCCCCACCGTGAAATGTTCTAATTGACTTTATTTCTCCTCCCAGATTAAGGCCATGAAGACTATCAACTATGTTCTAACTTTCAAGTACAAAACATATTACAGTAAAATAGTTAAAAGTTGCCTATAAAAATTACAACTTTTAAGATTAATTGATTGATATGCTTGAACATGCTTGAATATGTGCATGGAAAAAGGTGGACAGATGATGAAGGTCTTTAATTCTGTTTGAGAAAGCCACCTTTTTGCATGCTTCATTTTTGTTGCCTGTTTATAGAGAATAATCAGTCAACATTATCTGCTAAAAGAAAACTTTCTGTAAGTTACTTCTCAAATTCATTAGATACATGTTCATGGTTAAAATAGTTTCCCATTTAAATGGTGATTATCTAATTTAACAAAAAATTTTCAAATGTTGTGTCTATGTTGAATCATGCCTTACAAACTATTCTTAAGCAATGCATAGAGCATCCTTGCCTAAGTACATTCTTCTCTTGCAACAAATAAATTAATTATAAAATACAGATTTAGTGCTCTTGCTGACAATTATAATGAACATTAAAATATTGAATATTCAGACAGGTAGAGACCAAGTCTTTAAAGTTTGAATTCATATATACATATGATTCATAATCATAAATATACATAGACATACACACATTGATGTATAGCATACATATGTATATAGTCTTCTATGTTCTAGTTTCTAAGCATAATACATAGTCTTGTAGTAGGAGTTTATTAAGCTCCTACTGTATTCCAAGTAGTAAGCACACTATTCAATGAAAAATTCACTATCAGGGGAAAATTATCTTGGCTGAATCAGCTGTTTTATTGTTTACTAAATTTTAGTTGTTGGAGAACTTCTTTAGCTACTATTTGTGCTTCAGTTTTCCTTCTATGTGAAACAGGGGTAATAAGCCCTACCTCAAAGGGTTTTTATAAGGATTAAATAAAACTCTATCTGTAAAATATTGTACTTGGCAGAGTAAGTGGAGCATTAGAAGAACTCAACAAATGTAATTTCACTCCACTCATGAGTTATGGGGAAATCAATAGTGTATATAAGACATGGTTTCTGGCTCAAAGTAATATACTGTCTACTAACACAGAAGTCAAGGAAGAAACATGGGAGAAACTGAAAAGCCATCTAGAGGGGGACAACATTCTTATTTTATTGTCAACTGAGTAGTAAATGTTCCCTCTCCACTACAAATTAAAGGAAAGAAGAAACAGCTCAATTGATAGAACAGTTGGCCCACTGGTGAAAAAGTCTGGTAAATGGAAAGGATTTGGTTAGGTAAAAATTAGTACCAACTGAAGTCATACGTAGACCAATTAGGCCTCCATTTTACATCCCAGTCATAATCTTCCACACACTTTTACCTATTGAAGAGTAAAACCCAAAACTCTTTAGTCAAAATGATTCTGAAGGCATTTGTTCCTCTCAGAAGTTAATATTTGAGATAACTTTTCCAAATATTATACTCATGGCTATGCCACCATGGGAAAAAGACCAGGTAGGGAAAGGCCTGGGGCGGCTGCATGGTGACGCCACCATTCTGCTGGTAATCTCTGACTAGTCCGGGTAACTAGTTGGTCCTGCCTGAGCCACACCTCTCCAGAGAAGCTCGACTGGGACCCCCGCTTCTTTAGGCCGTAGTGTTGTTATGGGTAGAATGAGTTGGCTGCAGTTCAGAATCTTTGAGTCCCTTCCAGTTTTAGGACACTTTTAGTGTTAGAAGGCCAACTCCTCCACTGCCAGAAATGCTTGGGTACTCAGGGAGCTGTGAAAATGAACCCTGTTGCAAACTGGAACATGGGAGAGGGTGAGCTAATCAGATGAAAACTCACAACAGGGAAGTTAATAGGAAACACTATGATTCAGAAAACTGGAACTTAAAACCATGGAGCTGACTGAACAAAAAAATGTTCAAAGTTTTCTTCTAAACGAACAAAAAAATAAATTAAAAAATATTTTCATAATGGCTTTTAGGACAGTGGGAAAAACTTGGTTCCTTTCAGCTAGTGGTCAACACTGAACAAGAAACCATCAAATAAGACGAGTGTATTTCTACATTCATGAGTATGTGTGTTAAGACACATGCTCATCACTTCTTTCCATGCTTTTCTCTCCCTCTGTTACTCCCTTCCCCTCTCTCTCCCTCTCTCCCTCTCTCTCTCTCTCTCTCTCTCTCTGACATTTCCTTAGTTAATGAATTAGTTCAGCTAGATTTAATGTGTTTGGCCTCTGGAGATGAATTAGAGGTTGCTAACAATGTGAGAGGAAGAAGGATTTCCTCATCTTCTTCCTCATTTTCCACTCATCTAAGAGCAGCCTTAAGACTCTTCTTCAAAACCACTCAAAATACTAATAACATTCTAGTGAAGATTACTCAATAACTACAGGTAATTATCCCCCAGGGGAAAATGACTAAAGTTTTATGGGCTATTCAAATGTTACTTCTTAACTCTCCTCCTTCAAGTATCCTATAAAACTTACAATTTGCAATTGCTTTGCCCGCATAGTACATACAACTAAGTGTAGAAAAAATGGTAAAATTTATTTAATGATCAATATTTTTGGTAAGGTTTTAGTGGTAGCATGGTGGTTGTACATTATTAGATAAACTTATAGCTCAGCTCATTATGATTTTTTATTTCAATGTTCATAGATATTGGTGGTTTACATGAAGACCAAGACTTACCCCACATGTCTGTTTTCTCACATTATAGAAATAATGTTACTGGCCTTTTATTGTTGTTATAAACCCCTCAACTTTTGTGGGGTCATTTGGAAAAAGTATTTCTTGTTTAGATTCCATTAATTGGAGTGTGTCTATTTTATATTTTGTTTTTAGATTACAGAGAGTAAAATTTGAAATGTATCATGTCTCATCTTTATGATAGTTATGAAATCATGCTGGATTTGTGCTCCACCTGCTTCTTTGCGGGGTAGGGGAGGTGGGTTGAAACTCAACAATATAGCATCTTAAAGAACAAAGGAATTACTTAGACCTCTCCCATGCAATTGTCCTGAGTTAAACAGGCGAGGAGAGTGGGTTCGTTGTACTCCTCACAGTCATCTGAGAGTCCGGTTTTTTTGAGGTATTGACGAGCCATACACAGGCCACGTACAATCTGCATGATTTAAGTTGAGTCCCGGTCATGTTTGGTTTCTAGCAGGTGGGCCATGGGAAGAAACTATGGAAAAGTACAATATGCCCATTGTCTTGATGTAAAAGCCAGGAACTAGAACACATTACTTCCTACCAAATCCTCTCGGAGAGGTTCTTGGGGCAACGCATGAATACGTGGGGCAACATGGGATGGACTGTTAGATACCGAGAGAACACACGCATAGGGACAATGCAGAGAAGGTGGCTCGAGCTACTGAAAATACCCACAGCCAGACATGTGAGTAAACTCAGCTTGGATCACCCAGCCGGAACCGAATCTTCAGATAATTGCGTCCACAGCACTGACTCCAGGTGATAGCCAACGAAGAGGTCAGCCTACATTTCAGAAAGGAGCCTGAGAAATAAAGTGCATTGGCCTCACTAAAATTCTTTAGCTGTGAAAGATGTTCAATTTTATAGGCAATTAGTAGTCTCTGTGACATCTTCCATAGCAGATTAGTTGGTTATAAGGATAGTTTTGGCATTGGAAAGGGATGACAGAGTATGTTTTGATTTTCCAGCCTGATGGGCTCCCTGTTCTGAGTCCTAGCTTCCAGAGAATGTTCTGTTGCATTCAATCTATTGGTCAGGATTCAACATGGACATCATGAATGAAAACATTGATGGAAGATTTACATAAATTGGCAGATAGAAATACAGAGGAAAGTTAGACACAAGAGAGACAGGAGACACATAGGACAATGTAAGTTTCAGGAAAAGCTGAATGATCAAAGGTGACAAATCTCTGCCATAGGACTGTTTTTCAGGAACAGAAACCACATTTTGTTGGACCACACCTGGCAGAGCTAGACAAGGTGCATAGGCAAGAGTGGGGATGATTTAGTCTTCATTTAGGAGGTCTGAATGTGGATCACTTGTGCGCAGAGTGAGAGGATAGCTTATGGGAAAGCAGGATGGCTTTATATCGTATTGTGGGTGTTAGAATTGTCCCTCCGGGAATATCAGAGTAGCATCGGTCATGTTGGTACCATGTTAGTCATCAGGGCGTTTCCCACTTGACTGAAGTATGTATGTGTGTGTATTGGATGTGTACATGTGCACATTTGTATGAAGAACTTCTGGATCTGTTAAAGTACATCTTTTCTCGTAGGGATAGAAGAAAGGAAAGTGCACATGGAACTTTTAATTTCATTAAATAACTGTTCTGACCTTAGCACCATGTTCAACTATTTTTATCCAAGTCTCACTTAATTTCTACAAATAGAAAAGTAATATATATTTATTTCTTAGATGAAGAAAAAATGCATAGAGCTTGAGTTACATGGCCAAGGTCTCTTAGGAATCAATAAATTATGACCTTTTGCTGCTTAATCTAACCCACCTTCAATCCCAGCGCATAGTCTCAGGCTTGTACTGCTCAGTCCAATAACTGCAGCTGCTAATGGGGGCATGGAGAGACGCTGATATGAGAATTCTGTGGACATCGTTTTTAAGGGCAGTGAAACAGAGAGCCGAGGACAAAAGCAAAGAACCATATTTAAAAACAAGCAGGAAACCTCTCAATCTCATGAATTTTGGTTGTAACTAAATATACTAACACCTAAAATGTATTTTAACGACAGTCAACATCTCAAGGTGTTATAATGACATTCTGCAAATGAGTATTATCCTTTATTTTGCATAATCTTGTTTCTGTTCTCAGTACTTCTGCCACATTTGAAATAATGATAACATAAAATTCGTAGTGGAGGAGGAGTAAGAAATCCTGGCAAATCCACTATTTCTTTGTTCAGATTTCAGGGGTATAATACCCCATGTACATTTTCTAAAAACAGTTATGATTGTGTTATAATTTTGTGCAGATGGTATTGTGGTATTTTAGAGGATGTCTTAGTAACAAATCTCTTAAATATTGATCTCTGTATTTGACGATTCCAGCATCTTACCCCGTGTTCCTCCTACTCCAGGCCACACCACTCAGCACTGTGGTAAAGACTATCTGAACTAGCTGACTCTCTCTCTCCTTATCCATGAGTCACACGATCTAAATCAGATGAAAATATGGGTTTTGCCTCAGGTACACATAAAGCAGAAGTCTACTGAAATAGCTAATTTGCTACAATACTGAGGAAACCAGAAAATTGGGGAATGGGGCTATTAGGCCAAATTTATAGAAGACATACATGGGGTGAAGTTGAAGTCTGATGTGACTTTGGGGCAAATTTTATTTATCTGAGCATATTAGTAAAATAGAGACAGCATTGTGTATACATATATATTCTCACGGGGATAGAATATATATATGTATGTATGTACATATATATATACACACACATATATAATTCTCAAGAACAAATTAAAAAAACATAACCTTTGCTTAAATATTATTTCTAATAGTAGGGAATAATAGAAAAGTGGAAAACTTAAACGCAAGTCTTATTGCCTGACTTAAATTCCTACCTTTCTTTTCACTGCTCTGTGACATTGGGCAAGGCAGTTTGTCTCTCTCCACCTCATTTTAGCATCCATGAAATCGGATAATAATAGTCTTTACCATACACTGTTGCTATGACAAGTGAATAAGCATAAAGCTCATAAAACTGCACCTGTCACACACTAAGATCTAGAACATTTTTGTTACCAAACTGAAGGGGTTCATGTGCTTGTGTGCACGAGCCCAATAAAAAAGCAAACAGGAGTTTGCAGCAAAGAAAATAAAGGTTCATTTAGGGAAATGGCTCCGTCCTGGAGATAAAGGTGAGCTGAGGCTCTACAACCTGGCTCCCAAAGGGCCTCTAGGGAACACACTATACAGGGGAAAATGATTTAGTTATGGTGGCTAAGGGAGTTGGAGCCGTGGGCTCTCCTGATTGGTTGGGGCCAGGGTAGGGAGTCGTGGATCGTTGTATCAGGGCCTAGTGTCAGCCACGGTGTTGTCTTGTCTGGTTGTCTGGTTTCATGAGGGTGTGGTTGGTAGGGTCCTTCTGCATGGGTCTGGAGCTGAAACACAGCTGAGGTCAAGATATTATTTTTAGTTTGCCCAGAACTCTGACTTTGCGGCCAACAGACCTCTGTGTAAGCCCTCAGTTGTCTTTAGACAATCGTCTAAAGACAGTTTGACACTGACCAGAACCTACCGCCTGAGGGCTTGATGATTAATTGAGTGGACGAGTAGTTTCTGCAAAGGCGGAGGGGTCTGGTTGAAAGGAGGCAAGCGCGTCACAGTGCTAGTGGAGTGGACAAGGCTAGCGTGAAATAAAGAAATGCAGTTCTTGTGTGGTTACATATTTGTATCGTATACATGTTTAGTTTTCTGTGTTAGATTAAAGGTTTAAGGGTCACAATCCTGGGTGTACACTTAATCACCTGAAATATTTTCTAAGTTACTGATTCCCTGCCTCTCTACTCCTAGAGTACTGCAGCCCAATAAAAATATTGCAAGTCAAATATGTGATTTTAAATAGTCTCATGGCCACTTTAGATAAGAAGTAAAAAGAAACAGGTCAAATTAATTTTAATCATGTATTTTATATAACTTTATATATTCCAGGTTCCTTTAAACATGCTATTTGTATTAAAATTATGGATATGTTTTATGTTCTTCCATATTGTTAACGATAAATTATTCACCGGGCAGTTGTTAAGGATGGTAAGATATCAAGACTTGTAGAGAGGGAGAGAGCCTGAGATCTACTCTGAATACAAGCAAGTCAACTGGAAATTTGTCGCCAAGGAGAGTGGGTCAGTGGATGGAAAATTACCAGGAGGAGCCATCAAGGGGTGGGGGACTCTTGCTAAATTGGCCTGATAGGAGTGTTGTCAATGTTAGCTGATGAGGAAGGAACTTGATCAGTTATCAAGGCTGAAGGTAATTCAAGCAAAACTAATGAGTAGGACTTTTATTAAAACTGGAGTTCACAGGCCAAAAAGGGGACCAAGGATGATGTCTATTTGGAAAGAAACCTTAGAGAAGCCTGTCTAAAGTCTGGTCGAAGAGCGAATCTTTGTGTCACTATGTTTGCTGGCTTCATAGTAGATATTTGAATTCCAATGTGTATTTTGCACTCACAGCCCTTCTCAGTTTGACTAGCCAGCTTTTCAAGTGCTTAGCAGCATCCTGTGGCCAGTGGTTACTATATCACATGATGCCACCCAAGAGACTCCGCTTTCGTTCATCTAGGGCAAGTCCCAGGCATCTCTGATTTTGTTAACTCTTAAAATGACATAACTGTGCAGCCAGATTGGAGAACTAGGATTTGAGAGCTGATTTGCTCCACTGTTCATTCTTCTATACACTTTTATGAGCTTCTGAGTTTTCCTAAAACCCCAAGTGACTCCAAAAAATAAAAATCACTAAGAATTTCTTAGCACATTATTGGCTTTCTGTCATGTTTAAAACCTTCTGGACCGTGTAATGACATGTGCATTTTATAAGAAAGGTCTATTATGCGGGCAGGATAGAGGTCGGTTTAGGAAATCAGCATCCCTTGAACTTTCTGAACCTCTGTATGAATCCTATTGATATTTAAGACCAGGCATATGTTTCAGAAAATAAAGTAAAAATATGGATTTGAGAAAAAAAAAAGACAACTTTGAACAAATCCACTGTTACAAATCAAAGACCAAACTCAGAACTCTATTTTAGATATTTTAAATGCCCTTTTGAATAAATCTTCCTAGAAATCTGATTCTCAACTCAAGACCTGTGATGCACAATTCATGAATTGCCGTTTGGGTATTATTGCTTTTTAGACTTTCAAAGCTCTCCTAATCATTCCAGCATAAGTTTCACTACGCAGTGATAACCTATGGAAAGCTGCGTTTTTGCCTCAAAGCTGGAGTTGTGTTTCCCAATCACAGCACAAAAGCTGTTTTATACAGGGGCTGCTCCCAGACTTTCAAAAAGTCACAAGCAAATGTAACTGTACACAAAAGCCATTAGTATTCCACAGGGAAGATTTGTGTTTTGTGTTCGAGGCAGCTCGCATTAAATTCAAGGTCTCAACGCTCCTTTGAGGCCTCCCAGGCCCCTTGGTGACTCTTGAAAAGGCTTTTATTTCTTCAACATATGTAAATTGCAAAGGGCGAAGTCAGTGTGATTTAAAGCTAACATCTCCTTAAGAATCCAGAGGAAACAAAGGTTTTATTAAATGAAATAGTAGAGGAAATTGAAGTTCCAGCATTTCAATATAATGTGATCATGATGATGGAAAATAATATTTAGTGAAATTAAACGTTCAGGCTCGGAATATATGTCACTCTTGATTTGTGTCTGTTTCTTTCACTTAATGTATCTGACATGCTTTATTCCTTTCAGAGGATCTCTCAACAAGATCTATTGCATAAAGAATTATTAGTGAGATGGCTTTGGGGGTCACTTTATAAAATATGTTAATCAGTCTTAGATGGGAGTAAATTTTAAACAGAGAGATAAAGAAAGTTGGTTTAAGGCTCACATGCACCTTCACCAAAGCTTTATATTTTCATTTGGCATAATATATTCATTTATAATTATATTCCTCATTTTTATTCTTTTAAATTTCCTCAATTAGGAGAATCACCTTTCTTCATAAAGATTTAAGCTATGTGATAGATGGATGGATAGATAGATAGAAGGAAGGTAGTAGATAAATGGATGGATGGATGGATGGATGGATAGATCCCAGCTCTGAACTACTGTCATTTGAAGAAGCCGTTGTATTTAATATTCAGTGAGAAAATGGCTAGGCTAAAATGTGTTTTCTTCAGGCTTAATGAGATACTAAAGTTGATATATCACCTGTACTTAGCTACTGATGTCACAGTGTCATTAATTAGGAATCTTAACCTAGCAGAAGTGTGTCTGAGTTACTGTGCTGTGTGTTAAAGAATGACGGAAGCCCTTCATTTTATTTCCAGTGGAAGAAAACAAAGAATGAAAAACAGAACAAGAAGAAGATCTACTTGTGTAGATTTGCTCTCCTGAGTCAAATGTATTACAAATGTTTTGGCAACTAGAAGTTTTATAAGCATACTGGGCCGAACACAATGCTATAATTTTTAAACTGCATCTATTACATGTGGAGATGCTGAACTAATTTTAGTACTATTGATTTACTTGTTTATTTTTTTCCTTCTTTCAAAGAGTATTTTATGTATACCTACTATGAGTCAGTGTCAGGGCTGAGTCCAGGTAATTGAACTTTAAAAGCTCAAGAGATAAATTCCCTGTGCGCCTGGAGCTGGCAGCCTAGAGGAGGAAAACACATAAACAAATAGGTAATTACAAAGTACTAAACAAAAGGAAAGCATATGGGGCTATAAGTATGTAAGATAAAATGGCCTGGCCTACCATAGGGAAATCCGGAAAGTCTTCCTTGAGACCGTGACTTTTTTTTAAATCCTCACTTGAGGATATGTTTATTGATTTTTGAGAGAGAAGAAGAGAGAAAGAGAATGAAAGAGAAAGAAACATTGATCAGTTGCCTCCCATAAGAACCCCGAGCAGGGACTGAACCCTCAACCTAGGTATGTGCCCTGACTAGGTATCCAATCCACAACCTTTTGGCATACAGGAAGACACTTCAACCAAGCCACCTGGCCAGGGCAAGACAGTGACTTTTAAGATGAGTACAGAAGGCTAAGTGGAAGCTTTCAAACACGTACTTATTAAGAGACATTTTTTAATGCCCAAAAGTCAAAGCTGAGTAAGACCTGAAAACCTACTGGAAGAACAGACATTTTACACAAATTATTATTTATAATTGAGCAATGGAACACTACGCAATGCAGATGATATTTTATTGTAAAAAATTTTTTTAATTAGCATTACTTCAAGCACGTAATGTTGAAAACCCTCCCCACAAATATTGTGTCATGTCTGTGTCCATCCTGAGCCATCTAGTTGACATTGTGGCCCTTGCTCGGGTCACCCTGTAACTTAATATTATCTATTCACATTCTATCCACATTCATACAGACCAGTGATTTTCACCTGGTGTGCCACGAGAACTTTTAAAACATGCAATACCTGACAGTTTGGTCAAGGGCACCGACCTCTTTTCCCTTAGATTGTCAAATAAAAAAATGACAATAACCAACACAACAATAGCTGACCAGTGTGAATGAATCAAAATTATACCTACTTTTTTGTCAGATCAGCCCAAAAAATACAGGGTCTGGCAGAAGTAATGCCTGCTTGAGTGTGGTTGGCAGGGTAATAATATGGATGTAATACTTTATAGTTTTAATTTGAACATTTCACCTATAATGTCATATGGTGTATGTGAGTGTGATATTGTTATGTTACAGAATTACATGCTTATGATTTTATAATAAAAGATTTTGTCATAAAAAGGGGGTGTTATTTATGCCAGACCCTGTATAATATACCAGGTGATGAAAAAGGTTGAAAATCACTGACATATAAGTCTCCTACTCTTTTCAAGGTCATTGATAACTTGCCCAGCTTGGACCTCTGAAAGCTTGTGAAGGAAATTAAATGGTGCATAGAGACATGAGAATTATCATTTACCAACATATGCATTATATTTTCCTTAAAAAATGTTTAGTGAAATGCCACTGCCTGTCAGGGAGTTTTTGAAAGGAACATTTGAAAATATTAAATAAACTGACATACTGGACTTGAAATCCCTGAGCCCAGCCAGCTAAATATTAGGTATTAAAATTCATGTGTAAAAGATAGAACCAAAGGACTCATTCTTCAGCCTAAATGATAAGTTCCAATAACATTGTCCATGAGATGTTTGACTGCTCTTGGGAAGGAAGACTCCCAATTCTATAAAGAGTGAACACCTAGATTATTACATTTTAAAAATAACTTTTCACAAAATATTGACATTTTAAATGTTTATAAAAATAATCTTATGACTTCCACTGGTGTGTCATAAAATAGATAGGAGTACGGAGACATATATTTTATTTTTAAGTCTTATACTTTATTTTGTAAATAACGTCTTTATTGTTCTAGAATAGACCGCACTTTAGAGATCATTTTATGAAGTCCAGCCTTCTCATTTTATACACAAGCGCTCGGCTCAGACAGGTTTATGGGCACGCCTGATGCTCTGCGCTTTAGCAACAGAATCAGGAAGAGAATTCCGGTCTCCTGTCAGTGTGATGTCTTCCATCCCGAAGCCCTGATTCCCTTCTCTTTATTACCCAGTCAGTATTTCCATGCAAGAAACAAGTGATAAGAAGGAGGAAGGGTGATTGGCTGAGCTACCCATGCATTTTCAACGTTGCGAAATCAATGAGCATGGATTGTCCCTAAATGGAACACAATAAATATTGACATTATTTTAAAAAAGAGAGAGATTAAGTAACTTTTAAAAAGAATCTTCTAAAATACTCAGAAAGATTGAACAGGAAACACAATTTAGATAAACATCATGGTTCTGGAAGATGGTGAAGCTGTGCTGGAGGGCGTTTTCCTAACAGGAGATTCAGCGCTGTTCAGAATTTAATATGTAATTGGATGAATGTGTTCAAACTATCAAGGCAGTCCTGTTTTCCTTTTTATAGAAGAAAGGTGGGAACAGGAGCTGTGCCAAGATTGAGCTCGGGTAAAGTGGTAGATTCAAACCAAGCCTCCCTCATTTACCCAAATCTTGTATGACCCTGGAAATAAGCATTTGCTTCACTGACCTTAACGCTCACTCTCTCTGTCCCTCTGTCTCTCTCCCTGACTCGGATATTGCTTCCTTTTATAGTTTTTACTTTTATAGCATAAACTCTTCACACTGACACCAATCTCACCCCTCCACCTTCACACCTTCGCTAACACTCCATGAACATATGTAAGTTTCCAACTTTGTCTTTTCCATGCAGCATCTGCCTCGACACTCGGAACTTGACCCATTTCTTTACTTTCGATTCTCACTCTTATAACTCGTCCAGAAGGCAGCCTAAACCGACGAAGAAAGTTGGCCCTAGAGCTAGCCCATCTCCTTCTGATGCCAACTGTACATATAATTTCCTGAGCAAGTGCTTTAAGTCATAAAAAGCTAGGTTTACTCACTGGTAAAATGCACATTTTAAAGTTATAGAAACCAATGACATAATGGAATGGGGTTACTTCAGCATAATAAAATGACAATAAATATTATGTTTTAATTAAAAAAACTCTTATAATCTGAGTCATTAACCATGTTGATGTCTTTTGGCTCACTGTGTATTTATGTTATAGAACTCAGAGCTAGCCAGTCCTCTTCACACAAATCTCAACTTTTAATCCTGAACTTTAAAGTAAAATTTCTTTCCTAAATCCACAGTTCATGGCTCTCAGTTGAAATCTGAAAGTAAGCCGCTGACTTTGTGTCAAAGGTGTGTGGAAAATCTTTGAGTAATGCCGGCTGGAAAGAGAGAAGAAGGGATGTATGGCCGTACCACAGACTTCTTTAGGATAACCTCACGTTGTACTGCCATTGAAAGGGACCCTCACTGGCCACCATCCTGCGTCAGAAGTGGTAACCTGGGGTCATTTGGTTTGTAAGGGAAGGGACGTATGTAGAATTCCATGTAAAAAAATTCCATTATTTTTACAAGACTACATTTTTCAGTTACTATGAGGGACCAGAGTTGCAGTAAAGCCTCTGAACTCAGATTGCAGGGCAGCGACACAGAAACGTGAAGCATTTATACAAGGCTTCTCCACCAAGGTAGTGAAGTGCTGTTTCATTTTCTTTCCTTTTCACTTTGTCTTGTTTTGTTTGTTAGTGACAGAAACGGTGACTAATTCAAGGAAGAAAAAGAACAGGAAAGGAAAGGAAGGGAAAGAAGAGAGAAGCATAAAAAGAAAAATAAAGTAAAATAAATGTAATGCCAGTTTCTGGGAAAGTTCCAATACTCATAGGGAAGCCGAAGAAGCAGATTTGCAAAGACAGGTGTCAGGAGTCTGGATGGTTTGGGGTTTGGGGTGAGGACGCCAGGAGCAGTCCCGTTACAGACCACCTGGGATAAAGCAGCTCCAAGAAATGAGGCCTTTGCTTTCCCTGCACATTTCTGGGAGGAGGAATCAGCTTTTCCAGTCATGCCTCCTATGCACAAGTTTAACCAAAAAAGGCCTGGGCATTTTGATTGCCTTTCCCACCAAGGCCTTAAGCACATGGGAAGAGGCAATTCTCCAAGGCGGAGCAGAGCTGCTGACAGTAGAAGAAGATAAATGTACCCCGGGCCAGCCAAAGCAACAAAATAGCCAATGGTTTTCACATGGGAGTCTGCACATTCGGGGAAGTTTCCTCAGTTTCAGTAATTTCACTGAAGTGGCCAGTGAAACACTACACTGACCAGGCTCCACAATTATTTTTTGAGGGTGGGGGCAGAATGAGGTGTCGATTCACACAGTGACATCGCGGCAAATGTATTCATATCACCTCATTATTTTCCAAATTCATATATTAATTTAGGTTGTAGGATTAGCATCTAATGAACAAGAAATACATCCAAAATTTCTTCAATATTTATGACGATGAGCTGCAAGGGATCTCAGCACTGGCCTCGCCTCGCAAACATGGTGCAGCGGCCCGAACTGGCCGACCTGCCCGCCCCTGCAACCTGCCACATACATTCTCTGTATCGCAGGTATGGATACCATTTTTCCTTCTTTGATGATTTAACCAGTTTGCACAAAATGAGTCAATCGTTGCACGGACTTAATACTGAAAGACTAATAGTGGTGGGACTAAAATCATGACAGCCGTCTTGATCCTAAGTCATAAAATGACTCTGTTTCATTTTTATATGTTTTATCAAGGGTGTGAAGTTAAATTACATGCCATGTACCTTACTGAGTTTTGTGAGGATTTTATTTCCATAGTTTATTTTTCTTCTCTAGAATAGTTATTAGAGTCCACTATGTATACACAATGGGGGGGGGGGAGTGTGGCATTTAACATTTTCTAGTTTAATGCCATAACACCACTGGGTAGAATAGTAGGGAATGATTATTTACAAACCCACTCAGACTATGAGAGAGAATAGTGACTTTTCTTGTTTCTTTCTTTCTCTCTCTCTCTCTCTCACACACACACACTCTATGAAATTGGGGCAGATAAAACTTCAGGTCTGTATTTGCAGACTCTTGAACTAATTCATATATTCTAGCCATGCAGATTTAAACTTTATGACTGAGATGTTATTTCTCCTGTGTGTAAAGTCAGCATAATTAAATCTTTCCAGACTCCATTAAGGTAATAGTTGAGGATTAAATGATCTCACTTATAGAAAAAGAGACGTAGACCCTGTAAAGTTCTAGTTGTATATTAGTTTTATTTTAATGAGTTTTTAGCATTTCGTAAATGAACTTCTGTAGCCCGAGGGGGTAGACTTTTTACTTGAATACATTGTTTAGGTTTCAAACACAAAGGTTGCATTTGAGATTTTTTTTTTCCATAAATGTGTTATACCATTCCTTTCTCCAATCCAATTCTCATCAGCCCTCAATGTTTGGTGAAAGTCCAGCTTATTGTATGAAGTCTTTCCTACCTCCTTCATCTTAAACTGATGACAGTTTTATAACAGTGCAGCTGAGGGCTGAGGTGTTCTGTGATTTCAACAATTTGAACATGGAGAGAGAGAGTCTGGAGAAATTCCAGGCTGAAAACAATGGAAATCTGGGAAAAAATAACCTTGTCTTAGAGACCGGACCAAATTCTGTCAGTCAGGGAGAGGGTACCCCAAATGTAAACCCAAGTGGAACATTATTCAGGGAAGTGGTGGTGCCAAGAGCTCTCATAGAGCAATTCCCAGCAGTAGCCAGACCTTCAGGATTTGCCAGAACAGCACCCCTAGTCCCAAAAGGCATGCTCTTGTGGAGGGCAAGTGCATCGAGAGGCAGAAGCGTGAACACTGAATTAAGACACCACCGGGTTCAACTCTGCTTACTTTTCTTGGGAGGTGTGGATAGCTTAACTTCTCTTAGCAGTATTAGCATTATAAAATGGGGATAACACCTACTTAATGTAACTTGTAATTGACTAGCATAATGAATGAGTTATAATAGTGTTGATTCTGTGGCGTCGAGGCTACCACTGCAGGCATGAGAGTCAGAATCAGAGCACAGAGGGAGAGCCGGAGCCCCAAGTCAAGTGGCCTATTTCTAGGGCTGCTATTAAGTTTTTACTTTACTTAACTGCAGATATTGCAGTCTTGTCTACTCACGATTGCCAACTCAGACCTCTGTCTAAAACCGTCTTTGCTAGTCCTCAACCTCTTTCTATATTATTATTATTATTTTTTAATGAGTTGCTGCTTATGTCGTGAATGTGTCTTTGGGATCCACCTACTGTTTGCCAAACATTGCTCTAAGTGTTCCTGGGTATCAAAAAAAAAAAAAAAAAGAAAGAAAGAAAGAAAGAAAGAAATATACTATTCTCTCAAGCAACTGTTAGTCTAAAGAACAGTGACCATCAGCTAACAGTAAAACAAAGATGAGAAACTTACTCTTTAACTTGAGTGTTAATGATGTTTTAAACAATTTAATGAATTTCTAATACAAGCTAGGTAATTACAAAACAAGAAAACACATATTCTGTGGATAGCATTATAAACAGGTTGAGCCCTTGAAATAGTGAATAGAGGTAAATAATACCTAATGAAGCTTATTTGAATAAATTGATATATTGATAAACTCTTTTGAAAAGAATTATGAAGGTTTATTTCACTAAAGGCTTAAATATAATTTATATATAACATATATATTTTATATATAATATATATTTAGTCAATGACAAGCAAAAAGGGACCTATAAAGACACACACATATAACATATTCTCATTTATCATATTAAATTTCCTAAAGTTAATTACCCAACTGTGGTTACATCATCATATATATTCACTGGTCAGTTCATTTAATTCAGATGTTAACATGGACATGTTCAAAGCAACTGGGAAATACTATTCATGTATATAATAAAATTTGCATCTCTTATTTTTTCTTTGAACTCGATATTTAATTTCTGCTTTCATTTGAATTTTATCCTATTGTATGTTTTTATGTAGCCGTCAGAAATTCTTTAGGAAATAGGTATACATGAATACAGATAAAAATTAAGTAGATACTGTCACTTTTCTATAAAACCTGTTTATATATCTAGCTTTTCATTTATTATTATAAATATTCATTCTTTACATTCTCTTACAGCATATAAATTATAGACATTGTATATTGCTAATTAAGCAGACAATATTTTTTCATCAGCTCTGTAACAGTTGCTTAAGAGGAAGACTGTATCCTACATATGACATAATTAAAAATCAGAGAGAAATTAAGTAATTCTCTTAAGGTGTCCAGCAGAGGCCAGCCTTTGGTCTACAACCAAACTCTTATAACGCAGACACTGCGACCTGTATGTGTTCACCTCAAACTGCAGTTTTGCGCAAAGACCTAGACTGCAGAACTTTGTGGCAGAAAATGTGGATTTTGCGCAAGATATACCATCCAAATCATGAAAGGGAACAATGAGTTCAGTAATTGATTGGCCTCCTAAGGCATCAGATACTTTCCTCTGAAGATATCTTACACGGCATGGCGGTACGGGGAGTTCGAGCGCTGGTTAATAATGATGAGATGAATAATCCCTCATATCAATGCAGTGCTTTCCAGATTGCAAGGCACGCTAACATCTTTGATTTCACTTACTTCTCTCCAACACCTGATAAAGGGGATGGGATGGATTTAATTATCCCTATTTTATCTAGAAGCAAATTAAGTTCAGTGAGGTTAAGCTAATGCTGAAACTGGTAGGTTCACACTTAATCATGGTAGCCTGAGTTTCAGAACAGTGGTTTCTTCCTAGTATAATAATATTTCTCAAACTGTGAACTTTCATCAAAGGCAAAAAAATATCATGATCAATCATTATTTCCATATGACTAAGATAGGCTCTCAGGTATACTAGGTGTGAACTAATACTTTTAGCTTACATAAAGTACAAATCAAAAACCACAAATAAAATACTAAAACAGTATAAAGATCCCCGTGTGTACAGTAAAATTCAAAGTAAAAAATATAGGATTATAATTTGCTCGAATTAATTATTTCTTAGACTGTTAAGTCCTGGCCGGGCAGCTCAGTTGGCTGAGCATTGTCCCCGTACGCCAAGGTTGCAGGTTTGATCCCCAGTCAGGGCACAGACAAGCATCAGCCAAAATGAATGTGTAAGTGGAACAAGCCGATGTTTCTCTCTCTCTCTCTCTCTCTCAAATCAATACGTAAAAAAATCAAAAGAAAGAATGTGAGCATAGCACCAGCTGAAAGGAATGTTTTTTTAAATTTTCATAATATACAGGGTCCAGCACAAATAATACCGCTTCTTTACTACAGAATTTTTGTTACAAAATCATAAGCATGTAATTTTTTAACATAAAAATATCATACTCAAGCACACCACGTGATGTTTTAGGTGAAATGTTCAAATTAAAACTGTAAATTTTTATACCCATATCCTTACCGTGCCAACCACACTCGAGCGAGCCTTGCTCCTGTGAGACCCTGTATATCACTGTTGTCAAGTCAAGGCTCAGTGCTTCTTAAAATTCCGTTTTTTGTGTTTTAATGTAATTATTTTTATTATTTTGTTTTTAACTTTCACATATTTAATTTTAATTTTAATTATTTTATTCGTTATCATTTTAACTCGTGTATTTAGGCATCTTTTTTATTGAATTTATTGGGGTGACATTGGTTCACAAAACTATACAGGTTCAAGTGTACAACTCAACAAAACATCATCTGCTCACGGCATCATGTGTCCATCGCCCCAAGCAAAGTCTCTTTCCATCCCCATTTTACCCCCTCTACCCGCCTCCACCTGCCCCCACCCCCTTCCCTCTGGCTGTCACCACGCTGTGGTCTCTTCTGGGTCCATGTGTTACATATATGGTTTTGGTTAATCCCTTCATCTTATTTCATCCAGTCCCCAAACTCCCCTCTCTCCTGACAGCTGTCAGTCTATTCCATGTATCTGTGCCTCTGTTTCCAGATACATGTTTATGCTGTGGTATATTTACACAACAGGATATTACTTGGCCATAAAAAAGGAAATCTCACCCTTTGCAACAGCATGGGACTTGGAGATTATTATGCTAAATGAAATAAGCCAGTCAAAGAAAGACAAGTACCATATGATCTCACTTAAATGTGGACTCTAATAAACAAAATAAACTGAAGAACAAATTCTACTTTTTTTAAAGATTTTTTTGTTTATTTATTTTTAGACAGAGGGGAAGGGAAGGACAAAGAGAGGGAGAGAAACATCAATGTGTGGTTGCCTCTCACATGCCCCCAACTAGGAGGACCTGGACTGCAACCCAAGCATGTGCCCTGACTGGGAATCAAACTGGTGACCCTTTGGCTTTCAAGCCGGTGCTCAATCCACTGAGCCACACAAGCCAGGGCAAATTCTGCTTTTTGAATTACTGAACAAATTTCTCTGGTTCAGCTCCCTCTGCTCTGGTTCTGGCTTTAGCTGGCAGAATTGTATCACCTGTGCATTAAATTCACTTTGGCTCTGTGCATTAACCAGATATCACTGTTTGACACGAACCTGATCTGATCATAAATATAAAAGCAAATACAGACACGGAATTCTGGAGACAGTGTTCCAAGTTGCATGATGGTCATTCAAGGGACTCAGGATGTGTTTATGTGGTTTATCTGATTCCAACCAAATTACCTAAAACAATAAAAAAACAACTTGCAGCAAACCTGTGCACCTTGGAGGACATCTCAGAAAATTTCAGCGATTAACAGATATCTTTAGGGATTTTTACTCTATATACGGAATTTCTGTGATGGAGAGCAACTATCCACTAACTTTTTCTCCAGTCAGACATCATAATTTGTACTTACATTGTCAGAACACCTCGGTGAGGTAGGCATTATCTGAACTTGACTGGTAAAAGGAATGATGTGGGGAAACAGTGACTTGCTCGAGGTTTCTAGGAAAAAAATAAAACAGATGTGGAAAGCAGGATGTTGACTTAGATCTATTGATATACTGACTGTGCTCTTCACTCATGCTGCTGTAAATCTGGAAATCATCTGTTTCATTGTCCAAGAGCAATCTTGATTTTAGCCAATATCCAACAAACCATTCTTAACATACAGGTAGGAAAAACAAAAACCAAAAACCAACTATTGATTTCTTGCTAGTGTAGCACTACTTCAGTAAATTATAGAATTTATGTACACCTCAAGGCAATGGAGGATGAGACACAGGCTTCAAGGAAAGTCAAGATCAGTATTTATTAATGCTTGGGGACTATGTTTCTTTGAAACACTTAAATAATATGTCTTGGTTTTGCTTGCTGAAATGTTTGTTTCCAGATTGAAGGAGAATGTGTTGTCCTGGAAATGCTGAAAAATAAGGTCTTGTAGGTTTGCTGGAGATCTATGGGTGGTAATAACATAAACCTTCCATAGTCAGTGTAATAAACATGCCAACACATTTACACACAGATATATCGAGAGATAAATAGAAAAACACACAGGATGACAGTGCTTCTATCTAAGATATCTATATCTCTCTATATCATTTATATTCGAAAAGAGAGTTACACTGAGAGCCAGTGAGACACAATTGAAAGACAGAGACAGAAAGTGACAGAGACACAGAGAGATTGAGATTTTGTTGCATTAATATATTTTTCTTACACACTAGCATGTTGCAGATTGGAAGCATCACAGGGTTGGAGTCAGGGCACCTTAGTGTGAGTCTCCTTTCTGCGGCACGTCTCCTTCCCATCCACATAGGCTGTGTGGCCTTCATCAAATAACTTCTCTGAGATTATTTTGCTCATAGTTCAATGGCAAAGCACTGCAGACTGTTTCAAGTGATAGATGAAGTGTTTTTATCCCCCCTCACCCTCCGACCCCTTTCCTCTGTTTCCCATGGGAATCTGGATGAAATTCAGTTACAATTTCCTTTTCTGTCATTCAAGATACAAAAAGGGTACATTCCTCCCTAATCAATAAATATGGATATGAGGTTTGTCCAGTAAATATACAGCCATGTGCTATGAAAAATAGAGACATTTATTGAAGAAGATACAAGAAACATTGTTCATAGGACAATGGCAGCTCAGTCCCCTTCAAAGTGGGCACCTTGGGACCTCCCACGGTTCTCCCAGTATTATCGGCAGCTGCAGCACAGTGTTGCTCCTGCTCTGGTAGCGGAAGCCGTGGAATGAGTGTTGTCACAGCACGTTTCGTGCCAAGATCCTGCATCAAAATCTCGGACACAGTAGTTCTGGGAACCCCCAGATCAGCTTGTAGTTCTCTCGCTGTCAGTTGCTGGTCTTTGCCGATTGCAGCCTGTACACAGTCAACATTCTCAGGTGTTCCGCTTGTTGCAGGCCTTCCAGAACGTGGATCCCTTTCAACAGATTCTCAACCTTGTTTGAAGTATTTGTGCCACTTTTATTTGTGCTGCACTCATCGCATCATCCCCAAAAGCCTTCTGAACCATCTCAATGTTTCCACGGAGGAATGTTCAGGCGCAATGCAAAATTTAATGGTCTTCTCTCTGTCATTTTGAATGCCACAGCCACACAGTACACATGCTCACTCAACAGCATCTACCACCCCCACTGACTAGCACAGTGAAGTCATCATCATTCACCCATGTGCATTCCAGTCCTCTCTCCTTGGCTGCGGAGTTACATTGATATCACACAAACTGTTCTCGTTATGTTAACAACAGCTGAACTCTGTGTGTGTATGTATATTTATATACACAGATATAGACATATGCATCCCACACATAATGTACATATGTGAGTATATGTGAGTATATGTATATATATGTATGCACATATATACATATATAATGAAGTACCCTCTGTACAGTGTCTGGACATTGGAGATACTCAGACAGTGACAGTCTTTTCTGGACGCTTATCTTCTATGTTGTTCCCTGAACCAGATTGCATGTGAAGTAGGTAACAATTAAATCATCTAATGTATTTCTTCTTAAAATAAGTTAACTTCCTAATCTAGGAATTGGTTACCCCACTGTGAACCACTGGACACAGTCACACCCAGGACCTTGGAAGTCCCTTGGAACTCCTGTGGAGATTATCCCTGCTCTCCAGCTGTCCCCTCCTGTTCTTTCACATCACGTAGAACTGGCCCAGTGAATGTGGCTCTTACCTCTCGAGTCTGATTAGTATAATAATCGGAGCCGCTGATGCATTGCCAGTCGAGCCCTAAAAATCCTGCCTCCCTCGATCACATGTCCACATGATCATTTATCATTGTTTCCACTGTCTCCTCCTAACTACCCATTGTGATCACATCACGGCCCATTTTATTTTACATATGATTTTAAATGAGACTTCTAGGTTTATTAGACCAATGGTCTTGGCTCAATCTCTGGATTCAGTTAGCAAGGTACTTATAGAAAGCATTCACTAAATGAGAGTTACTACTATTAATATTGGTGTTAATTTTCTCTGTTCCTATTACATCTCCAGTCCTTGTCCTCTCCACTGATAACAGTTTCTAGAGATGTAGCCATTCTTCTCATCCTGGTTCAGACAGGGAGGTGCTCTTCTAAATGGAAATTTCCCTTATAAATGTAAGAGTATATATATATAAATTTCTACTTGATTTTGAGAGTTTTTCCTGTCTGCTCTTTCTTAAAAATAATCAGCCTAAAATAATTCTTATGCCAAAAAAGTATATTTTGGGTGACAAATTTTGCTCCCCTTCAATGCTTTACATTTATACCCGTTCCAAAATTATTTTCCTATCCCAGCTGCTCGGTGGAAGGTGGAATGAAAAGCAAGTCCTTGCATTCTTGGCAGTTGACATTTTAAATAATAAGTGTGCCAGTCAGTGTATCATCACTAAGATGAATGTGAAAATTAAATGAGGTAGAATTTCAGTATGTTGTTCTGTAAGAATGTATTTAAAAATTTGGACACATGCATGTAATGAGGATTTGGAGATGGGTCTTTTGAGAAAGCGATGTCTTGTCTGGAGTTAAATAGGCAAAGGTGGGCTGTGCAATACAAGGCAGTGTATCGGGGGAAGAGGCTGGATAAAGCTTCTGAGGAGGCGAGAGCCCTCCATGTGTCACCAGAACTGCAGACGTGTGTGCGTGAGCTGGGAGAACTGGAGAGAATTGAAGTTCTAGGAGTACCCAGGGGATACTGAAAAGATAAATAGACCAGGAGAAGAAGTTGAAGTTTTATCTAAAATATGGAAATGGGAAGACGGAGCATTATTCTGTGCTTGGACGTAGATTACTGAGATTTACATTTTGATTAGATAAATGACGGGGAAGTGGAGTGTGGTGAGGGAGGAGAAACGCAGGGAGGTGAGTTAGATAGACAGATAACCCAGATACCCAGGAAAGAATGAATCTTACACAGGACTAAGTTTGTAACAACAGAAATGGGAGAAATGGCAAAAGTAAACACGCATGTTATATCACTAAGTGTGTTTTTAAAAACCGGGAAAACTTCACTGGGATAATGATGACATCTAGGCACACAAAACAGCTGACACCAGGCACAAATTTCCCAGCTTGCTGGTTACTATAAATAACATTTGGATTCTTTTTTCTGGATTGCCTGTAGACCTTGTAAAATTCTGGAAACCTTGAAAACCATCTCAGGGTCTGGAGGACCTCAGACCTGAGAAATGTGCAGTGCGTACCACGTAAACACGTTCATGCCGTCCATTGTCACGGAATCAGGCATGCCACGTGCCGGTTCTGCCGGCAGTAGCGGGCTCTCACCTCCTCCCTCGCTGCTCAAACCAGTTTAATTGGAATGGAACTTTAAAGGCACAAATTTACTGGACTGAAAACTATAATTGAATTGTTCCTGTAAATGATAAGACGATGGGAAACAAAGGGAAAATGACTCCAAAATTTGGTAAGCATCTTTGGACAAAATCGAACAAGTTCATGTTTCACACACTCCAGCTGGATGATAACATATTATAGCCTCTTCCCAAAATAATAATGATCGCTGACACTTAATAATTATATGCTTTATGCCAGGCACTGGTGTAATGGCTTTACATACATTATCTTAATTTAATGCTCACGACAATGTAGTGAGGTAATTTTTCAAAGGTATTTTTATATGAAGAAGAAACAACTTAAATAATAGTCCTGAGGTCACAATATTGGCAAGTGATAAAGCCAGTATTTAAATGAAGTCTAACCCTAAAGCCCCTGTTTTCACACTGATGCAGTGTAGTTTTCTACTGTGTGGTTGAAGAGTTCTTGGTGACCCTCCGCCTGGAAGGGAGCAATTTCCATGAGGGGATATGAACTATGTGTTTGTGGCATTCATTTATGCAACAGGATCTGTTGCCATATTATTTGGTGGGAATTTAGAAGCGAGTATGACAAGCATAAATTCTGCCATCCTGCAACTTGCAGACAAGTAAGAAAGACAGAAAATTGAACAAGGATTAATAATAAAATACAATAAAGGTTATCAAAATGAAGGGACAGAGTGCCCTAGAAATTTATAGCAGGACACATTTCCTAGTCATTTGGGAGAAATAAAAAAGGAAAATTTATAGGCACTAGACAGATAACCAGGAGGCATTAAAGCTGAGAGATGCAGAAAGGGCAGTTTGCAAAGGCTTCAGGTGAGCGAAACGGGTCATGTTTGTTTTAGGAAACAAATGGGCTATTGTGGCTGCAAAGTCAGTGGGAGAGAAAACGTAAGGTGAGTTGACCAGTAGAGTCAGCAACACTCTAGAAGACGTGGTGAGTCCTATCAAGATTAGACTTTGTCTTCAAGATAGTAGGAAGCCATCGAAGAGGAAATTATAGGATTACAAATTTAAGGGTCAGCACAAAGACAAGAGCAAGCTAATCAGGTACATGATTGTTAAAGGAAACAGCTGACAGAGTATAGTGATCTGGGCCAAGAGAATAATTAGGCTACAGGAAAAGAGCATTTGAAAGGTATTTAGCTTGAGAAAATGAGTTTTATGGTGGAGTATCTATGGGCTGAGGGAAAGACGCCCAGTTCTCTGTGTTAGGTAAATCGATGAACACTAGAGCTAGGCTCTGGGACAAAATTATGCCAAGTATGGAGGAAATGATCACTAATTTATGTTTGAATGAGTAAAGTTTGAAGTAGTAGTAGTAGTAGTAGTAGTAGTAGGATGCCCAATAGGCGTATATCTTCAATGAGCACTGGACAAATAAGACTGGTGGTGAACTATGTGCCTCCTTCCTACCAGGAATGAGAGACATTAACGACAAAGGTCACAAGTCCAGATTAGGACCAGGGCTGTGGGGGTTAACAAGATGCCCTAAAACCAGGCAGGAATATGGTTCTGGTTTCCCATAAAGAAAATGGAAAGCAAGGGTGATAGCCTTTGAAGAAAGTAGAAGGCGGGCTTTTGGTACAAAGAGGAGTGTTACAAAAATAGGGAGGACGTTGGGCAGAAACCTAATCCTATGGGTTGATCCAATATTCGGAGAGAAAAAGGAGAAACATGTTTTGGGGATTAAAAGTTCAGTTCGGGGAACCCGAGATAGTTTGACCCAGAATAATTCTTGGCAAACAGTGTGGTAGAGATGTGAACAGTGCTTATTTGTTCACTGCTTTTCAAATTCGGGGGAGAAATATACTAATCCTTGGGTGCAGACCCATCTGATCTCTGGAGTGTGAGTGTTTATTAGTAGACATACGAATCCCGAGTGTGATTTACAGTTCCGGAAATCAGCGATGGCCTCAGGTTTCGGATTGGGAGCTCAGTGAATGCGCGCTGGACAAAGCCGTGTATGGCGGAGGGAGGTCTTTAACCAGAACCTGCCTTTATGTAGCCACAATGCGCTGCCAGCTCTGGTTGTCGTGTGGAGTACTCACAAAGGAGAAAACTGCTCCCCTGACAGAAGTAACCTGGCCTAAATCGCACTGCCCGTGAGTGACAGAACCAGTGTTTGGGCTTAGGTCACGCGTGGGAACCAGGACTGACAGTAGTTTTAAAAAGCCTCCCTTCCAGGGCAGATCAGAAAACAGATTTGCTTGGAAAGTTCCTCCCTCCCACCCCAGGTAGGCTTCTTTGACAACTTTGGCTACTTTCCTTATAGCCAAATATTCTTCCATATTAAAAAAGAATTGTCAAAAATCTGACACCCATTTTTGTATCTTTCCAAATGGTGTGTTTGAGTCTCCTTTTAATAGGTCCTGTATTTTGTCAATGGTTGCGCTCTGATGACCTTACGACCTTATCCTGTTTGGGGTATGAACAGTGACAGACAAGGGGGGGAGGATCTTGATAAAAAAAGGTAGAATTATGACTAACATAATAAGGACTAATCTTTATAGAGAGGTTTTTATCTGTCAAACAAAGCGTTAGCTGATTGACAGGCTTTGTATTTTACTGTTTAACAGGTAAGGGCGCTGCTGTTCAGATATAACTGAGTAGAGTGATGTTTATAAATAAAGTAGTTTTTTGTTTGTACATATCACAGAAAAAGAAAAAAAATAAGAACATTTTACCACTTAGATGTTATCCTGTGACTGAGGGACAGTTGTAACTTTTCTTGGTCAGGTGTGGCTGGAGGGCATTGCGGCGAGCTGCTGGGTAGAGATTTTATCCTGGTTTACAGCTCCTGTTACCCACGTGCATTCTCTAACTTTCTGTGGAGCTGGGTTGGGGCCACATCACCAGTTCTGATGTAGGTGCTGGAAGCAGAGACACAAGTCCCTCTGGGACAAAGACCCTCCGGAGGAGCTTGCCTCCTGCATCCCTTTTCCTGTTCTCTCCCGGCGACTGTGAAAGCTCTGTGTGACAGGACCCAGAGCTGCAAGGTGGGGGTAGCCTGGACACCTGAGTGAACAGTGTCCGGAGAATTAGGAGAGAACATCTCCCCATTATGAAAAAGAAAAGTGTAGTTGTGCAATTGAAGTTGACACCCCTAAGCCAGGAAGATGTAGGGCCTGTTTGTTATGCAGAGAAGCCCCTCCCATGTTGATATGAACCGCAGCAAAGCAGCTCAGCCGGACCTGCTCCAGCCATGGTCAGGGGCTCGAATGTGCAGAATGCTGTTGCCCTGTGCACTCAGGCAGGGCGGGCAAAGTACAGCGACAGCTGTTTCAAGTAAGAACCTCATGTTCAAGGTCATGGGGTTAGGCAATAGGCATGGTAGATATCACACGGCGGGTTCTCTAGAAGCCAATCGGTAGGTGGATACTTTCATACAGTAAGTTAGTAAGTTCACGGGGGAGTGCTCTCAGGATTAACCCTATTGAAGAAGAGAGCAGTGTCGAACAGAGGGAGATGTCACCCTGCAGTTCAGTCACAGCATTCAGGTGGGATTTCTACCAGGGCCCGCTGGAGCTGGAACGGATTTTCAGAGATGTCTTGTTTATACCCCACCTAGACCAGTAAACCGATGGAGGGCGCTCTCAGGAAGGGGGCATTGTCTTGGTCAAGACAGCTCATTTCAACTGTTGTCACATCCCCCCAAAATGAGCTGAGACCTGTTTGTCCATCAGCACTCTCCTCTTGGTAGCTTCAGGCACGTTTCCCTTCAGGTCCGCCGGGAGGCAGGCCATGGAATCTAACAGAGTAAGCTCTAATGGAAGGCTTCTCCCGTGGGCACGCTGAGATGCACAGATGATTAAGTAATTAGTTTTGTGATTGTTTGTGTGTTTATTTTTAAATATAAACCAAACATTTGGATGTTGTACTGCCTCCATGACCTTCTGTTGGCTTGATGCTCTGGTTGAGGACTTCCTTGCCCAGAGTAGACGACCATTTGGAAACCATATTGACTCTTTATTTAATTCTATCATAAGTTAAACACAAGCTTCCACATGTGCCTTTTGGTGAGAGAAAGCAGGCTCAGCGTGTTTTCCTTAATGAACCTTCTCTTCGGCTCCTCATTCTAACTGCTGACACAGATCACTATGCCTCCCTTCTGCCATCTCTTTAGGATAATAAATCTCCCTTTCTCTTTGAGAAAACTATTAATATTTAATTGGAAAAAACTCTTAAAATGTTAAGAAAATATTAAACCAAGCACTGAATAATGCCCAAGAGAGTGGGGAGCTTGATTTGTGCAATGAAGTTTAGTTGTTCATTTGCATTTTTTTCTAATAACGGTGACCTACTAAGTGGATCTTTCTCATGTTCCTTTTTAAAAGTAAAGTTGTATTGAGTAAGAGAATAAGTCACAAAAGGGAATGTCAGTTTATGTTTCTTTCGAAAGAACTCTTTGAAACAGCGCTTATTTGAACACATTAAATTTATTCCAAAAGTATTCAGGTCATGCATAATTAAATATGTAGCTTTTAGCAATTTTAGTTTTTCCAAGATATGCTGTATACCACATAATTCATACTTTTGAGTGAATATTACTTTTGTTCTTCCCGATTTCTCTGTAATTTGCTACTCAAAGGTTAATGTTATGCAAGTATTGAAAGTCTAGGTTTAGTGGAATTTTAAATGATAAAAAATGTTGTGTTTCAACACATACATTGTGAAAAAAAGATTTGGCAAAAAAATATGTTTAGAGGATGGTTCAAGTTTCATAAGGATTAAGGGCTATCTTAACATACGACATTTGATGTATTTTGTTGGTGGTTCTAAGTTATGTATATTGTGTAGTTATAAGTGAAAGGAAAGAGCCTAATGAGGGCTAGAAGCCCGTCCATGTTTAGGATCTGATTTTTTTCTCATCTACACAAAGTTCCTCCCATGTTTCATCAGGCATTCTTTAGGTCTGGTGATTTTTTCTTACTCACCAACATCCAGAATAGGATATGCAATACAAAGTATCTTCCTACATTAGGAATGATAACGACGGCAATGGAAATAATGAACACTTAGCTTGTGCCTATGTTCAGGCAGTATTTACCATATCTTTACACATGCGTATTCCTCTCTCTCTACAAGAAACAAGTGGTTTTCATTTTATCCTTTTTCAAGCGAAGAATCTCAGGCATAGACAGATTTCATAAGTTGCCTAACGTCACATGCCTAGTTAGAGGAATAGTAGATTTTTTAAACCAGGCACAAAGGCTTCCAAAACTGGCATCATCACAAACATGATATACTACGTCTTAAAATATTAGTTTACATATTTTATTGCCTAAAATTTATTTCTCACAAAAACGTGGTCTTCAGTGTAGGACAACTTACTAATTTATAGCCCCCGCCCCCCAAACGGAGCAGAGCAGCCTCGTCCTTTCCTGGCCTTTCGTCTCTATTCGATCCCGACAGTCACTGGAGGCTCGTAAGGATCTCGGGAAGCAGAGTGGATACTGATAAATTGACACAATGTGAGATGTTCCCAGAGGATAATTTCACATCATTTGTTATTTTAATGTTTATATGATAGGAAAACAATTTAAACAGTATCTCCAAAAATGAATAGTTTGGATGTATAGCATTATAATAAATGCAACTTTCTTGAAGTACTGTCACTCTTGAAATCCTTTTTTATTTCTTAATTAGGGATATCACAGAATTACCCTGAGTTCATTGAGAGAGCAAGAAGACAATGTAAGGATGGGCCAAGTTCTCATGTATGTATTATGTATACTCATCCGCCACTGACTAATGACACAGACTCACACCAATGGGAGCTCCCATGGAACTGAGTGGCACAGGCAATGCCACCAACCATATTTAAAAAATTGATTATCAAGCTCATGTGAGCATGCACACACACAATGTGTTTTTTTGTAACGTAGAAAAATATAGCATTGCATGAACCCTGATCAACTAGAAAAGATCCACACGCTTTCAACAATATGGCAAACAATATTGTTTTACCTCTGAAAGTTCAAAAACATCACAATCTGATAAAATCAAGAGATATTTTCACCCTAGGCAAAATATGGATTTATTTCAAAAGAGTTTAGAGGAAATTCACAATATCCGATAAAGCCAACCCCTTCCTCATTAGCTCTTGACTTTCAACCACTGTTTGAGAATCAAACTGATCTGAGATCAGGGTGGCCAGTGATTGAAACTCATGACCACCAGCGTGAGATCACTTGTTGGAAAAAGGTGTACTCAGGACCAAATCTATTAGGGTTGATTGGACCTAAGTTATTCGATGTAATGTGTTCACTCTGTAGTTGCTGCCTTGTGAATGTTTCCTATGGCTAAAATGCATGTTTCCTCCTTTGAGAGAGCTTACCTTTCACAGTCTGATTCCTAGCACTAGGAATTATTTGAATTCCTTTGATTCTTCTTTCACAAATACTTTTTAAAAGATTTTGCATTCTGACATTAACTGAAACAACAGCAAAAGTCATAATTCAGAAAGCGTTAAATATGGACTTTGCTTGGGTTGGGGGAAAATGTCTGATTAGTCCCAGCTTCTCCCCATTCTCGCCTAATTTCACTGCCTTTGCCCTCGCAGCCATATGGCTCTAGAACTCTTACTCATTTGTCTTTCTGGAAATGGAGACAAGTGAAAATGTGTACAACAGCCGATACAAGACTTCCAAAAACAAACCGATACGTATTTACAGGAGAGAATAGAAAAGAGTGTATCTAGGAAATGTGGGCAGGGGTAGTGGGGTGAGCAGCACTCAGCTCACACTAAGTTTTTAGGGAGATGATGGAATTCTGCAAAAGCAGGAGAGAAAAGGTGTGACAGGGTGACAAAAACTGGATTAAGGAGAGCCTCTGTCTTGGTCCATGAATTAGAGTTGCAGAAAGAGATGAAAGGAGAGGATTCTGGAAGACATTTATTTTCCCTTATAAAGGGAATTTCCTATTTGCATTTTCTGAGGGATCATATTAAAAATTCAAATTCTGTGTTTGCTCCTCCAGAATTGTCAAGAAACAGGCTTATTTGGATGCCCCTCCTTGGGTCTGTGGTGTGACGAGCCAATCATGACCTGCCTTATTATCTTTGGGCTCTAGAGTCTTAGATGCCATAGTCAACTGGCATACGTTACATCTAGATTTAGATCCATTTCAGTACTTTTTAACTGATGCTCCGAAAAAAGTATCCCAGATGTTGTTTCTATGTTAATAAACGTTTATGAGCAGGAGAGGGGAAGTATAAAAAGAAAGGCAGAAAAACAACCTTCAACAACGTTTCTTGAGGCAAGAGTTCTCAGAGCTTTTCATATGTTCTTCAACATTGCAAAGCTCTAAGGAAAATAAAATATGCCACACTGCTCAAAGATAAATATCAAATTATCACATCACTAGTGTGTGTGTGTGCGTGTGTGTGTCACACATGGCAGTAGCAGTATAAGAGACATACTTGCAAAATAGAGCTTTACTAGTGTTTAACTCAGCGTGTCCATGGTTTTCCTTGGTTGGCCACCAGGGGCGGGGTCCCAGAATACTGATTTATTTATAACGCTATTGTAATGAAGCAGCGGTCATGTAGCCCCTTCTGGGCAGGTGCAGTCATGATTCAGCCCTTTTCCAGAAAGTGGGGACAACTGGTCTCCGAACAGGGTCTTGCATTGATGTTCTTTGTCTTAGCCTCCAGGCGCCTCTGGAGTTTTTTTTATGCCTGAGGAACCAGTTTTGGAACTGGTTTCTGTTCTGTATAGATGCCCTTTGTCTTAGTCCCAGGGCAGCTCCCTCCTGATTATCTCCTGCCTCAGTGTGGTGATTGCTGGGGGAGGGAGTATCAGGGGACTAAATGGTGATGGAAACAAAATACAATAAAGATTAAATTAAAAAAAAACGATGTAAGCAAGTGTTATATTTTTGAAAATTTAATCTTTATTATTTTTTTTACATTACCTTTTAGTCCCCTCAATAATCACCACACTGTCCATGTCCATGAGTCAGGTACATGACACTTGAAATAGGAAGTAATTGGGAGGGAGTTCCTTTTTCCCAGGAGAGTTAGCCTGGGGACCTACTGCAATCAGAACTGCAAGGAGAGGCCGAGGTAGAGAATCTACTGTCTTTCTGGCCTGAAAATCTGGGGAACAGCATTCTGGGCAACTACAACAGCTGAAATTGGGGGAAGAGAACCCGTGAAATAAGCTAGTCAGAGGTGGGGAACACATCTCACATATACACTACTCTCACCAAACCCCTGGCTGGTCTCCTGGAGTCCGCCCTGTGGGGTAGATTCCAAGCAGCGCAGCTACATATGAAAGAATTGACCTAATATTTGAAATGACACGCAAGGGTTTGTGGTTCTACTACAACCAAATTAATTACCTGTCAAATGAGCTGCAACTCCAGTTGTTTCTATACCCTAAGTAAGGTGAGTAATGCTGCAGTACTTTAGAATGCAGGTGCTGTTTGAGGTACTGAGTTCATTTTTTAGGGTGTATACACAGAATAGGTATTCCTGGATCATATGTTAGTTCTGTTTTTAGTTTATTGAGAAAACTCCTTACTATTTTCCATAGTGGTACCAATTTATATATTCACACCAACAGTTATAAAGGTTCTGTTTTCTCCACATCCTTGTCAAAATTGCTCTCTTCTCTCTCTCTTTCTGTCTTTCTCTTTTTTTGTTTTGATAATAGTCATCCTAATGGGTGTGATATATCTTATTTTGATTTGGATTTATATTTCCCTGATAATTAGTGATGTTAATCCCCTTTTCGTGTATCTGTTGTTCATTTGTATGTCTTCCTTGGAAAAACATCTATTCAGGTTATGTGCCCATTTTTAAATCAGGTTTGTTTGTTTTTTTTGCCATTGAATAACATGAGTTTCTTATATATTTTGGGCATTATTTCATTTCATTCTTAGAGTTCGTGAATATTTTCTTGCAGTTCATTTTGTTGATGGTCTCCTTTGCTGTGCAGGAGTTTCCTAGTTTGATGTAGTCCCACGTATTTATTTTGGTTTTTGTTGCCCAAGCTTCTCATGTTCATGTTCAGACAAAGCTGAATCTGATTTCCAGAAGTAACATGCAGGCATAGAACTTTTGGGGCCTGGGAGGTGGACGTCATTACAACATACGTTCATGCCCTCACTTGTGGAATTCAACATCTTCACAACACATGCCAACAGGAACAGCACTAAATCAGCTACTGAATCAGTTACATACCTGTGGAAATTTGACACAGTTCTATTTGCCCAATGATGTTGAAAACATCATAAGTGGTGCTCCCAAGTCATATTTTAAAGTATAATCTTACATGAAACCTTTCTTGTCATTTCTCTCTGCTTGTAACTCCATGATAGGATAGCCCGATATGTGAGGAGGTGAGGAAAGGAGATTTCTCCCATGGCCCTTTTGACTTTACACCACACTGTGAGTCTCTAAGTTTACTTCCTTTGGGGAAATAAGAGGAAGGGCTGATGATGATATTTGCAAGCAACTTAATTTTCCTTTGTCACATTCTTGTGGAAGTTCACAGGAAATAATTATAGCTTAAGTCTCCCCACCACCCGTTTGGGATGAGAAAAGAAATGCTGACATTGTTTTTGCAATAACACACACTTGCTTGTGACTCTGAATGTCAGTTTTATTATCTGTAAAATGATAGGGAATGGAATCAATAATCTACCAGTAGCTTGCATAAAGTATTGTAATACCGTTATCCCTTAGTCATGATGATGGTAAATAGGACATTGATATAGGACATAAATATGTTGAGGATGTCACTGAACGGGTTTGTTTCTTCCTGTTATACCTGTGGTTCCTTCATGTGGGTGTTTATTTATCAGTCCTTCATGATGGCTGTCTGATAAATGAGGCCTTATGGTTTTGCATCCTCAAGAGTGACTTACATTTATGTTTTTCCCCTTAACATTTCTGCATAAAAGTATTACTGCTGCTAAACAATAACATAAAACTGCTTGACATAATGGAGAGTGCGGCTTTTGAATTCTGGCATAATGCGTCCTTCTGGCAAGGATCCTACGTTCTGGGGATTCCTCAGTTCAGTTAGGCCTGGGTACCCTGCTCTTAATTTGACTATGTTTTCTGCTGAAACTCCACAATTACAAAAAAAAAAAAAAAACAACTCACATATTGGGACTAAAATACTTAATATGATATGATATGTGAAAAAATTCATGAGTTTGATTGTTGGTAGTTAGGATTCTTTTAGATATTATTTCTGATGTTTATTAGAATATATTTAGATTAGCACGTGATTCTTCTATTTTGGGGCACTGATTTATTTCCTTATTATTTTCTGTTCTTTAAAAGTATGTCACTTTGTCCTGCTTCCAACTTCACAAATCTCTGATGAGGTCAGTGCTTCCTAAGTAGAAGACAATTTTATCCACTCTAAATGAACAATTAGCATAAATTCATCTTTCTTCCATAGCATGAATTCTCCATTTAGAGCACCATGGTCTATTTTAACATCTTCTGTACACTTCAGTTGCTTAAAGAACTCTGCATGCTATTATCCCAAAACGATTCTTGGCTTTCAGATTGCTGATCCTAATAAGATGGGCTTTCTTCATCTCCTGTATTACCATATCATACCTAATGAAATCAGCCTCAACCAATCAAATTCTTGGATGACTGACCTTTATGAACTGGTAATTCAGAAACATGATTTCCGAAGGCTCTGTCTTATAATGGAAAAAAGGAGTTACATAAGTAAGATTGCTTTTCATTGGCCAGGGAAGAAAAAGGTTCTCTGGAGGCCAGTCAAAATTAAGTTTCAGAATATGATAGAAGGGTACAGAAACAATGTGTACTCTTCCAGAAGATAACATTAATTCAGCTGCTTTAATTATGTGGCTTCGTGTCTATTGTCTCTACTTTATTATCTTTGGACAATACCCATGTATGCTTGAAAAATGTGATATAATATCTATTTTATTAATTGTATTAAATCTTTTGTAAGAAACCACATCTTTCTCCAAAGATGTTTCTTTCAGGAAACAGTAGGTCATACAATTATTCTTTCATCAGGCACATTTTAGATTTATTATGGAAAAGTCGCTATGAGGGCATCCAGGGAATATACCTGAATGCTTTACCAGGTACCTTCCCTTGTGAGACTCTGATATAGGCGCTGTTTACATAGTAACCAGAGGCCAAGTTTGTACTCTCAAGGGTGACAAATGGATTGTCACAGTATGCTTCTCACGGCAAGACAGGGGTGATCAATGCTTGCAATGGGGGATAATTCCTCAGCTCCGTGTCCCTCCAGCTCCTCTTGCTCCCAGTCATCAGGACACTGCTGTACACCCTGCTCTTCTTCCCCACTCATGTCCTAAGGCCGGGAGGTTTTAAGGCCAAAGTTCTCCTCCTTGTAGTCAGTTAAAAGCATAAGCCATTTTAATTAATTTCTTGCAGAGATTTTTATTATAAATTTCTACAAAGACCAGAAAAAAACTAAAAGAGTCAATATGGGGAAATTATGAATGTTTTATGATTTTTTAATTATTTATAGTTTATCAACAGATAGGAATATGGATCTGGTACTTTTTCTGCACTGCAAGTCAATCTTTAGGAGAGATACAATATCAGTATATACAAATAAGGTGTATCAGTTGTGATCCCAGAAGAAAATAGATGGTTCACTCAGACCCGATAATTGAAGGAAGGTTTATAAAAAGTCATTTAAAGAGGTGAATTAGGGGCTCTGGTCAGCTAGCTCAGTTGGTTAGAGCGCCGTCCCTATATACCTAGGTTGCGGGTTCGATCCCTGGTCAGAGCACACACAGTAGTCAACCAATGAATGGATAAATAAGTAGAACAACAAGGTAAGATTTCTCTCTCTTTCTCTCTCCCTTCCTCTCTCTAAAATCAATAAATAAAAAATAAAATGAAATAAAGACATGAGTTAGAGGCTTCTACTTTCAGAAAGATGCAGTAGACATACTTTTCTCTGTTCCTCTCACTAAATGTAGCTGATAACTCCAGACATCACTTAAGGAATAAACATGGAAGCCTCTGAAAGATGAAAGAAAACACACTAACTACAGACCTTGGCACCTAAGGAAAATGCAGTGACCAGCTCCTTTGGTTGGTTGGTTGGTTGGTTGGTTCTCTTATGTCCTAGACATGGAGCAGAAGAAGGCAGAAAGCCCCAGGTGCCAAAAGGCGTCTGAAAGTCTGCTTTTCTAGTCAAAGGGCCAGGAAAAGGTAGTTTAGCAAAACAACAACCCACTTAGGCAATAACTGCTCTAGTTCAGCCAAACATCACAAGAACAAACAAAAAACAAATAAACTTTGGCCCCACCTCCATCCAGATAATTCCCAGTAGGAAATTGAGACTTCCACCCTGCCAGGCACCAGGCAGTAAGCAGTCATCCTAACCCTACTGCCAGAGCAGAGCCAGAGAAACCCGTGGGCAGCTGAGGCTCTCACCACCACCTGGTAATAAGGAAGTCCGCACTCACGCGCCTCTGGGCTTCCTCTGACGTGCCCCCGTGCTGAGTGGCTGTGGGCCTCCTTGGCCACAAGTGGGGGTGCAGTCCCTGCTTGCCTACATGACTGCTCACATGCCACTCCCGGCAGTAGGGTAAGAAGCCTCGTTAGGGGCTGGCAGGGGTAGAAGCCCAGGTTCTCTAGAACTTTCACTGTTACCCTCCCAACAAAGTAACCACCACCCGCTCCACTGCCAGTAGTCTCAGAGGTCATATGGGAGCAGTAATAGCAACTGAGCCCCTTGGAGAAGGGTGGGGTGTAAACCTGAAGGGAAAAATGGGTTTCACGACATGTATAGACTTTGGAAAATCTTGACATTTCCATTTTGGGGACAGATTTGCTCAGAGTGATGCTTCTTGAAATTGTTACCCAGAAGTCTTGAATATGCTCATAGCTTCTAGTTGCAGGTAGCCAAACTCAATTTTCTTGCCTGAAATGGGAAATATTAACATCAGTTTCTAGTACTGTAACAAAAAATAAGTAAGAAAACATAATTAAATCACTTAAAATATTACGTGGAATAATGTAAGTACTCAATTGTTTTTCCTCTCTTCATGCTTCCTTGGACCGCTTCTCTTTGCTTGTCTCTTACTTACTCAGAATTAGGGGAATGGAAATTCAGTTGCCCATCTAATGAAACATCTGTGCTTATTTCTGTGCTGTCCCTTTTAGGTCTGGCCTTCGAGTATGTATGTCTGTACATACTGACAGGCATACTGTTCACAGAACTGAGGCCCCTACACGTAATGAGGGAGATGCTGAGGTGAGGATAGACTGGCTGCTCAGAGACTCAGCGATGGCAGCTCATCTGTAGGGGAGTTCAAGGTCTGGCTCTGTCTTTGCATGGAAAACACAAAAATCAAAACACCTGACAGTTCCCCACTTGAGTGGAACCTCATATAAATGTAGCAGGGAGAGTGTGTATAAAAAATGGTCAAGGAAGTGAGAGGCAGAAGCCACAAGACACTAGCGTGTGAAAGAACCAAAGAACAAGTAATAGTTATGATGAGAAGTATGGCTGGCTAAGTTTCCAGTGATGGGGACCAAGAAAATGACCATCAGATGCACTGAAGGAAAAATTATTGATGATCTACTAGGAGGCTGTTGAGCTAGAAGTTACATGAGATTATATAAGAATCAATACCGCCAAAGCAGTAAACATTAATGTTTGTATATTAGCTGTGTAATTTGTGAGGACGATGGTGATAATGAAAATAATGGTGGTGATTGTATGAGAAGGCAAGAGTTGGTTTATTCTTATAGCCTATACTGATCTGCTGATCTTTTCGCTCATATTGGTGTTTGTTACTATGGTAACTGAAGGAGATATGGAGTACCAGTTTTAAAGAGTACACACTGAAAATTGGGATTCATCACAAATGAATATACATTTTTCTTATTTTATGTATTTATTTTTCTTCAAAAGTTATTGACCGAATGTGTTTTACTCATACTGGACTTCTGTCATGCAATGTAAGCAGCTGAGGATTCAAGGTGTGTTTTACACTCTTACCAGTCTCGTTTTATTTTGGGAGGTGGTATGTATATTTGGGGGGGCATTGGATATTTCAAGAACTTTTAAGTGTTAGAGCATGTATATGGAAATTTGGGGTAAGAGGCCGTTCAACAAATTAAGACTAAGAAAAGAATCAAGTGGGGGTACATTCACAATTATGCAGAAGTCTGGTGGGTTGAAAAAACCAATTCATGTTACTGTTTTATTTTTATACTTTATTTTTGGCTGTATTTTTCCATTACCATTTATTTCCCTTATACCTTCTTTCACCTCCACCCACCCCTCTCATCCAAAATCACCACACTGCTGTGTCCATGAGTCCTTGATGATTCATGATAGTATTTTAACTATTTATACAACCTATCAATTTCTGCATTAACAAATTCAACCATTCACTCAATGCACGTGCACTGTGAACAAGCACTCCTCTGGTCTTTAGGGAATAAGCTTCTTTATTGAGCTTATATAGTCTGAGGGACAATGACATTAAATGAATGTCTAATGTAGTGATAAATTCTATGAAGATAAAGTGAGGAATGGGTTCAAATAGCCCTTTGGAGAAGATGTCATTCACTGGTTATCTGATTAAAGGGAGGGAGGGGTATGTGTCAGGGTTTCAGGGTCCTGTCCACAGAGACCCTGATGTGGACATGGGCTTCACAAGTTCAGAAGCAGAAATACAATGAGTGTGGCTAGGGATGAGTAGGAGATCAGGGTGGTTTCAGGGCACAGGGTCAGAATGGCATTCAGGGACCATATTATACTTGATCTGCCAGGCTCTGTATGGAACTTGAATTTTATTTTGAGTGTGATGAAAAACCGTTGGAGGTTTCTGAGCAGGTAAGGAACATTATCGGATTTATATTCAGAGGGGTTCACGCTGGCTACCAACTGGAACACATAGTATAGGGTGGTAAAGGTGGAATCAGGGACACTGTTGGGATATTAAATATTCCAGGCAAGAGACTATGGTAGATTACACCAGGACATAGGTGAAGGTGTTGACAAGATGACCTCTTCTGTACCTGGTATGAAGCGGGAATCCAGATTTTCTGGCTGATGAGATGTTGGTGTGAGGAAAAGATAGGAGTCATATTCACCGTATTTTTAGGACTATAAGACTCATTGGACCATAAGGCGCACCTAGGTTTTAGAGGAGGAAAATAGGGAAAAAATTTTGAAGCAAAAAATGTGGTAAAATATTTGATAACCTGTGACCCTGCTCCACCGCCGCCCCCGCCCCCAACAGCGAGCCAGGTAAGCTACAATCGGACTATAAGACGCACCCCCCATTTTCTCCCAAATTTGGGGGGAAAGGTGCATCTCATAGTCCAAAAAATACGGTAGATTTTAGGCATGAACAATATAAGGAAAGGCAGTGCCAATATCTAGCCACTCCCCAGAAAGTCACATTCTTATTGTGCCACTAAATTGGGTGATAATTCCTGCTGAAAATCAAAATCATGCTGTGACTATGAAAGGATGCAATTTATTTTCCTGAGTTCCTACATTACACAGAAGGGCAATAATCCTCACATTATAAAAAGTGAGTTAAATTTGTCAATTGGGCTTTCATTTTTTATACCCTTTTGAAGTTTAGCTTGATGTTTAAACTCAGACGCTTAAGAGACCCCATTTTAGATTCAATAGTTCAAGAGTTCGTGGTAGTATTTTAAGATCTTAAAAAAACATGAAGAAAGTTCTAAAATCTATTATCTTTTTATACTGCCTAATAATTATGACTATGACTCATACAAATCAACCTTTCAAGTATCTTGTCATAAAATAAAGGACAAGTCACAGAGTGTCTTAACAAGAAGTTAGTAAAGAGAATAAATGCATAATACTGCAGCTTTCATTTGGCTTAAGTTTGCAACCCTCCAAATTTATCATTAAAGTTAATTTCTGATAATATGTCCTAAAACTAGTCTTTTCAAGTTAATCTTCACCTTATAGTTCACACTAAATTCTGGAAATGCTTTTATGATGCATATAAAATGGTTATGAATCTATGGTAATTCTACCCCTGGTTTTCATTCAAAAATCAGAGAGGTGGGGTAGGGTGATTTACATATGGCCGTATAATTATCCTGGCAAAGAGATTCAGAAAAGACAGATCCCAGCTCAGTGTAAAATGAGACAGAAACGGAAAGGAATGGCACACCATGTAGCTTTAATAATCACTTCATCATCAATTAGTGTCATGAATAAATTACCCTCTTAAGTGAAAAATTATAGACAGACGACCAAATCTGGCAGTAGCTATCTTCTGCAAATAAAGTAGAAATACTGTATTTGATTAGCTTCAATTTTAAGGACTTTTATAAAAATAGGATTAAAAAAAAAGACAGTTGAGTATAAAAACATCCATCTGGCATGCATAAGGCCATACCTACCAAGGCACCAGGTGTTAGTCCCAGGGAAATACCTGAAACACTTATTAATTGCATTCTGAAGTCTTTCTAGAAAGATTATTTTTCTTATTAACCTTGTTTGCTTTGAGATGGTTTCACGGAAGTATGAATGAATGAGAACATACAGAGCACCTTAATTTTTCTTAGATTGTATCTTGGTGGTCCATCCTGATTACCTGCCGTTTTCTATCTTTGCAAAATGGGAATACTCAGAGGCAGTAATGAATATTGGACATTTAGAATGCCCTAATTATAATTTTTATCTTACATTCATACACATGCACAGCTTTGAATACTAATCAGTGTACACAACTCAGCACAATTAAAAGCGAAAGACTTATCTATAGTCTTTCTGGTTCCATTCAAGTCCTATGTATTCTTTCCTTCCTAGATCCTTTCTTTCTCTCAGTCTCCTTTATCCAATTCTGCCTTCTCAGGGCTCAGCCTATTATTATTCAGGGTCCTTAATATAATTGAACAATGATCTATTCAGCCAGGTCTACCGCTGTTATCCTCAGCTTACAGGGGAGGAAAGTTGGGTGAAAAGAAGGTAGATACCTTGACCAAAATACCAGAGATAGTAAGTGGAAGAAGGGGATCAAAACATGGGGCTCTCACTCCCATCTCAGTCTATTTCAAGTTTCCCCATACTGTCTTCAAAACTGCATGGTGCCTGGCACGTTTTTACCTGACAGATGCTCGTGTGAAAAGGATGCATATAGATATGCCCCTGACGATACTAGGCAGTTTCGTGCTAGGACTGAATCCAAGTGAATTTTGATGGACCAGTTCCATATGAAATGCATTGTTTTAGAGATCCACAGAAGGAAACGGGGGTGCTAAGAATCCAGAGAACTCAGAGTGGCTTAGACAGAAGTAGGTAAGTGCATCACACGAACACCTGTGTTACTCTCAAACCTAACCCTTCGCGCACAGTAAATGCCCGCCAAAAAGCTTCCCTTCTGTTCTAGGAGCCTGTTCATTTTCAGTTCAATATTTTGAGTGTCTGTCACTCTATCTCTGAAACACTGAGCCCCGTCCATCAAATGGCTCCTTCTGGTCATTCAGGCCCTCACACGAAAGTCACCTTTCACTGGCATGTTCTCTGACTTCTTTAGCTAAATGTCACCTCTCTCCCAATGGCCTGGTGTTGATTCCTTCCTTGTTGTCTTCCTCATAGCGCTTTTAAACATCTGAAGCAGTGATCGTGAACCTTTTTCATCTCACGGCACACACAAACTAATTACTAAAAATCTGCACACACCAAAGAAGATATTTTTTGCCAATCGGACAAAAATAGGTATGCTTTTGATTCATTCACACCAGATGGCTATTGTTGTGTTGGCTGTTGTCATTTTTTTTTATTTGACAATCTAAGAGAAAACAGGTCAGTGCTGCTGACTAAATAGTCAGGTATTGCATGTTTTAAAAATTCCTTAGGCACACGGGTGGAAAATCGCTGATCTAAAGTAACTTTCCTTATTTGTTTATTATTGTTTCTCTCACTAGAATTTTGGTTCAGCAGGGGTAGTTTTTAAAATTTGCTTGCAGGTAAAACCCTAAATTAGAAATAAAAGCTGTCATATAGTAAGTGCTCAATGAATATGTAGATGAAAGAAATGATGAATATTGAGGTGATATATGGAAAAAAACCCAGTGTGTTCAGAGAAAGAACAAAGTAAGAAGGACCACTCTGTGCATTGTGGGAAGTTGTATGTATGCATTATTTAGGAGGTTCTGAGACCTTTGTAAGGTAAGAGTTGCATAATAATTTTCAAATACCCCATTGGCCATTTGCTTAATTTAAGAATGAACTGTTTTCCTATTCTAAAATTAAACTTATAATTTAACTTGAGAAAATAGACTGTGTTTCAAGAATATTCCTCCAAATAGGTGCCGGCTAGGTTTTCCAGATACATTAAAATGTGTCCATTTTTAACATAACACTTTCATTCTCGAATCTATCAAATCTGACTCTGGAAGTCATTATCAGTTGTCCTCATTCCTCCCGACAGCTGTTTTTTATTACCTCCTCCATCAGTCCCAATCATCTACAGCAGCTAGAAAGTTCTCTTTAATTCCTGAGATTCAAGACACAAAGTGGAATCTTAAATACAAAATTTTGCTTTCCCTTTTTTCTTATAATTTTTTTCTTTTCTTTTTCTTCCTTCCTTTCTTTTTTCTTTTTGTACCTTGTTTCTGAAATTGTTTTTATTATCAACAGCATCAAGATTTGTATAACTCTTCATTTTCAAAGCTTGGTTTCAGCTTTGGGATATTTTTAAGCTTTGAAAGTTGATTCATTGTAGACCACACTGTATAAAACTAGTTAATGGCACTATGGCTTGCTTACTCAATAGGTAATTTAGTTTTCTCAATTTATCCCTGGGAAATATCTCTTTTGGAAACATGTGCCTTTCAATAGGGGGATATACCTCTCCATTGGGGTTTTCCTTTATATGGCCTGATAGGAACTCTTTCCAAATTTAGAAAATCAATGCATTATCCTTTGAAAAGTTCTTCATAGAGTTCTAGGGCTTTTGTTGAATTGATTGGATTAATGTCAAGGGAAGAGGATATGAATGTCTATACTTATGGCCCTTTGCTGCTTAGAAGTCAGAGATGATTGGAAACAATACAGATTTTCCCTTTCTATAATCCCATTTTCAATTTTGAATTTAATAACCCACTTGACATGTTACCTGAGGTTCTTTATTAATCTCTCTAAACCATCATTCTTTAGCTCATACTGTGAAAACACTTCACAGGATTATTGGGAGGATGAAATGGGAAAAATAAATATTACATGCGCTAAAAACATTCATTTTTACTTTTTATAAAGGATGATGTGGATAGTTTAGTGTAGGAGACCGTTCTGCGTGGCGTGGGCCCAGCTCCCACTTGGAGATGCACAGGACCCACGCCCACGGATAGGTTCTCCCGTGGGGAATCAGGCCTGCAATGTGCCTAGGCTGCTTTGAGTCTTGCTCTTGCTAAAAAACTCCCTCACCCTGAATTGAGGACATTTACTGCAAAGTAACTTCCTAAAATCCTTGCTAAACCTTCCAAGGATGAGTGTAAGGGGTTCTACCACTTTTGCCTTTTCATTTGCAAATATCTCTCTTCTGTGATGTGATTAGCAGCATTGACCCCTTTGTTTTCTGTAAAAGGTAACCACCTAAAGCCAACCTGTGCATAGTAAATGAGGACCATCATGTCATGTGCCCAGAGATAGAAATAAAGGCCGGTCACAGCAAGGGCCATAGCTTTTGCTCCTCTTGAGAGAAAAGCCATGCTGTCCCTTTTCCTCCACCAGACTTGGTAACCTGTGTGAATGTCTCATTTCATCCATAATGTCTCGGACACTGTGGGCCGGTGTCTGCATCAGTTTAGCGTCATTGAAAGAAATACATACTCATAAAAACATCTAACACATATACACACACACTCACACTTACATGTGTACACAAACACAACAAATGTAATTTGGATAACAAGATTTTTATTTTCTTTTAATTTTCATTGGGTTTATTGGTTCATAAAATTATATAGGTTTCAAGTGCACAATTCTATAATGCATCATCTGTATGTTATATTGTGTTCACTACCTAAAGTCAAGTCTTGTTGCTTCACCAGTTATTCCCGCTTTACCCTCTCCCACCTCCCTCTTTCCCCCCTTTCCCTCTGTTAATTACCATGCATAGTCTTCGTCCATAAAGTCTTTCTTAACTGAATGCCTTCACCTTTCTCACCCAGTCCTCCCAACACCCTTCTCTTTTGACAGCTGTCAGTCTGTTGTCTATATCTAGGAATCTGTTTCTATTTTGTTTGTTAGCTTATTTTGTTCATTGGATTCCATATGTAAGTGAAATCATATGGTATTTCTCTTTCTCTGACTGGCTTATTTCACTTAGCACAATACTCTCCAGGTCCACCCATGTTGTTAGGTAAGTTTTCTTTCTTTTTTATGGCTGAGTAGTGTTCCATTGTATAAATATTTCCCCGATTTTTTATCCACACATCTACTGATCAGCCCTTGGGCCGCTTCCAAGTCTTGGCTGTTGTAATTAGCACTGTAATGACACAGGAGTGCATGTGGTCTTTTGAATTGGTGCTTCAGGTTCTTCATCTATATTCCCAGCAGTACCAGCTCTGAGTCATGACACAGTTCCATTTTTAATTTTTTGAGGAAACTCTGTACTGTTTTCCACACTGGCTGCATCAGTCTGCATTCTCACCAACAGTGCACCAGGGTTCCCTTTTCGCCACATCCTCGCTAGCATTCATTTTTGTGGAGTTATTGATTATAGGCATTCTGGCAGGTGTAAGGTAATATCTCATTGTGGTTTTAATTTATATTCCTCTGATGATTAGTAACATTGAGCATCTTTTCATATGTCTGTGGGCCATCTGTATGTCCTCTTTGGGTGTCCATTCAGGTCCTTTGCTTATTTTTTAATTGGATTGTTTTCAGTTGGTTCTTAAGTTTATCAATTAGACTTTCATCAGCCTTCCTCTTTTTCACGATTGCCCTATCTTATCATGTAACATTCAGGGGGCAAGTTCAGGTGCTTCTACTTTTCAAGGGGAGATGGTCACTATTACAGTGTTATTAAGTTTTTAGAGTACAGTGTTTAAGTGAGTGTATTGCATGTAGAGACCTATGAGGCCATGCTTCATGAACATCACTGTAAGTGGAGATCAGCGTTCCTCTGCAGACACCTGAGAAAGAAAGAACTAGGTATGGATTTCAAGTGGAAGGTTTCAAAGTCAAGGAGGAGTCATTTGCTTAGGGAAAGACCTCTGTTATAAATAGAGACTAGAATTATCAAAGGCACATATATTTGAATAGAAATGTTGGAATTTGAAAATACTCATTTTTACCTTGTCTTTTAAATTACAAATGCTTTTTGCCTAAGACCTGAGCTATCATAGTCTGGTAAAGTGAAATTGTTAACCAGCTGAAATTATTTCAAATAGATGTTTATTAGCAACTGATGTTCTCTGGATGTAATATTCTGAAAGTGAAGGTTAACACATAAAATCCTATGACAGTGATCTGTGAGGAATAAGGTTGGTCTCTTGTGAATGAAAGGTTGGATGGAAAAGGACATATTGAGATTCCTACCTGATAGCGGAGGACAGAGAGCCAGTTGAATGAGAATTATAAAATGGATGTTCACATTAGAAAGAAAAGATAGGCTTGACTTAGAGGTGTTCAATGTTATTAGCAAACCCAAAGAAGGCAGATAAAGACAACGAAGAAGGAGAGCAGTCCAACTGACTATCAGTCTCACCTGAGATCACCTTCCAAAGATACAAATCACCTTAGAGCTTGGGCCTCCCTTATCTATGCAAATTAGCTGTTACACTGGCCCATTTGTATAGGTCCTGTGTTTATTTCCTTCTGTTTCACACTTTATAAGTGTACTGCAATATTTTAAGTTGAGAATACTTTGTTATTTCAATGACATATACTATAATACATAAGAAATAGATGTTATTTAGATATTTTTATGTAAATGATTATTTTAATATTTTAACAATAAATTACCTTGAAAGCATTTCTGGACTTACAAATCTTGTAAGGGTGCTCAAACTTTTCAACATTAATCAAATATAGGTGGAAAAGTAGCCATAAGTAGCTGTAGAAAAGCCTTTGATGTAAAAGATGATATTGGGGAAGTCATCATACAGAGGGAATTTGTGTTCCATGAGGAATAGAACTTACCTGTCAAATCTTTTTTCACCCCTGATAATCTCAATTTAACATTCATTCATTCAAAACATTTTGTTATCCATTTCCTTATGGATATCATTGTTTAGAAGGGAATATATACTTTAGATAGAAATATATAATTGTCCAATTTTGATTTTAACAAGTACAAAAAATTAGTACAGGTGGTGTTAGAAAATAAACCAGGTAAGTAATCTTGTTTGACCATGAAAGGGCATTTAAGGTGAACTTTGAAGTACACATATGTATTTTTCAAATACAGGAGTGTATTTTTCAACTGTGTGTGTAGGAAAGGACATAGGGAAATAAGTTTAGTCAGAATGCACAGCATGTTTAAAACCTTAATCTAGGAAAATTAATAGTTGTTGTAGTAGGCTACCTGAATGGATACTCAAATAGCTGTTGCACAGAAAAATAAGGAAGAAAAAGAATCTGAGAGGGTCTCATAAGCATGGTGAGGAGTTTGCATTTCATTGGAAGTTTAATGGGAAGTCATTGAATAATGTTAAAGAAGAGAGTGATACAATCAGAGCTGAATCCAATAAATTCTATTCATGATCAATTGGCAGTCATTTCTGCTCTCTGTTTCCATTTCCTCATCTGTAAAACGAGAACATATGGTCATTTTTAATGGTTGCATTTTTATAGTCTATTATGCTATAGACTCTTCCCTGGACGCACACAATAAATCAGCCTATCGTGGAACTGGGCATTTTATGAGTCATAGAGGAGATATGACATTTAAATTTCATTCAGATCTGGCCATTGGCACAATGAAGTGGGGAAAGCACGGGGCAGGAATCGAGGCTTCCCGTTCACTGGCCTGTCAGGAACTTGGAAATAACTCGCAAAGTCCTAAGTTTTTCATTTGTTAAGTGGAAGGACAATACCTTACTGGTAAATTTCTTCACATGTGAAGTGATCTCTTTTAATGGCTTAACTTATTACCTTCTCTGAAACATGTGAAAATGCAATTTAATGTCCAATGGAACTCTTCCCCCTTTAATCCATCTTTCCGTAAATGACTATTATTTGTCATGACGGGTTTCTGGTCATGTCTTGTAATGGGATCATGTAAGAAAATATGACTGAGTATTGCAAAACTGAGAATGCAACTAACTGGGAATTAAAGATGTATCATTTAATTTATTCAAAAATATCTATTCAGTGCAATCACTATGCTACACATTGTATCAAGCACTGAGAATAAAAAAATCCATAAGGGTTGTTAGTTCCTAGCCTTCAGTAGCTCAACAGTCTGCAGTAAGAGCATCATTTAAAAGAGACCCATAGAACAATTTAAAATTTTTTTAAGAGTTTATAGATGGGGGAGCACAAGTCAGCATGGAAGCTGAATGAGCAAATACAACACGCGGCTTCACGGGCCAGGATTTGCGGTCTGGCAGTAAGACCATTGAGACAGGTGGGAGCTAATGAGTTGGTGGAAAGGGTATGTAAGGAATTTAAGACTCAGGGAGACTGATGGATACAGAAGGGATGTTACTGATTTTGGGTCACTGAGGATAAGGGCCAATGATTCTACTTTGTATCTATTTCTAGAAAGAACAAAGTCGTGTGATCGCAGGCATGCCAGGTACAGTCTCTGATTCCTGATCCGTTAGACGGGATGCTAATATAATTCTCACATTACTTTTGTGAGAATGAAATGAAACAACTTGTGCAAGTACTGACATACAAGTCTTGGTAAATCAAATTCAGTGTGGCGTTGGGGTGGTGAGGTTATATGCTGCATCCATGTGAGGATGGGGCGGAGAGGGGTTGGGGGGAAGCAGTCTCAGAGGTGTACACCAAAACGTCACTCTTACTTTCTCGGGGTCTGCTGCGTAAACAGACAACGGTGTGTTGCTGGCCAGAGGGAAGTGGGGAGATGGGCAAAGTGGGGAAATTGGGGACATCTGTAATAGTGTCAACGATAAAAATAAAGTTAAAAAATGGAGGGATGCTCTCATTAATACCATGTCATAACTTTGAGCTGCAGTAGTGATCTGTAAGTATTCTTATTTCCAAGCTAAGCTGCAGTTACCTATTTCAGTCTGTGAAATATCTAGCTATCATTTCTCTCCCTTGGAAACCTCTAAGATTAGTGTGATATGATAGGTACCGTATTTTTCAGCCAGCCAAAAAGACTTTGGCTCCATATATAGCTTAGTCATTAATTGCTGGTTTTATTATATACACATCACTTATCCTATCTGAGTGTACAGTTTCCCTATCAGTAAAATAGATATAATAATGCCAAATTTGCAAGGATGCCAGAATAATTAGAGTTAGCCAGGCTATTCACACAAAATAGACTCCCTATAAATTAAAAGTGTGATAGTACCAACAAAACAAAACAAAACTAATTGGTTTGATTAAATGTGGGGTGGGTAAATGCAGTTAGTGTTCATCTTAGTTATCACTGTATTTTCAGTGCCTTACTCATACTCAGTCTCAAGAAAAATTAGGAAAACAAGTATTAGAATAATTGAACAGTAAAATAAAGAGTTGTATAATGAATTTAATGAGGAAATTGAAAAGTACATAATAATCAGACTATCTACATTTGTCCACTATAGACAAGTCTAGAGAAATATCAAATCATATCCAGCGAGTTAAATTTAAACCTAGTTAAGAAACAGTTGGTAGTGCTAAAGTATATAGACTATTAGTAATAGATAGAGATCTTTAGATTCAAAAATATTTAAAAAATCAGAGTTTCATGTTTTCTGTATAGTTGTAGGGAGCTAAATTGTAAAAATTAGTGAGAAATCAAAAGGGACTGAGTCACCAACAGAAGAGTATTGATTGTTGATGATTTCCGCTAACACAAAAGTACTTGACCTCCTGCTGATGAAACTTTGTGGTTTAGTAAGGGCTTTATTGAGATATAGGTGAAGGTTCCATTCAGGAGAAGAAAAAATAATGTGAAGAGGTTTACACTGTTTATCTGATATCCTTCTTTGTACCTAAATCAATCTCCTTTCAATAATTTTAGGACACACAAAAAAATTTTATACTGCTTTTTTAGGGTTAAGGAGTATAATCATCAAACTCAATAAATATCTTGAAGTCATGATTAATAGAATAGTTATATACAATATTGTGATTTTGCCTAATAACGTTGGCGTTGGTGATGGCTACCACAATGCACTAATGATCTCTTTTCCTGTTACCATAGTTCACATTACTTAGTTACTTAATCTCAGTTTCTCTGTTTTCCGTACACAGTGTCCCCCTTCCTCTTTGTGATTGCTCGCTGGCAGTTTGTCTCGGTGGCGTACTTTGTTTGGAAGCTGTATACGACTATACCACGTATCTCAGTCAGCACACCTCTTTCTGGAACTATCCATCTTCACAGTGATGTGAGGGAATGTGCTATTTCCTGCCTTTAAATCCTGCTGGAGCAGTTCTAACCCAGGGTGATTTGTGCTGTGAAAGCCCAGGGAGAAGATTTATAGGACTTGCTTCACCAGAGAACTGTGTCACATCTAATTATGTGCACTGAGCCCTGAATACTGGGGGGAAATGTCATTGAGGAGTCACGATGCCCCCTTTCACTCCTGGCCTTACCTCCAGGTAGCTGTGGGCCCGTCCAGCCACCTGGACTCATTAGGGACCATTTAATGAATTTTTGGAGCTGAAGAGTTCTTCAGAAGTGCCTCAGGGGTCAATAGGTAGGGTGCCTCAAATACTGCAGCATGGCGTTATGGATCCACACACCGACTTAAACTGAACCAACTTGATTTTTCTCACCCTATACACTTGGAATTCACATAGAATTTTAATTGAACAAAGAACTGATCAACGTTGATACTCTCAGACTTAAAATAGGACAGAAAATCCCAGGTTTTGAGACTATTAGATCCCCCAATGATCTTAGATATAATTTAAATATGGAACGGAAATTATAAGCTACCGTAGGTTCAAAGCTTTCATCTTGCTACTGACTTTTGGGAGTGCTGTGTGGAAGAAACTGAGTTATTGTATGACAAGCCATTCATGGAACCTTGAAAGGGGGAAGCTTTATATTTGTTGACTCTAATATTAGGTGACAAATGTGAATCTCTAAGCAACAAATCAATTTTTCCAATATCTAATAATGACTGGATAAGATTAGTGGTAACATGGAGAATAATTTTACTTCCCTAGATCATTTTAAATAAGCAATCTTTGTGATATTAAGAGCAAACACATTCATTATTTACGCACTACTTAGGGAATAGTTGAAATGCTTGCTTTTACATTATTATTATTAGATTTTAAAGAAGTGACCAGGCCAAGAGGAGCAAATTAGAGGAGAAAGGAAGAACACTCCTGATTTCATCCTTCAAACAACGTACAGGGGCAACACTTTGTGCCCTAAATAGAGACAGAGAGCTTGCAGGGCACAGACTCTATGCGAGGCAGCATTCACAAGTGCTGCTTACCGTCTCTCAAAACCTCTCACCAATGACTGCTGGAAACAAGTGTCTAAGACCCAGCCCTCTTGCTCTTTCAGTGGGATAGTCCTGAGGCACATTCTCTACTATTTTTCAGTTTTTTAAAATGTGATTGATCTCTATTTGCTCATAATAATACCTGTACCCCTAAGCATCTTTAATCCACTTACTTTCTTCTCCTTTGTCGTTCCCCCACTCTTTACGGAGGTTTCCTGTGTTCACTTCCCAGATTAACTCCTTGTGCTTGCACACGTACCCCAGAGCCTTGTTTCTGAAACCCTATGAATTTAAGATACCCAGTTGCCAGATGATGCAGTTGGGTTCCCAATCCTGCTTCCTCTAACTCAGAAGCCCACTCTTTGTCCACTCTGCTGTCTGTACATAAAGAAGAAAGACAGTCTTTCATTGCGTTTACATGTTTTTAGACAAGGTGATGTGTTCCTGAAGTTGTGGTTTCAATTTTAAATTTATTTTCAGAATTGAACACTCTTTTGCAAAGTGTTACGATAAAAACACACCTGGGCTTATTAAAAACATGGTAGCATGACAACATTCGCAGGTGGGTTCTGCATTATACTGCCTCGCTCAGTAAGAGAAGGGAGATGTCTCTGACCATCTGGAGCATCATATTAGCTCCCATACCACAGGCCTACCTTCCATCATTGGAGCCTGATGCGGGGGCCTTCTCAGTGGGCGGGGCCTTGCAGGGCAACTTACAACAGAGAACCCAGGGAGTTTGTAATTGGCTGGCAGCTATCATGTGCAGTGAGCCGTCTTTAAGAAGTTCCATTTGAAGGAAGCTGGGGCCACAGAAGGAGTTTGGTTCGAACAATTTTAGATCTAAAATTTAAGTGATAAATTAAGTTACAATAATGATAAACCATATGAATACGTAGAAATATTGTCCTAAACCAAAGCCCTAACTTAACAATATGGGATTTTAAAGTTATTTTAAAACAATTACTTTTCCATATTAAAAATTATGTAACTATACTGAAAATTTTAGAAGAGTAGAAGACATATAATACATGATTCCATTACTCATTCATACAAAATAAGATAAAATAAATAATATAAAACACTAGTAACAGCCATTAGGTTTATGTGTGGGTTAATCTAAAGTTTATACCAAAACAGTTTATATTATATTCTATCTTTTAGCGTGTTGATTTTAATCAATATTAATTTTGCTTTTTTATTGTTGTTATTTAACATGAGAATGCCCTGAAAATTTCACACTGACCCCTGACACATATGTTATAAACATTTCTTAGGTTAACTGAAGAAATGCTGAATGAAAGTTAGCCCTGGGTGGTGTGGCTCAATGGATTGAGCATCAGCCTGTGAACCAGAGTCAGTGGTTCGATTCCCAGTCAGGGTACATTCCTGGATTGTGGACGAGGTCTCCAGTTGGGGGTGCACGAGAGGCAACCACACACTGATGTTTCTCTCCCTCTCTTTCTCTCTCCCTTCCCCTTTCTTTAAAAATAAATAAATAAATATCTTTAAAAAACATTATTCTCCTTTTCATCTTGTCTGTCCTTGCTGTTTCCTGTATGTGACTCATTAGGCTCCTCATCGTTTAGACTCCCAGTGCTGGGTGAATTCATGTCTCACAGGCTCCTGGTGAAGAAGATCCGAAACAGTCCACAGTCCACAAGAGGAGTGACAGACACGTGAACGTGTTTGCACTCCCAGCCCTCCTGTCTCAGGTTTTCTGTTCCTATTGCTATTCCCTTAGCTCAGCCTCCTCTCCAAGTTCCTGCTACTTTCACTGCCAAGTCTGCAGTCTTCTCTGGCTGATCTTCAGCATCAACCCAGAGAGAGTAGAAACTATAGAATGTCTTCTACAGAAAGCATACAGTCACGTAGTTTTTGAGTCAAGTAAGCACATCCAGGATGAATTCCTAGCTCTGCTATCTCTCAGCTGTGTGAAACTGAGAAGTAGCTTAATGATTCATATCTTCAGTTTTCGTCCCTATAAAATGGGGACACTCACACCTAATTGGTGAGGGTTTCTCAGGACTCATGATGACATTTGTTCAGTACCTAGCAGAGTGCCTCTGAGAGAATCTTCTTACAAATGGAGTCTTCTGTTCTTTTGAGGCACAGTTGGCATTTAATTGAGGGCAAGTGCTTTCATCATAATTCCAAAACTAATTCAAAGCTCTGTCTGACTTGTCTGTCTCAGGGAGGAGAGAATAGCAGGATGGACTGTGGCTTCCATGACCAATTTGATAATCTTAGCTTTTGAAGACGTAGAATTGGGGACGAGCTTTGTCAGTGTCGTAACTGAAGATAAGAAAAAAAACGGGCATGCTAAAAATGTGAGAACTATCGAAAAGCAGCACATTTTGGAGAATTTTTATAGCAAGAAGAAGTCTTTTTATTAAACTCATTGTATCAATTATTATGAAAATATCTAAATACAACCTCTTTGATTACTACCAGTGGGGCCTAGAACTCTGAGGAGTAATGTTTTTCTTCTCTGATTTTAATTTTGTCTTCTGTAGTCCTTACATGAAATCAGATGAATTACAGCAGCTGAATAGATGAAGTAGCTGTGAGTTTCTGTAAGAAAGACTGATGGTAAAAATTGTCCTGGACAAAAATACCAGTTATAATCACTAGCCAACTGGTAAGGGGGAGGAAGTGCTATTCATCTCTAATTCCAACTGTTAATTACCTAAAATACACACACACACACACTTCTTACTTATATTTTTGGCATGTTATGATTTAATCAAAACATGGTCTGTCATAAGTTTAAGAAGAGCTTATTTAATTTATAGGGTATTTTTAACAGTGTATATTCATGATGATTGAGTGCAATGAAATATACAAGAGTAACCTGGGGAAAGACAATACTAGTGTTGTGAATATACTAATGTCCTAAACGAGGTACCAGATGACTGAATGCCATACTTACTTGTAACCTGTTTTACAATTTACATGATGAAATCTGAGCAGGCTGCCAGAGACATTCTGTGGGTTTGGGCAGAGATGGCTATCACAGGTGTGTGGAAGTAATATCCAGCATCCTCGGGTGGAAAATAAACTCAGTGCTGGATCCTGATGAGGAATCGTGTAGGGAAAGAACATTTACACGGAAATGAAAATATCTGTTATTGCACCCATCTTTTGTGATTTATGAGATGTAGGGTAAGTCTTTCTTCCTTGAGTCTTAGCTCTTTGTTTATTATGTTAAAGGATATAATAAAAATAATAAGTTTGGAGGAATATTAACATTATTTATATTTCAAATGATTAGAATTAATCAAATGCTTATTCTGTTCCAAGAACTTCCCAGATGGCAAGCAAGTAAAACCTTACAGTATTCATTTACTTATACTTAAATATAATCCATTTAAATATTAGGATATTAAGTATAAACCTAGGAACTGTGAATCACCCGGTATCCACGGTGGTTCTCTAACTATCTCTCTCTGCGGAAGAGGACACCAAAGCGCAGCGAGTTTAGGAAGCTGGCCGCTCTCCTGCAGCATCCGCGGCGAGATCTGAGCGTGGGTGCGGGGAGCCAGACGCCAGGCCTGCAGCTCCCCCCACTGCATCACACGACTCCCCTACGGTGACTCTGTTTAAAAGGACTGGTGACTGTATCCCTATTTATTATTACCCGGGACAATGATGCACAGTGTTACTAAAGTTGGTGAGAGTTCAGTCTGTCACAAAATACAGAATTCACTGAAACATGTAAAACCATCATACATGCTTAGGAAAGACTTCACTGAGAGGAGCTCGTGAGCTGGCCCTCGGGAAACGTGCACATTGTGCAGGGGAAGAGGGGCCGTGTCTTAGGCACTGTGGGCAGATACAGGAGAATGTCACTCACTGGCTGTCTTACAAATAACAGAATCTTGTTAATCCCAGTTCTGAAGGAAGTCCAAGATCAAGGCGCCAGCTGGTTGGGTATCTGGTGGGTTCTGCTTCCTGGCTCACAGACATCCCTCTTATTGCTGTGTCCTCGCATGGGGAAGGTGGTGAGAGAGGTCTCTGGGGTCTCTTTTATAAGGGCATGAGCCCCATTTATGAGGACTTCAACCTCGTGACTTAATCATCTCTCAGAAGCCCTACCTCCTAATACCATCACACTGGGAGTTAAAATTTCAACATATGAATTTTGGGGGGACACAAACATCCAGTCCATAGCAGACAGGTGTAGTTGCTGGGGGAAGAAGGGAAGTAGCAAAGGGGATTTTCAGTTAGCAGGAACAATGGCTGGTAAGGTTGAGCCCGGAGCAGACTGATATGACCAGATGGTTGAGAAATCCCCTCTGGCTCTGCTACAGCATCATGAAGGGGGTGCTGCGTAAGTGTTTGACACCAGATACTGAAGTACCACAGCCAAAGCCACTTAGGCATTACCATTTTATAATCCAACAGCCATCCACATTTTTAAGCGGCAAGAAGGAAAACAGAAGTGAGGAAATGATGGGACTCAATTTTTTTTTGAAATCTGTGCTCTGTATAATGTTGAAAGTCAGACTAGAGAAGAAAGATTCTGTTGGCAAGGGGAACCTTCCATTTGTCTCCACTAGCAAATAATGTAACTATTTTGTGCTGATGGGAATTTCTGTTGTTTTTAAGATCTCCTAGTTACAGCATGTCTTCTAGATTTTCCTAGCTTTTGAAGGTTAGAGAAATATCCCAGAATACTGAGTTTCATGTCCATTATAAAATTAAAAAGGGACCTTGTTTTGACCTAATGTGTGGGCAGCTGCAGAAAAACACATTAGCAGCTAGTACAAAAAGATGTTCTCGTAGAAAGAGCTGGACAAAAACGTAAGCTGGCAATCCTAGAGGTGGCGAGCTTCCTGAGAGCGCAGGACTCTGAGGGTAAGTACAGATGGAGTACAAAGTGCAGTGAGATTTCAAACTTCTAGTGTGTGTAAGAACCACCTGGGGACGCTGTTAAAAATTCATACTTCAGTATTCATTCCTAGAAATTTAGTAACTCTGGGTGCATCCCAGGAATATTCATATTAATACCTAGTAGGGCTCTCGGGTGTTTCTGAGAAAGATAAGCCATTGGCTCATTTTTAAGAAACAACAACCTTGACATTCTCTTTATTCTTTTAGTATTAAATCTTGGTCACTCACTGGAAAAAGCCTTCTGCATCCTGGACAATATATTGGAACTGAAGGGCAGTGAGTGGGGGCACTGTGTGGTGTGGTGATGGTGGTGGTGATGGCATCTGAATAGAACTACATTGTTCTCTTCTTTGCTTAGAAGTATTCAAGCTTCCAAGTAAAAGGTGTAACCTATGGTCAGATTATGAAATTTTAAAGGGACCTTTCTCCCCTAAAACAGGGAATTTAAAAAATAATCACTGATGTTAACACAACTCTGGCAGCATGAAAAATTGATTAGACCTTCCAGAAGCTGATCCTTGTTTCACACGCAGAATGTGTGAAAGACGGCAGAGACCTCGCATGTGCGTTCAAATACTGACCGAAAAATGCACGGGTCTCGTGCAGGGCTCCCTTCCTGTCATCGGGGGCTTCGCAGAATTGTTAAGACTCTGCAGTGTCGTTCCTTCCAGGTCAACAGAGAAGCCTGCGTGCACAGCTCACAGGCACTCTGACGTGGGCACGGGCGCTGCACTGGGGGGCATCACAGAAAGTGACGATATTGTTACCAAAGTCGGGGAAGAGTAGATTCAGGTGGAGTGAAATCGGTCAACCTTGGAACTACCAGCTGCCAGCACCTGCCTGTGTTTCTCAGCACTTTTCTCTTGCCTTCGCACGTGCTCTCCACGGCCAGTAGAGTGTACTCGTTGAGTCTTATTTAACACCCCTGCTCAGTAGCGGTCTCACCTGGGAAGGCTTTGCTACACCCAGGCGCGGTAAGGTAGAGAGATTATGCAGTATTTTCTAGCTGGCTGAACTGTGTTTGGATTTCACCTGGGTCAAGGTCAGGTATACGCATCATGACCTTGTGAGAACTACTTAAATTCTCTGAAATTCAGGTTATTTGTCGGTGAAATGGGAATAATAAAACTCTTTTGTGATGTGAACTTATTTAGTTAAAATAATCATTTAATATTTTGGAATCTCTTTTTTAAGATATTGTTTAATAAGTACAAACATATCAGAAGACAAACATGCCGTTTCCCTCAGATGTTCCAATGACAATTGGTTTTCATTCTTTGGTCGATGGGACAAATATTGATTGAGTGCTTATTATATACCAGGCATGCTTCTAGGTACTGAGGATTCACTTTTAAAGAGACACACGGGCCCTTACTTTCTTGAAGCTAGCTAACACTTTAGCGGCTGAGTGAGACAACAAAGGAGAACACACATAAGTAATAAGGTGTTAGACTCAAATCTATTATTATTATCTGTTGATTAGCTGGTCTCTAATTTTTTTCAGCTTTTAGAAGAGGGCTGTTTTGAGGCAAAGTTACAGCCCCAGGTACATGCCTCTGCCCCTCCCATCCATGCCTGGCTCCTTCACACACACAGTCCTGGCTTTGACGCTGGTGTTGAGCTCCAATAGCTTCCAGGGCTCTCCTTGGCCTTTGGCAGCCACTCTGACTCTTGTGAATAGCAGCTGATGGAGGGGGGAGGCACCATGCCGAGTCACAGTGGAGAGAAAACAGTATCGTGTTATAACAACGGTTGTTCTGCAGTTCCAAAGACACAATATCTATGTGTATATGTATATTTCTCACAAATATCTTCGTTACTTAAAAACCACCATACTATTTAATCAAGAACTATCTTCAAAAATAAATTTTAAACCTGAAGGCCGAGAAGCTGTAGTAAATTGCTTTGGAACAGGCAGCCTCTCTTCTAGCCACACTCAGCTCAGTGTAAACAATGCTCTCATGTCTGCTATCCCCTCGCCTTTAACAGCTCAGTTTTCCATTCTGTGCGCTGTGAGCAGAACACCTGTATAACGTACATCAAGGAGCTCCCTTGACCCTGTTACTGGGATTGGGTTTGGAATCAGGGAGCACTGGTAGGAGATCAGAGGAAGAAAAGAAACTGAGGTGAGCGTATTTAGGTCCCCAACTAACTTTTTGCAGGGTCACCTTTGGCCCGCTGTGACCTTCAGTAAAAGTCATTGTTTTTCTCAAGGCGGCCTTTTAAACACAACTTTACATTTGCAGTCACAAGGGCTTGCTGCCCTTGTCCCTTTAGGCGCAAAGATAGTAACAGCTCTTCCCTTATGAGCTCAGGGTTTTTGCAGAATTCATTGTGGTTACCCTACCACTCATACGTTAATATAGAGTCCCTTTTTAGATAAAATGTTTTCAGATTATCCTAATTTGAGCATACCATCTGTTTCCTGTTGAGTTGCTGACTGTTCTGTCCCCAGTAACAGCATCCATTCAAACCGATGAAATGAGTCAAAGTGGGGGTAACGGAAAGTTGTCAGAATTAGAAGTTTGGCATTCAAATCATGGCCGCCCTTTTAGTACATTCGTGCCTGAGGCCAGTCACTTGGGCGCAATGAGTTTTAAGCCTCTCGTGTACCAAGTGGAGGTAACTGTAGAATGAAAGTAGGAGCCAGAGCTTGTGTATGTAAAAATAAATAAATAAATAAATCTGCATGGGGCCCAAATAATAGTCCTTATGCCCAGTAATGTTCAGATTATTAGTTGCTGCACTAATAGCCCTTACATGGCAGACAGCCTTGATTTCAGCAGTTTTATCACATTAAAACATTACCTGTTCATAATTTGCGTTTCACCCCTGTGATTCCAGTTTGGAGTGTGGGTTGATATTTCTAAGAATAAGGGGTTATGCAAATGCCTAATGCCATACAGTAACTGGTTTTGCACATCTCCTACTACTCAGAAACCCTTTGACATACTTTTTCTGAAAGCGTAAATTAATTAACACTTATAACATGTTTAAATGCCCGATGCCGAAAGCTGAAAAAGAAATGCTAATGTTAAAAGTCTTCAGTTGCTGGCAGACTAATTACCCCACAAGACATCTGTCACCAGTAGGAAAGCGTCCGTCTGTCTCGTGAAATATTACAAAACCTAGACCTCCTGTTATAAATCTAATTAGTTCAAATGCTGTGGGTCTCTAAACTTTGTTCATACCAAAGGTTGAGCCTTTTCTAGACAGATATTACATTTACAAACCAGAGCAACAACAATGGTTCAGTGATGGTAATTCTGTGGCTGAGTTCAATGCTATTGGCCGATTCCAATAAAATATGGTGCTTAAAGGCAAGGAGTCTCCTGAAGGATTTGTTTATATCCTGGAGAAATTCAGACTAATGTCCTCTCACTTCTTCAACTAATAGGTCCATATATAATAGTATACTTTTTCCTAACTTTGGGTAGTTTTAGTTCTGTGTTGTACAGTGAGAAATTGTGTGTGGTTGACAGGTTTTGCAAACTCAGAGTGATGTTATTGAAGAAGGTAATACTTACTGAGTGCATCTCATGTGTCTAGAACTATGGTGAGTGATTTAACATGAACAATACAAACTTATCCCCTACAAACTTTCCTTTGCTCCTTTACCGTAGCTACTCTGGCTGCCTTAGTATTTCTTCAAAACAGCAGCCCTTAATGTGAAAGAATATTCCCTGTAGTTACTTGTTAATTTGTATATTATTTGTCCCTCCATCTGTCACCACTCCATATCTAGAATATAAAATCTGTGAGAGCAAGATAAAGACTGCAGTACTTACCGATACATTGCCAGCACCGGGAATAGCGCCTACCATAAACAAATGGGACGACATCAAACTAAAAAGCTTTTGTACAGCAAAGGAAGCCATCAACAAAATGAAAAGACTGCCTAATGAATGAGAGAACATATTTGCCAATGATACATCTGATAAGGGGTTAATATCCAAAATTTATAAATAAATTAGAAAACTCAACACCAAAAAAACAAGCAACCCAATTAAAAAATGGGCAAAGAGCCTGAACAGACACTTCCCTAAAGAGGACATACAAATGGCCAATAGACATATGAAAAGATGCTCAACTCCACTAATCATCAGAAAAATGCAAATTAAAAGCACGATGAGGTATCCCCTCACACTTGTGAGAATGGCTCTCATCAATAAATCAACAGACAACAAGTATTGGCTTGGTGTGGATGTGGAGAAAAGGGAACCCTCATGCACTATTGGTGGGAATGCAGACTGGTACAGCCACTGTGGGAAGCAGTATGGGGGTTCCCTCAGAAAATTAAAGATGGAACTGCCTTATGACATAGCGATTTCACTAACATTGGTTTGATGAATGAAAGTGTGGACAAATTCATTAATTCTAAAATTAAACGTGATGTGAATGTAATTCTGGTGGTAGACTTCTTTTATTTTCACTTCCTAGAAAAAGTAACCAGCTACCTTCTGGAGGTGGAAAACTTGGGAATATCAGCTTCACGTATTCTTCAGGCAAGTTGTTCCCACTTCCCCAGTTCCGTTTAGTCGCATCATTATCATTAGCTAATTATATCCTGGGGTCCATCAGATTTAAGCAGGTGCTTGCAAAGTGTTGAGCTAAGTGTCCTTATAATTATGTTTAGAGAGAACCTGTGTTATAACCCCGACCCAATGCTGTGCAAAGATATAGTCTCTGACAAGGATATCATCTCATTGTTTCTTAATTGTTCAATTATAATTGTTCAATTATACCCCATTCCTTTTCACTTCTCACAGAACTTATAACTTCTTATCCTGTCCACTGTCTACAACATCCCAACCAACCTAGGGAAATAATCAGGACTCAGTTTTATGGGATATCTTTTAGGTTTCAATGGCTGAAGTATTAATGGCTTATCAGGAGGTTTGGATCCATCTAGTTATTGCTGCTCTGCAAAGGAAGGCTGGACTTGGGTCTTGCCACGGGAGGCTAAGTGGCAGAGTCTTTTCCCGCAGTGAGTGGTGGTGGTGGGGACGCCGTGTGTCAAGGGCAGGACGCAGCACTGGGGAGCTTCCATTGGACGCTACAGCTCCTTAATTCCTCGAGTACCTAAAACCATATCTTGCCAAAGTGAGAAGAAGTAATATTCTTCCCAAACCTCGATTGTGTCTATCTGAGAATTCCATGTTGCTTCAAATACCACTACACTTGACAGAAGTAGTCATCTTTAACCCTGTTTTTGTTAGGCTGAGGGAAACATCTTTGCTCTCCACCTTCTCTGCTGCGCTGAGTTACTGGACAAAACGTCTTATGTTAACTGTCAGTAGGTGGTGTCAGGTCCAGATTGTTTCTGGTGGGACTCCCGGGATGAAATATTAGTTCTCCCAGCTCTTCTCATCATACTTCCATGCACACACATTTTAATAAAGGGTTTATTCACACTTTTCTTTCTTACCAGGGTTTATCAAGTCAGTTATTTCATACTCACCATGACTGAAAGGACTCACAGAGGGTAAATGATAGAAAACACTGCCCATAAAACTGCTTCCTGCCTAACTGCGCAAACGTCTCCAATCCTCCATTTCGCTTTCACTAACACTGGTCTGATTCTAATTCATACTTTTACTTTCATATTGCCTGCAACTTTGTACATATTTAAGGAATGAGTAAAAATCTATCACCCTTCAAGTAGCACTATTAAAGTAAATATTGCATAGAATTGTCAACATCTTTGAAACAGAATGAATGAATGTGCATTTGTCAAAGAAAAGTCACACCAGACACAGATGAAGAAAACTGGACTCAACCCTGCTATAACGGAAGTGGGATGGTTTTTAAGTGCTGGGTGATCAAGTAGAAAAGCACTACGATGTGGGAGGGGAAGTCAGCCAATGTGATTAGGCATCTGTGTTTGCTAACTGGAATTTACAGAAATTAGGTTCCTTCCTTCCCACAGATAATACGGGACAGAGGCTGTCTTCCTTGAAGATTGTATTTCAAGGGATGGCTCCTAGGTTCTTGAGAATGACATTCTTGAGTTGCAAAACTGGCCAGTGCCTAGAACAAGATTTACACCTTAAAGAGTGAGAGAGGGACTTTGCAACTGGAAGTTTCCCAAAGCAAATGCTCTAAAAAAGAGGGGTCAGGAGCCCGTAGTCAGAAGGAAGGATGTCTCAAATTTAATCAGTCTAAGGGGAAGGTGAAGAGACTGTCCTAATCACATAAAACTTCTTGTACACTGGACACCTCCTCTAGAATCACCTTACAACTTTCCTGGAAAGTAAGGAATATAATGTGTATTTTATATAAGGGAAAACATACTCAAAGTTTTAAGTAGCCAGCATAATAGAGAAAAGAGGAATGGGAAGACTCTAAGATGCTATAAGAAAGCCATGTCTCCTTATACTTTCTCAAGTTATCTCTCTTTTTTCCCCAATATTTCATAAATGTCTGGGGAAGACACCCAGAGCTACTAACACTGCCTCCCTGTCAGCAAGGATTGATATCCACAATACTTCTGCAGAACAAAAATGCTTTCCCACTCTCCCCATGTCTGCTTCAGCCGATCCCAGGCCTCTCTCTTCCCTAAGACTGGGCCTCCCTTTGCTTCCTCCCCACCGGGAAAGAGCGCCTTCTTCCTCCTCCAGGTGGTTTGCAGCAAGCAATCTTTAAACTGACTCACTTCAGAACCAATTGAGTGCTTTTGTAGTGATTATCAAGGAAAGCGTTTTAGAGAAAAGAGTTTTAGGGGTGGAAAAATGCTGTAAGTGATGAGGTTTTCTTGGTTGATGAGAGTTAGGGAAAACAAAATTCAGTTTTTCTCTGAGCTGATTATCTCCCTCCCAAAGCCACCCTTAAGCCTAAGTCTTTAGCTTAGGTGAAAGCCCCCATACTGGGAAAATTCTTACATGTGGGGAAAATTTTCTCCACCTTCAAAATAACTTCATAACGCTATTCTCAAATGAATACTAAAAAATGACTTAATTGAATAACTTTGACTCTAGCTGTGATAAGCTGTTGTTTACTAGGTCAAAACTGTGCTTGACAATTTCTCATACAACCTTAGGTTGTGGAGTAGGAAGTGAGTCTGTGGTGCATTTGATTCGAACAAACTGTGCCTCTGAATGATTGAGGTCAGAGCCCTCTGCTCATTCCTCAGAAGCAAGCATTTGAATCTAGATAAGCCATACAAATGGGATTATAGAAGATTATGTAAACTTGGCTTTCGAGATGGTTAACAGAGTGATTTAACACATGTTTTATTGGCTTCCTATTTATTTCTCCTTTCTAATTCATCCTCCACATTCTCAGCCAAAGCGATCTTTTAAAATTAAAAATTTAATTTTAATTAAAATTAAAAATTATGCCACTCATATTTTAAAGATTCCAATAACTGTTTATCAGATGTTATTTTTTTTAACTTGAAGACCTAAATACTAGTAGCATAAAGGGGTCTGTGAGGGACATGCAATAGCATAGAATAAGCATGTGACTTTTTTTCTGAATATATGGGACGATAATGTAATGAGAAAGATATAATGATTAAAAAAACCAACTGATTGTGGTTGGAGTACAACATCCACACAAATTTTTAAGCTGAAGTAGGACATTTTGAAAAATAAGTGACCATATCTGTAGTTTTTGGGATCTGTCTCTAGTCCCTTGAGAGTATGTATTCTAAGCTCACCTGGTATTAAGAATATATGAACGAAAACTATTGAGAATCATTGACCTGGGGGAAGTCCAAATTTTTTAGCAATTCATACTAAGCCCTGCATAATCCTTTTGGCATTTTTGGCTTTTACTTTATTCTTCACCAAAGCCAAACTGCATCCAGCAGCCAGAACACAAGACTTGGCTTTCATGGAAAGTTTCACTCACCAACACTGCCTCCTCCTCATTCCTGTTCTTCCAAGTGCATTTCTGTGCGTCCACCAGAACTTTGCTTAGCAATCATCTCTCTGAAGTCTTGCCTGAAAATCCTAGCTGTGCCTAATTCACTCCCACCTCTTTAAAAACACCGCAGCCACCATGTACTCTGCACACTTTTATTATCGCCACTTTACATTCTTACAAGTGCTTCATCGCCTTGAGTCCCGAGAACCGAAAGTGAGGCAAAGAGAGAGGCAGTTCATCCCCATTTCTGTCATGCTTCCAAGGAACGCTTCAAGTGTTTTTCCAGCTCACAGTGCCCTAGCCATCTCTCTGCTCTCGTCTAGAACTCCTCTCTCTGTTCTCTTTGGTGACAGAATGAAACCCCAAAGGCCTCTTAATTTCTCAGCTGGACCATTATCTCACCTGCTGCATGGTTTTCATCTATGCTGTTGTCTTGACCTGGTTGCCTGGGACATGGATCAGCCTTCTCCCATACCCGATTCTTATTCTAGTTATTTCCTAAAGGAAGTTCTTCCTAATTCCCCTACTTATACACTGCTGATATATTTTCACTTATTAATTGATACTTATCTATTTGCATGGGTATTTAAATAAAGTGAGGTTTTCCTCTGGAAGCCAGCCTCATAAAGAAAGAGACCATGTCTGTTTTGTTCAGCATCGACTGTCCAACACCTAACGCCAGTAGATACGTATTTTATTCAGCCTAGATTCCATGAGAGCCTTTTTGGAGACAGGAGCTGTTCTAGATCATATGGATTCAGCAGGAATAGGACAGACACAGTTTCTACTCCCATGGAACTTTCTACAATCTAGAAAGAGTAAATTGGCAATAAACAAATGTGTGTTGCTTTCTTTCCTGTTCATTACTGTAAAAACCTGTGCAGGCAGTATAGTGATAAGGATTGTCAGTGGGCTATATGAATTTGGGTATTCAAGAGAATCTGTCTAAAAAAGGTGGCATCGAAGCATAGAACTTGAAAAAGGATTCAATCATACCAAGTTGAAAGAAAGACAATTCCAGCCAAGGGATAAACTGTTACAAAGGGTCTAGATTAAAAATAATCTTGGAATACGTGACAAAGAAAATAATGTGAGTATAGCTTAAGACTAATGGCAAAAGGAGGGAGAATGATAGTAAGGGAAAAAGTAGATGGAACAAAAAGTAGAGGGAACAAATTTGAATTTTATTTTGGTTTTATTGAGGAAATCATTGAGCAGTTTAAAGCAAAGGGAAATCAAGACTTTTTGTAAAGCTCATTTGGCTTCTGTATTAAAAAATGGAATATAGTAACAATAAGAATGAAGGAAAGAGACTGTTTAAGAGATGTATATGTTTTAAATGAGAGGGTATTATATCTTAAAAATAGGAGGCTGTAATAGAAGTGAGGGCAGGACTTGTGAAAATCTTGGTTGTGAGGTAGGAAGGACAGATACAATTTTTCAAAAAATTCCTTCCTTAGGCAGGTGAATGGCTAATACGTGACTTTTCTTGCATGGGAAAGATCAGGGAAGAAGTTAAGAATGGGTTAGAAGGCTAAAAGGTCATGAAGAATATTTGCCTATACTAAGCCCTCTTTTGTGTACACACTTAGAAAGGTCAAGGAAGACATGGGATATATGAATCTATATAGAATAAATAGTTTATTAAAAGGTAGGCCCAGAACTACATAGATAAAATAACATTGAAGATCAATTCATAGGAAAAGAATTCAGTAAATGTCATTATATTTTAAGTCTCACTATTGGAACATCTCAATTCTTTCCCAATCACCATTAAAGTACATTTCTCTTGACTAGAAATCTGCAATATATAGATTTGACCTTATAGTTGCTTTACTTATAGTTTTCTCCTCTCCTCCCTTTATGTATATATGAGGGATGGCTATTGCCAAAATAAGGAAGGCCCAGTTTTCAGGAAAATTCACGAGGAGCTCCCCAGAACCACTGTGCTAACTGGAAGGGGACTGCCCTCATTTCGGCTCAGCCTTTCTCCTGTGGGCAGTCAGTATGTTTTGGAGTGCACACTGGTCGTGAGTTGGGGAGCTCTTGTTTACATGACAGTGTTCGTGTATTTCTGGCACCATTTTACTTCCAGTGCTTGGAATGAGTCATCAACCATCAACGATAAGGTTGCCAAGACTACCCTGCTCCTGAATAACAATTGGCTGCAAAATCAAGTTGCAAATTTAACTACGCCCTAATTACAAGGGAGATGATATAATATCTGTGTGAAAACAGAAGGGTTTGCAAGATGACATAAGACACAACGTAGCTCTAAGGATGAACTCCAGAAATGCTTAGCCATAAAATAAATAAAAATAAAGTGGTAGGGAGGCATAATTAGTATCATATAAGGGGAAGGACAGAAAAGCTAAAGCACAACCAAACTACTACAATTACCTGAAGACAAATAAAACAACAGAAGCCAAAGGGAAATCAATCCTCTTACCTTCAATTAGTGTCTGGCTAGTAAGATTTCCCTCAGGTTTTTTTTTTTTATTATCCCTCTATTTTTAATTGTATTTTTAATACCCCTGAGCATGTTTTAATTCCTTCCTCCCTTCCATTATTTTCTTCCCGATAAAGTTGTTTCTTCCATTAGCACAGTTATGTGTCTTCCGCATTTGAATCCACCAGCATTCCCTGGTGACAGCCCTTGACGCTCACTCTGAATTTCAGGCAGAAATGAATGGGTCACAAGACAATGATGGACAAAAATAAACAGTGCATAATAAGTCATTTCGATGTGGTAGTGATCCTTCGATCATTAGCCTTTCAAATAATCAGACAGCACATACTGATCTAGTGCAAACCCGCTATCACCAAGTAATCTATTAGATCCTTTGTCATTTAATGCTTATAATATAGCAATCAACGTTAAAATTGCCCAAATAATCAATAGTAGGATTGACTAGAAAGACAAGAGAATAGAGAGGCTGCCACAGAAGCTCGGTCTTTGGCACAAACATCTCTGGGACCCAGCTCTTGAAGATAAAGGTCCACATGGTTTCTCACTGTCAGCATCAAAAGATGCAGAAACACAGGCAGCCTAGAGTGGGGTAGAAAACCACCTGCCCCTTCTTTTCATTACTGCGGAGGGAACCCTTCTCAGATTCTCCTCAGCACACACACATACACTCACACACACACACACACACACTCACGCACACTCCCCTCACACATGTCCAATTGAAAAGGTGAACCTGAGAAGTTGAAATATGAAAAGAAAAATATTGATAAAAATAATATGTCTTCCTCGTATCGTGGAAGCTTCTTTCCTCCCCTCCTTTCTCTCTCCTTTTCCCATCCCTGGCCTCCCTCTGCCCTTTGCTACTTTTTCTCCTTCTATCCTTCCTTTCCTCCCTCCCTTTCTTCTTTCCATTTTTCCTTCCTTCATCTATAATGTACTAGCATTTTGCTAGAAATTAGAATATAATATTAAACAAAATAAACAGCTGTCTGGACAACCCTAATCTCCTTAACATTTCACTCCCATGGATATCATGTATTATAACTTCATAGCCTCCTATGAACCTGCATTTTATCCGGCAGCTCTGATGATTCTGCTACTGACTGGAAGCAACTCCTCTATGAGAGAAGAACAAAAACTGTTTGGTGGGCATTATACTAATTCTCAGGCTGCCTCAGATTGCATAATGAGCTATCCACTTTTATAATTTATTATTTATGATCCAATTTATTATTTTTTAAAACTGTTCTTACTTGGCTTATACCTACCAATGGCTTTAAGATCCCGTCCCTAATGCTCTTTCACCACGACTGCTCCAGATGCGTCCGGGAAATGCATCCTGACCTCCCCTGGGTCGGGCCTTCCAGGCTCCTGGAGTTGCCGCTCCACACTGCATGACACTGTGTCCCCCTTCCCGCGGGTCTAACCATGCCGCTGGAAACCAAGACAGCAGGTGACCGCAATCCCAGAGGAATGACACAGAATAAATAAGGCACTGTAAAATATTTCTTCAACGTATGAAATAAATTCTGAACTATGTCACATAGCTTTACCCACAAGGAAACCAAGCCCAGAAGGGCAGTCTACTGGGAAAAGAAAAGTAACTTTTTGAGAGATGCAGATCCCAACATAGTGTAGGATATTGGCGTGGATTTCTGTCTTTTATTCTTTTCTTTTGTACTGTGGTGTAATTTTTTCCACCTCTCTGGACATCCTCATTCCATTAGTCGGATTGTTCCAGGACCACTCCTGGATAAGGTGTTCAGTTCAGGAGCTTTGTCAGGCAGGGGTTTATTTATGTTAGTCTCCTGAGATCCCCTTGGGAATTCAACACGTCATCTGTTAAGGACCTAGCAGGGGATTATCAGGATTGAAAAACTAAGTGCCCAGCAGACAGGAATAACAGAGAACAACAGAGTATTTAAATCTTTAATGTTATACCTGTGCTGGGCATTGTAGTGATGTCATATCCAGGTATATCTAATCTCTTCGTCTGTAATATAGTATTGCTTACACCTATAGGGCTCAAGTAGAGGACATTGGTCCACATCATATACTCACTGACTAAAAATCCATTCTTATGGAAAACAAGGAATATATTCTTAAAACATTTCAAACAGGCAGTGCTATACATTTGTATAATTAACAGCAGCTACTACTATTATCTTATGATCATGCTTTTGCCTTTCCCTCCTCTTTATTTTGGGTCTTGACATCAAAAACATTGCTTTATTCATCACTCTGTTTCTTAGGCCTATCACAATTCCTGCTCACTTTTAAAAATCTTCCTAAATATATCTTGCATGTGCCATTATTAACAAATGTTAAGGTGAAATTCCCAGGTATTTTTCTTAGAAAATTTCTTCTAAAAATATTATATTGATAGAAGTAGCTTGGGAAGTGATTGGCATATACTAAGTAAATATAGCCCAGTAAATATGATGGATAATTATTACCCTTAATCCTTTCCCTCTAGTGTACAATTCTGTCATTAAAATGGATAGTTGGGCCCTGGCTGGTGTGGCTCAGTGGATTGAACATCAGCCTGTGAACCAAAGGGTCACTGGTTCGATTCCCAATCAGGGCACATGCCTGGGTTGTAGGCCACATTCCCAGTGGCGGACGTGCGAGAGGCAACCACACATGAATGTTCCTGTCCCTCTCTTTCTCCCTACTTCCCCCTCTGTGTAAGAAGAAATAAATAAAATCTTTAAAAATAATAAAATAAAATGAATAGTGGGTACGGGTACATACTTAATTGTCTGCTTTAGACCGTAAAGGGGCTTCAGGATGGGTCTCTAGTTCAAGTGATAAAAGGATCGCAGGCAAGCTGTCACACATTCTGAAAACAGCCCAAGGAAAGTTATCCTGGGAACAGAAAGATAAAGGGTGCTAGCTGCAGCTGGAAGCAGGTATGCACTCGGAATATAATTATCCTTGCCTTGGCATTTAGCCAGATAACTTGGGCCTAACGATAAAAAGAGTTTATGTAACCTTCTCCTCCATCTCTCTCCTCCCCACTCCTCTAGTTTTCTGGCTAGGCTGTCCCAGAGTAAGTCTCAAAGGAACCCATTAGGGAAGCAAGCCCCAGTTTAATCACATTTTCATTGTACACAAAGCACTTCACCTACATCATCAAGGTGCTTTCTGCATTATTCACTTAATTACTGCACTTACTAGTTACAGTAGTTGGGGGTCAAACAGACTAAATCATTGGCCCCAGAGACAGTGGCCAAAGTTAAAATTTGAACTTTGGTCCCTCTGTCTTTGAAGTCCTTGGTCTCTCCAGGACACTGCGCTTCCCCCGAGTTTGCCATCTGTCGCCGCAACATCTGCCCGGGTGTTACTGAGCGGCAATCTCCCACGTGGTGCAAGGAAGATTAGCAGGAGAGGTCCTGGATTCCTGCCTTAATTACATTTTCTCATCTCTGAGGCATCCCGCTGAGGACTCTGGCTGGTGCGGGTGGTGACCTCAGAGAACTCTGTCCTCCAGCCCCGAAGGCGTCATCCCAGTAGATGACTGAAGGACAGCCAGTAGCTTCCCAGGGACTGAAATGGGGACTCGCCAAATGTGTCACTTAGTAGAATGTTTATAATAAAATAAGCTAATTGTAGCATATCATTTAGTTAGCAGGGACATCCTATTTTTCCCTTTGGTATGAGTTCTCCCTTTTAAAACATCAGGATAAAAAGAGAGCCACATCATTTTTTTTTTTTTTGGTGGCTTGGTTTGTTCACTGATTCATTATGTTGGACAAACAAATTCTGAGGAAGATGCTATCGATGTGTTTATCGGGGCTTTGTCAAACAGACAATCAAAGTGGGGAGCTTACATGAAAAAGAAAGGTTCCTGGAGAGAATGCTGACGTCATCTCGGAAACAGGCACCCTGCCCTGTCTGGAGGCGAACGCGAGGCCCCTGGGACCTTGGGGGAACCTTGGCGTTTGGGGAGCTCTCAGCAGCTCGTCTTGTCTTCCCTCTGCAGGGCAGTTCGATACATCTTCCTTTGTCTGGTGCACAGCGGTTGTGTTTTCCAACTTCTGTTTTGTTTACTTTTATTTTCTTTTCTAATACGATGAAAACCACGACCCCTGAACATTCTTAGTAGTATAACTTCCGGCCCTTTGTCGCACACCCCATCGGCCCAGGGAAGGGAAGTCTCTGCGCAGCTTACCTCCAGTTCTGCCGCAAGGTGGTCGGCGGGAGTCCGAATCCTGCCATTGACCCAATGTGTATCAGGTCAAGGGGGTGGAGCAAGGGGGTCAGTTTGTGAGCGGATCAGCCAGGGGGTGGGGTCCCGTAAGTGCCTGGCTGGCCCCCTGAAAATTATATGGACAAAATGGGGCGAAGTCACTAGAGCGGAACCTGAGAGTAGGAACGAGGGACGACCGGCGGTGCAGGGCGTCTCTGGGATAGGAGGACAGAATGCCTCGTGTCCCCGCACCTTCTCTGAGCCGGGACTAGGGCCCTGCTCACTCGCAGGACAGCTCCCTCTAGGACTTCGGCTGCCTGTCTGTGCACGCAGAGTTTCCCAGACTGAAGGTGGGGAAACTAAGATTCAGTAATGGGCTCAGACACTTGAAGTGGCACAGCTGGTGAGTGTTTTGCTTTCCTTTGTTTGTTTGTTTTATCCACACCAATGATTACAGACAGGGTATAATTTGAAGGTCTCCAGAAAATTGCTTCTCAGGATCCTGACATTTTATCGGAATTAGAAAACTGTTGCATATGAGGGTGTGAAGGAAAAATAATGACTTCAGATCCTCTATTTTAGCTGCTCTGTCACACTTTACAAAGCCTAAGAAGGGTCACAGGCTCACTGCCAGTAGGCAAGCCCACCTGCAGGAAAGCCTTGCAGCAGCTGAAACCGTCCTCCTTGGCGCATGGACAGTGTGGAAGGGCAGAATCAGTAGGACGAGGGCTTGGTACAGTGTGTGCGCTCCTCGACTGGTTCGCCCTCCTTAACTTTTTTCTTTTTTCTTTTCTCACCTGAGCTCACCCTGTGTACTGTCTGGCCCCGCCCACTTGGAATCTGCAGAACCTAGTTCTACGAGTTCTTTCTCCACCGTGAGGGTGAAAGAGACAAGGAGCTCACTACAGCCAGACTCAGACTTTCCCATTATCAGACGGTTTTGGTCATTAGAAAATTGTTTCTTAGATTGGTGTGAACCGGCCACCTTTTAACTTTCTTGTAATGACTATTGTCCTGCTTTCTGAGGGACGGTCATCAGGGAGGGTCTTGTCTTACTCGTTACGGAAGACAATAGAATGTTTGGATGCATTTTTACCCATCTGTGTGGCAGCATGGCCGGCCCATTCTTAATGTTGTAAATTTTTCACTCTTTGTTAAGTTTTTGCTCCTGAAAAACCTTTCCTCAAACCTGTGTTTTCCTTCTCTACTACCTTATCCTTCAGTACCTGAAAGGCTGTCTCACCATAAGCTATCTGTATATTGTCATGGTATGGTTAGTGTCTGTCTTCTCTGCTGGACAGTACACAGCAGGGAAGGATAGGGATGACTCCTTTTTTCACTATTATTGGTAACTGCCTACTAATGCCTGATACACTATAGGTGCTCATTAAATATTTTGGTAAGCAAATGAATGCAGTGTAGGTTTTCAAATCACTGTGAATGACTCATTTATCACCCAGGTGGGAAAATATTGAGTTAAATATGAAATTGAAAAAAAAAACGCTAACTTTTGGAGAGCTTTCTAGTCTCTGCTTAAAAATTGAACTAAATTCTGTAAAATATGTTAGTTATCCAAGGATGTGCTTTTGTATTTCTGTGCCCTGAGGGACACACCTGAGTTGAGTCCGTTTCGACATTCCACAGTCTTCTCTGGGACTCCGTGCAAGGAGAGCACGGAGGCATTTTGCTGCTGTGAGCTCAGTAAACCCCTTCTCCTCACCTGTCCCTCATGTACAGCTGAAGGCACTTTCTTCTGCGGGGTCTACTACAAGTGTTTGGGTCTCTACATCCCTCTGCTGGTGGTACTGAAAGATTAGCTAAGGTGAAAACAGCTTAGGCCAAGGCCAGTTTTGATGACTCTGCTTCACCACCCGTGATTTTAAACAAATCTAATCCTGCAGAACATTGGACCCTTACTCACCCCTGCTTATAATCCTTTGATGATTCCCAGAGACCCAAAGACTAACTGTCTTGCATTTCATTCTAAAATTGTCCTCATGAGGTTATAAAAGTGAATTAATTAGATATTTATTTGTGTGATTATTTTGGCTTGTCTGCTTTCCTCCACTAGAAAGTTTCTCATACTCCATGAAAACATAGACCAGGTCTATTTTAACCTGAATACCTGCAGCAGCTAGTAGAAAAGGCACTTCAGAAAAGCACGTTGAATGTTGGGGTACATTGCAACTCCTAATTCATGAGTTTGTGCGAAGACCTCCTTTTGTGGTCTCTGCTTTCATACTCTTCATATTCTACCTGCCAAGGACCTTTTGCTCCAGCCATTTAACTTAACCCAGGGAAAAACATTTCTTTTGTGAGTTGATTCACTCTCTGCAAATTCCTTTCTTCAGATCATGTTTTCTAGGAATCAACTTCCAATGATTCTTAAAGGTTATGACTTTGTGTATTTACATGAAGTTGTTTTCAGTAGCCAATAGGGCTCTTGTCTTAGTAGCAAATGGTAACCCTACTGTAGATCCTCACCCACTTCAGCACAATTACCCAACTTTTGTTTGCCTCCCCACACCATCTTCCATGACGAGAACCTTGAGAACGGGGAGGCCTTTCTTACACAGTATTCTAAAGGTTTAGCACCATGCTAGATCTAAGAGAAGAATTAAATGAATGTCAGATAATGGGATTGTTAAGTGAATGCCACAAAGGGTATTTTCATCTTCTTATATCACCTGTCTTCAGATGATGATAGGGTAGAATAATGAAATAAACTACTCTAAGAGCCCTCAAGATAGTTGGAATCCATCCTTCTTTAAGTTCTAATATTAGAGTAGTAGTACCAGTGAATGCTTAAATTTGCAAGAACTTTTAGTTTATAAAGCATTTCATTATATATTTCCTATTCACTCATCAGTGTTTCAATGACTTCAATCTTTAACAAGAAAAAAGAGCAGTATAAGTTCTCTTTATCAGTGTGTCCCACCCCATCTTATTTCAGTGTGACAATTGCACAAAACAGAGGTAGTCACAGGGAAAAGGTATGGCGGCGAGGGGAAAGGGGGGAGGGGGAGGTGCAGGCAGGGGCAGCCTTACAGGAGGCAGTGCATCAGGCAGCATAGACACTTCTACTGAAGAACTTTCTATGCAGAGGGACCCCAAAAACTACAGCTGACACATTTCCATATGTAATTGTAAGCCAATAACACTGTGATATATCTCAAGATGCTGCCAAGCAGTTTTCTAAGCAAAGGAGGCATGCTATATTTCATTGCTCTTCAGATTGGTGTGTGTGTGTGTGTGTGTGTGTGTGTGTGTGATAGAGAGAGGGAGGAAGGAGAGAAAGACAGAGATTTTAAGTGGTAGCTTAATTTTCTATGACCCTTAGATGATGACAATTTGAATTTGGGGACATGCTGTATAAGAAGAAGTCTATTCAGTTTGTGTGATAATCCTATTCAATAGTACGGTCATTCTGAGACATTGACCAACATCAAGCTTCCAAAAGTGGGCTCAAGACTAAGCATCTTCCTTTGCTCCATGTTTAAGAATGTGCCTGGCATGAGGTTCATCCTGATTTCAGGCCCAAAAGTCATTTATTCAACCTGAGATATAGATTAATACAGTATAGAGCCTGATAGATTTGAGAATAAATAACCATGGAAGGAATGAATAGATAGATAGATTGATAGAGAGATAGATAGATAGGTAGGTAGACAGACAGATAATTTTAGGGATTTAAACCATTATAATACTACTGTTGTTGGAAGCCTTCATTTTCTCAATAAAAATACTTCAAAGACTTTGAGTCTGACTTCAAAGACCAAGAGCAATTGAAAAGCATCATTATATTTGCAGTTAGTAGTCCTACCTTCAAATGAGACAACCAACTGCTTGTATGATTTAGGAAAATCAATTAACCTCTCTAGAAAGGTTTTCTGCTTCAATACTGGGCCAAAGATGCCTATGGCACCTCATCTTCAGGTAGTGTTGAGGAACAAATGAAATGAATTTTAAATGAGGCATTTTCTGCTGCACAAAATATTGTGCAATATAGGCTATACTCACCTCTTCCTGAAAAACAATAACCCACGTCATGGCCAAGGATCAGCCTCACTGGCTGGCCCATGCATCCATCCACCTGCTTGCCCAGGCTGCTGAAACCTGAAAGGGTCAAAACTCCATCTTCCTTGTTCTACCCTCATTCTAGCCACATTGGAAAAGTTCCTGCTCCAAACGCCCTACCCACTTCCATTTTCTGTGTCTTCTTACATGTTTTTCCTCTGCCTAAAATACTCTCTGTTTAATTTTTAGTTCTGATCCACTGTCAACTTCTGCTCATGCTCCAAAGCATAGTTCATTTCTCATCTTCCAGCACTTCGTCTGCATCCCTCTCCTAGCCAGCCAGGGTTGTGACAACTCTTTCCTCTTTTGTGCTTGGAGAGCGTGTTTCTTTTGCCTCCACTACAACGCTAATAAATTATTTGCAGTTATGTATTTATACATCCAAGTCCTCAGCTATTATATAGGGATTCTAATGGAATGGGACAAGTCCTAACAGCCATAATGAATTAAATGACTAATCTGTGTTAGGCACCATATCCACATAATTATGTCCTATTTTATAGAAGGAGCTGGTGCCATAAATCTTATGGGAAGTGAACTTCAGATGACTCTGCGATGTTGAAGTTGGCTCTTAGACACTATTTTTCAGAAGCTCAGTAAGAAGAGTTTTCCTGTGTAGCTCATGAGCACCAGTGAACTCCAAATTTCTGGAGGGCAGGCACCACACTTGACACTTGTTTGTCTCCTTCACAACTGTTAGCATGCAGTGGGACATGTCCTCAAACAGGGGTGACTGAATGCTGATGAAGTGTGTCACTTCTTGTCCCTCTTTCTTGAGGATTCAGGACTTGAGGTCAAGCCACGAGATGCTGCATCTCGCTGTTTTACACCATTACATACTTCCTGGGGTACAGACTTCTAGAGTCTTGGCTGACCGTGCTTTGCCAACATAGCAGATGTCACAACAGCTCACAGCTCCTTCTGGTCCCAAGGCTTATGTGTGGTTGATCATTATTAGCTTGATAAATGATTTTAGTTTTGTGGAGGACAATTGCTCCACTTTTTTTCAAAAACACAATATAATTATAATTTTGTAGAAGGAAAGAAGAATATTTGTTTGCATCTTAAAATAATGGTCCGCCTGTTCTTAGGACTGAGCTTTTAATTGGGGATCCAGAGACCTGTAGGTGCCATTCCAGGTTCAAGGAGCCTGTGAAACTTGAAACTGAACTCCTGTTTTTCTGGCAAGGTGCATTATTTATGTTTCTCTGGGAGCCGGAGCAAAATCTGTTAGATTCCAAAAGATACACTCACATAAAAAAAGGTAGAGGAGCAAATGTTATAGCAACAGTACTTACATTAACTTCAAACTGAAAACAGTCCAAATATCCATCAGTAGTTAAGCAAATAAATGAAATGAGGTCCATCATGCCGCAGAATACTACTTGGCGATTCAAAGGTGCAAACTACAGACACACACAAAAACACAGATAAACCTAAAGAGCATGATGCATGAAAGAAATCAGACACGCAGCTCCGTGCTGTGTGGTTCTGTTTCTATGAAATTTCAGAAGAGCTGAAACCGGAAAGGTAGAAAGCCCGTCAGTGGTAGCTCGGGGTTGAGGTGGGAATGGAGATTGACATTCGGATTGCATGAAATAACTTCTTCGGGTGATGGAAATGTTGCAAAATGGGATAGTGACCATGTAAAAATTTACTGAATATAAATTTAGTATGTGTATGTACACATTCTATGGGTTAAATTTAGGTATATATTTGAAATAGCATTGTAATGAAGTAGTTAATTCAAAAGGTAAATAAAAATTAGATCTTTGGAATATATTGCCTGTCTTATACATATAATAATCAGATTACAAAGTTGCAAAGTACAGGTTCACCAATGCTAATATTTTTGGCAAACAAAGTTTAAAAATTGATACATCTGCAATAAGAGAGCAACAGATATCATCATTTAAAGGATACAGGGGCTATGAATGCTTGTGGAAATGGAAGTACCTGGAATCAGCTGGAGCACTTTAACATGTTAAATAAATCACACACACACACACACACATTATATGTAGTGTTGCAAAATGTATCCACATTTTAGCAAAAAAAAAAGGAATTTAGATCCACCAGAGACTGGATTCAGAACTAATAAAAATCATCTTGACACTAAACATTCAGAGCATGCCACAATTTTAATAATAATAATAATAATAACAATAATGCTTTCTATGTGCCAGGCACTATTCTAAGTACTTTAAGTACATTATCCCATTCAATCCTTACAGTAACATTATGCATTAGTGCTTCTCTTCTCCGCGTGTTACATTTTTAGAAATTTACTTTTAAAAGGGTAAAAGTAATTGGCCACAGACATTAGAACCTACAGCTGTTTGACTCCAAGGTGCTTCACATAGCCTCCACTCTACACATTGCCTTATCACCTTCTATATGTGTGTGTGTGAGTGTGTGTGTGAAAAGTATATATATACACACACACATACATATAGTAGGTTTGTATCAGAGGAAGTTCGATCTCATGGAAAAGAGAGCCAACAAAATAATCATATAGCCCCAAATTTTATTTCTACATTCCTGTTTTTCAAGCATTCATTGCTAATATCAGCCCCCACCACAAAAGCCTTCCTGGGGTGTCACCACTACCTCTTTAACACACTGGTCTCAAAATAGACAAATCTCCCACCCACCCTCTGTTATAAAAGCTGAGATAATTTCAGAAAGACTAGTTAACTCAGATTTCTCCCCAAGAAACTTGGGCTAAGGGAGGAGTGAGGCATCATGATTTGTGGCTAGGAATTTTTCATTTCAGGCCCAAAATGTGTCTCACATTCACCCATGGGGTGGGGGTGGGGCAGTTGGGGCGGGCAATGGTGAGGCAAGGATCACTTCAAATACATTATATTTCCTGGTCAGGATTATCTCAGTGACTGGGAGAAGCAGGGCCACTGACCTCAGTCAGGCAGCGCATAGGAACCAAAAGACAGTCAGAGCTTATAAACAGGCTATGCCAGAGTAAAGCACCTGCTAACTCTTTCCTTTTTTTAAAAGATAGATGGATGATAGGTGGATAGATAGATAGAAAGAAAAGAAGGGAGGAAGGAAGGAAGGAAGGAAGGAGACAGAGAAAGAAAGAGAGAAAGAAAGAAAGAAAAAGAGAAAGAAAGAAAGAGAGAGATGGATGGAAGGAAGAAAGGGAGGGAGGGAGGTAAAAGGCTAAAGAAATATTGGGCAGTTTCTATTCCTCCATTTGGTTAACTGTGTCCTTCTCACTTGAGCTAAAAGTCATCTCATTAAGAAGGCCTTGGTGTACCTACAGTTACAAACGGTGTTAGTTGTACTTGTCAGTGATCCATGCCATGCCAATTACTATTACTCCAAAAGATTTTAGTTGCCAGTCAGGCTTTATACAAAGAAAAGATCAAAACAAGCCCGCAATTAGATGTATAATTTTAGAGTGTCTTTTTTGCATTAACACATTACTTGTGCCTTCTGATAAATTTTCCTTTTGGACAAGGGCAAATAGCATGAGCTTTCCTCATTAATAACGGCCTCTCTTTAAAATTCTTTAATGTCCAGAATGAAATGATCATGTTTCAAAGAAATAAATACCTTTATTCTGCACTGCAGTTAATCTGAGGATAACATGATGGAGGAATGCTATTATTTGAGCTGTAATTAGGATACCCTTTAAAGTTGTGACAACTAAAGGTAAATGTAATCACAGAACAATTAGCGGGTAATTATGCTGTAACTACTTACATTCATGTCTGGAGTGAGCAGAGATTCTAAATTTCAGTCTGTGACAATGTGGGTGAATTATTTATTTTCATTGAATAACTATTGAGGAAAGCAAATGAGGCAAGAACATAATACCATCCATTCACCTGACAAAGCTAAGTGTAGTAGTCAGAAAGAGCAGCTACTAAATAGGAAGGAGCAAGTCCATTTGAAAAAGATTATTTACGTAACTTTTCTTTTGGAAAACAATTGCACAATAAGAGTTTTTAAAGATTATGTTATAAATTAAAGCTTGGCAGTTTTATTAAAAAACAAAACAACTAAGCTTGCATGGCCAATACACCATCCATCTCCCACCTTTTGGGTCCTAACCACATTGTTTCTGAGCCTTGTAACAGACCTTCTATTGTGAGGCAGAGATGACTCTTAATTTCCCCCAACCCTGAAAGATTGCCTTACATGCAGGGCCTGGTGAGTGCTTGTTGAACAGCTGGACTGTCTCCCTACTGCCTTTATCAGTCACTATCTCAAGTATTGACTTATGTCTCAAGTATTGTCATTCCATTCACCATTGGAAATTGGAAGTATTCCTGTCTTCCTAGGTTTCCAATGTGGGAAGGTCAATGACTTCATAAATAGTAAACACTTAAAAGATACGTCCTTCGGTGAGATTTTGTTTTCAACTGATATTGATCGACCCCCTAGTGTGTTCCAGATTTTGGAACGGGCACTCTATCATATCATATGTAATCTTCACAAATGCCTTGGAGGCAGGTCCTCTCACTCTTTCCAGCTGGGAAAAGTAGTTTAGGGAAGCAGCGTGGATTAGGGAGAAGCCGGGGCCTTTGACTTTGTGTGTCCTGGGCTCCTCACTCATGTATGGCCTGGGCTGTTCTGTGCGTGTGTGTAGTCGCTGGGTTTGAATCCATGGTGATTTGTAGGCAATAAGGAGGTTGCTCTTAAGCTCATAAATCATGAACTCATAATGCTCACCTAGAGCTCAACTCATGGTAGGCATTCAGTAAGTGGGGGATATTTTATATTACTGTTGTTTTCTTGTGGTGATAATGACGCTGTTAATCATGATGACAGATGAGTTTGCTGCCCAAGCACATGATGTGCTATGTGAATTAACATGTTTCTTATAACTACTACTATAAGCACCAAGACCAGTGCTATTTTCAATCATCACTTGTTTATGAGATTAATGGAAAACACACATACACATACACACACCCATGTGCATGCATCATTATTTATTGTAACACCGTAAACTTCAAAAATAAATGAATTTATGAGAGGCTTAATATTTAGACTGAGACAAATAGAAAGAGACAGTAAGGTAACAACTACATGTAACTAATGAAAGGGAGAATAAAGCTATAAATAAATGGATTTTTTGGTGACAGATATGCAAGTCAACAAAGAATGAAGAAATGTGGGTTGGTAAAAAGAGAACGCTACAAAAAAGATAACAGTATAAAATTCATGAGTATACAATTGAGAGGATATTATTATAAAAATACTAGGATTCTCTTTAACTTCTGAGTAAACGGATTCTGTTGTGATGAGATTAGCTGATTGAGGGATTTGAGAACGTGCAGGTGACTGCTGTAGACTAAGCTCTTGCAGCAAAACTGGCTCAATTTGCAACACCCCAGTATCACCTCTGGACTATGTGGCTGAATTTTCTAGATTACAGAAAAGTCCATTTTTAAAGAAGTAACCATGGTTAACTTGGATTGTCTAATAGCGTCACAACTTACAGAATTATTGCTAACAGTAGATGAGTGGACAAAACAACTATGGGACACTTACTAATGGAATACTACTCGGCCATAAAAAACAAGGAAGTTTTACTCTTTATGACAGTATGAGTGGACCAAGAGAATATTATGTTAAGTGAAAGAAGCCAGCAGAGGAAGACAATTACCATATGATTTCACTCATATGTGGAATCTACTGAACAAACTGAACTAACAAAATAGAGACAGACTGATAGAGAGCAGGCTGACAGCTAAGAGGGCAGGGAGGGTGGGAAGTGGAGGGATTGAGCAAAAAGGCAAAAAGACTTCTGGACCTGGACAACAGTGTAGTGATTATGGGTGGGGGGAGGGGGTAAAACTGGTCTAAATGGTAATGAAAAAATACAATAAAAATTATTAAAAAGGGAATTATTATTAACTGCATTCCACATAGCATAATGATTTTAGTATCAATTCACTAATCTTTTAAAATAAACTTAATTGTATAGAAGTCTTAGATTTACTGAAGCTTTGCTAAGGTAGAGAGTCCCCGTCAAACCCGCACCCAATCTCTCTTATTGTGAACATTTGGCATTACTGTGGCATATGTGGCAGTTCGTGCGCCAGTGTTGAGGTGACATTGACCTAAAGTCTATACTTTATCTGATTTCCTTAGTTTTTGCCTAATGTCCTCTTTCCATTCCTATATCCCATATAGAATATCACATTACATTTACTCCTACTGCCACCTCTTGTCTGTGACAAGTTCTCAGATTTTCCTTCTTGTTGATAACCTTGAGTTTTAGAGAGTATGGGTCACGTATTTTACAGAATGTTCTGCAATTGGGATTTGTCTGATGCTTTCCCCATGATTAGACTGGGACTGTGGGTTTGGCGGAAGACTATCAGGGGGTAAATGCCATTTGAATCACATCTGAAGGGTCCATATAAACATGGTTTATTACTATTGATGTTTGCCTCGATCCCTTGGCTGAGGTAGCAGGTCATGCATCTCCCCTGTAGTTCCTCTTTCCCCTGCTTTTTGCACACTGCACTCTTAGGAAAGAAGTCATAACGTTTAAGGAGTGGGGAGTTATGTTCCACCTCCTTGAGGGCAAGAGTATCTATAAATTATTTGAAATTCTTCAGTACAGGGTATTTGTCTCTTCTCTCTCTCCCATTTCTTCATTCAGTGATTTATTTATGTCAGTCTGGACTCATTGATTTTTATTTCATACTTTGGGTTATAATACAGTCTTACTGTATTTATTTTACTTCTCAAAATTTCCAGCTTTGGGCTTTGGGAACTGTTTCCTTTGAAATACTACCATCATTGAGGGCCCTTTTGTTTTTTTTCTTTTAACTTTCTGTCTTTCTTTTTTTTTAGCACTTTTTTACCTTTTCTTACTACAAGATACTGCAAGCTTACCGTGTGTAATTCCTTTCATGTTATATAATCAGCATTTCCTCCAAGGATTACTGTGTGTATGTTTTTCTAATTGGAGAATGGTATTTGAAACCCAGTTCTGGGTGCAATATTAATGCTTCTAAACATTCTCAGCCGATAGAGAATGGAAATATATGTGTGTATACCAAACTGCATGTACACGTGTACCTACCTACAAACATTTCTATCTGCGCATACCTGCATGTATATTAAGCCAAACTTGACCTCATACTGCTGCCTCCAACTTAAACCCATTACCACATGGAGCATTCTGTCCCGTTATGTATCAGTTACCTTCTGCTTCCACAGTGCGGAATCTGACTCCACTATCGGCCATTTTTTTTTTACGTAATTGCACATTTCTAGTATATATATAAAATGGTATCGCAATTTTTAACCTATACTCGCATGAGAAGCCACTTTATTAACTATAGGATACTGTCTATGTACAGTTTATTTTACCTATGATCTTAAGACTCCACTCATTTCCAAAGTTACTTAAATCAACATCCTTTTCCCTATGCCCTTCAGTGAGGGCGCTTTGTATATTTGTAGTATATTAGATTGTTTTGTCATGTTCTGTATTCTATCCAAGGATCCCACGAAATTCTAAATGATTTTTTAAAATTTCTGTCCAGTAAGGTTTACTCTTTGCCTTAAGTTCTGTGGGTTTTGAAAAATGCAGTGTTATTGAATCAACCATTAAGGTATCATATACTATTTCACCTAATAAATACACTGTGCTTCATCTATACGACTCCACCCTTCCTCCCAAGTCCATGGGAGCTACTGATTATTATTATTTTTTACCATTCTCATAGTTTTCTTTTCCCAAAATAGCATGCAATTGAGAGTAAAAAGGATATAGCTTTTTTAGACTGGCTTCATTGACATTTTTACCCAGTTTTGTGTGTGTGTGTGCGTGTGTGTACACATAAGTCTTCAACTAAGTTTGATAAATACCTAGGAACATGGTTGCCAAATCAAATACAGCAAAATACATCGCTGTATTTTGCTTCATAAGAAATTGAAAAATGGCCCTGGCTGGTGTGTCTCAGTGGATTGAGCGCCAGCCTCCAAACCAAAGGGTCACCAGTTCGATTCCCAGTCCGGGCACATGCCTGGGTTGCAGGCCAGGTCCCCAGTGGGGAATGCATGAGAGGCAACCACACATTGATGTTTCTCTCCCTCTGTCTCTCCCTCCCTTCCTCTCTTTCTAAAAATAAAGAAATAAAATCTTTTAAAAAAGAAATTGAAAAACTATTTTGCACAGCATTATTTTTTTTAACCATTTTGCAGTCTTACCAGCAAAGAATGTCAGTTACTATTGTTCCCCATCCTCGGCAACAGTAGGTATTGTCAGGTTTTTGGAGGGTGTCAGCCATTCTAACAGAGGTGAAGAGATGTCTCATCCTTTGAACTGGAAGTCCCTAATGAAATGCGATGTTTGTTTTCCATTTGCATATCTGCTTTCACGAAGTGTCTATTCGGACACTTTTGCCTATTTTTCTCTTATTGTTGATTAGTAAGAGGGCCTTGTATATTTTAGAGACATGTTTTGGCAAATAATTTGTCCCAGTCTGTGGTCTGTTTTCATTCTTTTGACAGTGTCTTTCACAGAGTGTAATTTTCCATTTTCCTATAGTGCCTGGTATCAGGTTTTGCTCCCTCGGGTTATGCTTTGCTGGTGTATGTAAACACTTGTCACTAAACCCAAGGTCCTCAAGACTCCTATGTTTTCGTATAAATGTTTTATTATTTTTCATTTTACACTTACATCTATGATCTTTTTATTTCATTTTCATGAAAGTTGTATAGTCTTTGCCCAACTTCCATTTTTTGCACATAGATATTCAATTATTACATCATGATTTGTTGAAATGACTCTAATTTTTCAATTCAAAGGTCTTTGCTCCTTAGTGCAACACCAGCTGACTGTGTACGTGTGGGTGTGGTTGTGGGGTCTCTGTTCTGTTCCACTGGCACACGTGTGAATTGTTGCAACACTACTACACTGTCCAGATTACTGTGGTTTTAGAGCGAATCTTGGGAAAGGACAGTGTGTGCCTCCGTCCCTCTCCCCCTCTCGCACCTCCTCCTATTTCTTCGGTATTTTATAGGCAATTCTAGGTTTTTGCTTTTTCTCATAAATGCTATAATTATTTTGTGAATATTTATAACAGTGTAATGATTAAATCTCAGTCTTTATTGAACTTGTGTGCCTAGGCTGTGGCCTTCACAAGTTTTTATATTTTTTCCATCAGTGTTGAGACAGGGAACTGTAATGGAAGAAATGACCCTCTTCCAGGGGGGATGAGGCTCAGGTGAAGTCTTATCTCTGGAGAGTAGCCTTTTGTTACGGAGAATGCTGAGAAATATTCCACGCTGTTGACTCTTCCTTTCTTCTTGCCTGAATCATAAGAGATCTTTTTCAGTTCCTCACCATAAGAACTAACAGGGGTAAAACCTGTTAGTTTTACCCTAGGGGTAAAAACCAGGAAAATTTGGGGCTCCCAAAGCCTGCCTCCCGCAGCAGTTTCTCACTCTCACCCTAGTCCACGCTCAGCCTCTAACAATTAATGAAAAACTATCTTTTAATTGCTCCTATCAGTTTACGGCTCCGGCGGCATTTGCTGCGGGCAGCCTGATCTCTCCCGTGTCTTTGTGTGAGGGAGGACCTGTGCTGCCTTCCCCTCTCCACTCAGCCAGTGCCTCCAGTCACCCAAACCCAAACCAGAGCAGCGTGGCGCGGTTCTGCGGGGGCACTGCATGTATCCGGCTTCGGAGGGCAGGGAGCAGTGGAGGCGGGGGAGAAACGTCCATATGGAAGACGTAACGGGGAACACTCCAGCTGAGCAACCTCTTCCACCCTCTTCTTAAAAAACAAAAACATCGCTGCCTAAAGCAATACTATGTTGCTCAATGTATCTTCGTATGCTTCTGAAATGTATTAAATACGTGCACATTCATACACATGACACCTTTGTGTACCCGGAAATGATGTGAACATCGCATTTTAAAAACTGAGGATTGCTAAGAAGGATAAACATACTCCCCAGAGAGAATTCAATTTACGCTCTCACAGAAATCACGTGCAGTGTGAAGTCGTGTGTTTAAGAACGCAAGTAAAAACAAAATGAAACATTGCCAAAGGTTTACAGAGAGGAGAATATAAAGATATAAATAGATATAGGTCTGTGCAACATTTTAATTGTCTTCCTTTTAGGTGTCCATTTTCTTAAATAAATTATAAGCATCAAACAGGAGTTTAACAAGCCGACCATTAAATTTTATCTGACATATGCTGGGTAATTTTCAGGTACAACTTAACATTTTGATTCACTCAACAGACACATTAACAGTCTAATATGTACCAGTCATTATACTATGTATTGATTTATTTCATCAAAGAAAGTAATTTAGGTGGACACTCTGGAGTTATTTTTCAGGTTTGATGTCTGGGGGAGGGAAGGCACATATTGGTTTTACCCTCGTAAAAGGAGATCTGATGGACAAACTTGGTGATACTGTGAATGTGTTTGGATGTCAAAAGTGAAAGTAAACAACCTCTTCCAAATTGGAAATGACCCTAATTCCGTCACATTTGTCTGCAGGCCTTTTCTATGGCAACTCAATAGTCCTAGTCCTTGTGTAATTCACACCTCCTTTAGGAAAACTGTTTTTTGGCTGTAAAAGAGAAAAGGTATTGAAGTTGATGAGCTAGCATTATAAAACTCACAATTCATTTCCACATGCGTAAGTCAAGAAAACATGGAGTAGAAAACACGTATGGAATAACTTTGCTTTATGGTAGTGGTAGTGGCAGGCTAGGTGAAGTCAGAGCAACGAAGAGTAGCCATCACATAATGAATTAAAACAAATAAACAAACAAACCCAAAAATATGAGGGTTGGAAAAAATATTACAGATTTTCCAGGCCAATGTTGGGGAGCCTATAAACAAAAAGGCATGCTTTAAAAAATATGTATATAACAGTCCCAAAGCTGTGTAGGACCTAAAATGTTCATTACAAACACTTTGTCGTTGGTCCTATGGTCCCTCAGAACCGGGGCAGAGGTTAGGAGCCAGGGCTTAAACAGAGGAGAGGCTTGTGGAAAAACCATCCCACATGGCGCTGAGGTTTTAAAGGTCATGTTCTCAGAGAGAAAGGAAGCCAGATCTATAATTGCCTCATCATTTCCTTTAGCCGTGTATGTCTGCCCTGGGAATTCATAGACTTGATGGTCCAGGGGTGCTCAAACTTTAAACAAGGGTGGAGGCAGGACCAATTGGAAGGCACTCTAACTGCTATTAGGTGACCAGAGGAAGCAAATGAACAGCTTCTCTAGAGAAAGACATCTGAATCTAAACATTTGGAAACACACAAACATTAATTTTATAAGGCGATGGAAAGCTTGCAACAATTATGAGCCATATGGCAAAAAAAATGAGAAAAGGAAAGAAAAAGGAGTATATACCCAATCTAACCAAATTAAAGTATGTTTAGCTATATTATGAACCAAAATTTGGAAGTTAAGGCAAAATCTGCTATAGATATAAAAGTAGCCACTACTTAATGACAATAAATTATGGATTAAATTTCACAATTTTAACCATTTTCCCTTCAGTAATACAACCTAACACACACACACACATACACACACACAAATGGATCAAAGTGTCAGAGCAAAAATGCAAATTAAAATGGGCATGTTTTAACAGAATATTTGAAAATTTAATAAAAAAACTTGACAAAATATCACACATAATATAATTTAATTGGATAGCATGATTTAGATATCTTATTTATTGAGATCTATAGAACATTGCATCTAATAACCACCAAATTAACAATCTGTCCAAGCATCCACAGAACATTTATAAAAACCTAACCAGATATTTGGTCATAATGCATTTCCCAAGGTGTTCAAATTTTTCTCAATAGTACAATCGAGTTAAAATTCAAATATAAAAATAAAACCAACATTGCTTTGTGTTTGGTCATTTAAAACTTCACTGCTTAATAACCGAGGGTGAAATAGAAAATGAATAAAAATAATTTATATTTTGACTTGAATAATGAAGAAAATAAAACATCAAAAAATTAAGTTTTATTAAGTTTGACTTTGGTACAATACTTACAAGAAAATTTAAATTATTCCATGTATGTCACAGAAAAGAACAAAAAATTAAAACTAATGAATTAAACATCAGAAAAACAGTGGAAGAATAACAAAATAATTTCAAAGTATTCTAAAGAAAAATATTAAAAGTGAAAGCAAAATTAAATGAAATAGAAAGCAAGATATAAAAAAAATCAATAAGCTCCAGAGTCGGGTGGGGGTTGGTTAATTTTTGGAAAGACTAATGATATTGACAAACTTCTAATAAGACTTATCAAGAATTTAAAAATAGGAGAAGACCATAAATAGAAGTCATCACTATAGATCTACAGTTAATGAATAGTTAATACTATAGTAATATTAATTTTATGTTGTTAAATTAAAAAATATTGAAGTGGGCATATTCTATATCTGGAACTAATATTCCATTGATATATGAATTTGACTATGCTATTTTCAATAAATAGTATCTGATCAATGATGTCTATTGGGATAAACAACTCCATATGTCCCTACTATTTGTCTAAAAGTTCAAATATATATATATCTAATATATACACATACTTCTACATATAAATTCACATATGCAGATATATACTTATATATATGAACAACTGAATTATGAGTTTTAAAATACACCAAACATAAAAACCCAATTCCAGATACATATTTAATCTACATTTGGAAGCTAAAAAATAAATAAAGCTAAACAAAACATAAGAAGTGTCTATATGATCTTGGAGTAAGAAAGCTATACTTAAAATAGGATCCGAAAACATCGACTGTAGGGAAAAAAGTTTAATACAGTTGACCCTTGAATAAGTGTTTAAACTGCATGGGTCCACTTATATGTGAATTTTTTTCATACACATACAGTGAGCCCTCTCTATTGCTGTTTTACATTGGCAGATTCAACCAACCACATATTTAAGACATCATTTTCCATCCGTGGTTGGGAGCCTGTGGATGCGGAGGCCCACTGTACGCATTGTTCTAGGCCCTCTTATAGAAGGGGCTTCAACATCTGTGGATTCTGACATCTGCGGGCTTCTGGCACCAATTCCCTGTGCATCCCAGGAAACAACAATGCCACATTAATATTAAACAGCTTAGAAATATCAAAGAAAATCAGATTGGGAGATTTCCGGAAAATAAATGTCTATACTTTTCAAAAATATCAAGATCATGAAAGACAAAGGCGGACTGAGGAAAGCTTTGAGTAAGAACAGAAAGGATATAAGAATGAAATGCATCTTGTGACCTTCAAGTTAGTAACAGACAAAATAGCAGTGAAGACAGGAGAAGGAAAATGGACAAAATTCAAAGGCGGCCTGTGGATTACATCACTTTTGTTTCCAGATTTTGATCATCCTATGGATATGTAAGAGAACGTTCTTAATCGTAGAAGATATACTCTGGATTTCTTAGGGAGTAAGGGCATCATGTGTGAAAATTTCAAGTGATTCAGAAAAAAATGTGTATGAGTATTTGAGGGGGCAAGTGGGGAGGGAGAGAGAGAAAGAGATGAGGGGATGGAGAAGGCAAAGAGAGACTGGGGGAAACATGCAGACATTCTTTGGATTATTTTTGCAAAATTTCTAAAACTATGAAATCATTTAAAAATATTTCTAAATAAAGCATGAAAAATTAAGAAATCATGCTCACAAATAGATACAATATTAATTTCTACTCTAATCATGAGCAGAGATAGAAATTATTTTATGTTTCTAATAAATATTCAGAATTATCTCATTAATTTCTCTAACTATGGATAATGGAAAACTCTAAATTTGAAAAGAATTTTATTCTTGCCTCATTTTTACAAGATACAAGATATTCAATTTAATTATAAGTTGTGCCAGTAATTAGGTCAAAAATAATTTGCATTCTGCAATATGGCAATCAGTGAAGTTTTTGGAAATAGTCTTTAAATGTTTTATAAATAGCTTAGCTAGGAATTGCGTATGTGTAGTAATTATGCTTGTCAAAAATTCTTGACTGTGTATGTGCTTTCTTAAATGTGTCTCCCAGAATTCAATAGAAATTTTTGCCTGCACAGTGTTGTACATATGAACTACTTGTCCACTGATATCATATAAAAGCCTGTATTTCTTGCTTTCCTTGAAAAAGTTGACATCTGGCAACAGTGAGCTCTCGTTTCTCCACGGCGATAATTGGCTGATAACAAGTGTTCTCCAGTCAGCCCAGGCCCCCACCTTGCTGTTCTGTGTATCTTTCTGCATTTTGCATGCCTTCCCGCGTTTTGTAGGCCTTTTAGTTTGTGACCTGGGCGTGAACCTTCGAATTGACAGGTTACTTGTATAAGGCATCTTTTGTCTTATCCGCCACCCCCACAGTAGATGTAAAGAAAAGGGCCAATCTAGCCCATGAAATCAATATTATCAGATTCCAAACGAAGGGAATTTTCAGTCAGCCTGATGTTAGGGGACGGAGCTTCGATTTTGACCCTGACATATCTGAATTCAAGGTCCCGGTTGAAGGGCTGCCATTTCTGTTTCTTGTGTCTCAGTTTTCCCGTATCTAAAATGGGGAGAAAATGCATACTTATACTGAGGATTGAAATAAGGTAATTGCTTGATATAGAACAGGCTCACAAAGCAAGTAAATTTTTCCTCCCTGCATACTATACCCGTGCATTCAAATTTCCTTATTTCCAGACACACTCCTCTCTCACTCACATTTCTGTATTTCAGGTAAAATTTTTAAATTAATCCCATGAGGATCTAATAAATAAAACTCGATTTCTTACGTATAAATATCAAACATTTATAGGATTAGGCAATCACATTGTAAGTTTTCTTTAAATGGACAACAATATTCATTTATACTGCTTAGCGCTTAGACCTGAGGACCACAGAGTGAGTAGAATGCCCACCCAGTAATAAGCACAATTCCATGTCATAGTTTAGGCAGATCGTGTCCTGTCCCAGTTGCTGTGATGCTCTGTCCTCTGAGGGATTGTGAGTGTAGCTGCTGATGGAAGAGAACACATTCTTCTTCTTACCCATCACCATACCAGTTCATGAACTCATCCTGCCTTCGGTTTCATAGGAGCAAACTTAGGAACATTATGCCTAATCCTTTATTGTCCACGAAGGCAGCGATCTTGTATGCCGTGTCCTCATTTGAATCCCTAGGCAGTAACATGGATCCTGGGTATCGTTGACAATAATTATCGTGGCACGGATGCATGAAGTGAAAGCATTTTATTAGCTGAAATGGTTTTGACTACAAGTATGAAAAAACACCAACTCAATAGACATTAAAAATAAATTGGCTCACATAATGACTCCAAAGATCCAGGAGTCTGGCTTACAGGTTAGTTACCTTGTATGTTTTCAAGAACCCGTGATATTCTGTCCTTCATTGGTTCTCTCCGGGGTACCACTTGGTCGCAATGGATTTATGAATCACAGTTAGCATTTCAGTGACCGAAAGTGGAAGAGCAAGGACCTTTGTCTTCTGTCCGGTTTCAAGAAAAATGAAACCCTTTATGGCAAGCACATATCTAAGCCTCATCTTGTATCTCACTGGCCAGCATTGGGCCATATAATCAACCCTACTGTCAAATAGGAGGGGCTTTTTTATGATTGGTTTGGAAAGTTTAGATAGGTTCTGCATTAAAGAGTTAGTTCACCTCTTGGATAAGTGGAAGGCACAGAATGTCTGAATAATACTAGAATTTTCAAACAAGGACTAAAGGAGAGATACCATATTTTTCAGACCATAAGATGCACCTAGGTTTTAGAGGATGAAAATAGGAAAAAAATTTTGAAGCAAAAAATGTGGTAAAATATTTAATAACATGAATAATATTTCACCAATGTAAATGTAAACAGAACTCAACAGCAGCATTAACAACTATTATTCCTCCCAAATTTTGGGGAGGGAAGTGTGTCTTATAGTCTGAAAAATATGGTAGATATCAACTACATTAAGTAATATATGAATTAGAACTCTGATGAATATTTATTAAAATATAATTTCTCAGAAAAGATTATCCTGTTCAGGTACTTAAGCAATACATTAGAAAGGCAGTGCTTACAAAATATGGTGTAAGATTCTCCAAAATCAAGTTTTCTTGAGTTAACAATCTCTCATACTAAGGGCCAGAGAAAATACTGTTAACAAGTACACAGGTGAATCACAGTAGTCAGAGTTATCAGTTGCGCCTGTTCTCCAAAATAACCACGATATTGAATGTGCTTAAGGCCCGCTTGCACTGCTATGTCAGGAGAGTTCACTAGCGGTTTACCTTTACTCGCCATTTTTTGTAGACGAGGACATTGAGTATTGAAAGCTTATCTCCCTTGGTCAAGGTTGTGTAGCTGATAATCATAGAGTCAGGTGTGAAGAACACAACGGTCCGGCTCTCGGTCTCGGATCAGGGTCAGCCGCCTCCAAACGAAGCAGATGTGTGCAAGAAGATTGTTCCTGCCCACGGTGAAGTGGTTTTTAAAGGAAATAGTAGTTGAAAAAACTGTAAACAAGGAACATTAGCGTTTCAACAATTCTCATGTATTGAAGAAATGTTTCTTCAGCATCTACTCCATATTCAAAACACTGCAAAGTGCATAATAAACTGTAACTTCTGTGAAGATGCATTATAGATTCTTTTTAAAGTGAAAGACAATCTCCAGTCTAGCAGATAAAGCAGTGAGAAATGTTGAAGAAATATGGAGGCTTCCATGGGCAAAAATTTAGTATAATGTCATGGAATAAATTTTGTCTGATAAGCTTTATTGGAGTGCAAAATAGAAACTTAAATTAAACTTTAAGGCTCAATACAGTATCTGTCCATTTTTGTAAATTAAGACATTTTTTCATAACATTCTTTTTTAAAATTTATACATTTTTCTCTAGACTTTGTGATTTTTTTTATCCACATGATTTTATCAAAAAACTCTTGAGAAAATAATATAAATTAGCCCAAAAAATCAGTACTATATTAATGGCGATATTATCTACCAGCAATTAATTTGCTTTAATTCCATATAAGTACTATTGCCCTGACAGGTGTGGCTCAGTTGGGTGGGCATCATCCCACAAAGCGAAAAATCCTGGTCAGGGCACCTGCCTGGGTTGCAGGTTTGGTCCGGTTCGGGGTGCATATGAGAGACAGCCCATCAATGTTTTTCTCTCACAAACATGTTTTTCTCTTTCTCCCTCTCTTTCCCTCTTTCTAAACGTAAATACATAAAATCTATAAATAAATATATTTAAAATTAGCATGGAGAAAAATAACCGAAGGAAATTTGAATAAAGGAAGAAGTAATTCACAGAAGAAAAAACACTCCACTGAGAAAATCAACATATCAATAAGTGCTTTGCATCAGGAGAATAGTAATGAAAACAATAATTTTATACATGCACACATATAGGTACTTACAAACACGTGCATATACATGTGAAGGTATATAATCTATGAAATATATATAAAATATCACTTATGTATGTATATATGCCATTAGATTGGCAAACCAAAAGACTATCGATACTGATTGGACAAATATAAAGTGAAATGAACTCTCTTACAGTGCTGGAAGAATTTTAAATATTAAATAAGGCACACTGACTAGGAATTTGGCAGTACCTAACAGTTTTAATATGTATATCCCTGTTACTGAGAAATTTGTACACTGTATATTTACTGCAGCATTGTATACGATAAAGAGCAAAAAAAGTAAGATGGGAACAATATAAATATTTTTGTATAGAAGAACAATTCAATGGCATGTAGTGGTCTGAGAAAATAAATTTTCAAAACATGATCCTGAAAGTTGGCAACGGCTTGCTGACAGCTATGAGTTAACAAGTCAGTAGTGTCCCCTACTGAACATAAGGAACTTTCAAAGAGTACGAACCATACTCAGACAGACTGTGTAGCCGTGATGGAATAAGGGAAAGCTAAGCTCTCTCTGAAATCACCATTAAAATAAGACAGACAGACAAGCATCCTTGGTTTTTTTGATTAACCATTGTACTATTTCTTGACATGAAATTCTATAAAATTTAGGAACATAATACAAATTCTAGCTCCACTTTAATCCTCCCACCTCCCATATAAAAATAAATAAATAAAAGTTACCCAATTACTGGATTGCCCCAGGTTTTTTGACTGCGCCCGATGGAAAACTGATTCTTTTTCTTCTATACCTTTCTCAAAGACGCTCAGCACAAGGCCAGCTGCATCCCTCCTCATTACTGTTGCAATGCTGTGTATTTACTTCAATCATGACACTTCTTACACAGTTATTATGTTTTTGTGTTTCTTTCCATATTTGTTTTCTTCCAAGAACTTGAGTTCCTGGAGGGAATGGATCTTGTGTTGGTTTGGTATTTTGTGCCTAGCACAAAGCTCAATAAATATTTTATTGAGTAACTGGACAAAATGATGGATTCATCAATGAATTAATAACCAAATAAATACAAACCCTGGGAAAAATTTGTCCACCTTATTCATGCATAAAATGTTGCATATAAAGAAGCTAATATTAAATGTTAGGTAAAGATTAAGAAAAAGTCATCTATTTTTCGGCATTTCCTACCATCACCTCACATCTCATCCCTCCATAATTCCACAAAAGTAAGAGGAAAAGTGAAAAATAAAAGGAAGAGAAATATCTCAGTTTATTGATTTTCAAATATGCAGCCTCTATTTGCAACTTCCAAAGCCCTATTTTTAAAGTTGTGTGCACAGTAGTATATTAATTATGGGGATTATGAAACCCTGTGGCTTGATGTATTGAAACAGAAAAGGGTTTTCATTCTAGGAAAACTGTCTCTAGATTTTGATGTGAAATAAAATGTCTTGCATCGACCCTGCACTAATGAAGATCAGAATGTTCTCTTAGTGGGATCTGAGCTACTCCCACGTTGATTACCTCTCAGTGAGTTGAGAGGAAATGGAAAAGCAAAAGCATTGATTTTGAAGAAATTCTCATCTTGCAAACCACACATTACCCAAATAGATTTACTCTTAATCTTTTAATAAACTGAAACAGTTAGTGATTTCTGCAAATGGTGCCTCAGCCTAATCTCACAGAAGACTACAGTTCTGCAGTGGATTAGAAAAGTCTCCCATCTTTCAATATTTGTCTTTGTTCCTTTCAGTAGCTGAATTTAATTCTTATTATTCTCAATGACAAGGCAATTTCAGATGATGAAATTTCTCATGTGAAACCTACACCTTTCAAATAATAATTCACAACTCCAAATTGGATTTGTGTGTGTACATATGCACAGCTTTCCTGAAGATGACAGTCTGATTTGTAAACATATAGTTCATTTCATAGATTAAAATGTTTTTAGATATAAGGAATGAAACGTTGTTTGCAAGGAAAGATTAAATTCACATTATCCTCAGGTTCATAGTAAGAGATGAATAAAGTGTCAAAATTAAAAAAAAAAAACACAAACAACCTCCCATCCTAATCAGTGCCTAGTGTTAGATGAGTTTTAATGCACTTACCAAGTGCACTTCACAAGTTCAAATGAGCATTATTTCTTGCCTAGGCTACTATATCATCTTCCTAATTGATTTCCCCTTATGAATAAGTTTTTTAACAGCAGTGTAAATAAGATTTTATGTCAGATAATTATTTGTTTGTCTATAAATATAGAATGTTTTGCAGCTTCCCTGACCTCTACCGCTCTGTGCAGTAACATGCCCCTGGCCACAGATGTGAAAACCACAGATGTATCCAGACATCGTGAAATGTCCCCTGAGAAAACTGACAAAATTGCCCCAGTTGAGAACCATTGGCCTTTACACATTTCAAAACTTAATGTACACAGTTTAATGACCTCACAAATGCATGCTTTGTCATTCTCAATTATTCATTAATTCATTCATCCCTAGACTCAGCTTTGGGATATGTTTAAGAACTTGGACTCAGTACTAGTCTGCCTGAGTTTTTATCCCAGCTGTACCATTAATTGGTTTATGACCTTGGGCGCGTCCTCAGCTCCTTTTTGCTTTAGGTCCCTAATCTGCATTTGGGAATGATAATAACATCTAATTCACAGGTGTGTTGTGAAGACCTAGGGCTATTTGGCATTGGTGGGTGTGGTGATAAGGGTGGAGCATACAAAGTTTTGATCGAGCTCTTTTTCCCCATTCTTATACCTGACTACGCCATGTCAGAGAGCGGAAGGACACATCAGTAAAGTAACCCCACTGGAGAGAGAATGCTAAAAAGCCTCTTCCCTCCCTGCAGCCCCTTTACTAGGATTCCTCTCCCCAAATATACCGCTACTGTGAAGTCTACTCAACATATAATTTGCCATAATTACTTGTTTTCTTATTACACTGATCACTGCATCCTCATCACTAGAAGAATTGGCTGGATTTGTGAAATTGTAGAAAATAAAGAACGAGGATCGGCTGTCATATCTTCTCCTGAAACTTCCGGGCAGTGCCCTGTCCTGTACACGACATCATAGACCGTTTTTCATCTGGTTGTTTCACGTGAGCACACGTGCTGAATTCTCCCTGCGCCTGCTCGATTTTCTCCTTTTTCTGGAACTAATTATCCTTTTAAAAACTTCCATTTTATTTAGATTCAAACACTTAACATATCTGCCCTTTTAACTATTTTTAAATATTTATGTATTTATTTTAGAGAGAGATGGGAAAGGAGTGAGAAAACGAGGGAGAGAAACATCGATGTGTGAGAGAAACATTGACCAGTTGCCTCTCACCTGGCCCCAACCCGGGACCTGGCAGGAAACCCAGGCATGTGCCCTGACCAGGAGTCGAACTGGTGACCCTTCCATTGCAGGACTACATCCAACTCACTGAGCCACACCAGTCAAGACCCTTTTAATAGTTTTTAAGGGCACAATACAATCTTGTTAACTGTAGGTTTAACGTCCATCAGATCCCTAGAGCTGAGTCATCTTGCCTAACTGAAACTTTGTGTGTTGATTAGTAAGCCCTCATTTCCCCTACCCTTAGCCCCCTGCAATCAAAGATTCCACTCTTTGACTCTGAATTTGATTACTTTGGATACCTCATAGAAATGGAATCAGTGGTATTTGTCTTTTTTTGATTGTCTTATGTTACTTAGCACAGTGTCTTCAAGGTTCATCCCTGTCATTGCATATTGCAAAAATTCCTTCTTTTATTTAAAGCTGAGTAATACTTAAGTATATGTTTTTACCACATTTCCTCAATCCATTTACCTGTTGATGGACATTTAGACTGTTTTCACATCTTGGCAGTTGTGGAGAGAGCTACAGTGATCACAGGGCTGCTAATATCTCTCCCTTGCTCGGAATGGCGATGTGTATTTATCTATTGTTTAAATGTAGAAATAAGATTAATGGAATTAAGAAAGGACTCATATAGGCTTATACTCAGGGATAATAGAAATTTTTAGAGTACAGAATATTTGAACTTACATCTAAAAGGAAGAGTAGATACTAGCCAAAACTAAAGGAATAAGGCAGTGGAAAAATTAACTAGCAAGAGAAAGCCAACAACGTACCAACATACCATGGGTATGGCTCTAGGTTAAGGCAACGTGCGTAATCAAGAAATTGTAGGAAGTTAAATACACACACACATATGTATGTATATATGTGTATATACACACATATGCATATATATACACATATGCATATATACACATGCATATGAGAGTGAGAGATATATGTATATCTCTCTCTGTGTTTTATCTCAAATGCCACAAATATATGGCATTTCCTGGTTGAAGAAATGCCTGTTTTGGGCACTCTTCTTCTTTTACAGACAGTAAATGTAAGCCTGTTGAGGGTAGAGGATTGCTCTGTTTTGTCTGCACTGCGTTGCCAGTGTCTGGCACACGGCTGGTGCTTAAACAAATATTTACTGAACGGACACGCTGAGAAAAGCTGTCCACTGTGATGTCACTCCCCAGTGGCACTCTCGCAACCGGGGGCCTTGCCCACAGCTCAGTGCCCTGTGGGACTAGGCTCATTACCCTGCCTAAAAAGGGGGTACAGAAAGGGCTTCCTTTCAGTAAATCACTTTTTACTGAGCCACGAACCCGGTTGTTCTATGCTTACACTAGACAAAGAACATGTGAGTACAGGGCAAGAGATTGAGCCCACCGGTGCTTAATTTAGAATTCTCTCCCTCTTCTAGAGGCTGAAAGAGAAGAACTACCCAGTGTCGTAGACGACAGGGTTGAGAACAAATACACATTTTTTAAACAACAGCAACAACTGTTCAGATACCTTATTTGCATCAAAATAAATACACTTTCTGAAAACCGGTGCTCATTTTTTTTTCAGCACGGGGGTGTTGTGTACTTTAATTTTTTAAAGACAGGTGTCGTCAAGGGAACTATATATGGAGGGAGGCATCAGTCCTGCTTCAATAATGGGTGGGAAGCAAATTTAATACTTTACTACGAAGCATACTTTGGCTCCACTAATTTGCTCCATTTCACGGGTCTCGTTTTGTTGAATGAGCACTGGGGGTGAGATATAAAAATGTGTGAGGCACATCTCCCTATGAGTCCAGATTTCTAAGGGTTTAATATGGTAAAATATACAATTTAAATGTATTTTCAGTTACAATAATTGGAAAGCTCCATGAATATAGTACAATAATGGATTTTTTTCAACTAAAAACCAGCTGAAGTCCAGTTCATACATTTGCCATTTTGATTTCTGACCCCTTTCTGCGGCTATGGGGCCATGAAGTCGTAGTTTTGTTGAATTCATTTTTTATTATGCTTCCTAGTACAATGTTTTGATGAGGTCTGATTATATAGCTCAATTGGAGTGGAGAAAATTACCCAGTAATTTAGAAAAAAAAATCTCTTTCAAAGCCTGCAGGAATCTGTTCTTCAATTTAAAAAGAAATTTACAGAATCAGGGTGTTTGTGTGAGTTACAAGTATTGTTTAGTGATTTGACCCCGAGTTGCTGGACATACCATTCAGCCAAATGTGATTTTCTGTCTGTCTCTTTTACCTTCTCTGTGTGATACAAATTCAGATAAACTCAGACTATCTTCACTACCATTGGGTCTTCCCTACCTTTCTTTCTTTCGTTTTCTCATTCATTTCAGTATATTTAGTCAAACTACAATAAACGAGGCTCCCACTATAACCTTGCTTAAGAGATGGGTACATTTCCATCTATTTTCTTCAGGCCACTTTGTAAAGCTGTTCTTATTTTTTTTTTTAATGAAAGAAAAAATTACAAATGCATATGTTGAAAACCTGTGTTGATGGGAAGTGCCTGAAGGTGTTTGTGAAATTGAGCTTTTATGAGATCAGTCTTTCTTTATTGTCTGTCCCAAACTTCACTTTCATTGTCAATGGCCTGGCCCTGTGGAAGATCTCTGCGGGGCCCACGTGTGAAGAGGCTCATCACGACCTTGTCTCCACTCCTTTCTGTCTTACAGCATCGAGGCTTTTTCTCTGTTATTCAGTGGGGATGTGTTAGATTTCTTCTGTCGATTGCTGAGAATAATTCTGATTCTCTGTATGCCTAAAAAAAGACTTTCCACACAATGTAATCACACTGGGGGCTTTTGCCATGCTCAAATAGTTGCCAGCAACCTTTTGACATCAAATGCCAGGCACTGTGTGTTTGCACATACCCAAACCATGCTTTCTGTCTAGTGAGGAGATCAGGTACGTACCTGAGCAAAATAAGACATGAAAATCCAACAGTAAGAATGGGTACCAGGCGCAGCAGACAGAGAAAAGTGGGGGAAGGGGAGTGACTGCCACTTCCTGGGGGGCCCAGGAAAGTCTATTTAAAGGACATCTTGAGATAGGACTTTTAAAGGCAGGAAAAGGGAGCAAAGACATTTAAGAAGGCAAGCAGAGGATATCTAAAACTATAAAAGCATGAATGATATAAGGTCCACATCAGGAACTGCAAGTATTTAGTATTTAAGGATCTCAGAGCTCATGGAGTAGTGAGAGTATCAACTTCGAAAGTCAGGGCCAAAACAGGGGCCATAACATTTTATTTCTGACCCACCCATATATACAGAACAGACCCAGAGGAAGTCCTAATGCCTCCTGCTCTCCTGAAGCAGAAAGAACATAGGGTCTGGAGTGAGCAGTCTTGTGTTCCTGCCTGCTGAGTTACTTTGACAAGTTGTCTTCTAATTCGAGTCTACATTTTCTCGACTGAAAATTAAGGGCAACAAAGTATTAATCTTCTAAGGCTTTTTGATAATTTCATGTGTGTTAAATGAGCTTTAAAATCTGAGAAATATAATTAAAATGAATGTCTTTCATACAGCTATTCATGCATTTTTATATACTTGAGGGCTTATGATATACCAAGCCCCAAGATAACCATGGGGTGATTTATCAGTAAACAAGACAAATAAAACCCCTTATGTTGTGGAGTTCAGCATTCCCTTTGCTGTGACATTTAGTCTGAGATCTGGAAAGGTCATAGGGAGAAAGAATTTCAGACAGAAGGAACAGCAAATAGAAAGATCCAAAAACAGGAATGACATTGGCATAAGACACACATACACATTCACAAAAGCTGAGGGGGTGTGGGGATGGGATGAAAGATGGTGAAGGGATTAACCAAAGAACATTGATGCACAACCCATGGGCACCAACAACAATCGGGGATGGGTTTGGAGTGGGAAGAAGGTGGGGCTGGGTGGAGGTGGGGCAAGGGAGAAAAAGAAGGAATAACTGTAACAGCATAAATAATAAAAATAAAACAAAAAAAAGATGAGAGGGATGGAGTAACCTTCAACAGTTAAGTCCCTTGGGGAAGGACTTCGGCAGTGGAATTTTACACCCAGGACATCCAATTCTCATACCTACAGACAGAGGACATCATAGGCCAGGAGGCGAGCAGCATATACACTGTGGCCTTAGCCTTTAACACCTCATCTCAAAAGAAAAAGTAATCTTTTGGGGTTGCTTGGATACCTCAGCACTTTTGTTCTGCAGTGTTCTGGTCTCTTGACTCTTGCCTTTTCCTGTCTTTTTTTTTTTTTTTTTAATCTGTCAAGGTTCTCAGAAGAGAAGAGAGAGTCAGGAAACCAGGAAACCAGGCAAGGGTATCCTGCTTTGCAAGACTTCTCTTACCGCTCTTACTGCTGACACGTTTTCTTTTCCTTTTTTCCTGCTGGTCCCAGACGGTTTTCATAGACCTCCCATATCGGATCCAGAATGGGAAACCTGTGCTAACTAAACTGCCAGCTCTGACCCACTGGTGGTAGTTGCCTAGATAGGAAACCATGTGACAATGGTCCTAGCTAAGGCAGGGGGTGCAACAGAGCGTGACAACAGGGTCCACGTCTCTCCTGGGTTTGAGTGAGCAGCAAAGTGACAGCATTGGGATGGACCTTCCTTAAAGAAAACCTTCCTTATTACACCTTTTAAGATGAAAGTCACAACTGGATCATCCTTTTAACATATTTTGTTAGGTGCCAGGAAAAACAAGATTTATCATAGTTGTCTTAAATAGCAAACATTAGTGCGAAGAGTGTGGCCTGAAAGTATCTAAATATTATCTATGACACTTTTTTCTTTAATAGCAAGTCTACATATGCCACCACTGATATTCTTAGTTTCTTGAATATTTTACACATGACTTAATATCACACAGACTATTTTCTGTATGATAGGAGTAAGGACAAAACCTACCTGCTAGAATTATAAAAATTCAGTGAGAAAATTCTTTAAAGTACTTACACTTAGCCCAACATATAAAAAATCTTAATTTCTTAATAAAAGTTAAATGATGGTGATAATGACAGTCAACTCTCCAAGGCTTGTAAAAAGAATTATTCTAAAGTCCAATCTAAACGGGAAGATCTAGCCAATGCCTGAGACCAAAACAATACAGTAAGGCCCTTACTGTATTATTAGTGAATATCGGATTCGCTTTGGTTATTCACTTTGAAGGGCCCCTGAATGTCTGTGTCCAGATGTGTCACAGGAAGAAATTAACAAGATATATGTCACCTGTGCCACTCCTTGTCCATACTTTTAATATATGTTCAGATTCCACTATATACCCCTCATAGTTTTTACTGTCTTATTGCGCTCAATTGTAGCAGATGAAGTAGAGTTAAATCGTCAGCATTCACACTAGAAAAGGAAAAATAATAAAACAAAATGTAATTTGCAATCTAATAATCTTGATTCTGTGGTTACTGATAGATAAATACAATCTGAATTAAAGGATATTTATAAATAAAAAAATATTTTAACATGTAAATTGTCAAATGATAATTTAAGTATCAATTGTTATGTTATAGTCAAATGTTTGATAGTATCTAGTCTGGTGCCAAACAAAAAAATAATAATGCAACATACATATATAATTTTAAATTTTAGTAGCCACATTAAATATGTAAAAAGAAGCATATACAATTAATTATAATACATGTTTATATTAACCTAATATATCTAATATATTCTCATTTTTAGTATATAATCAATATGTAAAATATTAATGAAATATTCTAAGTCTAGGGCTTAACAGAAAATTTAAATGGACATATTCCCTGAAAAGCAGCTTAAAGTCCCCTGGTTAAGCTTAAGGAAGTGCCACAGGGACTAAAATAAAAATAATTACAAGCAGAATGGTTTTAAGCTTAGGCATGAACTAGAGTTAAGCACAGAATGATTGTTTTTGAATTACTGAGGGATTCTGTGCTGGCCGAAACACAGGCTACAAGGTCACGGGTTGTAATCTGCTCTCGTAGTCTTCCCCTTCTCTGACTTTTTGTTTTCACCTTTCTCTTCTCGCGGAGAGACTTATGGAAACTCATTAGCAGCTATGGTGGAAGTCTGCAGCCTGACAAAACTGTATTAAACCCTTGCTATTTAATATAGCACTGTGACCTTGAACTGGCGCTTCAACCTCTTAATTCCTCCAAACTTCGAAAGAGCGGGTTGATTTAAAAGAAAAAAGTCTTGAAAATTCGTTATAGTTAGCTAAGATAATGCATTATTAAGTATCTGGAACATAATAAGTGCTCATGTTGTGCATAGGTGGAGATGAGGACAAAATTTTGGAGAATGACAAAGGACAGGAAAACAAGTAACACTGGGGAAAGCCTTCATTTTGGTTCGTTTTCCTTGGACACTGCTATCTTAGGTTCAAAGCTATGGAAATTTAAATAACATGCTTATTATTTTTTAAAAGAACTATATTATATCTGAATGTAGCCTGTCATATTCAAGTACTTAATTCAGACAGCAAGTATCTGACCCAAATTTTTTGCATGTAATTGGTGGACTGAATAAAATGTCTTCCTAGGTGCAATTTTTTTCCTTAACAGCAGGTAGCTAGCTCTGGGATTCTGTCTCATGTCTCCTTTTTGCTTCTAGGCTGAAATTTGTGAGCACAAATCTACCTTCCATCAGGGAAAATTATAGTTATTATGTAGCATTAGAAAAAATCCAAGTATTTTCAGCTAAAAATTTATATTAATTTCTAATAGCTCTTATATCTCTATCTGTCTTCTCCCATTTTAGGATTTCTATTTCTAGTACATAAACCCAATACGAGATTTATTTAAAGAGCTGTAACCCCAAAAGGACCTGTCTTATTCTAATGAGGAGGAGCATATTCTGATTAGTTCTGATTAAATTAGAAATAGTATATTGCTTTCCTGAGACTTAATAAAAGGAGACCTTTCATAGGTAGTAAGATGCTTAACTTTGTCCTCACCCAGCTGCTTGGCATTCCTGGTTCTGGTGCAAGTCAGCTGTCTTTGGAAGTTAACAGAGCTGGCTGAAATTAAAGGCATTTTCTTAAAGGAAAGAGGTCTTAATGTTTTTTCTCCCAAGGATGACATTTTCACTTCCTTTGGCACAGGATGGTTTTCAGCAGTAATAATTATTCTGTTGACCCAGAAGCTCACAGAATTTTAGCTATGTCTTTTCCCTCCTAATAAGTACAAAGATTCACATACTATTATGTAAAAAATACTGAAGTAAGGTCAAAACTCTGACAAAAAAATAGCAACTTAAGAGGCCACTTTCCCTAATGTCTCAGTCAAAATTCGAATCACCCCAGAATACCTCTAAAATAATGCTGCATACTTCCTTTTAAAACCACCTGCCGAACTCCAGGAACACTCCCTGTAGCTTTCCCATGAGGTCTTCCTTGCCCTTCATGGCCACACATCACAGTCCAATCATTTTTCAAAGATGCCTAAAGAAATCTCAAACACGTGGAAGTTCATGCGCAGGAGGAAATCTTCTCCGTGTGGTTGATCACGTGCACCCGTGATCCAAGATGGTGCACGGTGCGTGTCACTTTGAGTGCGTTCACCCCGCTTACGATGCATGTCCCAGCGTCCCCACTTTTCTCTGACCCCCTTGTGTCTTCCACTCTCCCTTTGCTCTTTTCCTTCTCTGCCATTTCCTCAACACCCACACTGCTCCTTTCCGGAAAGATTTCTCAAGGTGCGAGGCTTGGTCATGGAAGGTAAACCAAAATGGTCTGCTTTTCCAGATCCGCTGGAATTGGTTCTTCATAAACAATGAATGTTTCTCCTCTGGGTATTGGTAAACCCTGCTTTGGATTATAATAAAATTAATTATGCTAATAGTATTGGTAACTCTTGTTTTATGTACCCACCCCCAGAAGTTTGGTATTCTGGTGTCCTGTGTTCTCTTAGTCTGTAGTCGTCTGTCTAGCATTCCTTCAGCACTGTATCAATTATATTGATTCTCTTCTCTTATTTTGTCTATTTTTATTGTTTTGGCATCTGTGGCCTCTTTGAGGAGAGACTGCCTCTCCCAGACTAGCCAATTGTTAGAGAAAGCAAAAAAAAAAAAAAAAAACATGGGGGGGTGCCAAGGAGAGCATGCCTTTCATATACAAACCAACCAACCAAAGTCTGTATCTCTATAAAAAACCTTTCATCTACCTCACACACACAAATATTCCTCCTGCTCTAAATCAACCCAGGGACAGTCACCAGAAAATCAGAGACCATCCATGTGGCCCAGAACCCGCCTATTCAAACTACTCAGTCCTAAGCTGTTTACCTTTCCTTTCCTACATAAACCTCAGTAGAGTTGTTGAACTTGGCTTTCCCCTGACTCCCGATTCTGCCTCCTGATCAAACCACGATGCTCCCCCTGTGGCCCCGTGATGCAGGGCATTTCTCGCTCTTCTGGGAAATAGAAGTCATAAACATCTTCTTTCAAAGGCCTCTCCCTGTCATTGGGCAGTCGCATTCATAAATTAAGACCTGGACACAGACACGTGGACATGGGAAAAGGGAAGGAGGTCAGAGATAGCGACAATTGAATTCTGCTCCCGCAACCTATATGAGCTCAAATTAGAGTCTGCTTCCAAAAAGGTGCATTAAAGCACTGCCAATGTCTGGGCTCACATAGTTGAGGAAGAACGTCTTTTTATTTTCATGAGTAAATCCCAGAAAAAGAATATCATGTTTAAAAATCTGACACGCTGGCCCCGTGGTTCCTGTATTCTTAGTCCCTGCTTTCTTAGTCAGCTGAGTCATTCTGTAAAACCTTACAGCTCATTCTTCATCAACTCTCCTCTTTCAGGCCATATGGGTCCCCCCTCCTCCCCTCAGTGTGGCCTATCTGAGCATACTGCAAATTCTATAAATGCAAATAAATATAAAATGTATTATATAAATACATAGTGATTCTCAAGTCCAAACATCATTTCCAATAACATGTATATTGACTTGACATATGTTCTTTGACATTCTGTTTTGCATATTTGTAAGAGCTTGAAGCCATTGTTCAGAATTATTTGTTCAGTATTAAAAAATAGTCTTCCTCCTAGAAGATATAAATCTAGGAGGACTTCGACTCACCTTTGCTGTATACAAGCATCAAACTCAGACCTGGGCAGAGTCCTGGTGATGAAGCTTCCACTTTCTGGTAATTGCTGTGCGCAGAACCAGACACAGCCGTGAAGAAGAGCCAGGGCTGGCTGTGGGCATTTTCAGAGCCAGGCTGGGGAGCATAATCTCTTCTGTTTTCAAAGAGTAACTATGAAGGGAACAGTGTCCAAAAGTGTTCAGTGATTATGCCATGAGAAAAGGCTCATTTAAGAATTAGTTATCCTGAAAGAACATTACTAAGGCCCCGGGAAAGAGCAGATTGCTGACTTGAGGCTTGTTAACAAGAATCTTCTATAGAGACACAGAAGATCATGCCCCTAACTAATGAATATTGTAGCAGAAAAATGGCATGACAGGTTCCTTCTTGTTCCAACTGAGCCTGTTTCTGCAAGAACAAAAGGTCAGTTTAAGAGATATTTAGAAAAGCGTAGTGTGGACATGCGTTTCAATGCACCAGAGCTCCATGGCTGCCGTGGAATTGATTTCTTCCAGGCCAGGTGGAGGCAGGAAAAAAATAGAGTCAGACTACGCCATTCTGTGTCCCAAGAAGGACGTAGAATAAAATCACCCTCAAGAGAAAATGTGGCTCTTCAGAGGGCCACAGAGGTAACACTTTCTTTAAAAATAAAATTAGCTCGGTGGAATGGTGCTGGACCTACAGTGGGTAACTCATTGCACCAAACAGAACTTTTAAATAATAAACAAAGTATTATTCAAATCAATCCCATTTGGGAAAAGAGAATGAATCACTTTTTATATCCAACTTCTTTGTGGCATTCTGAAGAGATTTTTCCCTCTACTTTGAATATTGTGCGTGCACTTGTGGGTAAGTGTACCCAATACGGAGTACCATTGCTTCTTAAGAAAGTTTTTAAAAGAAAACAAAGCTAAGGAGAAAAATAGGTTCATCATCCTTTGCATCCAAAAGCAGTCACTATCTTGTCCCCCACAGAAATCTGTTCTTTTACTTATGTCAATGAATAATATTTTCTTATTTTCATGTTGCTGAGTGCAAAGAAATTTTTAACGTAGATGCTATTTAAAATCACACTTATTTTCTCATGCTTAAAAAACTCTGGGAAACCAATCTCCCTATTTTCATGTCTTAAATCTTAACTGATTATTTGTCTTCTAGAAGCTACCATTTGCCACAATTTTGTATGCTCACACACACACACACACACACACACACCATATACTGGGTTGGCCAAAAAGTTCATTTGCTTTTATTTTCTGTAAGATGGCTCTAGTTGTGCTTAGTTGTCTTTAACTTCATTTGAAACAATTTCGTTAGATTGTATTGTTACAGCTGTCATATCAGTGTGCATTAAAAAAACAACTTAGCAAAATTGGTGAATCTTTGGGTAGCCATTTTAATACTGAAGATGGAAGAAAATAAACAACATTTTTGGCATATTATGCTTTATTATTTAAGAACGGTAAAAATGAAACAGAAATGCAAAATAAGTTCTTTGCAGCATATGGAAAAGGTGCTGTGATTGATCATATGTGTCAAAAGTGGTTTGTGAAGTTTCGTGCTGGACATTTCTCTTTGGACAACTTTCCGCAGTTGGGTAGACCAGTCAAAGTTGATAGCGATCAAATTGAGAAATTAACTGAGAACAATCAATGTTATATACCATGTGGGAGAT
>CM052550.1:10515863-10536649 GCA_028533065.1 Trachops cirrhosus | reverse complement strand
ATTAAGATGAGTGGTTTAGTATCAGTCACTCTTCAATGTATTAAAAGAAACAAGAGCTGATATCAGTAAGAGAACCTATTGGTTCTGAATCCATAAAAACAGTCTGAGCATTTCATGGATATTGACCACTTCATTGGCAAGTGTGTGACCTTTTTTTTTCAATACACAGTGTATTGAAAAACACTAATTTTTCATATTAAATAATTCTGGAAGATTTGCTTTAAAAACATGTTAATTATGGTGTAGCATTTTAAAAATGTTGCTCTGCTTTCCATGGAGAGAGAGAATGTGTGGTAAACAGAAATTCTTCGGAGCCACACACACGCACTTTGGAACCTGAGGCTTGTCACTTCTGTGTGACGGTCAACTTCTCTGTTAAATGAAGGCCATGAGACTTATCATCAAGGACTACTCCCAAAATCAAATAAATATGTTTAGCAAATGTTCTGTGCCATACAGTAACATAAATAATGATATTCCCCCCAAATATCGAACGTGAAAACAAAGACAGGCCTGCCAAACAGCCTGAGAGGTTGATGGAAGAGAGGAAACTGAGGTCAGGGTAATTAAGCACATTGCTTTAAAATCACAAAGCTGTAGGGTTTCTTTGCAGAAGAAAAATGTGAGGACATAACCTCTGAGGCATACTCTAATTCTTTTGACCCAAAATTTAAGTAGGTGGACCTGAACACCCTATAGAGATGAAATCACTTTGAAACCCTGGCAAAGGAACACACAGCATTTCTGACTCTTCCTTTGAAAAAAATTTTAGCAAATGAATATCTTAATTGCTTAGCACACAAAGCAAAAATATATGAAAGAAAGATTCAACATCAAAGCTATGCAAATAAGTCATCGCATCATCTTGGGGAGCTTGCCAACGAGAAAATTGCCAATAATTCAAGTAATGACTTTATCCTGTTGAAGAGATAACTTCCAAGCTGAGCAAATGCCAAAATAAGTTCATAAGATGTCTTGAAATGGAGTTTCAACAACAAAATGTATACTTCAATCTGATACTAGCAACATCTAGCTGTATGATCTTAACGTGATCGTAACCACTACGGTTTTTCTATTTCCTCATCCAAAGTGTAAGAATTAAAAGGATTCAAGGGGTGAGAATCTCAGATGTTGTACCCATAAACTAAGTGATTCATACAGCCTGGGTGCTCAATAAAATAGCGATTGCTTCATGTTAAAATGTCACTAAGAAAGTGGTGTGCTGTGAGCACTCATGGTGATAATTCCCTTTGTAAGTGATAGAATCGAGAGCTGATTTTTCTTTTAAAGAATTATTACCTGCTTTCTGGCACCAAAAAATGGATCAGCGCTCCTAAACTAAATGAAGACTGGTAGTCTAATTACTTGTTAAGTCACTGAGGCAACTTACATATTATTAGTGGTGGTATCATGGACAAAGGAAAAGATTTAGATAATGACGAAGGTAACCCAGAAAAAAAACTACTTTGTATCTAGAATGGGGTAATTGGGCTAGAATATGCATGCACAGAAAGCAACATAGTAGGTGTGCTGGCCAAACCAGAAACACTGCATAATGCAGGTTATTATTTCACTTCCATTGAGAATAGGGTTACCTTATAAAAGTTGCTAAGCAAACAGCCTCAACAAAGTTTGTCTGACGACAGAAAGAAAGTTACTTTGTCTGTTTCTCCAACAAGTATTTTCTGAGTACAACTATGTGTTGTTTTTCACAAAGGGCCAGAGATACCTATGTGAATGAGAGAAGGCACAAGCACCCCGGGATACCAGTCTTCCAGCATCTGCATCCAGAGTGTGTATCTTGGGATTTCATGAAGGAGACAGCCTATGAGTAACAGAAAATTTCAGCACTAGACATTCTGCTCCTCTGAACACAGAAAGGTAACTTTAAAATTGTCATACAAAGCATGCAATGAACTCTAAGACCCTGGATATTCTTGATCACTTGAGTTATCATAACGATTTTAATGTATTTTATTAAATACTTATGTGTTCTTTGCATTGTTTATCATCATTAAATAACTGCAGCCCATATATGCATAAGAGAATAAGTTGGGATTAGTCCATAATGGTTAGTAGTACATGATCTATTTTGCAAATAGAGATTTACTGTGAGGAATCTTTAGTAAACGCACTCAAAGTCTCGAATGATAATAGAGGCTGCTCCAAGGTCTGCTGTTGGCAAGCTGGGGACCCAAGAGAGCCAATGGTATGATTCTGGTATAAGTCTAACGGCCTGAACACAGGGAAAGTCAATAGTGTAAGTTCCAGTCGGAGTCTGTCCGAGTCCAAAGGCAGGAGCAGACATGTCTCAGCTCCAGAACAGTCTGGCAGGAAGCAAGAATTCTTTCTTATTCAGCCTCTGAGTCTATCCAGGCTTTCAATGAATTGGATGATGCCCACCGCCACTGAGGAGGGAGATCTTCTTTATACAGTCCACAAACATGTTAATCTCATATAGAAACACTGTCACAGACACACCCAAAACAATGTTTAACCGACTACCTGGGCACACTGTGGCCGTGTTGAGCTGACAATTAAATTAACCATCCCAGGAACTTAGAGCTCTGAGTACTCAAGGTAAATTTAAAGCAATTAATAACTTCCAGTTAAGATATATACATTGTAAAATGTCAGATGCATAGACAGGATTACGGATGATTTTACATTTGCAAAAGAATTCCTACAGGGAAAGACTCTCTAGTTAGGTTGCCGTAGTGATGGGAAGGGCAAGGTCACTGAATCCCCACCACCAGTCTTTGCCTGATGCATCATATTTCCTGAGCTGTAGAGTCGAAAGACTGCTTATTTAACCTTGGCCATATGTCTTCTAGTTCTAGTTCCATGCACTCGGCCATATGGGAAATGGACAGCTGCCTGAATATGTCATCCAAAAATCTTGGAAGGGTTTATTTTAAAAATAGAGGTTTAACAATTGTCAGCATTACAGATTTGATGCTTCCTTAAATCTTTGCAGTAATGCACATTTGTACAGTTTTCTCCCGACATTCATTCATCAAGCATTCGTTCAGCAAATATTTATTGAATATCTGCTTGATGAATTTCTAGTGCGGGAAACAGTTGATGTCAAAGGACAGACATGATCCACCGCTCCTGGGAAAGTTAATTGTGTCGACGTGTTTCGCTTTAGTGAGTTGGGATTGTTCTGATTTGAAGTGCCGTCTGTCTGCTACCTGGTAAGATTCCCAAAGGGACACTCAGTTTTCCGCTTCAGTGAGGCATCAGCTGGCCATTAGATAAGATCTAGAAACTGGACATTCTTGATCTGTTCTAAAGTAGAAATGACAGATGCCGGCAGGCCACTTTAATATCACATTGGCTTGAATTTGTATATCAGAGGGCATTTTATTATATTATTGTGAGTATATTTTCCTTGTACCCACATAGCTCTGATAGAAATCAATGGAAGTCCTCAGTGGAAGTGGAATTGAAAATGTTAAAGGGGCTATTTTTATAGGTACTTAAAAAATGGAGGTAACATTGCTTAGTGACTTCATAAGTTTCAGTTGTACAACATTATAATTTGATATCCTTATACACTATATTGCGCTTACCACCAAAAGCCTAGTTTCCATCCATAACCACATATTTGATCCCCTTTACCCATTTTTGTCTTCTTCCCACCCTCTTCTCCCTGGGTTACCACCAATCTTTTGTCTGTATCTATGACTTTGTTTTAAATTTCTTATGTATCTATTTTTTTGTTTTACATTCTGCATGGGAGTGAAATAATATGGTTTTTGTCTTTTATCTGACTTATTTCACTTAGCACAACACCGTCAAGATCCATCCATGTTGTCACAAATGACAATATTTCTTTTTTATGGCTGAGTAGTAGTCCTATCTGTGTGTGTGTGCAACATCTTTTTTATTTATTTATCCATCAGTGGCCACTGAGATTATTTCCATAGTTTGGCTATTGTAAATAATGCTGCAGTGAACATAGGAGTACATACGTCTTCTTGAATTAGTGTTTTCGTATTCTCCAGATAGATACCCAGAAGTGAAATTGCCGGCTCATATGGTAGTCCTATTCTTACGTTGTAAAGGAGTCTCCATACTGTTTTCCCTAGTGACTGCACCAGTTTATAATTCCATCAACAATGTGCAATGGTTATTTATAGGCATTTTTTTACAGTAGGAAAAATTATGCCTACTCATTAGGGACTATTAGAAAACCCAGAAGAAAAAATAAAAGTAAAAGAAAGTACCAAGACTGATCACCTAAATATAATCATTGGTATCCAGAGTTATCGAAATATGCTTTTAGTCTCTATATGTGAAATACAAAATACCTAATACTTACTGAATATTTTTCTGCTAATTTTCTGTTTACAATATTTACATGCATTATCCCATTCCATATATTGAGCTAGGTGGTTTTATTATTTATTATTATTTATATTTCTACCTTAAAAAGAATAAAAATGAAACAACGAGAGTGAAGTGACTTTAGCTAGTTAGTAAATAACTTTTCTGATTTGTAAATATCTAATCCAGGCATGCCAAGAATGTGCCCTTAACTATTATATTCTAGGGGATATTCATACTCATCTCATACATGGTCGTGTTCTCTTCTTGGTAGTTAACGAGATGCTGTGTAAATTTTGTTTGTAATATGCTTTTGAGTTAACATTGTTATGAGGTTAATATGCTTCTGCATTCTCACATTTGACATTTGATGAGTGTTGCGTGGTTCTGAGAATGAGCTAGAGGTACTTTGTTGCATGCACGGCTGTTCTTTTTTGTTTTTTTTTTAAGTTTACTATGATTTTCAGAATATATTTTATCTTGAATATTTCTATTATCACTCTTTTTGAAGTGGATATTCCTGGGAAATACGTGCTAAAACCACGGCGAACCCTAGTGAATCAGAGCAGAAAACACCTCTGAGGAATAGGAGGATGGGTGCTCCCCAAACTGAGGGTAACTCTTCAGGCTTAGTGTGGTCCCAATGCTGACTGTGTTTTGTCGTGTTTCTGAGCATTGGCACAATGGAAAAGAAATAGTATAAATTATCTTTTGTCCTCAGGACATTGGGAGAGAATTGGGGGGCGGGGTGGGAGTCAAATTACCTGTGCTGTATTGACGGCATTCAGCCATCTTCAGCGTTCTAGACACATGCAGTCCTCAGCTGGTATTTGCTCCTGAGAGGTGAAGGCAGCCAACCAAAGACCTGTCTTTACAGGTAAAAATTGCCACATGGAAAAGGGAGGGAGAAACCACGTGGGAGTTCACAGGAGGGCAATAGGGCCTCCAGGGGAGCCGACTGGAGTCTCCTCAAGAGGTGGGGCATTTACAAATGCAAAGAGGTCTCCTTCTAGTGGAGCTGTGCTGGCCGATACTGGTGACATAAAATCGTTTGCATTATTACAAATGAATGTGCATATGGGGCTAGAAAAACCCATCATCACTGAGAAACAGTCTGGCCCAGAATGTTTATATAGAAGCACAGCCCGATCAGCTTGAATTCCATTTGTCATGAACGGTATTTGGAGATGTTTCTATAAAGTTTATGTTTCATTTCAGAAGATACAGTGTTCAGCTATCCCCTCCTCAAGTAATTAAAAAAATTAACATAAATTACTTCTGCATGTATTGTCTAACAAGGTACTATATTGGTATATGCTCACAAATGCAATTTAAATAATGACCGAGAAATATGACAGCCACACATTCCATTTGATCTTTCATCTAAGAAACTGCTTACAGCTAATCACTTGATAAAAACTGGCAGAGTTAAATGTTTTTCAAAGCACCACCGTTAGGCCAGTGGTTTCGGGAGTGATGATAAATCCTAACGTGAGCCTTCCAATTTAGCAAATAATTTAGCAATAGAGAGAGGTCTATCAAATCATGCACAGTGGAGATAAAACTGTGGATTGAGCAGTTGTATAAATATCTAGAAGCATTTTATTTTCAAAGAGCACTACACCTTATCAACTTCAGCTCTAAGATGGGTTTAAGCAGATATTGTCAACAGGCTAAAATGCAGTTAGATATTTATAATTTGCACACCAAAGATTCCCACAAAACCTAGAAGAATTTCAACCAGTAATCTCTCACTTGGTCTTAAACAGTTAATAGGCGTGTGCCTGTATGCAGTCTCTTTCCTCCGTGTGTTTTAAATCTAAATAAGTAAGCTCTGCCATGAATTTATATAAAATGGTATGTAAATTACACTATAATGGAACAGATTATAAGATAATCTAATATAATATGCACCAAAAAAAGAAAGAAAAGGAAAAATGTTGAAGAGTCAGTGTTTTCTGTTTGTTGATTGCTGCAGCAGAATCATGCAGACCAGTGCCCTGTCCTTGTTTCTTCTACCAGGCATGTCACCCTTAATCCAGGATGTAGTAATCTGTAAGATTTGTAAATTTGTAAAATTAGGAAAATTGTTATGCTGGCAGATATATGGCTATTACCCAGGACAGCATCTGCCTCTAACAGAGGCTCAAAAGAAAGTTAGAAAGCACTATTATTGTAAAATATTGAGTTGTGCCTATTATCAAAGTCACTTTTATTTAAAAAAGAAAAAAACCCTCAGCTCAGAGAAACTTCCTTGTTAACGCCAGAAAAATAAAAGTTGAGCCTACTTTCCTCCCAGCCAACTTATAGCTGAACAATTTTCTTTCTCACATAGTTCATTTCCAGTACATATATTAACCCGTTGACTCTGGTCTGGCTCTCCTTTCGGGAGCAGTGACAGACATTGCTATTCACAATACGCTAATACAACAGCTGGCTAGGATTTTTCTGTGATGCCCATAGGAACTAATGTCTGAAGGTCACCACATGCACTTTTGTTCCTAACATTTACTTTGGTTTAGGGATGCTGTTTTAAATCCCGTTCCTCATAACTGGGAATCAGAAGCCTGGACTCTAACTCTGGTATTTTTCTGTTCTCTTCTACAAAGTTGATGACCCACATACTGGAATTTTCACCTGTACCCTGTCCAGGTCGGATCAGTTTGGTCTAGCAGATTGATCTAGTTTGTTTGGCATTCTAAAGGAGGGGTCCCATTGCCTCAAGCCCTGGGTAGAGACACAGGAATGAGCCATTAAGGAGAATGTGTAAAGATGGGTTAGTGACGTGTGCCACAAGAGCAAGAATAGCAAACAGCAAGAGATGTCACGTGCACTGTCGTACCCTGCACTAGATGCTTCCCCTGGCCCTTCCAGCACAGACATTGTACGACTAGGTTAATCCGTGAGACAGATAAATGCTTGGTGACATCTCCAAGGTCTTTCCGTGGTAGTGATGCTCACGATGTTGAATAATATTTACAATTTTATGTTTTCCAGATGCATGGGTCACCCCTTCACATATTTTTTACCTCTTGACTCTCTGTCTCCCTCTGTCTCTCTCTCCCTCCCTTCCATTCTCTGAATCCATTTCACTTCTTTCCAGAAAGAGAAACGTGGTAAAGAGCATTTGTAAAGCTTCACTAAGAACTTCAAGCTATTAAAAACATAAATGACAGGCTAGAGAAAAAATGAATTAAAAAATTAGCCAGAATCGTGAGATTAATACAAATATTACTCATCTATAAACACACAGACAATCTAATAGTGTTTTTGCTGTTCTACAGGTGCCACGCCTTACTGAAGGCAGGTCCATTGGTGGCTGTTATTATTCTCATTCCGCTGATGGAGGATGGCTGTAGGGTTAGAATGATTTCTCGTAGTCACGTATCTAGTGAGAAGTGGACACTAAGCCTCATTTTAATAACCAGCTCAGGATTTTATCTCTTCTAGTTCACCTGCTTCCAAACCAAGCTCTCACCATCTCCTATATTAAACATATCTCAGTGTGAAATCGTTGAATATATTTCCCTGGGCAGCTTTCACTGACATCATCACTGTCTTAAAAAAAATGCCACACCAGCTTATGCTAAATAGAGGGATGATCTTAGGTCCATGTAAGTATCTCGGAAATTGATTAAGGTATATATGTTTGTTAAACTACACAATCTCACTCACGATAGGGAATTTTCTCTCTGACATTATGTAAATTCTATGAGTGCGTGTGGAAATTCACTTTGTGTTTTTTGAATATACATACGTGTACTGTGGGAGAGAGTACACTCACATAAGAACCTGTGGGCTTGGAAAAAACTGGGGGGGAACAAAAACATCTCTTCCTTAGATTTCTTATCTCAGTGACAGTCCTTTTGAAAACAGGACCATTCTAATCCCACTGATCACACAGGGCCTGCATGAATTAAAAGCAAGGTCATACATACTTGATCAATAAGAGAGTGATATTCTTGGCCATATTTTCTCCTCTTTCTTTCACATTATTTCGGCACACACACCAGGTCCTTCAGGGGTCATGGGGGATACTTGGTGAAACACCACCCTGCATTTCTTCCTAAAGGGAAACACCGCCCACCTCAACTGCCTTAGAGGATCCGCCTTCCCAGGACAGGTACGTGACCGGGGACGGTGTCCAAAGTTAGCATAGCCGCACAGTGCCGTTTGGATTTTTCCTGGGAAGATTGTGTAACAGCAGAAAAATGGAAGCTTCTCCTGGAGTTCCTAAACTGAGAGGAGGTGAGCATAGGCTTGTGGAAGGACACCTTCTCCTCCTTGGAGAGAGATCGCATCTAAGTGCTAATGTGAACCCAGAGCATCCAAGTGGAGAGGGGAGAGCAAATACCAGAAATGCCGGTTGAAGGGCTCAAGGTGGCAATTAGGTTCTTTGTACCAACTCTATACGTCCTGATCAGATGAGCCAAGAACTTCTCTTTTATAAATTGACTGGTTGTTGCTCGACACCAAACATATCCCGAACAAAGACCATAACATCACTTTTCTGCCTCGAGGGACCACCAGCCTACCGATACGGTATTTGTATATATTTAGTAGTGTCCCAATGACTTCCTATCGCTGGTCTCCAAGAGTTGAGGAGCTGCTGAACAGCGTGAATCAGAAGAGAGAGAAGATTATTAATCAAACCTACTATCCATAGTCCCTGCATTTCAGAGTCACTTTCAAATGACTCTTCTGGACCCTCCAGACAGCAGTGGTAGGTCAGCAGCGTGCATATCGCCATTCTCAGATGTTGAGCACTCAGCACTCTGACTGGGCGTTTCACATACGCCAGGTGCTGTGTTCTCGCGGTGAATTAGACAGCAGTCCTGCTCCGCCTGGAAACACGCCATGTTCCCAGTCGAGGGAAACAGATACACTGTGTTTTGCCGTGTACAATGTGCACTATTTCGCCCACATTTCTGAGGGAAAAATAAGGATGTGCATTATACAAGGATGTGCAATATAGTGCTAATTCCACATCTATGTATGTGTTTTTAGTTATTTTATTTATGCTTATACATTAGAAGTGTAACTCCAGAAAGCAATAATGATATCTGTAAGCAAAATAACACCCTGGAATACGATAGTCGGTTTTGTTTCTAAATATGAATAAATAAATAATTGAATTAAAAAATCAAAATGAAGGATGGTTTTCCTGAAAGTCTGGGCCAGCCACGTGGGTGCGCATTATCCACAGGAGCACATTATACACAGCAAAATACAGTACACAGACCATCACAATAGTCAGTGAGAGGTACAGAGGACAGAAGCATTTCTATGCCTATTAGACTTAGCCAGATAAAGTCAGAGGGGGGTAGAAAACGTTTAAAAGAGAGAATAGACAGGTAAAGGCATGGAGGCAAGAGGGAACTTTAAAATTGTACGCATACAAGCATATTGGCTCATATATGGAGGGATAAGGGGGTAGTGTTTGTTGGGGGGATGGGTACCTAATCAGGGAGAACCCCGGGAAACACATATAAAGTCACCCAAGTATTTAAACCAAAGCTCCAGCAGCAGTGCTTGGCATGATATGGGGATGGATTGGAGGAGAACAACATAAATTGGTCTGAAGTTTTAGGAATCCTGATGAAATATAGTCAAGTCCACCTTTGTGCAGTAGGGCTAGCCTTGGAAAGCTCACTCTTTGCAGGAAACTCTGATGCCACGTTTGCTATGTTCCTGTGGGAAATTATTTCCTATTGCTGAGTGTCAGTGGCCCCTGTGGTCTGGGGATCACCTGAGCCAGGAAATTTCTAAAGCACCTTCCTTCTCTAAAGTGTGACAACTCTGCATTATGTATCTGGCATGGGAAGAACTCAAAGTTTTTCATAGATAGACTTGAACCCCAAAACCCAGGTAAATTTACCAGTCTGGTTCAAAAACATGCGAGTGACAGTTTTGGCTATTCACCCTGAGGTGCTTAAATGTGTCACATCTCAGGCCTGCTTCTATGAATGTGCTAAACCCACCCATTACTTGAGGAGAGGCCATGCTTATTTTCATGTAGCTGCGATCTCCGGCCCTTCCAAACCTGCCATCTCTGCACAAAGATCTATTTCTGTCCAAAGTTTAATATAGTTGAAATGCTTATCGTTAGTAGTGAAAACAGTTTGGACATCATTAGTCAATATTCTAATTTGAAAAAGACTATGTCCATCAACATATGGTCTGATCCAAATGTGATGACTTCTGATGTTAAAAAAAAGGAAATGAAAGTCAGTATGTATTAGAATCAACTGCTTTCTGAGACAGAGAGAGAGAAACATTTACATGAGAGAGCAACATCAATCAATTGCCTCCTGTTTGTGCCCTGACCAGGGATCAAACCTGTAACACAGGTACTTGCCTTGACCAGGGATCGAACCCACAACTCTCTGGTGCATGGGATGATGCTCCAAACAACTGAGCCACTTGACCGGGGGCGGGGGACCTGGTTTTTGGCACTAGACCATTCCATTCATCTGAGGCCTATTCTAAGAGGACACAGTTAGCCATCAGGACGCATCACCTGAACTGCTCTGTAGAGTTTTATTTGTATGTCCTCTGGGGAAAAGAGGCTTCTCAGCATATCTCTGTGCAAACACAGCTCACCCTCCCCATGTGTTAAAAAAAATGTCATGACTTGGAGCCGTGCTGCCAAAGCTGTGGCTGCCCCTTTTTTTCAGGCTCAGGCAGGTCTATTCCACTGTAAGTTAAAAACCTAGGGAGCCCTGCAAGGCTGTTTTAGGAAGTAAATGCATTCGTGATCGAAACATCTAAGGAACAGTGTGTGATCACAGGTCGGCAGCTGGGTTAACGGTGCATGTGTGGCTAGGGTTTTTATTTATTATTTACTGAGAAGATTGAGGACATTCATTGGGTCATTTCACATAAATTAACTCGTGTCTCTGCCAGCATTCCAATCAGCTCACATACACTCTTGTCTTTGACACATTCAATTGAACACACATTTTAAGACAAAATATATATCGGGATGGCACAATCTGGACTCAACTACACTATCATAACCCACCGGCACTCATTACGTGTTTAACATTATAACCCCAAAAGAAAATTCATTTGTAAATTCAGGAATACATCCATTTGGGCTATCTGGATGTTTTGAGCTGCTACAAGTGTGTTACTTCTTTAGAAAGATTTTTGTGATCTGAGAGCCTCTGGCCTCAGAGGCTGCATATATTACAGCTTACATTAATTATTTAAGTAGGACTTTTCTAAAATGTCTGTTCTCCTATCGGGATGTGTTAACACTATAGAGAAATTTTGTTTAGGGCTGGATGGGGCATTAAACTCTATCCAGTGTGAATTGTGGCATGAAAATATGTCCACATAGAATGCTAGTGAGATCTATTAAGTGGACTTTCAAAAGAAGCAAGATACTCATTATTTTCCATGTGTACACTTTTCAGTGATCTAGGAGCTTAAACATAATATACCTTTCAGAATGCTTTCCTCCTCATATAGTATGCATGGTTATAAATAGAGAATATAGAATGACTATCAGCTTGAGAAAAATCAATTGTAATCGTTTAATGCCCACGCTGCCCCTATCCTAAAGTAATAGGTGGTTGAAAAGAGTTCAGGATATTCCATTTTTCTCGTTGCTCAGTTATAAAAAAAATATTTGGTGGCTTCCATTTTCCCACATTATGCTAATGGAATGCAAATAGAAATAGTAGAAAGGAAGGCTGGATGGCAAGATGATACTTGCGCTGGATTCAACATTTCAGGAAAAAAAAGTCATGGCACACATCTCATTTTCTGTGTGAAGCAAGAAGGTTAAAACCTGTATTTAATCAAGGATTGGACTTGCTACAGCTCTGGAAAGCTATCATAAAGCATTGCTGGCGTGGGCACATTTGTTGGCCAGATAGCAGTATACGATTCAATTCTCTACCCTTTGCGCTTCTAACAGATTTTAAAAAAAGGAGTGAAATGTATACAATTTCTCCCCCAAAATGATATTTCCAGTTGTTGATATTCATCTGTATTAGCGTCTACAAAATGTCTTGGCTTTCCAAAGGCAGTGACTTAAATAAAATCTGAAAGTGATAAGTAGACATCCTTAAAGTAAGTAAGTAAATAAATAAATAATAAGTAGAGATCCACTTTTTTTAAATAACTTGAAAGGTAAACAAGGAGGGTGAGTATGTGCTCATTGTGTAAACTGTCCCTCTTTTCAGTTGCCCAGGCCCCTGGTTCAATAAAGGACTGACCAATGAAAACTATATCCGGGTGGTAGTTGGTGAGAAGTCCTGACTCACAGGAGTTCGTCGCTGAGACAACACAATGTAACAATAATGCCTCGTGAGTCCAAGTCTTGAGGAAAAGCCAAGTATGTGGGTATTAGATTCAAAGGTCATGGTCAAGATCAAATGCAGGACCCTACATGTGTTGACCTCAGGACGAAGTGAAAAGAATCCAGATATTCCAGGTAATGGCAGGCGGCATGAAGAACAAGCAATGGGACAGGTAGCTGGTGATGTCATCAGTGAAGCCCTGACTGGCTACCTGGTGTTAAATTAGCAGGTTAGAGCTGCCATCAGCAGGCTGGTGGCAAGAGCTCAGGGTTAAAGTCACACCTGGACTAGAAATGCAGCTACATTCTGCACAACACAGTGTGCAGACGATGTGGGTTGGGCACCTCGACCTGCGTGATTTTGTCAGTCAGTCTCACCTCCATAAATTAAATAAATGAACATTTGAGAAAAGAAGAGGATTCAAAAATAAACAGGTCAAAAAAAGGGATATACAGTTGTATTCTTTTATGAGCTGAGTAACCTTAAATTTAAAATCCTCTAGCATCTATTAAGCAGGTTCATAATATACTTTATGTGGAGATTTTTTAAAAGCAATATTAATTATCTGTCAAACTTGAACCTTATCACATGGGATACCTTTATTTTTTCATTTTTACTACCAAGGGCAGCAAAATTTTACTTAAAAGGAAATCCCAGGGATTTGCATTTCTACCTAGAAAATCAATTCAGAAATCAATTGGAAAACTTCACATTACAAAGTGTAATGCCTATTTATTACCGAGACAGTTGGGAATATCCAAAGCCTTCTCCTGAGTCCATCCACAAGTGAAAAGCAACATTTTCTGGAGAAACAAAGAAAAGTCAAGGTTAAATGTACTAGAGAATAGTCTTCAATTCAAATCTCAAACTCAGAAGCAGAAGTAACTTGGCACTCACAGAGACAGGAGATTAAAGATGATGCCGAAAGGAAACTGGGCATTGCCACCATCACCGAGATCTCAGCCAACAGTGCTTCCAGCATGGCCAGCGCATGCGTGGTTTGAGAACATACCAACTTTCATTACAGAGCTATCATCTAACATCTGTGGCATAGAAAGCATCATCTTCTCTCTCTTGACAGCTGAAGGACCCCCAGCCCATTACTGGAGTCCTCTGCCTCTGATCCATCCTTATCTCCACCTCTGCTGTCTCGGGGAGCTTCCGATGTGGACACCAGGCTGGCAACATCATAGACATAAAGAAAACTAGTGTTCAAGAAACTGAACACCTAGTTGGCTTCTTCTAACATAAGCACAAGTACTACGAATCCCTGTATCTGGAGACAGCTATGATTTCCTTTTGCTAAAAATTTTAATTTGAAAGAGGTTGAAACAAGAGTGGAACTGGGAGCTCCTCTGGGTGTGTATGTTTGTAGCTGTTCAGTGTGGCATTTCCGTATTCAGTCACTGTGCAATAACCTCCAGCCCTAGGGACCCAACTCCAAGTCAGCTTTCAACATGAGAAAACTCATTTTGATCCTCCCAGTTGACAGAGGTGATGAACCTGTGTTGTCCTCAGTGACAATTACAGGCAGGAGCTGAGCACAGAGTGGAGAAACAGCCGGCTTCGGTGAAGAGGTTCTCATAGGTAATGAGCCAGGGATGAGACTCTCGTCCAAATCCTTTGGGAGATTGCTAAAAATAGAGCCTTTGCGGACTCTTAGTATAAAACCAAAGTAAGAACTGAGGAATATTGAGACCATGAGGTATAGACACATATTTAAGACATACAAATTGAAATAACATTCCAAAGGTGAAGAGATGGATTCTTGAAGAATATTAAACTTGATAGAAAGTGACAACAAAAATTCATGTATCCGTGGGGTGTTACAGCTGAAAAGGCCCAGAGAAACCAACTCACCCTCTTGGTTTTACAGATGAGGAAACAAGCCTTAGGGAGTTTTTGTAACTTGCCCAAGGGATAGAGAGTAAGCTGGAGGCAGAGGCAAGTCTAGAACCCTGAGTTTGGAGTACGACTTTACAGTTATAATCCACTCTCTCAACTTACCTCCTGTGTAAGAGCTATAAACATGTAGCTGCTTTCTTAGAGATGAGAAAGGTCATATAAAATATTTTTAAATGATATACACTAGTCCACGTACCTGGAAACACTGTATTCTCCCTGTATAGCATTCCGTCATATTCTTGGCAAATAAGGAGTAATGGCATTCAGTAAGTGAAGGGTAGGTGTGTATTGGATTTGTTCCAATAGGGTAGGTGTGTTCTCGGAGGGTTTCCAAGAACTTTGCTGCAGAATAAGTGTGTGAGTAAATTACCAATTAATATTCAACTTTAAATCTTGTTGACTAAGCTCTTATTGGCCAATATTTTAACAGAATTAAACATGCCTTAAATAAAAACACTGAAACAGATGCCTGATTTATGGACAAAGAAGACAAGACACAAATAGCACCAGTTTACTGGCGGAGCATTTCCATTCTTGGTCCAAGGGAAGAATCCTGCTGGAATGAACTCGGCTGGGGGAAGGCATGGGATGTACAGTTCCACATCAACCACAGCTTCACTGTCTGGCTCTGACTTCATCTTCCTCCTTCAAGGGAGACCCGGAGGCACCGGCTTACATGTTGGGGTATTGTCTTGATGGAATGGAATGTCCACCACTATTTTATGCATCATCATTTGCCATGCTAGTTATTGCCAAGACAGTTACTTGGCGAACTCAAGATGTTTTACTCTTTTAAAAATAATAATATAGAAAAATGCAAATTTTTGGCTGGTCACAGGCTAATTATGAGCAAAGATCACATCTCTCATTTAGATTGGTTTCAATAACCAAGTTCTCTGTAATGAGATGAAAATGGAAAATCATGCAGTTTCTGAGTCTTGGATAGGGACATACTTGACCTCTATTTTTCATTTTGTTGTTGTTGTTGTTATTATTATTTTTCCTCCTTTCATTACACTGCCTGAAACATGGATGTGTTGGTTGGAGCTCTAGCAGTCATTTTGGATGGTGAGTTTAAGGTCCACAGCCAGGTCTTGAAGGTTTTGGAGAACCAGCACATCAGACCTAAACTGCCCATAGCTGACTGGCCCTGGTTGAAAAAGAAAATAATCTGTTGTCTGTTGAACCCATTTTTCAAGTTATATCACATGAACGTGAACCTTCTGATAAATCAGCCTCCATCAGAAGAATGATAGCTTACTGGTGCTTCTCTCCAGAGCTCAAGTACAAGTTAAATATCTAAGATTTAGGAAGATAGAGGATCTCTTATTGTTCAATCAACAACTTGGTCTTTGGAATTTAAGCTTTTCTGTTTCTTAATCTTAAAAAGTGTTAGCTTTTGTTTATGACACATTTTGTAATATAGAACCTGAACGACATGATCCGTTTTCAAAGGAAGGGAACACATTTGCAGACAAATACCACTATTTAAAAGATGATCTGCCTTCACCACTTTAACTTAAATGTTAGATGATCACCCACAGAATATAAAGCAAACCAATGAACAAACTGACTAAACGCTACACTAAACCTCATCAATACCATACCATCAACCATTTCTTTTTTGTTTTTGATCTACCAGAAGGACTTTTCTAATTGAGTTTATTGGGGCGACATTGGTTAATAAAATTATATAGGTCTCAGGTGTACAATTCTATAACACCTTATCTGTATATTGTATTGTGTATTTACCACCCCAAGTCAAGTTTCCTTCCATCACCATTTACCCCCCTTTTACCCTCTTCTACCTCCCCCCACTCCCTTTCCTTCTGGTAATCACCATCCTGTTGTCTGTGTCTGTGTGGTTTGTTTTTGTTTGTTTGTTCATGTTTTTTTTTTTGCTTAATTCCTTCACCTTTTTCACCCAGTCCGCCTACCTTCTCCTCTCCGACAGCTGTCAGTCTGTTCTCTATGAGTCTGTTTCTATTTTGTTTGTTAGTTTATTTTGTTCATTACATTCCACATATAAGTGGAATCATATGGTATTTGTCTTTTTTGACTGGCTTATTTCACTCGGCACAATGCTCCCCAGATCCATCCATGCTGTCGCCAAAGGTACGTTTTCCTATTTTTTTATGACCGAGTAGTTCTTTATCACCAGTTATTGAGTATCCTACTCTACTACAGTGTGCAATGCACTATACCCTGTGCCTTTAGATTTTTTTCTTTCAGTTCCTGAAAATCTAGTAGATGAGATCAGTTTTACCAGCGTTTGATTTAGCTGATTTTTTCAATGAATCTTAATTAAGATTTCTCTTGAAAATGTTGCCCTCATTTGTTTGCAGAAATTCTGTGCGCTTCAGGCTTGCCTTTTCATCTGACTTGGCTTTGAAGAGATGCTGAGAGAGAGAAAGGACGGGAGGAAAATAGAGGGAAAGAGAGTGAGCGCTAGCAGGTGGCCCTAAGTGGTTGTGCGGCGGCCGTGTTAGCGTGTATGGGAAACCTGAAGCGGTGTTCCTTGGGTTGTAGAAAATGGCATTTAGGGAGATCCTCAGGGTGCTGTAGGTGCTGTTGTTCACTTACCTTAGATTTGTCAGGCAGCTACGGGCTCGCTCGCATCCCAGGAGTTCTTAATTTCCCGGAGCTGTGCGTGTGACTCTCAGCCGGGCTCAGCACTGCCAGTGACTTCGCCAGAGCACCAGAGGGCTCATGAATGTTAGTTTTGCAAGGAGGCCATGGGATTTTAAGACTTCTGCGCTGTCTCAGAGGCAGCTACGCCGCATTCTTGTGATCGTCTTGGCCTCCTGCACAAATGAGCATCTGGTTTAAAGGGCATGTGAAGGACTGGGCGTCTTAGTGTCTCTCTTACCGTATTTGCACTGGGGGGATTTGGAGGGCTCTCCACGGGATCGCGGATGACTCTTTGTTCATTGTCCACCGGCAGTTGTCAGACCGACTTCACTAATTTGGAATAATTGGGTCTTAAGGGCTGGCTGTGTGGAAGTAATAAAATACCTGAATTATTCAATATCTTAAAATATTTAAGTGTGGATTTTGTTTTGGGAAGGTATGTGCTTTATTCCCCTCAACAACTTCTCGACTCCAGCCAATTGCTAACAACGTGTAGTGAGAATCAACTTTAATATTTAGATGAGCCTGCAAGGCTGCTTTACTCAATAGATAAGGCCAACTGTACATACTTGTGTGTCGCAGTAATGAGTTCCAGCACTTAGTTTGCTTTTATCTAGGATTAACCAGATGGAGGGCCTTGTAAAAACTACTGTAGTTAGACATCGAAATCAACAGCACATAGTTCCAGCCACAGGCAACAAGATGGCAAAAATGAAATGAATAGCATTTGAAGTCAGATCTGAATTCAAATCTCAATCTTTGTATTTAAAATACATGTTTTGGATAATTATGTCATCTCTTCGGGTCTTTGTTCCAACATCAGATATTTGTGGTGGCGAAAATGAATATTAAAGTCAGTTCCAGGCTCAGGGTGTTAGTTTAAACTGTATTTGTTCCCTTTTAGCTCATAAGTGTGTAGAGAATATAATCATTTAGAAATGTGAAAGGTGGCACAATACCTCTTGGTCACCGTGAAGAGGATAGTCTATTGGGAGACATGGGGTTGGAGCTGGACCTTGGAGAAGCGAAAGTATGAGTCGTACTTGGCAGAGTGCATTTTGTTTGGCTGTGGGAGACCATTTGAACAAAGTATAGAAAACAGGAAGGCACAATACCTACAATGTGTGGGCTTTAAAAATGGTTGAAGCACAATTTAGTTTTCTAAAATAATTTTCCTCTTGCAATCCTTGTTGGATTAGCAAACCTATTTTTCTGACATTATTATAATACAGCATTTGAAATTGCCAGGACTCGAATGATCACACATATTAACTTCATGGAAGCTGAATGAACACATGGTAGGCACTGACCCAGAATCCACTGTGAGGGTGAACTTAGCACCTTCACTTTTTTCAATGGGCTCTTGACACAGGAGACCTCATCGAGGCATAAGCAGTATCTAGGTTGTTGCTTTTCTTTTTTAACTTGACCTTTCTCTCAGATGGATATGCAGATAATTGTTTATGAGATGAGATAACCTTATTCTCTTTGAAGAGTTTACAGAAGAATTTCCCAAGCCGCTAAAGAAGAAAGATTACAGACTATCAAAGTCTTGTTAACAACCATCAATAAAACCATGGCTCAGTTCATTTCATTTTAATCTAAACAAAGATTTGTGACCCAAGGTCAGCCTTTCATCTTGGTTAGACCATCATGCCAGGAATGAATATTTATTTCAGAAATGAGCAGGCACTGGCAACAGAAAGATCTCTGCTTGAATCTTAGTTCCATCATTAACTAGTTATACACATTCTTTTCAGTTTTGTTTTCTTACCTATAAAATAGGAATTAGAACCTCCTCATAGGATAGTTGTATTAAGTTTCAAGACCTATTTTTAAAATCTGACACAGTGCTTAAAAGGTACATTTTAATAAGTATTTTTATCTTCTTATATAAAGGATATTTAGTAGACATAAATATATACCAGAAATAATCACTGTCTTAATGGGACTTTATAGTATGGAGAACCCTGATTTATTAGTAACAAATTATGGTAGGGTAAAATTAATCTTTACTAAGTCATAAGTATAATTCTGAGATGGTACAAATGAAATGATGATTAATTTAGGCTTGAGAGATTAGAGAACACCTCCCAGCAGCATTGCCATTAGAGTTTAGCCATAAAGGATGGATATTCTAATAACCAGAGAATAAAAATAGATGCCGTGGACAAGAAACTGCATGGATTCCGGGGGCAGAGTAGCAGTCCTCACGACATTTGGAGTGGGGGCAGAATTGACCAGGTTTCAGTGTTTTGGGGGTCCCTCAGCTCAGTTTCCATCTCAGAGTCAGCGACCACTACCACATTGCACCACCATCCTTTCCTTCCTCCTGCTTCTGCAGCTCACCCTTCTTCTCTCTCCTTTGTACCTTGCATTCCAGAAAGTCCTGTCATAGCCTCATTTTCATAAGACCTCTCACATGCAAAAGAGGCACGGATACACATCACTGGCACCATAAGGGTTTTTTAGGGGGTGGTAAACCCCATGTAAGTAGAAGAGTAATAAAATGCACACAGTCCCCCCAAACTCTGATTAAAGCACAGCTTAATCCAGCCGTAGGTGCTTACACATCATAGCCAAAGCTCCAATGGAGAGTGACTCTGCGTCCCGGAGTTCTAGATAGCACCGAGGCAGGAGGCAGGGAACCTTTCTGTGTCTTTTCGAGGATGGAAGCTCACTGGTCAAAAAACAAAACACAAGACAAAACTGCAAGGTCCAAAACAGACTGCTGTTAGCTTGTTCCTCAGTTTAGCTAACTTAGAACTGTTAGTTAATGTTCTCCTAAGCAACAGGGTCTCCAGATTTACTTCTCACCCACCACTAGTCACAGACACTGACGGGGTTTCTGCGATTCAAATCTAGATCTCAAAGGAGAAGCCCGAGTGTCCCGACTTGGACCTGGTGAACACTCAGCAGTCACACAGTAGCCCGGCCGCTGTGAGTAGCTTGACTGGCACAAACACTTTGCTAGGACAAGAAATATGAGTCAGTGTGTGACTCAAGACTGCACAATGATAGGAAATTGTTCCTGGGAGGAATGGGTAGCATAGCAAGTTTGAGAGGGATTCCATATCAGTAGCAAGAATCCCAGGGCATAAAGCCATAGACCAAGAACTATCAGAGAGGATTGCCACATGCCTGACACAAATGTGGCAAATACTAACTACTCTGGCACTCTACCTCTTAATGCTCCCGAGCATTTAGAGCCTTGCTCAAGCTACTGCTAGATGTAAGCACCACACCACCACAGGTTTTTGTCCCAACTGGAACATGAGGTGAGCCCTATCTAGCATGCTGAAGTCCTACCCTCCTGCCATAGAGGAAGGTTACATTTGCTGATACTGCACTTAAGAATGGTCTTTAGATGCTGAGCTTTTATCCCAGCTCCTAGCTCCTTAGTTCTTATATTGGCTAAAGAGCGTCCAGGATGGATTAACCATGTGTGCTGTGACAATATGTGCCTATGCATGCTCATTGTTTTTATCAGCAGTCTATTATCTTCATTCATAGCAATAGTACAAGGGATGGAAAATAAAATGAGTCTTATGAAAAGGACCAAACTGGAAAAAAATTAAAAGAGAAGGAGGAATAAAACAGCCTGGT
>CM052550.1:10484757-10515363 GCA_028533065.1 Trachops cirrhosus | reverse complement strand
CGACTCCACAATTTCAAGGTCACTGTTTTTCACTCTACTCCATGAAGGGTTGCTAACAGTCAAAGCCTCATGATGCAGTCAATATGGTTTGCATGCTCCTAAGGTTTTATTATCTCTTGATTTTGTCCACATAAAAAACATCCAAACTGATAGAAAATTTTGTAAGAGTTTATATGAGCCAAACTGAGGACATGCCCAGAAGCACGATCTCATGGGACTGAGAAAATGCCCTGGAAAACGGCAGTTTTGCAGTTCTTTTTATGCATTTGGAATCAAAGGAGGAAAAAGCAAGGGAAATCACATGAAATTCATTAGTGGTAGATTAAGAGAGGTAGGAAAGAACAAGGCAGGGGTGAAATTTCTCTGATTGGATAAAAAGTAAAACCGAAATGCTACTTCTTTTACGTGGGTGGGTACAGGATAGCTAACATTTAGCCTTTACAGCAAGTAGGGATGGCAAACAGACGAGATCATTCGCTCTCTTGAGAGTGTTTACACTCCCCAGGAGTCTGGAAAAGAGCACTATTCTGGCCTTTCAAAGATGTGTTAACCTGGGTGCAGGAGAACAATGGGCAGGGCTGGCTTCTGGCAAAGAGAATCCTTTAACGAAGGAAGTTACAGGCCCAAGGCATGACCCACCCTGAGCTGCCTAGTGAGGAATTCAAGATCAGATCACCCCGTGAGGTTACCTTTAGTTACTGAGCTTGTGCAGCCCCCCTCATTTCCAGTTCCATCGGAGCTGTTTCTTATGCTGGGAAGTAAGTGTGTCTGTGTCTCTCCGTTTCCTGCCCTTGTACTCCCCAGGCCCCCTCCCTGTTTCCCATACAGTGACCCCCCTTGCCATGTATATCGCTGGAATGTCGTCTTAATGGAAGTCTTTCCTCTTCAGCTTTTTTCTCTTAAAAAAGAACTCTTCACCTTCACACATACTTCATTCTCTTCTGATTACATTTCTATGCTGTTCTTGTCACTGCCCTGTTGCTCTTTATTTTTAATTTTTAAAATAGTCTGCGTTGTAAAATTAACAGAAGAATTGGAAATCTCTCTCAATAAGCTACTCATGAATAATAAAAGTGTTTTATAGTCAGCACTGCAACTTTTGTCGAGAAAAGGCCATTTAATGAAGCATGCTATATAATCTCCAGCATTTGAAAAAAATACATGTCAGGATAAGACAGGATCGTGGCTGCCAGTACCTACCCTGTCTTGATATATATCTGAACTCTATGTCTAGAGAGTAGATATACAGATTATACATTTAGCTAGGTATAGATTTTACACCTTAGCAGTATAGTTACTTTTCTTATATTTTTTATTCCATTCAGTTGTGAGCACTTGTGGATCAACATTATTCTCTACTAGTTTTTTGAATGAATAGATAAGTAGAGATAGATAGATATGTAGATAGATAGACAGACAAGTCCATACTTTATCCTTCTGCCCCCTGGATAACTGCATTGTAGAATGCTATTAGGTTTTATTTTTAGAACCCTTCTATGTGCCTCAGAACATTGTAAAGATTGCACACAGTTCCCCAAACCTCACACCCGATTTACTGTACTGTCAAGTCCTTGGATTGTTAGGTGTCCTTGTCACCATGAGTAGACTTACTGATACATGTTTATTGACCAAAGTTCACACTGTGTTCACTATTTCTTAGTTCTCCCACTGTCCTTTTCCTGTTTGGGGGTCCCATCAAGGATACGATGTTACATTTAGAATCATGTTCTGCAATGGTCCACTTCTCTGTGACGATTTCTCAGACTTTCCTTGTTTTGAATGATCTTGAGATTTTGAGGAACAATAGTTAGGTGTTTTGTGTTGCTGATGATGATAATCCCTGCCCATTTCCCCCCTTTTTTAACTGATAAGCTTCAGGATAATCATTATTTCTCAATAAATATAACATTATTATATTGGAAAAATTTTCCCAAACATGATGCCTGTGTAGAAAAACTGCAATCAAAATGTTCCTTCTTGAAACATCAAAATTTTTGTTCCCTTGGATATGAAAAAAGAAAATTGGACAAAGTCATCACGGCAGATCCTTTTGAAATCAGAAAAGTCAGCATTCAGGTTGCCCCTCACTACCAGACCCAGTAAGCAGAGACAGGGATTGAATCTTTATGGGTGCTCTATTCAGATGGCCAGTGATCTGAGAAGATGGCGAGTTATGTACCCTAACAGACCATCTTACGTTTCCTTTCAAGCAAGCCTTTTTATAAGGAGGAAAAGGTGTAGGCAAAAGATTTGGAATTCAAGGGAAAAAAAGTGGAGGGTAAGGGATTGGGAACCCAGGGAATATGTCAGTCAGATAAAAGCTGCCTTCCGGCGATTTCCCAGCATCCTTTCATCCACTGACTGTTGGTTTTCTGTCTGGGTCTTGGGTCCTGTGTCCTGGGTGAGTTTCTTCATCTTCTCTTTTTTGTTCTAAGATTGTATTTTATTTGTAGAGATAGGGGAAGGGGAGGAGAAAGAGAGGAGGAGAAACATCAATGCAAGAGATACACAGCTTGGTTGCCTCTTGCACGCCCCTAACCGGGACCTGGCCCACAACTCAGGCATGTGCCCTTACTGGGAATTGAACTGGTGACCTTTTGGTTCACAGGCCAGCATTCAGTTTGCTGAGCCACACCAGCAAGGACAGGGGTGATTTTCTTTATCTGAGTCCTGGCTGGTAGGATGTCTCCCCCTGGAGCACAAGGGCTCAGATACCATCTTGATTGCTTATGGTCTCTTCTGAAACACAAAGGCTGGCTTGTTTGTGGTCTCCTGGAGTCAGGGTAGGCCGTACCTGCAATTATGAAACAATAGCTTTTTACTTGCATTTAACTACTAAGCTTATTTTTTAACCATTACCTAAAACTAAAATTTTCATACTTGAGTTCCCCCATCACTCTGATATTTTACTTCTTATGATTTTCTCATTCACTATAATTTATTCTTTTTGGCAACTTACAAGGTTCCCGTGGACAAAAAAATTACATTCACCATACTGAGATTATTTCCTTCTCCTCCTTTGATTATGGATTTTGTTACAAGAATGTAAACAGATTTTACACTGAACCTTGTGATTTGAAGATAGATAATATGAATCGGGAATCAATATTTAGTAAAATAATTTAGGAAAAAGCAGTAAAATTTTTCATTTGAAGAACAACTTAGTTGTTTGTCTCTTCTTATAAAATTAGTTTTGTTTAAGGCCTACTATTCAGGAAAGCCATAGGGAAATAAAGTGGTGCATTTTTTCACTGTCTTTAAATCTATTTGCTGCTTGAACAGAGTCAGCATTAACTTTAAAACAAGAAAATCACCCACTGATGGAAGTCTCAGCATAAGAAGCATGGAAGAAAGAATGGTCCACTCTCTTTCGAGTGTTAATTTTTAAATCACTCAACTGCACATACTTCTGATCACACAAATGCCAGGAATGTGATTTAATATAGCTTGATCACCTAGCCTATATTATAACAGGAGGACATTTTAAAAAGATGCAACTATTGTTATTTATAGGTAATCTGGTGAAACAAAGGGCCTCAGCTTTTATATCTCAGAAATCTGGCTTTCCATCCTTACTCTTATACTTACTGGCTGTGTGACATTAGGCATGCTACTTAACCTCAGCGAGTATTCGTTTCCCCATCTCAGCGAATACGTCTGAGTCCTATAACCCATGGTACTTCTGTTGCATCAGGATTTTTCCTAATGTGTCTGTAGCCACACAAACTTTATTAATAATTTTTTTCCCAATACAGTATTTTCTTCAGTTTCTACCCTCATGTGCCCGGCTCTCAGAGTTCATGGCATATCTATTTTCATCCCATAATACTTTGCCTGTTTATCACATGCAAATGTCCATCAGATTTTTAGCACTACTGAGTCTACTTGAACCAATTTGGCTGTGACCTCTCTAAGTCTCTTTCCCTAAGTCCCAGGATCCATCAAATGCCTAGAAATCAGTAGGTGCTTCGTAATTATTGCTTCTTCTTCATGTAAGTACAATATACTTTCAGTAAATGTAGGAAGTTTGAAAGGAGAGTTATGGCCAAATTAATTCTAGCTTTGGAGTTCTCTACTCGAAAGAAAGGCAGGAGAAATAATTCAAAAACCCGACAGCATTTCATGTTAGAGAGAGAGCTGTAAACAAGCTGGCTGTCACTAAACAGTGTCCCGGGCTGATGGCTCAATTTTGTTTCCCCTTTTAACTGTGTTCGTTTTTTCAAAATAATATGTGTTGCTGGAGGGAGAGAAAGGTCACAGTAGCAGGTGACATATGTCACCTCCTGTGTCATTACAGGGGGAGTCTACCTTGCTGTGTTCACCTCTCAGCAATCTCCTGCTTATTTTTCACTTCCTACGACAGCAGACTTGGTTCAAGCATGCAATTCAGGAAGGCAGCGGCGCGGATGGTGCCCACACGGTGTGCACTGGGAAGGCTTCTGCAGACAGGTGTTTTGTGCGGTACCCTGCTTTTGGATGAAGATCCGCACGTTGACTTTGTTGCAAAAAAATTTTAAAAAAGGACTCAGGGAAATTCAGTTCACCTCTTTCTTTAACCAAATGTTCTGGCTAACACATTTCCTCAGTAGACAATACATGCATGGAATATTAAATTTTAAATTCTAACAGAGACAGATACAAGTGGGAGAAAGAAGAATTATGCTTGAGATTTATTCATTTATTTAACCAATATTTAATGAGCAATTATTATGTGCCATGCACATAATGTGGGGGATTCTAGAAGTCCATGCTGTGATGAATGGAATCGTCTAGGCAAGAGAAGAAAAAGAGAACAAGTATGCAAGTAAGTAAAAAGTGATGACTGACGGTGAGAGTTGACATGAAAGAAATATGGAAGGGAAGTTACAGCTGGTGACACAAGCCAGAAAGTTTATAGCAAGCCCTGTCTGGGGTGGTGAATTTTGAACTTGAAACTAAAGGATGATGCTTCTGCTTTTGATAAAGATGGAATGACAGAGAGTGGATTTGCCTTTGACCTGGAAGAATCATAAAACAAGTTTTAAGGGTTGATATAAAAGTTTTTCAAGACTCTGGACATCAGACCACAAGGCATCAAGCCTCAGAGTTGGCAGTCAAACTCCATTATCAGCCTTACTGTCCTTACTGTTCCCAGGTGGCATTCAGCCACCTCCCTGAATTGATGAGGCAGGTCTGAGAACGGGGAATGCGCTGATGGGTCATTTACGGGATGAGGGAAACCAAAGAGAGAACTGTGGACAGAGAAACGTCTGCGAAGGGTCCCTGTTGTGTAATGGTTCGTGCATGAGAGGAAAGCTGAGTCCAGGGAAATGCCACAGAGAAAGACAACAGTTCACAGTTCCAGGTACTTATAAGCGGTCCAGAGCAGTGCTTTTCTTCCAGGAGCAGACTGGGAATCTTCGTGATTCATGGGGCACTGGGTGCAATGTGCAGAAAATAACCTACACGGAACATTAAACTAGTCCAACATAGGAAATCCTAAAAGTAAGACCCAGAAGGACCAAACGGCTTCTAAGTTTCTGTATAACTGTGTCCCAAAATAAGGCTTAATTATATTTATGGGAACAGGGAAATATCCAGCATCCAACGTAATAAAGTTCAGAGTGTTTGGTGTATAATGAGATTATTAGGCATGCAAAGGGCAGATAAACATAGTCTGTAATGAGAATGTAAATAAATTAATGGAAATGGACTCAGAATTGGTGCAGGTGTTAGAATTAGCAGGAAAGAACACTGAGATGTTTGGCATAACTCTTTGCCATATGAGCCAAAATGTAAGCAAAGATATTGAGGAGATAAAAAAGACAAATTTCTAGAGATTAAAATCATGTGTAAGTATAAATAGACACTGGATGGAAGTTATAGAAGATTAGATATGGCAGAAAAAAATTAATCATAAATTTGAAGATGGAGCAATAACAATTATTAAAAAAGAAAATCTGAGAAACAGAATTTGAAACAATCACCAGTGAGGTGTGAGTCAGGTTCAAGTGACCCAATGTAACCATGCTTACAACACTAGAAGTTCGGCAGGATACAGAAGGCTGCGCTTAAAAAACAGTCACAGAATAATTTCAAAATTTGGTTAAAATTCGCAGATTCAAGAAGCTCAAAAACTCCAAGCATTTCACTAAAGCGGATCATAATCAAAATTGCTTAAAACCAGTGATAAAGAGAAAAATCTGCAAGTGCACGTTATGCACACTCATGCACAAGTGAGAGTGACAGCGGAATTCTTGTGGAAAATAATGCAAGCAGGCAGACATTGGAATAATATATCTAAAGCACCAAAAGAACAAAACTGTTCACCTAGAATTCCTTACCCAGAGAGTATATCCATCAAAAATATAGACAAGATAAATATTTTTATGGCATATGAAAGCTGAAAGAATTAATATCCAGGGAGCTCACATTGTAAGGAAGGTTATAAGCATATCCTCCAGGTAGAAGGAGAATTTTAGCCTTTGGAAATCCACATCTACACAAAGGAGCAAAGAATGCCTGAACTGGTACCTACATGGGTAATACATAAGATATTTGCCTTTACTTACATATCTTTAAAAGACTATTGGCTGCTTAAACAAAAATAACAATAATTTAATGGGGAGTTTTATTAACATATAGAAGCAAATTATATGACAATAAGAGCACAGATTTCAGAGGGAGAGAAATGTAAGCACACTACACTAAGTTTCTTAGATTAGACATGAAGTGATAGGTCACTTAAGAGAGATTTTGAAAGGTTATTATGAATACTGTAAACCCTAAAGCAACCACTAGAATAACAAAACAAAGAGTTATACCTAGTAAGTTCAAATAAAGAAGATAAAATATTGCATTAATCCAAAAGGAGGCAGAGAGAAAAGAAACCATAAACAGATAGAACAAATACAAAGCAACTAATAAATTCACAGATATGAAACTAATCACATAAATATTCAAATTAAGTGCAAATAGTAAATAGACTAAAGATTTAAAAAACAAGGCCCAACTATGTGCTAGCTGGAAGAAATACTGTTTATAAAGACACAAATAGGTTAAAATTCAAAAAATGAAAAGAGATATACCATGCTAACACTAATTTTAAAAGCTTGATATTCATATTGATTAATATTATATAATAATAACATCAGTAGATTTCAGAGCAAATGTTACATGAGGGAAGAAGATCATTTCATAATTATAAAGAAAGCAATTATTTGCTAAACATTTATATACCTAATAACAGACCTTCAAAATCCATGAATCAGAAATGATAAAACTACACAGAGAAATAGACAAATTCACAATTATACCACCTTCTCAACAATTGAGGGAGCAAATAAAAAAACAGTAAGGGTATGGATTTGAACAACACTATGTACCACCTTGACCTAATTGGCATTTATAGAACATCTTTTCCTAAAATGCGCAGTTGTAGCCATTACGCTCCAAGATACAATACTGAATAACAATAGAAAAATCAGACAAAAATAAAACTTTGTATTATTGCAATCTCTCCCTGCATTGACGATCACATGCTTGTACTCCCGCAGTAAATCTCCCCGTCTGCCTCCCTGGACTTTTTCCCTTCCAATATTTCCCTTTATGTATTTCTCCAAGAAATATGTCTTACCTTCCTTGGTTTCTCGGTTGTGCCTCGGGTTTATAGCCAAATGGATTTTTGACTAGAGCCAAACCATGGAAGGCCCTCTATCCCACGCAAAGTTCTCACTATATTTCGCATAGATTTCCAATATTAAACTTCCAAGCTTACCAAATTCTACCATTTCCTTAATAAATCACTCTCATCTCTCACTCCAAGACCTTTCTTTTACTTCTCCACATGTACCTCACCTCCATGTGTGTGGATACAGGCACTCAATGTGATTTATAATAAGGCAAAGATAATCATAGTCCATTCTCTATAATCAAGAAGTAAGAAATCTAGTTTTAAAAGTGTGTGAGCAAATACAGCTTCAGCACCTTCTAAAGAAAGAAGGAAAGAAAACAGTATCTCCTCTCCTGGCATCCTGAGATGCTGTGGAATGAGCTCAATTATTCAAAATTAGTGTGTAGAAACATGTCCAGTGGCCATCAAACTCTGACAGATATGCACACACATGTGTGAGTATGTGCATGTATATATTAGATGAACTCAATTTCTGTCACATGGAAGCTGCAAGTCCTTATCTGAGTCAATTAATTTCTCTGACCCTCAGTTACTGCAGCTATAAAAGGAACATAAGAATCTCTTCTGCACTGCCTGCAGGGCGGTTTGAGGGGCAGAAGGAAAACATGACATGGAAGTACTATAAAAAGATGTTTAATTTGTTATGTGCTAGAAGAACTTGTATTGTGTGTAAGGTTGAAATAGAATGGAAGTAACAAGTTAGTGATTTTTCAAAAGCTTAGTTGTAAAACTTGGATATCACATCAGATTATATTTAATTACAGTGTTCGGTTTGCCAGTGGGTTATATGAGAGTATTGGGTTTTATCCTGGCCCTATCTCCTATTTTTAAGTGATTTACTTAATCTCTATGAACCTTAGCTGAATGCAGAAAATACCATCTGCTTCAAGAATATTGGTGAGGATTAAATGAGATAACATAAGAATCATACCTGAAGATACACATACACACAATCTTACATGCTTCACACATAGATATGGAATAGAGGGTATGGAAAGGTGAATTATTTAGCATGTTTTCTGGTTCATACTAGACACTTAATTTATTTTCTAATGGCAGTCATGCTCCCCGTTGCCCCAGAGAACATTTGGCAACATACGGAGACATTTTTGATCGTCACAACCAGGGGCCCGAAGGGTGCCAGTGGCATCTAGTGGGTACAGATCAGAAGTGCTGTTAAAAATTCTGCGATGCCCAGTGCAGCACCCCCCACGGTAAATTATCTGGCTCAAAATGTTAATAGTGTCAGGATTGTGAACTCCCATCGTAATGAATAAACACAGAAAAGACATACAGGATTCTATTCCTCATATATTTACAGCTTCTGACATATGAAAAATTTGTGCTCAAAAAGAGAAAAAGTAACCAGAAGAGTATTCTGTGACTTTTCTTACTTTTGCCTCTTTTTTTTTTTGCTCATATTTTTCCGTGGATATTTTTGTTCGTTTGTTTTGTCAGAGTTAGTGCTCAGCAGGGTCCGATAAAACAGCCACATCTTGCTCAGAAGCTCTGACTATTGTCATAATAAACTGGAACGTTGTGCCCCATATGACGACATTACTCACGATTCATTTCCATTTTTTCTCGGACAATACTTAGATGATTTCTCAGAGGCTTTATGTATGTGTGCCTGTATACACTGTGTACAGGCAAGACGTAGGCTAGAGATAGCCTTCTAAATCTTGAGTCTTGTTTCTAAGTACACAACCGGGATCATAACTTTTAATCATGATTGGCAAGATCCTCCATTTCCTATGTAGATACATTTTACCAAACAAAGAATAAAGGGAAACCGGGAAGCCGTCAAAATCAAATGTGCCACGCAGCCTTGTATTCTACATCTAGACTAGTAACAGTTTTTAGTTGAGCAAGACAGATAGATATCAGATTGTTTTGATGACCCCAGATCATAAATCCGGTACACAGGACCCTTCAAGAGATGCCTGGTCTCTTGCTGTAGGCCAGGCCTCCCAAGTGCACAGAGGTTCAAAGGCACAAAGACAAGTGATCCCATTGCATTTGGGAGGAAGAGCAATAAAAGTCATGTGAACGGCATGAAGCCAGGTAGGTATAGAGATGACAGCAGTTGGACATTTTTTCTGGGAAAGTAAAGAGGAATCCAATATACTAAGGCCATTTTAGGTCACGTTTTAGTCAGAGAAATCACTCTAGTTTGTTAAATATTTTTAAATATTTCATGGTAGTAGCAGAGGGTAAGTACATTCACACTGATTGGCCACAAAACAGACCCTCAAAATAGTCACTGAACAGATTAGTTAATACTTGGGTGTTTACTTGAGATGAAACAATTGACTTCCCATTTCTTGGGATAACAGCCAAAAATCCTTTACATGGTATGTGCTTCCCAGATAAGTTCAAGTTTAAGAAGTTCATCATCACTAAGCCCTAATTACATGAAATGTGAAAGGGACTTATCTAAGAGAAAGAATATCAAAACTATGAACAGTAAAATGACAACAAATTCATAATTATCAATAATTGAACCAAAACCAAAACCCAAACCAAAACAAACTAAGCAAACAACTACAATAGGAGCAGAATCACAGAATGGAGATCACATGGGGGGTTATTAGCAGGGAGGGGGTGGGTAGAGTGGGGGAAAAGGTACAAGGAATAAGAAGCTTAAATGGTAGGTACAAATAGATGGGGGGAGGTTAAGAATAGTATAGGAAATGCAGACGCCAAAGAACTTCTATATATGACCCACGGACATGAAGTAAGTGGGGGGAGGGAAATGCTGGTAGGAGGGGGGATGCAGGGTGAGGGGGATAAAGGGGAGAAAAAAATTGGACAACTGTAATAGCATAATCAATAAAATACACTCAAAAAAAGAAAGTACAAAAAAAAAACGGTTGTCTCTCAGCACCTTGAATCTGATTCTGTAATAAGGCCGGGACTGCAATGATCTGTGCTCACCAGTGTGTCCCCAGTGTCTCTGCACAGCACCTGCCGTGCACTGAGCTCTCTGTAAACAGTTACGGAATGAAGAACCACGTAAGTGAGTGAACAGATGAGGCTGCACTCCCGTGTTTTCTCGGGCCATTCTGAACACAGGAACATGGCAAATGCATGAGTGTGAGCAGTACTCTCGTGGAAGTATCTCACAACCTGACTTTGGTATTTGAGCACGCAAAGCAAAATAAATGTGACAAGTGGTTTAATACCGTTATAGAAAATAGTTATAAGAACACGGAAGGAGGCACGCGCATAGATTGTTTTTAGCGCCCTGGGCAGCAGCTTCTTCTGGCCACCACGTTCCAGTCAAAGCGTTCTTCTTCCTCTTGTTATTTCTGTGCTTGTCTTTGGAACAAGACAAACTTGGTTCCACCTCGGTGCTTTGTATTTTGTTCCACATGCTTGAGCCCCTGTCTACACCCCCTGTCTCCCTCTGCTAACTGGTCTTCCCAGGAGGCTCATTTGCTAGGAGACATCTCCCTGACCTTCAGATCATGGGGGGCATCTCTGGCATTTTTGGCTATTATGCTCCTCTAATTTTTCATTGATTTGTCACTATTTTAAAATATACTATATATTTATTTCTTCATTTTTTTCTACTTTATAGCATCTACTAGGAAGGGAAAAAACTTTTTGAGCATGTTCTCCTTGGTGTTTCAAGTAGGGTATGGGACCTAGAAAACGCACAATAATACACTTTGAGTGAATGTATGAATGGAGAAAGAATGGATGCATGAGTGGAGAGGACTTGATAGAAATTCTAAAGTCTAGATTCGATCTCACAGGGCGAAAAGAATGCCCTAGTTAAAAAAAAAAAGGCAGAAGGAACAGAATGTGTGCAGAGTCATTGAAGTGCAAGGGAATCATGGCGTATTTGGGGATTTCTATTTTTTCTGAAGCATCATTTATGTCTTAGTCAGGGGCCGGAGACAGGCTACACAAATAGAAAGTTGGGAGCAAGCAAATTATGAAAGGACCTCAAAGTTAATAAATTCATCCTCTTTTCTCTGAGCAGTAGGAAGTCACAAAAGGCATTGTGACTGGTGCATGAAATGATGCATTTTGCATTTTAGACGATCAATGTAGGAATTGGATGGAAACGAAAGGGAAGAGAAACTGGCTGCTGGCCAAGAAACCAGCTAGAAGACCGTTTGACAGAATCTAGGGAGTATTTCTAAAGCAACTCCTGTAAGACTCTCAATTTTGCTTTCTTTAAAATGCGCACCTGAGCATTTTAGTGTTACAGTAAGCCTTAAAGTATCTATCCTTCTCATACTATTTTGTTCTTTTTAATTTTTCATTCACTTGTTATTTTGTGTTCCAAGTTTAAAAATGTAGGGAAATGTAAAGAGAACAAGGAATAAGGAAGAGCAGAGACATTTACTTAAGCCCGTTTTATTTAATATGCATGTTATCAAAGGTTAAGCTATATAAATGCATTTATAAATAGAGGATAGAAACAGGCCAACACGCCTTACAGAGCAAAACTAAGGCCAGAGGGGCTGAAGGCCAAGAGAAGGTCAGAATTACCATATCAGACTCAAAAGAGAGTGTAGGGTGGTGGCATATATGCAAGGAAAAGTGATATTAGAATTAGGAGTACTGGCAGGTATCAGTGACAGAGGGGGTTATCAAGGCCAAAGTGCTGATATAAATGCCGTGAACCAGGGACTCAGCCCCACCCAGGCTCTGGTTCTGACTTGGAACTTTATTAGCAGCAAGACAGAGTGAGACTGTCTCTTCCTTCCCTGAAATTCACTTCCTTTATCTGTAAAATGAAAGCATTGGTCTCAATATGTATTAAAAGTAGGGGTCCCCCTTTCCCAGAACACTACAAAGTAGTGACAGAACTCTGAATGCTGCATTCAGTGTTTTAAAACTCTAAGGGACTTCTGCATTTTCCGATGCTAATGCTAGAGCCGTTACATCCGCATCAGAGTTCTTTTTTATATCCGAAGGTGCGACTCCCTGTAGTCATTATGTGTTGTTGGCGGCTCTGATTAGTGATTACATATTGTGAGTTCACAAAAATGCAAATGTTACTGCTGCTTTGAAATTATTTCATTCCCAGATAAAGTTTACCAAAGCACAGAGCCGAGGGAAAATGTATCTGACCAAAGAGATGCTGGACAGATGGGCTCGGATTTTGGAGACCGAATGATGAATGGGGATCATTCCAGCTTTTCCACTGGACTTCTTCTTAGGTATTTTTAGGGAAGGGAAACAATATACTTTTCATCTGACAGCCTCAGAGAGGTACCCCTCAGAAGATTCCCTCCGCAGACCCATCAGGAGTTAACATTATGAAGTGTTGATTTCTGGGAGGGAAGGACTCAGCCGGGAAATCTTGGAGCTGTTTTGTCCTCTTTTCCCGCTGACATTTCCTATAAATGGGGAGGATCTGTCTCTGAGATTGCAGGAGCTCTGCATGGGTTTTTCTCATACCTTTGGAACTAATTTGTTTATTTTATGCATGAGATAAAATATTCTACTTCTGAAACTTCTCATTTTTCCTGAATGGTGGAGGGTGCACGCTTTTTCATCCTGGCAAGAAAACCTACTTTCCTTTTCAAAGAAAATAATTTCGAGCATGTAAAAAATATTGGCTATTTGGGGAAATAGGCTTTGTGAGTTAGTCTAGGGCATTATAGGGCACTATTTTAGGAAAAAATATGACCTGAGAAACTGGCTAAATGGGAGGGGCATGCATTGGCACCAGGACAAGCTCTGAAGTCCTTTGAAAGGTGGCCTGTGCAGGCTTTTCTGGCGCTGTCCTGGTTTATGCATGTTTTGAACTGTTACTAGGGCCCCTTTTCATCATCGAGAATGTCCACTTTTTATGATATACTATATACTCCCCTGTTTCAGTGGGACTAGATCCAGAACTTGAGAGATTTCAGAAGTTTCTTATAGACATGCTTCATGACTCAGAAGTGTGCAAAGCAGGGATGGTCCCTTCTCAGGGTATAGCTTTTGGTGTGATACTGAATTCTAACTCGAATTCACCTGATTCTGATTCACCTAGGATGGGAATTGGATTTGAGTCACCCAACTTGAATGATTTTGTTTGTATGTTTCGTTTTAGGGAGTAGGGAAGAAGTATGGTTAATTTTGCCTGAAGTACCCAACCTCTACTTTCTGTTCTCCACAAACGCACCTAAGGATCAGCTCTGATTGGCTAGTGTGGGGCTGGGCCTGGACACCAGTTTCTGCCTGTTTTCAGCTCATAGGTTTCTCATTACCACATTTTTACTGGAAAGAGTTGGACTTGGGATTTTGGCTCTGTAACTGATTTAGTCCATCATTTATTTACCCACTAACCAGTGGGGGTGATTCTGGAACATCCTCAGTTTTAGGTAATTTTCCATTCCCTGAACCCTAAAAAGGAGACGGTGAGATGTGACTTGGTTGGGAAAAACAATGAACAGGAGGTCAGTCGCCCACTGGAGGATGTGACATATAGTAGATGTGAGTTCTCATATTTCCTAATCTGAAAAGGTCAAATAAGGAAAAAGATACCAGAAAGTTAAAACTCAAAACTTTTTATATCCTTGACTTAAAATATCAGTTTCCAAAATTTAGACTCGTCTAGATACCTTATATAAGTGAAATCACACAGTACTTGTCTCTTTGTGAACTGGCTTTCTATGTTCAGCACAATATCCTCAAGGTGCATCCATGTGACAGCACATGACAGACTGTCCTTTCCTAAGACTGAGTAATCCTTCACTGTGTGAGTGTGTGCAGACCGCATTGTGTTTCTACAGCCATCCCTCTGTGGGCATTTGGGTTGCCTCCTTCTTTTGGCTACTGTGAATAATGCTACAATGAACGCGGGTGTGCGAATGTATTTTGACATCCTGCTTTTGTTTCTTTGGCATATATACCAGAGGCAAATACCAGAAAGGTATCAAAAAGATCGGGTTGGAATCTGAATTTTTGTTTCTCACGGTGGCACGATTAAAATGATGTGTATTGAGAGCCTTGGAGTATGTATCAAAGAACATAGTTGAATTCTTCATTAAGGAAAATTTACATACTTTATAAGACACACAACCTTTGCATAAGATATCATTTTGCACCCTGTTTCCCAGACACACATGACTGGGAGTAACAGACATGATGCCTTGTAAAGCAGAAGCCCAGAAAACTGAATGCTCCCTGCATTTGATGCACTCTGTCTAAATAAGGTGTCCTTGGGTTTTCAGGAACTTCTTTGTTACCTTAAGAAAAGTGCATTGTCAAGTATAGCAGGGGAATTGCCTGCATGAAGCAGTCGTGATTTAACACTAAGAGCAAAGCCTTTTATGAGAAAGCAAGAGAAATCGATGATGATGAATGAGGGAGAGTACAAAGTCATATCACATGAACTTCAGCATTTACAAACACCAAGGCCTAAGTAAATAAATATAATAAAAAATAAATCAGTGAAAGTAAAGATGGAGAGCACAGAGAGAAAATGTAACCTGCCCTTTATCTGGAAATGGAAGCTCAGCGTTCATCATCCCAAACGTTATGTTCCTCTGCTTTACTTCAAATAGAAATCAGGTGTACCCACTCTTGATCCTCTCAAATTTCAATTCGTGCCATAGAATGATGTGTAAAAAAATCAAAACTTCAGAGACCATGGATACCTTCACTTAAAGTCAAAGAAACCAATGGTACAAATTTATTTGGAGATATGTGTTAACAAGGTGGCAGGCATTTTCAAAACTTAGACTCCAGCAAGGAGATTTTATTGGGACTGGGTAATAGCAACATAACTTGTTTCAAAAGCAATATACGTGCCGGTGGTTCTCATTCTTATGTTAGTGTCATATAGACAATTGGTTAAATGCCGTTGGCTGGCATGTGCTCTGCAGTTACTGATCCAGCTGGCAGGGGCAGGGCGTGAAGCATCTCACCCAGTCCCCGGGTTTCAGTGGCTGCCTGTGGACCCTGCATGTGTGTTCATCCCCTTCCCACCCTCCTGAGAGTTTCTTCCATGTATGATAAAACAAGTCAGAATAAGAGAGGCAGCGTGGCCTCATGAACATACGGTTTATTTAAGGTGTTCATGACTATGCCAGGTGGAGCAACAGTCAGCTGGTACTGTTTGAAAGATGTTCCGTGGCATGCAGTCTAAATGGCATCCTCAATGATACATAGTGAGGGGAAGTCTGAAGTAACAGCATTCGTAGAAAAGGGTTCTGTTGTTTTATTTCAGAGCCGAGTCTGACACACACACACACACTTTTTTTCTCTTTTACCCCTTCCAGTGTCTCAATGTCAATACTTGACCTTTTCTGGCCCACTGTTTTCATTCACTCGTCCCTTGAGGCTGGTGGGGTCAGAGCTGACTGATCCCGGGACAGCTCAGGACAGATCCCAGCACCTGTCAGTACCAGTGTGCTGCTCTGGTCTGCGGCTTCCGCTGAAAGTTTGGCCCCTGGGAATTTCCCTTAATTTCCTAAAAGTTGGACAAGGCAATACAATGCATGTTTGCTATGTTTATTTAGTATTTTAAGATTTTATAATGTTGAGTTTTCAGGAATCTAGTCTCCCATATTGCTGACAATGAAGTAAAATTATTCTTTATCTAATAACAAACATAATAATAATTTTGTTTTAAATCCTAAAAAGCCATTATCAAATACAGAACTTCTTACAAAGTTAATTTCCTGGAAATTTATTTCTCCTCTAAGTAAATAAATGAAATTCTCTCCTAGTAATACCCATTCCTAGGTATGCACTTTTTTGAAATTGAATTCATTGGGGTGACATTGGTTAATAAAATTATATAGGTTTCAAGTGTACACTTCTCTAATACATCATCTGTGTATTGCATTTTGTGCTCACCACCCAAACTCAACTCTTCGTGGCATGCACTATTTAATTATGTATTGCCGACTGCAAGGTCTAAACAAAGTTCTAAGAGGCCTCTCAGAGCTGCTCTGTTCCTGGCTCTTGTCTCACTGTCCCTAGGACTTGCTTCATTCTCTGGTAAAAGAATATGACTAATGTCCTCCACCCTGACATTTATGCTATAGCGTTCCCTTCATCTTGAAAACCCTTCCTGTATCTCACTAACTTGCCACTCTTTATGTACAACAACTGAAGTCCGATGACACAACTTCTACGAAGATTCCTTGGACCTTTAAACTAAATGTCCATCTTTCATCTACGGAAAACGGTGTATTTCAGTAATTGGCATAAAATTATATGCAATAAAATATAGATCTCTCATCCCAAGCTCCTTAATATTCCAGATATAATCTTTCAACAGCTTGCTATATGCCTAAGAGAAATTATTTAAGCAAATACATTTAAGTGATAATTTTTTAATTTTGTAATCAAACGAAACTGTATAAATTATACTTCCCAGTTGCACATGCCGGAGTTGTTCCATATCATGCAGTGCTTTAGCCACCAGTTATCACAGTTCTCACAACGCATTTAAGTTATTGGCTTATACATTCATTATGTAATTGGTAATTTCCTCCTTTGAAGGCAAAGGTAACTTGCTCATCTGTGTAGCTGGAATGTCAGCGAAGGAGCAGACAGGGACATTCAGGACACAGTTGTTGAACAAATGGAAGTGATTTTAGCTTCTCATTAATGCATTTTTATTTCAATGGGTGAAGTTCATACTGTAGCAACATTGCTCAGGAGATTCCAATAGCTATTATGGTAATGTTTTAGCTTTATAGGGACAATGGTAGTCACCTTAAATTGGAAAGCAAATTTTATTCCACTCGATGTGGCTAAAAAAAAAAAAGACAGATGAGGAATTTGAAGTGCCTTGAACGTTGGTCCATTTAGGAGAGAACGATTCAGAACACCATCGCTGCCATCCGCCTGCACAGGCTTCGCACGCGTGGCATCAGCTCTGCCCTTTGGAAAATCCCTGTCTGACCTTTAGAGAAAGCTGAGCTTTGGGGGCTCAGCGGTAATAACATCAAGTGTTGCAATGCCTATTACCAATTTTGAGCAGAGGAAAACTCATGAAACATTTAAAAAGAGCGCCTCGGTTACTTAACAATGTTTTAGCTCATGAATAGAAACATACAGTAAATATTGAAATGCAAATCTAGTGTATAAGTGTTTGTAAAAAAGTCTCAGTCTCGATCTGCCACTTACCAGTTGTACAATACGATCAATGTCTGTGATCCTTCCCCCCATCTCTTCACCTGCAACAGAGTCATAATCACAGCGAGGCACATAACACAATATCATCGCACGTTTTAAATATTGAAAGAAATACTCACAAATGTTACTGAGCACACAGCTGACAGGTGGTGCAGTGAGGGGGAAAGACCTGCCTGGCTAATCGGGAGACAGCGGCTCGAGCTCTGATGTCGCTGCTAACTCCCTTTTGATCACTTTTCCTTCGCGGTTTAATGAGAAGTGTGGACTGGATGCACAGAGAGGCCCTTTCCGTTCTTCAGGCGCAGGCAGCCCTCGGCTGCGGAGCACTGTCGTTTCCGCTTCACCTGCGTCCTCCCGGAGCCATGGTTTCTCGCCGAACTCCATCAGAACCCTTCACAACACGTTCCTTTTACACGTCACGTACAGTTTTTAAGAACTTACTGACGTGGGGTGGAATTGGTCACCTGAAACCTGCATGAATGTGTTCATCAGTGTCACCGCAGTAACTTCAGTAAAAAGAAAAAAAGAAAAGAGAACTTACTGAAGCACCTACTCCTCTAAAATTGGGAAATATACTGAGGAAAGATAAGTCACAGGGGAATGGCAGTTGAGAGAACCAGTGATGGAGAGCAGCGAGGGGAGCTCCAAGGCGGCAGCCACGTGGTAGCTCCAAGAAGCCGCGGGCGTGGGCTGCAGCAGGGAACAGCGGGTGTCTAGTGTGGGGGTCGCCAGGGGGAAGAAAAAACTAACAAATTTCTGACCTTTTGACTGTATACTGAGTTACCCTGAAAGGCATTTTTAAGGATGCCTGGGAAAGTGCAGACACAGATTTTCGAAGAAAATTCAGAAAGAGAAAATGAGACAATTACTGAGATGCAAATCAAAAACAAAACAGAGAATTAAGTCATAGTACATCTCTTGGCTCAGTAAATAAACACTATTTATGTGGCTATAGCAGCGGCCCTGATGTATTAATTTATCTGATAATCGGGACAATGTATTCGGTAGAAGGGAGAAAGGTCAGGAGTGTGAAAGAGCACAATCCACATCTAACAGAAAAGGAAAATAAATGTTGACTAGCTGGGAGATAACAGATGCGTGGAGGTAAATATAAAATAAAAAGCTAAGTGAACCAAAAAAATAAAAAGAAAGTAAAACCTTTGGGAGAGGGTAGTTGCTTCTGGTAGCAGGATAAAGACAGGAGGGAAAAATGTTTAACTGATGGCAGATGTACATGTGTATATAGAATGAGGTTTAAATCTCACAGAACATTGATGGTACTAAATATATTCCTTCACCTGTTCCTTACTGACTGTGTGTGGCAAAATTTATTCTTATCCAATAATATGGAGGGAGAGAGTAAGGATTAAAGAAATGATGATATCAACAGATGGTAGAGAAAAGAGTCACATTAGAGTTTTTTTGACTTTCAAAAACATGTAATTAGTTTGGTAGGCCGGTACCACTTTAACATTGACTACAAACTTCTATTTCTAGTTCATCGAGATACAAGGAGTTCAGAATGGCAGTTGACCCCTTGGAACCCTACTTCCCAATAAACAGACCCACCTCAGACAAAGTGGCTCCGTCAATCCCAGGGGTGGGGTGGGGGCAGTCTGAGGTCAAGGGGATAAGCCCTAAGGGTCTCTTGCTAACTTAGTTTGGCCATTCTATAAAGAAAACAAAAGCTACAAGGAAAACAGTAGAGTATTATCCTATTACAATGTTTTCCGTTGTTGCAGACTTTTATTTACTGTCCCTGGGGCAAAAGCACAAATAATTAAAAGGAATGTGCGTAAAACTGACCTGAGTAGTAATGAGATAATAATTTTTCTAGCTCTGTGTTTGGACATTGACTTTGCAATTTTATACTCCAGTGCTTCTGAGTATTCTTTCACATTTATGGACTGCTGATAATAGTCACCATTAACAAAAAGATAATCCAGAGGCCAAAATCTCAGTGCTTCTGAGGAAAGAGAGAACTTCGGCATCATAAAGAAACACACACAGTATTATGTTCTTACACCTCTGTTTTTGTGATACAGGGTAGAGTCATGGGTACTTTTTCTGTTTTACTATAACCTGTCTAGTACCTGGTGTCTTTAGGTTCTGAGGATAACTGTTATTAGTACTACCATTACTATAATAATAACGATGTAGGTGGAAAGTGGTAGAAAACTGTATTATTGCAGTATGGTTTCTTCCTTAAACAATCCATTTACATTCAAGGACCAACATGACTTAACCATTACTAATGCACACTTGCTGTCTTCTAAACGGCCCCATTGTTTGTCCATCCTTGCATGGATGGATGCATGCATCTACCCACAGGTTCACAAACACCAGGCACGCACCACGTGACCTGGTTGTACACCCAACAGGCACAGAGATGACAAGCACAGTTTATATCCTTTATAGAAAGAAAAAGAGCACAAGGACATGGTTTTAATACAGAATGGCAGATGGGAAACTGAACTAGAGCAGGGCCTCAGCTTGAGGCTGGGTAAACTCAGCTCAGACTGCTGACGTAGGCTGAAGGTTTTGTTGAACATGTCTTTCCACAAGAAGGGAGAGAACTAAGAGGCGAGGAAATACACTGGCATCCGAAGGAAGGAAGGGATGACTCTAAACGTGTCTGTATCCCGCCTTTCTGATTGTCTCCCAACCCCACTCCCTCTAATTCTTGCTGAGTGCTAATGTGAGGAGTGACTTTAGAAGAATGAATAAGAATTATAATCTCTTTCTTCTTTCTTTGATATCGACTCCAAGCATCTGATATTAAGACAACTGGGAGAGCCAAGAGCAGAAATCAGACAAAGATCAAAGGCCAATTTCACTCTAAATATGTCATCCTTGGGGAAGAATCTCCTAAAATTTTCATCAAAACACAGTATCATTATGATAAGCCCTAATGTACTCTGAAGCAGACCTTAAACATTACCTGTCCTCTGAGCTGTAGGTAAAAGAAGGTGACACAATGGAGACTTTTTTCCTTTGGCCTTGGGGAGTTTTTAGACGAGAATAGGTAACCACCTACAACAGATTTGGGATCAGCAAGTGACAACAACAACACAAAAAATAGAACAGTTTTATCATAAGTTTAGGATATTATCTTAACCCTATGTTAATTTTGAGACTTGGAGGGGAATTAGGAATATATCACTTAAATATGCCTAAGATAAAGTAACCCCCCCCCGTTCTTTGTTTCAACAGCTGTTAGGAAAAAAGGGATTTTAAATAGGAGAATTGCAAGCAAAAGTTGGAGAAGAAAATTCTGTTTCAGATATTCCTTGCATTTCTAACTTAACCACATTTCAAAGCATCTTAAAATATTGATGACACGAAGCTACTATTTTTATTCTCCCAGAACAAAGAGAAAGGATATTTATCTTATACAGATTTTTGCTTCCCTGAACATTGTTTTTTCTTGGGAAAGAAAGTGTCCTTTCATTGGCTCAATAGCCGAACAAATGGCACTTTCAATCTTGTGTAATTTGGACTAAGTATTGTCATTTGCTAGGATTAATGCCAGATGGACCTTGGGAACATTTCTAAGAATTCACTGCTAACATAAAGAGAGGGTCCACACATACACCTGGTCATAAGTGACGAGATGTGATAGATTAAGAGGGGCACACGTTCAAGAAGATATACGCATTGCGTTGCAATGAAGGTACAAGGTTAGTGTAGACCTCTTAAAGCAAAAGGCAACAAAACAAGGGCCAGAAGGCTGGTTCGCTTCCCCTTTCAGGTGACTGTAGAATCACTTTACTAGGCATTTACTGTGTACCGCTGGACTGGGCATCGTCCTTACAACAGCGTTTAGTGCTTTTGCCCATTTTACAGATGGGGAAATAGACCCCAAGAGGGGAAGGAATTTACCCAGTTCACATTTTTAAAAGCATGTGGGGATTTCAGTTTAGAACTCTGCCTTCAAACCTGTGTATACTCTACCATATTTTAGAGGATTGTAAAATCTCATCATTTTAGGATTGAAAAGGATAATATAGTTCGTCAATCAACCACTCCTATCTTTTACCAGAATTCTTTCCACGACATAAGCAAGGGGTTGTCTAAGCTATGTAAACACCTCTGCTACTTCGGTCTCTGAGAAAGTCACCAGTCCTGTCTTCCTTTTCTAACTGTCTTGTGTTACTATTTGATCTCTTTCTTCCACCCTTCGTCCACAGTTCACAGTTATTTGCTTATGAAATTTGGTAACAAATCTAAGACATCCTGATTCATTTGAAAATGTTTTCTTTCCCATGGGATATGATCATTTTGAGGACAGCGTCCCTATTATCCTTGTTGTCTCCTTCTGTTGTCTTAGATGCCTGGAACATTGTGAGTGCTTGGTAACTATTTGATGCATGAATTTAACATCGTTTCTAAAGCTGATGTCCTGCTTTTCTTTCACTTCATTGTCAATCTGTTTCCTTCTGTTTAGACTCTCCTTCCATCTTTCCACCTCTCTATAACCTTACTTCTATCTGAATCATGCTGATGTGCAGCTGCCCAAGGGTTAGCGCATCTGGGACTGGTTATCACATGGTTTCTCCACTAAGGAACTTGTGCCCATGCAGCAATGATGTGGAAAAATCACATGTTAACTTATGATAATTTATAGACAATGAGAGCCAATGGACAGACAAGGACTGCTTGTTGGAAATGGGTATAGTGCTAAATGTTTATTTAATTAAAAAACAAATGCCAAGAATCCCCATGGTGTGCAACTTACAAAACTGCAAAGTACTTATGGGCTTATGAAAGGATGGTATGTACTTTTGGCTTTTTACCTAATTTATCAAATATTTCAAATGATTTAAGAGTTTGTTTTTTCTTAATGAATCTTAAGCATTTGAAAGGTATAAAACAAGAGTGGCTTAGCAATGCCAGGTTCAGACACTATATATTCACTCGTGCCTCACCTCGCTCTGGCTGTCCCACAGGTGAGAAGACTGGGTTGTCGTTGAGAAATCAAGGTTCTCATTCAGAAGGACTCACACATGCTTTCCCTGGCTTACCGATGAGCCTTCTGGGGTGGTGGGGGAATTCAGGCTGTGAGGTCCACAGCAGTTCCATCCAGTTCTAAAGAGTCACTAACATCAGCCACCATCCACCCTTTACTCATTTTCCACATGCAGGAGGGGATGCAATAAAAATATTTTTCATTATGGCTTAGAAGTTGCTTTCATTTAATTGCAGTTTTCCCAGAACCCATACATCAAAGTCAATACTTTAATCAAAGCATGAGGTCAGCCATCCAAATTGTCAATAATCAGGTTATTACCCCATCCGTTATTCTGTGTCTTACGGAATGAAACCATCATAGGCAGCATCTATACTTACGTTGAGAAAGGAAGTCTGCTTTTAGAGGAAAATTAATTATATTGCTTGCCATAGCTCCTTCAGGTTCTTGTATAATTTATTCTACTAAAATAGCTCAGGGGCGATATGTTAATAAAGTGGCGAGCATCTTCTCATAACTAAAGAAATGTTCCTGGCGAATGGTGCTGCTTGGTCTGACAAGGTCTCCTGCTTTCTGTTTGGCCAATGTTGGGAAATACAGGAGACCTTTGAATCATGATTTCATCTATTTAACATGTGGTTGTATATCTCAAGTTAACAGAGAGTACTCAAAAAGTCCGTTCTGCCCCTATTTCCAAAGAATTGGGTTAGAAGCAAGAATTAAGAACCAGGCCTCTTGCCACTGACTGCCAATGATATACATCAACAGTGATTCGTCCTCCCTGAAAATGGATAATAAATTTATATTATTACTGTAAGAAAAGAGTGAAATTGTAAAAATGCAGTAATCCTCCTTTAGAAATGATTTACTGAAGTAATATAAGTCACAAACTAAAAAGATATATCGCATTAAAGTATGATGATCAACCCTTAAAAATTGAATCAAATTTATATTAATATTTTCTGCCAAATAGTAATTTCAATTTTAAAAGTGTAATCATAAATAGTAGCAACTATGAACACAAATCAAAATCCAACTTTATTTTCACAAATGCTTTTCTTGCTTATTTTTCAAAGAGATAAAAATAACCCACTTCTATTCCAATGAAGCTGATTTTAAATGAAATTAAAGCAGAGGGATTGATTAATAAGAAGTATTGACTAATCCATGTAATCCTTAAGCAGATTATCTGAAAATAGATTGAATTCTGATGTCCACAGACAGTGCTTCATGAAGATACTGGGGTTTTTATTTTTAAAAAAATTGCTACTGTGCTTTAAAAATAAATAAAAAATTCCTGAAACCAAAACCAAAATAATCCCATTAATATTCACTTAAATTACAATAATCCAAATTTAATTTGGATAAACTGAATGTTTTACTAAAGTACAGAGCTGTATATTACAATGATAGAAGTTTGAATTTGGATTCTCTAGACTTTTTTTAGAGTTAGTTTCTTTTACTACACTGTATTAGTCAATTAGTTGGGTTTGTCTAAGGAAATAGAAGCAATAGTGTGTATCTATCTATACACATATAAATATAGATGCCTATGTTTTTGTGTATATATATCTATCTATACACATATCTATATGTGTATGTATAGATATGTACATATATCTGTATATATTTAGATATATGCACATCTATGTGTGGATATATATATGTGTATGTGTGTGTCTATCTATCTATACACACATAAAGAGAGAGAAGAGAAAGATTGATTTTAAGGAGTTGGCTCACATAATTATGGAAGCTGACAAGTCTATAATTTACAGAGCAGGCCTCTAGGCTGGAGACCCAGAAAAGCTCAGTGGCAGTCTCAAGTCCAAAGGCAGTCTGCGGACAGGATGCCATTTTTCCCTGGGGACACTGGTCTCTGACACCGGTACATTGGCCACACATCAGTTCAGCACCTAGGTCGGTCTCAGTGAATGGGAGTCCATGCTGTTGGCCCCCATAGCCTCCCTCCCACCACCTGGACTGCTGTGTTCTCCCTGAAATGACCAGTGATGGGGATAACTGAGGTCAGCTGGCTATTTCCTGTTGTCTTGGTTTTTGAATCTTTCCTGTCCGTGGTGGTTGCTATCTGGTGGGTGCTAACATGCAATATAAAGATATATTCTGTGCTCTACCTTCTGTCCACTGCATGCTTGCTTTCTAGATCTCCATATCCATAATCTTTCAATCATTTTCTTTCTATGCCCCAAGCCAGTTAGGTTGGCCATTTGTAACTACCTGCAAGTCCCTGTATACTCTTGTCTTAGGCCTACACTTTGCACATAGTGGATGAACATCCAGAGATTATTCCACTTCTTAAAAAAAATTTCCTTCTCTGCTATCTTTCATAACTGCTCATTTATGGGGACATAGTGAAACAGTCATTTTTTTTATCTCACACCCACATAGTGAGCCAATGTGTGTGAGCACCACACTCATCCCATTTCCTTTTCTACCAGTTACTGAAGAGAGACATTGGCCTTCGAGACAGGATCTGGGTGTGACACTGCAGAATCCACCACAAAGAGTGTGCGTCATATGTGTGACCACCGAGTCAAAAGAGATGCCATAAACACCCCAGCTTGAGTAGTTGAGTAGACCTTGTGAAGGGATTTATATTTTTATTTTATCTTGATAAATTAATGGGAGGCAAGTGTGGAAGACAGGAAAGGATATGAAGTCAAAATGATTAGCATTTGCAAGGCAGGGAGGCATGAAGGGGTGTTGCATATTTCAATAATAGTAAAACTCCCATCTCCTTTTATATGTGTAGACAATGCCATGCTCCAAGCTCTTCCACACCTCTAGATTTTATTTTTAAACCCATGCATTGAGGGACCTCGCATTTACTTCTAACAACCTTATTCAATTATCTTTTCATATGTAATTTTTCCCTGAATGGATTGGGCTGGCCAAAAAGTTCGTCTAGTTTTTTCCATAAAATGAAAGACACGTTTTTCATTTTCACCAATAACTTTATTGATGTGGATATTTTGAGTATGTTGGCTATCTCTCACATGGTATAGCGTTGATTGTTCTCAATTATTGTCTTGATTTGATTGCTATCAACTTCAGCTGGTACACCCGACTGTGGAGTGTTGTCCAGTGAGAAATCTCCAGCATGAAACCTTGCAAACCACTTTTGACACATTTGATCAGTCACAGCACCTTCTCCATACACTGCACAAATCTTTTTATTTTTTTGCATTTCAGTTGTGTTTTTACCTTTGTTGAGATAATAAAGCATAATATGCCAAACATGTTACATATTTTCTTCCATCTTCCATATTAAAATCTGAACACACAAATTCACCAATTTTGATGTTTTTTAATGCATGCTGATATGACAGCTGTCACAATACAATCAAACAAAATTGTTTTGAATGAAGTTAAAGACAACTAAACACTGCTAGAGCCATCATATGGAAAAAACCAAATGCACTTTTTGGCCAAGCTACTCTATTCCAATGTATTTTTTACAGTTTTATTGAGGTATAATTGATATATCAAAAATGCATCTATTATCTACAATTTGATGAGTTTGGACTTATGCATATACCCGTGATACCTTCACCACAATCTTGGTAATAAACATCTATTACCTTGAAAAGTTTCCTTGTGCCCCTTTGTTCTGTGTGTGTGTATGTATGAACACTTAAAATGAGATCTATCTTTTAGCAGTTCTTAATTGCGTGATACCATGTTGTTAACTATAACCACTATGCTGTAAGGCAGATCTCTAGCATTTGTTCATCTTACTGTACTGGTCTAATTTAAATGGCTGTTTCTCTTGTTCCAATACTTGTCTGTAGCTTCCCCTGCTAAGTTCTAATGTTCAGTTGTCTGTCTTAGCTCTGGAGGAACCCTATAATCCCATTGAGAATGGGGAATTTTCTTATTCATCTGTATCTTCTCATTGTCTGGCACAGTAACCTACCCTTAATAGATATGAGAGTAATTCTCACGATGGAATAAATGCATGCAGCTTTCTTGGCAGGAATACAAAAGGACACTACCCGGGTGAACTGAAATACAGTAGGTTATAAATCTTACTTCTGTTAACTAGCTGTGGGACTAGATGATGTTGACCATGAGGAGTTATTAGGAGGTTTTGTTGCTTTTTTTTGTTGTTGTTGTTTAAAGGAGGAACAGTGAATACTGGGTTAAAACAAGAAACATGGTTAATCTTTCTTGAAACTCATGAAACACACCCCACTGACTGCTTGGATCTGCATCTAGGTTTTATTCCCAATTCTTATCCCAAAAAGGGGAGATTAATTTACAACATCACAGATATTGAAATATCTACAAGCCATAAACAACAGCATACTTGCAATTTTATCCAAAGCACAATTATGTAAAAATGTGAACACTGTATATTAATGACCATCTCATTCTCATTTTGAAATATTTGCACATCTTTTTATTTACTTCATTTTATCAAAATTATGAGACATCTATTGTTATTTTTATTTCATAGTTAAAGTAACCACAGTCTTCATTAAAACATTTCCAGAACTTTCCCAAGAAAACATAGCAAGCCATTCCTGTGTTATGTTTAGGGAAATATGGAACAAAATCACACTCCTGAAATTAGAGCTTTCTCTATCTTTCAACTAATTGGGACAATGGGATTATTGTTGGTAGTGTCTGCATCTGAACTAATCGTTTGGAGTATTTGGTACAACTTAGGACCTTGCACCTTTTTAATGCGGCGTCAGCATGACTTGGGAGCGTGTCAGAATTGCAATATAGAAGTGTATTGTATTAACACTTGCCCACCTTAAATATACACAGTTCTTATATCAATTGTATATAAATAAAGCTGGAGGAAAAAAAAAGAGAGATGCAGAATGCCAGCCTCCACCCAGAACTACTGAGTCAAAATCTGAGCTTCTGCAACATTTCCAGGCGATTCATATACACGTCCCATTTGAGATGCACTCGTTCAGGGTTCCTAGGTCTGGGTCTTCGTGCTGTGACTTCAGCAAGTTACTTTCCCACTGTGTCCTTCAGTTTTCTTATTTGTAAAAGAAAATACTTATCCTTTCAAACAAACTGCAAAAAAAAACAACAACAACAAGATAGGCAGGCTAGATTAATTTCAGTCTGATTAAATCAAAATCTCTGTAGATGTGTTTGGATAGTTTTTATCAAAATCTTACCAGTTTAGTTTAAGGTTCAGCCAAGATGTGATCGACTAGAATATACAGGGGTGGGCAAAAGTAGGTTAATGATAATAGATAATATGATAATTAATAAGTAAATAATAATATAAGAATAAATGCCGTGTTTCACATACAGCTGTAAACTTCCTTTTGCCCACCCCTGTATGTAGGACTATTTCTCCTGATATTCAACATACATTTATTTAAACAAATTTTCAGTTCACTGTGCAAGGGAGCTAAGATGAACCTATTCTACAAGTGCAGGCTAAAGATACAAAATTATGTCTAAACCCAGTGGATTTGACTGGACAAGGCATACCAAGAAAAAAGAAGTAAATGAAAAAATTGCTCTAGCATTCACGTGTAAGCTATCATGCTCAGGGATTTTCTTTATCTCATTTCATTTGCCAAGGTAACAATTCCGAGGGATTAATAGTGTCTTTATTACGTAAGCAAAAATGGCAAATCTTAGAAAGTTTAAGTATTTGGGCTCTACTAGTTACAACACATATCCAGAATTCAAATTCATGTCTATTTTACCTGACGCCCAGGTTCTTTCCTCCGCATAGTAATGTTTTTCTGTATGATCAGTCATATAACATATGCGAGAGTATTATGCTTTTCTAACAAGTGCATGGGCATTGTTAGATCCTGTAAGCAACAAAGTTGGGAACAAAGGAAAGGTATGCATTGAATGAGGCCAGAAATGCATGTGTTTCTGTTGAGCATTTTTCTATAGGACTTGTATCCTATTATCATTTTAAAATATTATAATGAGAATTTTACTTATTCCTGATATTTCTAATCCTTCCGCCCTCGAGAGCACTTGGAAACACTGGATTTCCCTAAGCCTTTGAAGTTGGGAATGGTTAAGCGCCTAATTATGTCAATCAGACATATGAAAGGAAGTGACCTGCCATTTCCAGGACAAACGTTTAATTGTCAGTACTTGATTATTTTGCAGCTTTCTTTCCATGAAACAAACAGAGAGCCTGAAAGCATTTGTGTGTGATAGCATATCATGAGGTACCATAAGGTCATAAGGTGGCCTGGAGTGAATGTGTAGACTCAAAGCCATTGCCCATGTGTGTTAGGTACGCGAATGTGAGAAATAAATGTAGTTGTGCTAAACCATGCAAAAAAAATTTTTTTTGGCATTCTGGTACTGCAGCATAGTTTAACCACTCTTGACTGAAGATTTACTAGAATAATTATATTGCTTATGTATTATTCTTCTCTCTAAAAGTAGAGTAGCATATTAAATAGCTTGTATGGAAAAAATATCAGAAGCAGGAAGTTGCTTCCACACTCATGATTGCCTTCCATCCTTCTATGACTTGTTTTTTTCATCCCATTTCTGAACAAGGGTTTCCAGGTTCGCGGAGTTAAATTGACTCTGTGCCATGCAGTACTTACCTGCAGTCTGGATGTGAATGCAGATATCCTAGCTTTTTAGACCAAAGTTTCTTTCTTTTGTCCATGGCCAGTCCCTATTCTTAGTTCCAAATTTAATAAATGCACTTCAAACCTAAATGGACTCTTTTACTGGGCTTTTCAGCTGCGTTTGATGTTGCTCATGCTGCCCTCCTCAAAACGCTCTCTTCTCTTGACTTCTGGGACACCGCTTTCCTTTCCTCGCTCTTTTTATCTCTCTCTGCTTCCTTGGTGGACTTCACTTCCTCTCTCTCTTAAATATTCATTTTTATGGCTTCTCAGATAATTTCTTTCTTTATTCTAACATCTCCAACTGGGTGATCTCATCCACTCTCATTTTTACAGTAATGACTCTAATTTATAGGCAAGTATGAACTCATTCTGAAATCCAGAGCTCTATATCTAGTGCGATAAAAGTTAACTCCTATTGAATGCCCCCAAGACAATTCAACTGCTCATACTTGAAGTAAGTGCATCTTTCTTCCCAATCTGCCTGTTATATGGTTCCCTGTATTTCAAATAAGTGTTACCAGTCACCTAGTCACTTACTTCAGAAACTTGGACCTCACCCCAAACCCATCCATCTTGACACCACAACACAATCTAGCAAACTCCAAAATATGTTTGTTATGATGTTTGGATAATGGATGGGTGTTTTCAAGCCCATTTCCTACCTTCTGCCAATAGCTCAAATTAGTTTTTGTTTTTCTTTTAATTTTTTGTTTGCTGTTCCCACTAAACTCATGGATGAATAATAACTAGCCATTCTGCCTTCCCTCTTCATTCTTCTTCCTCAATAAATCACATTTCTTTTAGTGAACTGTTTCTATAACACTTACAATCAACTTTAATGAAGTGTGATTTATATATAGTATATTTTATATGTTTAAATACAGAGTTCACTTAGTGTTAACAAATGTAAATACTTATATCAGTCAGCTTGAGCTGCTGTAACAAAAATACTATGTAGACTGGGTAGTTTAAACCACAGACATTAATATTCTCACACTGTCGGAGGCTAGAAATTGAGGTTAAGGTTTCTGATCTACCTGGTTTTTGTTTTTTTTTTTAATTTTTTATTTTAGTTTATTCAGTACAGTTTCTATCCTTTATTCCCATTCCAGCCCACCCACCCATTCCTCCCCTCCTCCCTCCCCTTTCCAACACCCTTAGTTTTGTCCATGTGTCCTCTATATTTGTTCCTGTAAACCCTTCCCTTCTCCCCTGAAATTCCCTCCCCTCTCCCCTCTGGTCACTGA
>CM052550.1:10344648-10484657 GCA_028533065.1 Trachops cirrhosus | reverse complement strand
TACTTGTTTCTTTGTTTTGTTGTTTAGGTTCCTATTAAAGGTGAGATCATATGGTATTTGTCTTTCACTGCCTGGCTTATTTCGCTTAGCATAATGCTTTCCAACTCCATCCATGCTGTTGCAAAGGGTATGAGTTCCTTCTTTCTTTCAGCTGCATAGAATTCCATTGTGTAAATGTACCATAGTTTTTTGATCCATTCATTTACTGATGGGCATCTAGGTTTTTGGTTTTTTGGTAAGAGGTTTCTTTCTGGCTTGCAGGTGGTTGCCTTCTCCCGGTGTCCTCACGTGGTGAAAAGGAAGGCAGAGTGAGCTGTCTCTTGTCCCTCCTTATAAAGATATGCCCCCTCCTGGATCCTGGATCAGAGTGCCACCTGTAAGACTTTTACATTACTGACTTCTTTGAGGCTCTTTCTCCAGTACAGTCACACTGGGGATTAGACTCAACATACGAATTTTGGGTAGACACAATTCATTCCACAACACCCATGTTTTTACCACCTCGATCAAGATACATAACATTGCTTTAACATAAAAAAGAATTGTGTCCTTTTGCATTCAACACACACGCACACGCTCTCAAAAACAAACAAACAGAGTGAGTCATACAGCATGTACTCTGTTCTGTTTTGCTTCTTTTACTCAGCATAATGGTTCTGAGACTTGTCCGTGTTGTCCTGTGTTTCAACAGTTCTCTCCTGTTTGTCGCTGAGCGAGTAGCTTTTCAGTGTAGAAATATGCCACAGTTTGTTCATCCATTCGTTTGTTGATAGACCGTCGGGTTCTTTTTAGTCCGGGGCAGGTATAAATACACCTGCTATGAACATTTACGCACACATTGTTGAGTGGGTGTCTGTTTTTATTTCTTCCACATAAATGCCTTCGGAGCAGAATTACACTTTCAGTTGTGGTCTGATCATCTTGAACTTGTGTAGATTTCTCTTCATCCATTTCTAGTGAGGATCTATGGGAACCTAAAGTATTTCTCAAGGTCCTCTAAAGGGGTGACGAGGGCCCCTATCTCCCAAACCCAAATATGGTGCAATGTTTAGCCTCTGTTGCCCTGAGATAAAAGTCTTCTGTGGACTTTACCTCCTTGACCACCCTCCTAGCACACAGCCCTTCACTCTCCGATTAAAAATAAGGGCATTTAGCCCACCTCACTCAGTTTCTAGACTAGCTCTATTTCCCACTAATATATGCACATTTATTAATTATTCTATTAAAAGTCTAATTCAATGGAAAAGACAGGGCTTTAGGATTAAGAAAGCTCTGAGTTCAAATTTCTCTTCTACTTTTTAATTGCTGTGAATATAAATGTACCATTCCAAGTTGCAGGACCCACTTCTACAAAATGATGTGAATAATAGCAGAATCTAAGTCACGGGGACTTTGTATGAATTCAATAGGATGCATGCAAAACACTTCATGTGACTCTGTGCTCATGGCACCTTCCTTCATGATGATGAGTTCTTCTGTGAGGGTAAAACTTTTCACATGAGTTCCTATCAGTGGCAGGTGGGTACTTAGACTGAAATCAGGACGTGGGGTTTCTCGATCCCTTGGAGTAAATGGACAAATGTAAGACTTTTTATATACGGGAACCTACTCCGCTATCCTGGTGCACCAGTAGGGGGCACCAGCAGGGCAGTGACCCCTCACAGGCACCGAGAAGCCTGCCTGCAGCACCATCCTGTCAAAAGCACAAAGACACTTGGAGAGCAAACAGTCCTATCTATTTCCGCCAGCTGCTTTCCCACCCATACGTTCCTGGCCCCAGGAAACAATATATGAACATTGAGCTTATCTGAAAGGCAGTAAATTACTCCACTACTTTTGTTAAAAAAAAAAAAAACAGAATAATAATGCAGCCCTGTCTAGGGCAAGATTGTTTATTCCTAAGAATCTATAAAGGGTTTCTATCAATAGCCAAGCCTTATAACTTCTGGCCATGCCGGTGGAATAGCTCTCCGGTTTTAGGTGTCATCGGGGTGTCAGGTCCCTTATACATTTTATATGAATGTTCACGTTGGTGCAACATAGGTTAAAAAGAGAGAGCAACTGTAGTTTGTCACTTACCTCTCGAAGGTCGAGCAGTAAATGCTTGATGTCAGACTTTGTTTTAATCCTGCCGTGTTTGATTTCAGCTGCTACATTTTTCTAATACTTTTTCTTTGTATTAACCTTCATATATATATGTATAGATATGAATTTATAAAGACAAAGTTTTAGTTGGAGATATATATATATATACACATATACACACACACATTTAATCGTATATGTATATTTTATACATACAGGGTTAACCTTTAACCCTGGTAAACCTTAACCAGCCTCAAATATGGTGACAGATACATCGATTTCACTCATTTATTTGGATTCTGTTTTAGGAGTACCTAATCTGTCCCACACTTTTCAAGCCACCAAGAATCCAATAACTAAGTTAGACTCCATTTCAAAGCTTTACTCTCCAGTCAGTGAGACAGGCTTGAAAACAAATAATTATAAAACAGTGATATATTATGACAGATGTTTCAAAATAGACTGTCATAAAAGATATGATGGGGAAAGAAGCTGATGTCCTCCCAAAAGTGTTGGATTTTACTATGCTAACACTGAACAAGTTTTGAGTTCATACTCATCTAATTGCTTTACGTACATCAACTTTTCAGTTCTTTATGATAACCGTGTACTTCAATGATCAATGCAGTTTTTGGCACATTAAGATAAAATAGGAGCCACGAGAGGTTAAATGTCTTCGTCGGTGTCTCACAGTCACTAAGTGAAAGAAACGGGATCTGAGTCCAGGACATAGCTCATGAGCCAGCACTCTGCCAAACCAACGCTTAGAGACAGAGAATGAGTTTACCATAAGGTAGAAAAGGAAAGGGAATGAGGGATTCTAATGAAAAGGAGCAGAATGTGCTATAGTCAAAAGGGTCCTGAACACAAATGGTGGTGTTTACTTGCCGTGCTGCATGCTGTATTGTGAGTTGAGCTAACATTAGGAAATTTTGATGGCTACTTTCAGAAAATAGCTCAGTACGTGGAAGTTGTCATTTACTTGAAAGCTGTCCTCAAAAAGTACTACAGTTTCTACAAAACTTGCATTGCATCTTGTGCATCTTGGTGGTTTTAAAAATACTGTATCATGTTTGTTAGAAGACAGATTCCAAGAAATGGCCTTTTCAACTAGTAGAAAACTGATGAGTTAAACCCCGGTTTGTTTCACCTCCATATTGATTTGCTTCTTTTCAACCTATACATTTATCTAACCTTCCTTCCTTCCTTCCTTCCTTCCTTCCTTCCTTCCTTCCTTCCTTCCTTCCTTCCTTCCTTCCTTCCTTCCTTCCTTCCCTTCCTCCCTCCTTCCTTCCTTCTTTCCTTCTTTCTTCCTTTCCTTCCTTCTTTCCTCATTTCCTACCTTCCTTCCTACATTTCTTCCTTCCTCCCTTCCTGCCTCCCTCCCTCCCTCCCTCCCTCCCTCCCTTGTCACCTAGATGCTAGGCCCTGCTAATACACAAATCTCACATCACATGTATATGCCTTTGTTATGTGGAAGTCTCGTGGTGCCAGTGATCTTTCAAACTAAATTTAAAACTTAGGATTCCATCCTTCCACTTTGAAGATGCATGATCATTATACTCCCAACTTTGATCTAACTTTAAGCATAGTCTGAAATATTACCTTTCACCCCATCACCTTCATGGATTGTTTAGTGAAGACCATCTTTGCCTTCAACTATACACAGTTATCAATTGCTATGAAATAAACTACTTCAAAATTTGACAGTTTAAAATCACAACCATTTTACTATACTTTGGGATTCAGGTGTTTGGCAGGAATAAAAGCCATGGCACATATTCAGGAAAAAGATGAAAAATCAAGCATGTGTGTATAAACTCACGTATGTAATATAATAGCTAAATACTAAACATTCAATGTATGAAAAATGTTGCTGTAAAACATTGGATTTTCTTAAGAATAGTTGAAGAAATTAAACACAGGTATTATATGTGAGTAAATCAAACATAGTGCATCTATTTGCATACATATGCATACATATATGCACAGATATTTATTTTTACATTGTATTACATTGCTTAATATATATTTACTTTATATTAAGTAAATATAAAGTGAAGTATTATATAAATATAATGTGAAGTATTATATAAATATGCATTCTGTAAATACTTCTCTTTGATAGTATTTATGATAGAAACATTCTTTACACGCATGTAGGTTCATAACAATACTTAGTACAGACATACTGGACTAAATAAGAAAAACATGCTACCCCCTAAGAATGTCACTAATAGTGAAACTGAGATAAAAACAGGTAATTAGTGAGGTTCTATAAATAATGGAGATAAAAAGCATCAGTTTGTTGTATTGAACGTCCTTATTTTAGTGGACCTGCAACTTCTGTGCACATGAATGTTTTTTTTTGCCTAGCCACTCCTTAATCTATGCCTGCTTTAGGCTGGTACCATCAACCAGCGTATGATGGCACTCAGTCTTCAACATGCACTTCAATATGCATAGACATCTGAGTCATAAAAACTTCATAGTGATTGAATACCTGGAAGCGAATGGAAAAAATGAAAATAACTTATGGTTGTAAGTCACCCACTATGGACCAGAGTGTGATAGGCACTTTACCCAAGTTTTCTTATTAAATTAATCATGTAGTTCTATGAAACAGACATTTTTGATTTCTGTACTGAGTGTGGTAAGAAGAGTCATACCCCTCCCCATAAAGATATCACATCCTAATGTGCAGAAGCTGTCACTTTTTTATCTGTCGCAGTGAAAATGACTTTTCTGATGTGATGAAGTTTATGAGATGGAAACAGTCTTCTGGGTAAGATCTCTATTTACATGTGGGTTGGTGGGCCCAACAAAATTACATAGGTTCTCAAAAGTAGAGACCCTTCCCCAGGTATGTTTAGAAAGAGATTTGACTATGAAAGATGGTCAGGGAAATGTTGCTATAAATAGTAACATAACCACATCAGTAAACTCTTCCAATGCTTGTAATAGGTGCATTAGTTATTGTTGTTTTTTAATCAAAGATGTTATTTAAAAATGTAAACCCTAAACATCCAGAATAACAGGTATGTAGTTGTGAACATAGATGATTTGACAAACAAAAAGGTTTCCTATAATAAGTGACTTTTGAGGCCAAGATTGAGGATACAGCAGGGGAATCAGGAGTCAAGGAATGCAGATGGCCTCTAGTACAGAGAACAAGCAAAGACATCGATTCTTCCCCAAAGCCTCCGGAAAGGAATGTGACTTGTTAGTACCTTGATTTCCATCCAATGAGATTCATGTCTGACTTTTGACCTAAAGAACTGTGAGATAATAATTTGTGTTGTTTTAAGCCACTAAGTTCATGGTGATTTGTTACAGCAGCAATAGAAAATCAATCCACTGAGAATGAAACAGAGTCAGAGAAGGACTCACACACGTTCATATACCCCAGCTTTAGACTTGTGAGTCTGAGTCCATAATCTCCATAAGCTCTCCATCACACGAACGTGTGTTGGACTGTATTTTCTCCAGAAGCCTCTCTTTTGCACATCAAGAAGAGATGTTATAGCAGGAAGAGACAATTTCTGGGGCTGACATGAAAATACTTTCACAGAGGAAAGATATAATATTATGACATCAGGTTTTATGAAAGGTGAGAATAAGAAACATCATTTTGAGGAGCATATCTGTGTGTTCTCTCAACTCGCAGTAGAATCTATTGTCTATTACGCTGGGCGACACCAGTTACATTTGCACCTGACTGATAAATGCTATCTTCCTGCTCACTGTAAGGAGACATTGTGCCACTGGGACAAACTTGAGTATTCTCACAAAACCGCAACTTCATAATGAAGTGTGCTTTACATTATCCTCATTCCTACCCCCTCCCAAGTAAAGAGCAACATTCCCGATTTTTAAAACATAGCATCCTAGCAACAATGGTTGGACAGACCGGATTATGATAAATAAATCTAATCACATATACTTGGTCAAAAGTATAGCACCATTTTTATGTTAGTATTTTGTTTTATTTTAAATTTCCCTGTTTTGTATTTTGTCTTATATATATGCCCCATCAACATTTTTACATAACCAGATTTCAAGTAAATCTGTTTTATGTATTATAACAAAAAATTCATTATGTAATGTAAAATTACAGTATTTTAAAAAATCCTCACCTGAGGATGTGTTTATTGATTTGAGAGTGGGGGCGGGGGCGGAGAGAGAAACACATCAATGTGAAAGAGAAACATGGATTGCTTGCCTCCTGAACACACCCTGACTGGGAATGAACCTGCGACCTTTTGTTGTATGGGCTGATGCTCCAACCAACTGAGCCACCCGGCCATCGCAAATTACAGTATTTTCCACATATACAAGAATAGACATATTATTGAAAATACATTTTGTGTGATATTCTAGTGTTTGAGCATGCCTGTGAGTACTTACCCCTACCCACCTCCACCACCACCCAGACGTACTACATCTAGCTATATAATATAGTATTGTATACTGGGTATTCAACATAGTTTTTGCTTCCAGTGGCATATCTGAATATCTAGTAGCTATTTTCTAAACTGCTATTTTGAAAAGGATTCAGATAGCTCATCTAACAGCAATGGGAGAGTATAGGCGTGATGAAGGATACTGTGGCCGCAGTAAAGGGAAATGCTTCAGGTTCTCATTTGCCAACTCTAAGTATATGTGACACACGTACACACACTGTTCTATATCCTGTGTGTTTGAGGGGGCGTGGAAATGCAGCTAGTTTATTCTGGGAAGAGATCCTGGAGATTAGGAGTGAGGCACTAGAAAGGGAAAATGAAGAAGTAGAAAAAATCAATCTAAGGGTATATTATCAAAGCAGTCATTATTATAGGCCACACTGTGACAGCAAAGAAACCTTAGGACAGCAAGAGAGAGAAATGTGGTTCAGAGGAGATGTGCCTTTCTGAGTGTGCACTCACACAGCTTGTTATTGCAGCAAGGTCTGGAGTAAAAGATGGGGCATGCGCAATGGCAGAAAGCTCGGTCGGTAGGTAGATAGATAGATAGATAGACAGACAGACAGATAGCTTCATGTACAAACGTTTGTTTTTACACAGTCCTTTTCTAAAAAAGGATTTGCCAACGTTTTCAAGGTCATTTGTATACATCCCTGTGGGTGAGTGGTCTCTTATGGTTTAAACCAGCGGTGAGCCAACGCTTTAGACAATACATTGATTTACAGTGTACAATGTACACCCACCTATCCATGGCACCTGTCTTGGTACCATGGAGCAAAGAAGCCACCCAGATGGAGTAACACCACGCAGGGGGTGTGTTCAGGGTCGGGATTCTCTACTCTGTGGCAGGACTCTGGGAGAGAACCGATTGCAAATATTTTAGGCTTTGCTGGTTTTAAAGTCTCTGTTGCAACTGCAGCTCTGCCATTGCAGGACCAATGTAGCTAAAAGGGAAAAAAATAATGAATGTGGCTGAGTTCCAATAAAGCTCTGCTTATAAAAGGTGTTGGTAACTGGCTGACCCCTAGATTTAATAATGGAAGAAATAAATTTCATATATTGTGTATTTATAAGATTACATAATAAGAAGTTTGGGAAATAGAGATAATGGACAGAAATTACCTGGCACCATCTGAGCACAATGTGTTAAGTCCTAGCAAATAAACAGAATGAGTGAGAAGTCACATGCTGAGCTCTCAGGGTATAACATTAGGATTGAAATCAGGAAACCAATTTCTAATTCATTTTCTGCTCCTTTATCTTTATGATTTTGGGCAAAATACTGAAATTGTAAGTGGTTAAATGTCATCATTTTTTTAAAAAATGAGAATGCTATCTGAAACTTCCAAAATTGTTGTGAAAGTTCAGTGCAACCATGTGGAAATGCACGAGCTCTGTGCCTGCCATATAATAGACATTTAATAAATACCAGTGAAATCTCAACCAGAGCGCTTGCAGGGGAGGTGTGATCATTCCAGTCACTGAGACTGATTTCCGTGCCCACACAGTCTTCTGTGTGGATCCACAGTCCTTAGGACATTATGCCTAAAACCATGTTATTAGCTGTGTGTGAGCATTGGCAACAGCGCCTCCTATTGGTGATAGGGTCCTAGCGGAGCCTCACAGAGGAACGTCTGTGCCAGAATTCAAGTACATCAACGCCACCTGGTTATTTCTGAGGCCTCTCTGAAACATGAAATTCTATGATCCTGAATCACATCTCTGGTTGCGTATAGAAAATGCAATTAACAATAATACACTTTCTAACTCTTAATAACCACTGACATTATGAAGCAGAAGTTACCTTAAGAGATTTCAAAACAGAAAGCTTAGCCAGCAATTCATTTTGACAAGTGAGAGCATGGCCTCTCCCCTCCTCCAAGATCATCGCCTAATGGGTCTGCCTCCCTGAGAGATAGGTAACTACATGATTTGCTTCAAATGAACTCACTCACATCCTAAGCGGGGGGGGGGGCGCGGCGGGGGGGGGAGCCTTTCCAGGAATACATCAGCAGAGGATGGGGAAGCCTCATCAACTGCTTCAATAGAGTCAGCCTAGTGGGTTAGGCACAAGGTCCTTTACAATGGACTTTAAACTTCAATATCATGGCGTGAGAATTCACAATTGTAACATTCACTTGCCAAGGATCAATAAGCTTCATTCTAAAAACCCTTGCATCGTCAGCGGGGAGAGGCATCTCTCCGTGGTGGCTGTACTTCTTGGCTGCTGTTTTGGAGCTCCCACTGTTTCAAGGAATAGTGCGAGCCCCTGTCAGAAGCGAGGGGAATTCAGCAAGAGATCATTCTTTCCATAGCACTGCTTGTTTGGGAATACATCTCCAGAGTCATGAAAGGCTTACGGAGTGCCTCTTAGGATGCTCTTTACCTGAGACGTGAAAAAGAGGCATGGACTGGAGGGAGCGGGGGACTGGGACCATCTGAACTCATCTGGGCCAGGAAAATACTTCAGTAGACATTTCTGAGGACTTTTCTCATAATTATACCACCATTCAGTTATTTAGGTGATTTTCTTGTTGCGACCTGATGATGATTTTTCATCTGTTAATTTACCCAACATTCACTGCCACTTATTCTGGCTGAGATCTTGGACCAAGTGCTAGAATTAATGGGATATATAAAATGCCATCTCTGTTTCCAAGGAGCTCATATTCTAGTAGAGAGAAATACTTGAGTTAGGAATTATAAAATAACCATGAAGATGTAATGGAGGGATTTCCTGGCTGTGTCCTTCACCCTCTGTATATATACTCCTCAACAAATAGACACAGATAAAGAGGGGAATAATAATCACTACAGAGTTTGACAATTTAAGTTCAGAACTTTGCAGCACCTACTTATTGCATATTTTTTTTTAATTTTTACTTAGTTTATTGGGGTAACAGTTAAAAAGTCTATATGGTTTCAGGTGTATCATTCTATAATACATAATTTGTATATTGTATTGTGTGTTCGCCATCCCATGTCAAATCTCCTTCAGCACCTTTACCTTCTTCTACTACCCCCATCCCCTTGTCCTCTGATAATCACCATACTGTTGTCTGCGTCTATGAGTTTGTTTGTTTTCTTCCTAATTCTTTCACCTTTTCCACCACTGGTGAGAATGCAGATTGGTGCAGCCACTGTGGAAAACAGTATAAAGTTTTCTCAAAAAATAAATTGAACTTGCTTATGAACAGCAATTCCACTTCTTGGAATATACCCAAAGAAACCCTAGACATTCATTCAAAAGACTATATGCACCCCTATACTCATTGCAGCATTATTTACAATAGCCAAGATTTGGAAACTGCTCAAGTGCCCATCAGTAGATGAGTGGATTAAAAATGCTGGTTGCCTAGTTCTGCTAATTTATTTACCATTCAAGTCTCTGAGACTCTTTCTAAAGTTGAATGATTCTACAGAAAGGATGACATTTTAACTCTTTGTCTTATATAACCTAAACCAGAATCCAGCAGCATTTTGTACTTTCCAAATAAATCTTGATGCTGGCTGTTGAAGAACCAAAATGAAATTTGAGTAGTTTTATCTACTTTATCTTTTACTGCCAAGTGAAAAGCATAGCTAACACCCTACTAACATCTGCATAGAAACCTGCTGCTTTGAAAAATAGGTGAATTAATGGAGAAATAGTAATGAAAATAACAATAAAGCAATAATACTATAAATAATAATAATTGTATTAGTTTGCCAGCCTTATCATAACAAAGTACCACAAACTGGGTGACTTATACAAGAGAAATTTATTGTCTCCTTGTTCTGGATGGTTAGAAGTTCAAAATCAAGGTGTCCACAGGTGTGCGTCCTTTACTGGGCTTACATTTTCTCCATTGTTCTCATCTGGCTTCCGGTGCTTTTTGGAAATCTTTGGTGTTTGGGGGTGGGGTGGGGCTGGGAGAAGCATTTCCCCAATAGCTACCTTCATCTCCACATCGTGTTTTCCCCAGGTGCCTGCATGTCTCCAATTTACCACTTTTATAAGGACATGAAACATATTGAATTAGGACCTACCCTAATTATCTCATTTTAACTTGATTACTTCTATAAAGACCCTAGCTCCAAATAAGTTTACATTATGAGTTACTGGGGGTTAGGACTTCAACACACACATTTTTGAGAAACACAGTTTAACCGCTAACAATCATAATAGTGACTATAATGAGAATAATTTTTTTGTCACCACAGCTAAGAACTGAACATTTACCAGATAATGTACCAGATAATACGCTTAGCTACATTGAGCACATTTAATAATCACAACAACTCTAAGAGTAATATATTAGCAGGCTAATTCTATAAAAGGAGATCAAAAAGTTAATAACTAGCAATATTCACACAACTAGCAAGGCGATTATTTGCCAACAATAGTGAGTTTGCCCCTTCGGGGCCCTTTGGCAATGTCTGGAGACACTTCTTGTTGTCATGGGAACCTATGCTACTGGTGGTGCCATGGGTGGAAGACCAGGGATGCTGCCAAACTGCTTATCCAACCCGGAATGTCAGGAGTTCCAAGGCGGACAAATCTGAGTATAAGACAAGGACGCTGAGACCCAGGCTCTCCACCACTGAAGGAGTGAGGGGTGGGTGAGCGAGCAGCGCAGAGCTTCCTGCCTGCGCAGGAGCTGGTGTTCCGAGTTCCTGTGCGAGAGGCCGTGAGAGCAGAGGCCTGCAAATGTGAATGCAAAGGCCTTTTCTCCCCCTTAAAAAAGCCATTGGCTTTTTTTCTAACACTATTTTCAAAAGTTTATCTTGCTATTTTAAAATAGAAGTAAAATAATTGTTCAGACAATATTTGAAAAATATAGAACAGAAAAGTAAAGTTTACCCACTTTATGAAAACCCAGCCATTGAATGTATTTTAATATATTTTTTCTAGGCTCTTTTGATGTTAATTCTGAAATGGCTTTGGTCATATTGCATGCATAATATAATTTTGTGCTTAACTTTTAAAACTTAATATCAGGAGATGGTATTTTTTCTGTATGAAATCATTATTTTCAACAACTTTATGTGGTTTTTCATACTCAGATTACTGTTTCTGTATAGTAAAAAGGCATGGTTATTAGCTTGTATAAAGTTTTTTCTTTCTTTTTCTGTCTTTCCATCTTCCTTTCTTCCTCCACTCATACTATATACTTTATTATTACAATATTTGCCTCTCCCTAACATTCTATAGGATCTATTGCCAGAATCAGGATTAACAAAACAAATAGTATAAAAATTACTCTCTTTTTTAAAGATTTTATTTATTTATTTTTAGAGAGAGGGGAAGGGAAGGAGAAAGAGAGGGAGAGAAACATCAATGTGTGGTTGCCTCTCACACGCCCCCTACTGGGGACCTGCAACCCAGGCATGTGCCCTGACTGGGAATCAAACTGGTCACCCCTGGATTCTCAGGCCAGCACTCAATCCACTGAGCCGGGGCCCAAATATTTAATGATGTGGAGAAGTGAATCAGTTTTCCTATGTTAGCCATATATTTTCACATATATCTGTTGTGTAGTCTTACGTTTCCTCTTGGTGTAAGAGAAGATCCATGTGGCTTCTGTGCACCCCCTTATATATTTTACCATTTTCCTGTCAAATGTACTCATTTTAGTCTGCAGTCAATTCATTGTTTCTTCCATCACTTAATCATATTGTATAAGTTTTCATTATGAATGTGATGCAGGGTATTAGCCACATGCAAATTTAATGTTCTCTCCATCCTAAAGTCTCATATACTAACGGAAAAACGTGGGTAAAATCGCTGTCTGTCCAAACGCCTATGAGACCGGCGAGGAGAGAAGAGCAGACTGATTTCCCCACACGTTCGGCAGACCGAATACAAGCGGAAGAGCTGCAGCTGTCACGGGAGGGAGGAAGCTGAAACGCAAGTAGCGTCTGAGGAGGATGGCCATTAAGAAACCAGGCCATTCGCCCTGGGGGACCCCCGAGGGCCTCAGAATGTGGAGGAACACTGGGGAAGGTGTGAACACAGGGGGATCCTTTGTGTGTATGTATTTAATTGTGTGTGTTTGACAGAGCAGGTGGCATCTCTCAGGTTTCGCTGTCATCCCCCTGTCCCAGGAGAGTACGCCTTCCTCTCCCACTGACTCGTCTCACTAGAGAGAGAGGCTTGTTGTGATACGTAGAAATATTCAATGAAAATACCTAGAGTGATACACATTAGTCAAAAAGTGAAGCATACATGGGGAAGGGGTGGGATAGTTAGAAAAGTGAAAGAAGTAATATCTGTATACTCTGCTATGGGGCACTTTCCTCCCCATTCATCCTAGTCACATTTCAGAAGCATGGTTTATACACCCCAAAGCAAGAAGTCAGAGATTCTTCTGTAGAGAGACTGAATGACCCCAATAAGTACCTCCACATAGATACCCCTGGAGGATCGTGGGTCATCAATGCTTCCCCTGTGCCCAGGTTTAGTTCTGAATTGAATGGGGAGCCAAGAATCACCAGACATTTGGGGAAATCCTTTAACATGAGAGACATGGATACAAGCCAGCAGAAACTGATAAAATGCAGAGAACATAATAACAAAAAAGAAACTTTAAAGAATGATTCACACATAAAAAATTATATATACCCTTAATTCTTATATTAGAAAGTTTGAAGGATAACATTGAAAGAATTTTTAAAGAATAAGCCAAACACAGAAAGATATGGAAAGTAGAGGAAAATGAAAAGGTTAATCAGGAGGCTCACATTTAATTCAACAAGGTTCAGAGAAAGCTAAAAATAAAGGGAAGGAAATTTGAAAGGCTCAACAAGAGCCTAAAGAGAAACAAACTGTTGTGCATACACCTGCACACACACGCCTACACACACACCTGCACACACATACACACAGCTTACGACTCCGAAGTTTTAAAAAACCAAGGATAAAGACATAATCCTTAATGGCTTCGAAATGGACTCTCAGGTCATGCACCAAATAATGTGAATGCATATAGTATTGGACATGTCAACAGTAATAGTGAGTGATAAAATTTATTCCGCAGTGCCTTCAGAATTCTCATAAAACAACACTTGTATCTTAGACTTCTAGGTCCAGCATAATTATAAGTGAAGTGAGGAAGCAAACCATGGAAGGGCTAAGTAATTATCTCTATATTCCTTTGTGGGAGGCATTGGAAAATTTACTTAAATGAAATTATGGAATTAATTTTAAAATTACGTGAAATGCAGGAAGCAGGACTGCACATCAGGAGAATGGCAAGTGGATGAGAAAACATACACACGGACACACACACACACACACACACACACACACACACACGAGCTTCATAGACAGGGACTCTCCGGGAAAAATGACAGCAGGAGGTGGGCTCTGCTGCTCACTACTTTCAAGGACAGAGCAGAGGGACCTAGCAGGGTTGGAGACCCAGCTTTGGGAGAGGGAACCAGACGTTTGTGCTGTGAGAATTTCAATATACACGACATTGGAATCACCAGCCCCTCACCTAGGCTCATCGGGGGCTCAACGTGATGAAATATGATGTGGCAGTGCCTTGTCTCCGGCCTTATTTGGATAACTCAGCACTCTGTGGAACGATCAGTATCAATGATCCAAGCTTTGAGGGTACAACTCTGAGATCTGGTGAGATAAGGCCTGATCTCTCCACACATGATTAGAAGACCACCAGTTCCTTTCCTGGAGTGTTGGAATTTGACCTTGACCTTGCCATATGTCTTTGGTGTGCTTAGATTCTGGAGTTTAGCAGGGAGCAAAGTCCTTTACTGGAAGGTCAGAGGCAAGAGATCAGCCTTGGGTGATTTAATTCTTATGTGAGGTAAACACTAATTACAGGGGAAAAAATGTTTGGAATGCCTTATTTGTCTCAGTTATTATTAAAATTTACATTAACATGTATACTATTGATTTTAAATGGTAATTGTGACGTAAAGTATTAGTAGAATGCTGGGGAAGGAGAAGTGGGAAAGAGATGTAAAAGAACAAACTAGCCACTGTGAAAGAGATCAATACATAATGTATACATTTTATAAATCGAGGGGGATTAGTTTATCTTCTCTAGTTTAGATATATGGAAGGACACATTGTAAGAAACACTTAAATGAGTTGGGACTCATCACTTTACATAAGCAAGAGTGAGACAGGGTCCTTGTGTTTTTATTACAAATCCTCTGATACTATTTGAGTTTTTAGCTATATTAATTTATTAACTTTGATATACAACAAATAATAAAATATGCTAGACCAAGTAGATTACATGGACATGTTTTAAAATGTTTAAAATGGCGACATAACTATCGACCCATGTGGACAACACAAATGTTAGTGTTTAGTTTCCTCCACTCTTTGTATGTATTTCTCTGTATTTCTGTTGTCATACAGTTTGTGATTTCCTCACTTCCCATCATTACACAACTCATGGTACATGTTTCATTTTATTAATAAAATGCATGTTAACCAGCATGTGTGGCTTTGGGGTGCTCTGCATATAGCTCCTCCGTCCACGCCTCTCTGTGCCAGGCCGTGTGTGCGCTGGCTGTGTAGGCGGCATCGGTGGCTTCCCCCCAACCCAGCTTCCTGTCGCATTAGGAAGGGAAAAGTGAGGTGGGACCATTCATTTCACCTGTTTGTTACGTGGAAGTTGCCTCAGCTACATAGACTCTCTTTTTTAAGTTTTTTTAAAGTTGAATGTATTGGGATAACAATGGTTAATGACATCATATACATTTCAGGGGTACAACTTTATAATACACTGTCTACTCCATCGTGTGCTCTCCATCCAACGGCGCATCTCCGTTCGTTACCGTGTATTTGACCCCTCTTACCCTCTTCCACCTTCCCCGCCTCTTTGCTCTTCAGCAAACCACCCTTCTGCCTTGATGAGTTTGTTTGTTGCTTTTTGTTTCATGTTGTACATGTGAATGAAAACATACAGTTCTTGTCCTTTTCTATCTGACTTATTTCAGCTAGCATGATATTCTCCATAGCTATCCTTTTTTCCATAAATGGCGGTATTCCATCTTTCTATGGCTGAATAATATCCTATATCCTACTTTATAAATATATACATAAAGTTTTTTTATATATAAATATCATCTTCTTTCTCTATTCATCCATCGAAGGACACTTAGGTTGTTTCTGTGTCTTGGCTGCAAAGCTGCGGAGCTGCTGACCAAAGTTCTCAGCCCCTCTCAGTACAGCCCTCTCTACCCTCGGCTCTGTTAACCTGCGCCTGCTCTAATTTCTTTCAGACCAGGTGGGTCATACCCCACTGTTATTAATGTTCCTCCAAGGTGCATCCACACCCTGTCCACCACTTGTTGATTGTACCTTTAATACCTGTCCTCCCCACAAATTTCAATTTGAGAGTTTTATTTCATACTAGGAACTCTACTGAAATAATCATGTAAGACTGCATAATATATTCTTTTTTAAAAAAATTTTATTGTTATTTAAGTACAATTGTCTCCATTCCCCCCCACCATTTCCCCACCCAGCCTTATTATTTTTATTGTAAAAACTTTGAAAAAGAAAAGCGCTACTCTGAAAAGTGGCTCAGGCAATATCAAATTGTGTTTTCTGAAGTCTTTGATAGTCAGTTTCCTCATCAATAAAATGAAAGGTAACACTTTTCTTCATTGCATTTTTTGAAGAATAAATGAGTTAATGAATATAAAGATGCTTGATACAGTACCTGGTATGTAGCAGATACCCTATAACAGCAAAAAAAATAGGTAGTATTTTATCTCATCTATCAGCTCTTCGCAAACTTTAACATACATAAAGCAAAACTGATGATATGATTAAAAGGCACATTTGGTTTCTATAACTAAAGAGTGGGTTCTGTGAGTCTAGATTTTTAAGAAATCCCCAAATAATGCCAGTGCTGCTGCTTCATAGACCATAAAGTCAATGTCAAGTTCTGTATTATTCTAGAGGAATAACTATACATACTTTAGGTGGCTGTTCAATAATACGTGGATTCAGCCATTTTTAAAGGTCTGCCACTATCGTGATGATATTTACATTACAGGCTACTGCCAACACTTACTCAACATTTAGTTTACTCCAGTCACTAAAAGTTTTATTTATATGTTACCTCATTTAATTCGTACAGTGCATTATAAGGTATATTGATCCCCCTGCCTCACATGAGAAAGAGAACACTCAGAGTAGTTGTGTAACTTGTCAAAGTTTACACCACAAAGGAGTAGAAGAACCAGGGTAGGCCATCAGCTCCATCAGATTCAAAACATTTGTTGGGAGAAGGGGGCACAGCATTAGGAAGCGCTGAGCACCCTTTGCGGAAAGGACCCCTCTACTAGTGAGTGCCACTTACTATAGTAACTGTTTCCTTCCCCAGGGTGCAAGGGCATCAGTTAATCAGCTGGCCACTCCCATGGTAACACAATGCTTGGCTGATGACATCAGTTCCGATACCTTTATACAATTACAGAATATATATTTGGGAGTGAGGGAGGCTGGGCATCTGGTACTCATTTTTGCTTATTTAATTTCACCAGTCTTGTAAAGAAACACTGCCCCTGTAACGTGGTTGGCACCCGTGCTCCATTATCTATGACTGTTCAGGAATAAGGGCAGTCTGCTCCATAGCATTATCGGCTTATCCTCTTCCCAGTCAGTGCGCAGCCGGGGGTGGGGCGAGCCGTGCCAGCTGGAGCCCAGCACACGGCATTCATCCACTATCAATAAATTACTTTTCAGGCATTTGGTTTCTGCCAAGGAAGCACCATACAGTAGTGGACTGAAATGAAGTGAAAAATAGAATTTGGCCCTGTTCTCTTTTCTACCGTACAATAAAACTTGTAAATATTCTTCACACGCCCGGGTTATTTGGTGCTAGACCATAAAAACAACTGAAATTGCATTTCTTCCAAGTGCCTGTTCTATCATTAAAATTGCATTTATTTGTTTTCAAATATGGAAAAATATCCCCTCGTTCTTTGTTCCCAATCTTTATTCATACCTGGAAGAGAAGGCTTGGCATTGCGTGGTAACTTAATAAAAGAGCAGGGAGTGAACATTGTAAGCCAATTCTCAGGACTGAGTATGAGATAATGAGCCGTATTAACTCACATTTGGGTGTCATCTGGCCAGCCTGTTAAGCCACCCCACCTTATCCTCCGTTTCCCCAGCTACAAAATGAATAGGCTGGGTGGAACCCAACAGCCTTCTCAGGTGGAGCAGAATACTAGTGTAGCCAAGGGTCCCAAGAAATAGTATAACAATAAAATACTAAATAATGATAAAACTGCAAAGACTTGAAAAATACTTACTTTTTAAAAAACAAAATAATTGGATTCAATTTTCCACTTTAAAAATGTGTTGTTTGAGGTAATAATGATAAGAGAACACCTCTAGTTGGTTCACAAAAAAGGGGTCAGATTTTATTATAACAATATCCATCTCTACATTTCACGGACCCCAAGGGCAGGGACGTGCTACGGTTGGGGATGAAGAACTCAGACATTGTCACTGACCAGACCTTCTCTTCATCTCTCAGGACCTCCATGCTGTCTCTGCTTTCTGTAATGCAGCTCTTTCTCCTGCCCTGCATGGCTTAAGTTTGCATGTGCCTCGGCTTTTTATTCTACATGTAACCTGAACATTTCTGCCATTTAGTTCACAGTCTCACCAGAGAGAATCAATCATACAGATACCTGCTAGGCTAATAACATTTTTGGTATATGGGGCCTTTAGCCTGGACTAGGACATTTTATCAGGCAATGGCAGGACACTCTGCTGTAGTTTCTTGATGGGTATATCTCTATAATTAAAATTTCAGAGATTGGGTAAAATCTGAAATTTACCTGATCTAGGCCTGCAGTGAACAGAGTGATATTATGAGTTTGTGTTTAATGACTGTAGTGGTTACAGATTATTGTGTAATTTATAATTTTCTATTTTTACCCAAACAGGTATTTCCCATAGGTAATCCTTATAAATATGGTTATTTGTCATGCAAAAGAATAACTGACAGACCCTCAGTGCAAAGACCCTGACCCTTCCTTTGGGGTTTGGAATTTTGTAAGTCAGTGAGATGCCTTCTGCAGAGGGTATATAATAATTGATTGCTTTTTCTTCAGTTTAGCAGTTAAGTTGTACCAGGCATGGTGTCCAAAACCAGTGACACACAGATGAGGAAGCTGAGCTGTTCTTAAAACCCAGTGATAGAGACAGACAAAATAACTCCAATGTATTACTGCAATTACAATAATAGGCTGCGATAATGGAGCTGCTGAGAAACCTTTAGAGAGGGCTTTCCGAAAGAAATGATGAGGGCGCGGTGTCCTAGTAAAGGAAGTGAGCTCCATAGAATGAACATCACACGGGGAACAGCATGACAACATGGAAAGGGTCGGCCACACAGTGTTAGAAAAGCGCTCGAGTCAGTTTTGTAATCGCAAGGATGGTCTTTGGGGTGAGAGACAACAAATTGCCCCTATGAGCACTTACATGAATTAAGACAGTGTCTTGAGAAACTGCCAGTGATGTCTGTCTGCTCTGACGGTGGATCTGTTGTCCAAATTTAACTCCCCTACAGAAACAGGAACCTCGTGTGTTATTTCACCCCAGAAGCAATCTTAGAGTCAACTTTACTGACATGTTTACCACCCATCCTGGCCGGCTTCGCATTTCTGAGTTGGAGGACAAGAGGGCCTGAGGTTGGCAGGGAGGAGTAGCTCCCTTCAAAAAGGAAACAAAACAAAAACTGTGATAATGATTTGGGCTCTCGCAGTTCCACCTTTTTTCACCTCCCACCCAAACACGTGGGAAAGAAGGTCCTGAGAGCTAGTTAGCAGCTCTAGTGCTAGAGAGGGTTGCTGAGTGACAGCAGATACAGCCCAGGCGGGGAGGGACCTCATTAAAGTCTTGTTTTAAAATGCTCAGACCTGACTAGAGGATGATGCTCAGGACGGAAACGTGGGAAGATGGCAGGCATCGTATGGCCTCCTGTGGAACCCATAAGAGTGTTTGTTCCCCACAGTACCAAATAATCTCAAAAAAGAGGTACTGGAAATATAAGTCTTTTTAAAAAAGCATTCTCCCATATCTTCACATCTTGCACAGTGCTGGGTAAATAGTAAGACTCAATAAATGCTTGTTGAATTGATGGTATTGGCAACTCACTCACTTTATTCCAATTAAATTTTGCTCTCTAGGTGTAAAATGACTTTTCACTGAGCACATTTCAGATAGAATTTCTTTAGACAGAGACAATGCAGCCACAAAATGAACTTAAATCTTGTTTGGTTTGATGAGTGCTTTTTATTATCTGCTGTTTGCTAGCAATTAGATAGCAAAAAATCGGAAGCTTTTGCAAACACGAGGGGGATTAAAGTAGGGAGAGCTCACCAACTGCTTGCGAGGCTTTTTCAAGGCGATTCTGATTAACTGTTTGGTTTTTTATTGCTTGTTTTGCTTTGTTGTAAAAAAAACGTTCTAGAGCATATCTGTTCTCTCAAAGGAAGCCAGGGAAAGTGGCATTTGAGTATTTAAGAAAGAAGCCTCCGGACATATAAATAGGCTCATTTACTCAGAGAAGAGCCAGCTTTGGAAGATGTTCTTGTCACAGCCCACTCTGGTCACCTCACAGGATCTCCATCTCAGCTGAGCTGGTGCATCTTGGAAGCTCATATGTGTTTTGTCACAGCTATGTGTGAAATATGACGTAATTAAATCTTACAGTGGATCGGTCCAACTGCATCATAAAAAGTCATCTGGTTAATTTTGATTTCCAAATGTGCTTTATAACCAACTCAGAAAAAAATATTGCATGTGATTCATGCCACAAATTGTTATGTAGGCATGTACTAGCATATTTATGGTATTACACTGTATGCCAAATGATGCAATAAATTCAAATATGGGCATGCTAATTTCCCTTGTGTTGACAATATGAAGTTCTAAGCATTATTCTTTAATCAGAACACAACCCATTCACTGAAGTCATAAAGTGGGCTTCTCTCAGATATGCTTGCTTTCTCCCTTTTTTTCAAAGAAATTAGCTCATTAATTTTTCAAAGTGTCAGTAAACCAAAAAATGTGTTTAAAAGATCATATATATGATACATATATATAGTTGCATATATATAATTTGTATTTATGCATACAACTTATATATATATAATTTCATATATATAATTATATATATATATATAATTTCACCATTCAATTATAGACTGGGGAACTGGAGATGCAGGGACACTGTAGGGCAAATATTACTTATGTGACTATAATTGTCTTTGATAATGTTCCATGTCAAAATTGTTAGAAAATTAGTACAAATAAACAAATGACCTGGGTATGGACAGCCAGTGGGATTTGGTATGGCATTTTATTAGACTGTCAGAAACAAACAAACACAAGAAAAAACTAGGTGACAGTATTAAAGAGATACTTCACTGTAAAATGCAAAAAAAAAAGTGCCCTTAATTTTGTTCTTTTCCCAAAATTTATGTATGCTCTAGAAGAGAATAATATTAAGTGTGATTCCCAGAAAAAAATATGCCTAACAAGTTGAGTGAACAATGGACTAGATTTCCAAGTTTATGAGAACACAGCCATCAGAGTTACTTAAACTAACTGTATGGGTTTATCAGCACCAAGCTAGCAGCTTATTCAGGTATTTAATAAACACAGAACTATTCTCAACAGTTCCTTGAACATGCTGCAAACAATGGCCCTCGGGAGCGTGGCCGAGAGGTGTTCTGGAAGAGCTTTCCCTACTTATTAGGACTGCAGCCCACTGTCAAGGGGGGGGCACTCCCGTGAATTACAGTATGAACGCACCCTCCTGGAGCTGTGCACTGCCGTGTAGCAGCTCCTGTGACTTTATCAGCGCTGATCCCCAAATCGCAGGATAAACACACAACCCAAGTGAAAACACAGAGCTTGCTATGCTAATGGAGCTTCCAGAAACATCTCTAATACACATCGCGACAACTCCAAGGCTCTCCTCTGGAGAAATCTTAGGTTCTCCAGTTTTAATGAACTACTGACACTGATCAGCAGCAGATAGAGTGATTTAATATGACTGATTTGAAATCATATCATAGAAAATTAATCCACCTATTAAAAATGCAAGTTTTGATAGATACATATAACAACATTTAAAAAGCTGTATGCTTAACATTTGAGCACCTCATTATATAAGCCATATTCCTACACAAACACTCTCATAATAGCTATAATAACAATAGCAACAACACATTTTTGCCATGCTAAAATAAATAATTTATTTTATTTATGTAAGTTTGCAAGTTTGAAAAGCTTAAATATGTCCTAGGTATTATTTTAGTCACTAGGGATGCAATTGTGAAGAAAAAAAAAAGACAAGATCCATCTTTTTAGAGAGCTCGCATGTTGGGGGCAGGGCAAATAAAAAGAACAAAATAAACTAACAAACAAACTAGAAACAGACTCATGGAGACAGAGAAAGAACTGAAGCTGTCAAGGGGAGGGGTGTTGGGGAGCTTCATTAAAAAGGTGAAGGGATTAAGCAAAAAAAAAAAAAAACAGAAAACAAAACCTGATAGATACAGACTACAGTGTGGTGATTACCAGAGGGAAAGGGGGCTGAGGGGAGGTTTGGTTTGATAAATGGTGATGGAAGGAGACTTGAATTTGGATGGTGAACACACAATATAATTTACAGATGATGTGTTATAGAACTGTACACCTGGACCCTATATTTTTTATTAACTAATGTCACCCCAATAAATTCAATTAAAAAGTGCACTTTTATACAACATGACAAATACTTACATAAAGAAAAGACAGTGAGAAGAAAGCTCCTAGGAAGGACACATTTGCCCCCAGATCCATTCTCCACCCTTCTCTGTTCTCTCTGCTCTGTAATCTCTAAGGACAGCATCTCCTGCGCTCCCGTGCTGTCTGACTCCTGTTGGATTTGACCACTGAAGACAGCAGGAGATGAAAAGGCAGAAGATGAGAGAGTTCAGGGGTTACCTCTCTCCTGCTTTGCTGTGGCTCTGAAGTGGCCTGATGCCTCTCTGGATACTATTGGGTGTTTGTCTCTCTGACTGACTTCACTTAGCATAATACCTTCAAGGTCTATGCATGTTACTCCAAATGGAAAGATTTCATTCTTTTTATGGCTAGTATGGAGTAGTATTCCATTGCATAGATGTACCACATCTTCTTTATTCATTCATCTATTGATGGGCACTTAGGTTGCTTCTCTGTCTTGGCTACTATAAATAACACTGCGGTGAACATAGGGGTGCCATATACCTTTTTAAATTAGTGTTTTGAATTTCTTCAGATAAATACCCACAAGTGGAATTCCTGGGTCATGTGACAGTCTTATTTTTAATTTTTTAAGGAAACTTCATACTGTTTTCCTCAGCGGCTGCACCCATCTGGATTCCCACCAACAGTGCACTAGGGCTCCCCTTTCTCCACATCCTCTCCAACACTTGTTTGCTGATTTATTGACGATGGCCATTCCGACAGGTGTGAGGTGATGTCTCATTGTGGTTTTGCTCTGCATTTCTCTGATGATTAGTGATGTCAAAGATCTTTTGGGTTGCCTGTTGGTCTCTTTGGTGAAGTGTCTGTTCCTGTCTTCTCTTCCCAAAACGTGTATTCTCGTAGAGACTTTACAAATATTTTAAAATTTGGTGGAAAGCGTTACAAAAAATAAAGAGACAGAATATAATACTTTTGTATAAAATAGCAAACACATACTATAGGAGATATGCTGAATGTAAATTATTTTAAAAGAAGCAAAAAGATGTTACCTTAGCATTATTCATAAAAGAGTTGAAATAATATTAACACAGCAAAGTGATTAAAAGCATGATCTGGAATCATAATCAGACAAAACTGAATTTGAATCTGGACCTTGACAGTTACTTCCTGTGTAACCATGGTTATATGAATTAATCCTTCTGAGCTCCCGTATCCTCAGTATCTGAAATAGGGCTCTGGCTTCATATCCTGATGGTTATATAAGTTCATTAATGTAGTTTGTTTTGTACAGAACCAGACTCTCAAGTCTAATTGCTATTATTGCTTTTGCTAAAAATGAAGTGTTAATAAAGGAAAATCCAAGGGGATTATAAGTCATAAGTAAATATCACTTAAATGATCATTAAAACCACATCAATACATAGAAATATTTGTGATGTTAGGCAAAAGGCTAAAATGTAGTATCAACAATCACTCTTCTCTCCTTTTTTTACAGTTTTCCAATGTCCAACTAGACATCTTAAAATAAGAATTGGATATTTGGAAGAGAGAGTCCTCTTATAATACAATTAACATCATTATGAATCTTGTGACCATTGTCTAAGTAAAAAAAAATCGCCACCTCCTAAATGATATTTCATAATGTGTGGTGGATTATAAAAAATCAGAATGTTGTTTCTGTGTTTCAACTATGGCTCCTATGTAATACAGGACAATTGAAACAATAAAAAATGATGCCATAAAATTGTTCAGTGTTGGAAAATTCCCCATAATTAGCCTCATCTAAATAGAAGTGACTATCTTACATCCTCCATCCATATAATTTTAGTGGCCCTTCTCCCACAGAGTTTTCAATGGATTTTGTTCTCCGAGTAAATGAACAAAGGTGATTTGGAAATATCTAAAAATTTAAACAGAAAACTTCAGTTTACAACCCCATCCATTACATTAATTTAGAGATCATTTCAAGGAGAACTCATGAACTATTTCAAATAATTACATTTGCAATGTTGGAATGGATACCTTTGGAAAGACACATAATTTCACAACTTGAAAGATATATTTAGCTCAAATAGTCCAATTAAAACAATTCAGTTGCTATATGGTAGTAATTTAAATTATGTTGCTATTTTTTAATGGAGTCATTACCTGCTAAGCACTGTCTTACAAATCTTGTGATATTCTTCAACAGTATTATTTTTTTCATTTTAGGACAAGTAGAGAGGCCAAGCACCTGTGAAAGAAGATGAAAATTTGAGCCTATTACTTTTTTCCCCAGTAGATGAAATGGTACATGAAGTATCTCCTGACTCTGCCTTCATCTGTGATGTTCAATGAATATGGATTAGCAATTAACCATGGCTGCACTCAAAGCTAAGATAAATTACAGGAATAAATTCAGGGTGGGCATGTGTCGTGCAATCTGTATTGATCAGCCTGCAGAAAATGATCTCAAAACTGCTTTCAAGTATAGGTGGCTGGAGATACTTCTTGCACCAGTGTTTTGTCCAATTACATAGAAACTGTCATTAGAGATGTTGAGAAATCGGTAAGGAAGCAATTAGTCTAAGATAGAATCCAGAAGAGTCTTATTTATTTCTCGGCTCAAAAAAATCCACCTTCACAATCTCGTAGAATCATAATTGCATTAATAGCTCAGCAATTTCTCTTATTTCCCTGATTGTTGTTGCTGACTCATCAGTTGTCTGTACTGGACCAGAAACACCTGGGGAACAGATGCTGTATTCTGAGTCTCTGCACACCCCATGTCTGGCCTACAACAAGGAATAATGAATGTTTGTGAAATCGAATATGCAATCTCACACTCTCTAGAGCTTTGAAAAGTATAGAATGTGCTCCCATTCCACACGTCAATTTTTTGAAGTCAATAATTGTGTGGATCAAGATTTTCAAGAGGAGAAAACTTACCTACAGAGGTATGTCCAAGCTAGAAAGCAGAAAAAGCCCTGGTGCTTTGCTATTCTGAAATGTTTCTTGAAGAAAATTAAAGCTGAATGAAATTTTAGATTTTGTCAACATCAACCCTTCTTTGTGCAGAAGAAGAGACTAAATGAGAACCAATTTTAATTGTTTTAGTCAAGAAGACATCGCTAGTTACTAACATACATTATCATAATAGGCACAAACCACAGCTGTTTGCACTGACATCAGGCAAAAGAAATCAGGCAGGATATGATGTCTTTTGAGTCCCAGGTTGTCTTTCCCTAAATGTCTAAGAATGGAAGGAAATTGTTCTGTCAACAAACAAATCTACAGTTCCCAACAATGTGCACGATATTGTAGATATAATACATATATACGTTTTTGTTTCTGTTCATCAATACATGGGAAAATAATGCATGTGGAAACATAAGTGAACTGTTTCCTCATGCAGTTTTTCCCAGTGTTCATTTATTCTTTTTTATTAAATTTATGGGGGTGACATTGGTTAATAAGATCTCGAGTTTTAAGTACATATTTTTATGATACATGATCTGTGTATTGCATTTTTGCGCCCACCATCCAAAGCCACATCATCTTCTGACTGTCCCCGTATATTTGGCCCCCTTTCCCCTCTGCTACTCCCACCCCCTTTTCTCTGCTAACCACCATACTGTTTTCTGTGTCTATGTTTCAGTTGATATCCCACACATGAGTGAAATCATATGGTTTTTAGCTTTATCTGGCTGACTTATCTCACTTAGCATAATATTCTCAAGGTCCGTCCATGTTGACACAAACGGCAGTATTTCATCGTTTCTTATGGCAGAGTGCTATTAAATCGTGCTCTCTACATTTCCAAGAATAACGTGAAAGACACAGATCCCTTTGACACTGCAGAAGTTCTTTGACCACATAAGGATGGGAAATGTCTTGATTTCAGCCTATCTCATATAGGAGAATGTGACAAAAAAGAAAAAAAAAGAAAGAAAGAAAAGAAAAAAGAAAAGGAAAGGAAAGGAAAGAAAAGAAAAGAGGAAAACCTGGGCATGTGTGTGAGGCGAGCAGTGTTTTATTAAGTGCTCACCCCAGTGTCTCCATCCCTTCTAACTACATCCCAATGACAAATGCTCAGAGGGACCGGCCGCTAATGTCTTAAAGTTCCTTCACTTCACTTTGAAATCTCTGGCAACAGACCCAATTCTTTCCATTTTTACATTTTGTTGCCTCTTCTGTTTTGTCTTTTAAAAATTATTTTTTATACAGAAGTCTGAATCCTATTTAAAAATATAAATGAGATTATGCTGTTACCTAGCTTTCAATAATAGCAATCCCAATATCTATTGAACATAAAATAACATTTAAATTCTTTGTCAGGCCAATAAATTTTTGTATAATCTGGAAACCTTCAATTTTGAGCCACTTTCTCCTTTTTTCACTCTATTCTAATTTTTCAATTTTTAAAATAACATTATTTTTTGGTTTTAGATACTTTGTGAATACTCTTTATTCATCTTGAAATTTCAGGCCCCTCTTATTTTATAAATCTTTCATTGATTTTTTTTTATTGCTCTCTTTCTGGGTCTTTCAAATTAAACTTATCCTAGTAGCATTCTCTAATTGATCTCCATGAGGTAGTATTTCATTTCTTACTATCACAGTATTCATTTCTCACTATCTAATTGCAGGATTATTGGTTGACCTATGCACTGACATTCTTCAGTAAATATTATGTTCTATGGGGTCAGGGCTCATCTACCCAGCATCTATTAGGCATTAGTAAATATTGCCTATGAGTGAGTAAAAAAAAATGAATGAATCATTGTCTTATGTACTCAGTAACCACACTATTAAAAAGATGCTTGAGGGCTAGTATGGATGCAAATCAGGATACCCACATGTCACTACGGTGACAGAGGTGTGAAACTGAGGATCCGACTTCTAATCATCAACTAGATTCTGCTCAATTATTCAGAGAGTTCGTACTGACCAACAAAATGCCTGTGACCCACAAAATACAAATGATCTTTTAACATTATTCTCCATAGGATTATTGTTTAAAGGGCCATAAATATTTCTAGTCTGAAGTTAACAAAGTTTTTATTATATTTCTGTGAAGGCTTTATACTGTTCCTTATGAATAAATGATGGATGTAATGTGCTTCTATAGATTTAACTTAATTGATTGATAAAAGAAAGCCACCACTCCTAAAAAGATGAAGTCAATTTTTCCTACTCTGTTAAGAGTTAGGCATTCTCGGTGTGTAATGTTCTTTTGGGAAATAAGATGTGTGTCATGCTTGGGTGAGACTGCTCAGGGTACTGTAGCCGGAGGAGATTCCCTGAGGGCCCAGAAAGAGGCGGGGACTCTCTTCTTACCCAGCACAGAGAGCGAGGCGGGAGGAGGACCCAGCGGCCGCTGACCGCGCGCTGGCCGCTCCCTGCCACTCTGAACGCTGCACGGAAGAGGAAAGCTGTACACGTGCGTACCACCAGGCACGGTGCAAAACAATGCACATGCAATGGGTGAAAGAGTGCAGTCTGAGGAAATCTCTGGAGGAACTTTTTTTTTAAAAAAAGATTCATCTTCCAAGAAAATTCAAATAATAAATGTCTCATGGTGCATTGATGAAGTTTATTTCAGTATAGAAAAATGAGCCTTACTTTGAAGTATGAATTTATCAATATTTACTTAGTGACTACATATACTCAAGACTATTTTAACCAGCAAAGCGCTTGCCCCTCTATTCATCTGTCTACTTACTCATTTATCTATTCATCTACTTATTTAGTCGTGAAACATGCTTTCGAGAAGTAATTTTATTTTGGGTAATAGATTAGATAATAGAAATACCATGCTAAGCGAAAACAGTTGGTTTCTACCTCTGTGGAAGACTATATCTAGAAATAACCCACATTCTAAGATAGATACATATCTACTCCATGTGTTCGACATCCCTTTCTTCAGAAAACTACCATTCTCTCATTCCACGTGCTCTAATTGAGCTGACAATCTTAGCAACCTGTGCAGCTCTGCGAAGAGACAGATCACCGTGTAGGGCCTGGTAAACATGCTCTGCATTTCCCTGGCTCAGATTGTTCATTTAAGTCTTAATTCAAGGGCAATTTTGTTACTGAGGCCAAATCAAGCAGAGAAGGCATCTTCTCAGCAGTTGATCTACAGTAATTGGATAAAGGAGCTCTATTTTTACAATATGATTTCTGAGACTGAGAAGCTTGACTATAAAGCTATGACATTTTTAATGGCTGTATATGAAAAGCTCGTTTTCTGAGTAAAGCTGGGCATACCTAAACAAAAAGAGAAGTCAGAGAGAGGACATGTCCCCTCACAGCCCAGTGCCGTTCTGTGGGATGAAGGCTTCTGGATCTTTCTCTTGGCATCTGTGAGCTACCTTGGCATTCTACCTGAGAAAACAAAGGCATCTTGATGAAATCAACCACTTAGCTATGTCTAGGGGAAAATGATGGATTTCAGGATAAAAGAAAAAAATTACAAACATTCATGCATTTTTTAAAAAGTGAATACGGGACATTAAAAAATAAAGTGGACTTGGGTTTTCCTTGAACTAAGACCCAGAAAATATAGACCATTAGGGCTTCTAAATGTTTGAATAGACCTAAAGGATGAAGAAAATCAAAGTGAGTGCACCTTATTCTGTGATATTGAGATATGTTACCTGCTCTTCTCTATCAACACTGTAATTTCACAGTCCAGGTATTGTCACCTCTTGTCATTTCCTCTGCTGTCATCTTCCCTAGCATCACTGAACTCATAAATATATGTGTTAATCTCTCTGGTTCCAAGCTGGTTGGAAGATTGATTGGATTAAATGAGACAGATTCATGAAATAAGCCTAATTTTTCTGCTTGGCTCAAAAAACAAATCTGAAGATAATATAAACAGTTCACAAATATTGTAATATTGTAACTACATCAAAATCCTATTTTCTGTTACACCAGCTCTCATAACATCTTGTCTGTCTTTAAAAATCATCCTTTGCGTTTCAAAACTCATATTGACCACAAAGTTTTTTTTCTTTTCTTTTTTCCTCCTCCTCCACTTTCCTGCTCTCTTTCCCCTCCTCCTCCTCCTTCTTCTCTCTCTTTCTCTGGCTCTCTCTCTCCCTGGATTCACATACACAAAAAGAGCATGTAAGACCACTAATCTTAACTGTATAGCTGAATGATTTGATGTAAGTAAACATATGTAGACACCACCCAGATTAAAATACAAACTATTCCCAGTATGCCAACTAGCATCATTTTCAGGAGCAAGCAAGAAAGTATTCATAATTGAGATTAGGATCAGAACACTACAGAAAGTCTTTCTGATCACTGTATCTTCCCTGCACGAATAGTGAGGAACTACTGGCTCTGACGTCAGCATGTGTTGTCACTGACTGTTCATAGCATCCTCAGGAGCCGTGAAGGCTGTAAGGGGAATAGCCTGCCCCAGTTATCCAGTTGTGAATAGTGCGGTGAACCGGGGTCTGTGTGTTTCTTTCAGTGCCTCTGGACGGCACAGCATGCAGCGTGTACCATTTTATGCATCTGTAAACCCACTAGAGAGTACACATTTTGAGCTCGGGGCTCATGTCTAATCTTTATATTGCCAGTGCTCGCGATAGATAGAGCTTAGAACACATTAGATTTTAGGAAAATTGTGGGGAAATGTTTTGATTGATGGAAGAGAAAAATGAAGAAACTAAAGAAAGGTGGGAAGAGAGAAGAAAAGAAGGAAAGACTAATGTAACAGCTATAGAAATGTTACATTTTTATTTTTTTATTTTACTTGTCCCATCAATCTTTTTTTTTCCTTTAAAATGTGCATAAATAATGTGTTGCATGAGATGGTCTTAAAGAGCAACTAATGGATGAATAGATGAATGAATGAATGAACGAATGAATGAATGAAAGAATATAAGGAAGCAAAGGTGAATATCTGGTAATGTCATGCTTACCCACATGCTTCATCTCCACCATCACCTCTTCCTACAGCCTTTGTCACTTCCCAAAAAACAGTGCTTGTTCTTCCCAAAAAACAGTGCTTGTTCTCTACGTGAACCTAAGTTCTGTGCTACAGTTTCATTTTCTGAATGCTCTGAAAGTTCACCTGCATAAAAATGGATTCTTAAAAAAAATTACTCATGCAAAGAGGTGCCATAGCTCATATGTAGTAATAAAATAATTAAGCTTCTCTATAAACTGATAACGGGTAAAATTACCAACATTTCAAAATTTAATGATTTCTCATGGAAGCATCACTTTTATTTCCCAGTATCCCATTGATAAAAAATATTTAGTTCTCCAGACCTGATTTAAGTTTCTGCTAAATCTTTCAAGAGCAGCAAATTAAACTGTTGGACATTATGACAATCTGTTCAGAGTTGATTATGCAAAAATGGTGGCATATGGCATCTCACATGTCCTCAGGCTCTCTCTATCTTGGTTTGGTGCTCAAAGATGCAGGCAGTGTTAAGATTAGAAAATGAAAGCACTGAAGTTGCCTGAAAGTTCAGTTTAAATTCTGTCAACGCTGGGCTGAGCCACTTTGCATTATATTAAATGTGAAGGACTGTCTCTGTCTTAGGCAAATGCTCAAGTTGAAGATCAGTCCTGAGAGCAGCTGACATACACCTTGTGATTATTTTCCCCCCTTAACTATAGACAACTAAGAGCACTCATGAAACGCGTGACCTATTTATTCAAATTATTACCAATTAGTGTTTATCACGAACAGTAAGTGTGGGTCTAAATGTACACACGGTGAGTAATTATTTTGGGAAAGTGTCAAAGGCCCTTTAAAATATGGATAAAATAAGGAATATTTTCTAAATATTTTATTTAATTTTAAAGAGAGGGGAAGGGAGGGAGAAAGAGAGGGAGAGAAACATCAATGTGTGGCTGCTTCTTGCGTGCCCCCAACTGGGGACCTGGCCCTCATCCCAGGCATGTGGCTTGACTGAGAACTGAACTGGTGACCCTTTAGTTCGCAGGCCAGCACTCAGTCCACTGAGCCACACCAGACAGGGTGGAATGTTTTTAATCACATGTATAAAAAACCCAATTTTAAAAAAGTATTTTCCAAATTTGTCAATTATACCTCAATGAAGTTGAAAAAAATTATAACTAATTTACATTTTTTTAAAGCACTAAAATTTCTCTAGCAAGATAAAAAAGGTAGAATCTCAATGTTATTTTTTTTAATATATGTACATAGACTTTAAATTTAAACTTGAAGGGTTCAGTGCTAAAGCTACAGTCATGTTTGGCCACTACTATTTGTTTCCTTCCTTTGATTTTTTTTGTTTGTTTAATTATAGAAGTGTAGGTGGAATGTTCTTTATTACTCCAATATGCTTTTAATTTGTTTTATCAAGTACATATACACACACTGAAATGCACAGGTCTTTTGAGTACTGGTACACATACAGATGCACACATATTCACACACCTGTGTGACCACAGCCTCCGTCAAGATATATGTCCATCATCGCCGAGCTCAGAAATTTCCCTTCTGTCCCCTTCCAGTAGATCTTGCCCCACTCAAAGCTTTGATATTCTTATTTCTAACACCTTAGTTTTAGTTCTGCTGTTCTGGAATGCCCTAAAAATGGAGTCATATAGTATTTACTCTTTCATGTTTTGCTTTTTTTGCTCAATGTAGTATTTTGGGGATTGTTTACTGTATCAATTAAATCATTTTTTGAGTAGTTTTCCATTCTAATAATATCCAACAATTTTTATCCATTCCCATAGTGGTAAATAGTAGAATTGTTTTTGGTTTTAGGCTATTAGGAATGCAGCTGTTGTAAACAATCTTCTTCAGGTTTGTCTGAACATATGTTTTCATTTCTTTTATATAAATATCTATGGTAGACATAATAATGGCTTCTCAAAAATATTCACATCTAGTCCCCAGAAAGTGTAAGTTAACTCATGGCAAAGGGGAATTCAGCAGGTGGGATTAATGTTTCTAATTAACTGGCCATAAAGTGGCGGTGGGGGGGGGGGTGTCCTGGATATCCAGGTGGGTGCTATGTAATCACAAGCGTCCTTAAATGTGGAAGAGGGTGACAGTAGCGTCCATGTCAGAGTGATGTGACAAAAGAAAAATTTGGTCGTTGCTGGCTTTGAAGGTGGACAGGAGACAAGAATAAGCTGCAAACCCTGGGTGGCCTCCAGAAGCTGGAAGAGGCACGAGGCACGAAAATGAATTTTCTCCTGAGTCTCCAGAAAGAAATGGCGCCTGTTTGCACCTTGATTTTAGCCGAGTGAGAGCAATTTTGGATTTCTGAGTTCCAGTACTGTAAGATAATAACTTTGTTTTTAAGCTGCTAAATGTGTTATCTGTTCTAGTAGCAACAGGAAAATACTAGAGTATCAGTGAGTGGGGCTGCTAAGTTGTATAATTAACTTCATTATGGGTCACCAAGTTTGTCTGAAGTGCACCACTCACCCCCGTGTGCAGTACATGAGAACTCAGGTGCTCCACAACCTTGCCAGTATTTCCTCTGGTCCATCATCACATGTTGAGCGATGTTGTTGAGAGTGAGACATTATCACATTGTAGTTTTGTATGTTTGAGGGTGAATGGTATTGGGTGCATTTTCATTGTCCATTTGTAATCTTCTTCTGGGAATTGTCTGTTCAAGACCTTTGCCTGTTTTTGATTGTGTTATTTGCCTTTTTGTTATTTAGTTGTAAGAGTATTTATTATATTCTGCATATAAATCTTTTGTCAAATATAGGTTTGTGGATACATTCTTCTGATCTGCATCTTTTCTTTCCACTTCCTTTATGACATCTATTGATGTGCAGGAGTTTTAAAATTTGAGTCCAATTACTTTTTTCGTTTATGATGCAGAGCTCTTTGTGTTCTGGCTGTAAAATCTTTGCCTAACCCAGGGTCATGAGATCAATGATTACTCTCCTATTTATTATGTTAGAAGCCTCAGAGTTTTAGCTTTTTGTTTTTATACATACTATGAGGTAGGGGTCAAGTTTAACTGCACCCCCCCAATTTTTAATACAAACTTATGTGCCCACAGATCTAACAATAATTCCTAAGATAGGCGACCATATTCATTAATGAAGTATATTCTACTCTAAATCTGGGAAATTGTTCTCTCTTTTGAAGATAAATACTGGATTTATTATTTTAGAAAATGATAAAATATGAGTGGTGAACAGGGAAGCAGTGTTATATGAGTGCTTTCTTTTTTTATGCATTTACATAATGCTCCAGTGTTCTGAAGTTAATGTTTATTATGTCAGTCATAAGTGTTACTAAATTAATTCTGCAAAAATGAAAATAATCACACTTTACCATAGAAAATGATAGACTGATTCAATTGTATTTGTGTGTGTGTTTCAACCAAACCTTAACTTCTGTAAGCATATGGAAAGATTTATTCAGAAACTTTCATGATGAATTTTTTTACTAGCCCTCTATTGTTAGTTCCTTCTCCTCATAAATAGAGTTTGCATAGGAAGAAGGGAGATTTCTTTCCATAATTTAATTAGATTTAGCATGCCAAGATCTGTTGCATAGGGCTAACTCCATATTTGAAATATATATATATATATTTCAAATATGGAGATATTATATATGGATATATATGGATATCTATCTCCAGTTTCTATTTAAATAAGAACTGTCAGTTCATTAAGCTGGAATGGAAATCTAGGCCCCAAGTCTCTCTCTGCCCTATAATTAGATAGTAGTGCCCTCTATTACATTGGCTAGATAATATAGACTTTGTCACTGGTGTTTTATTTGGGCTCATTTTCAGATGGGAAATCTCAAATATTATACTTCATGCATATTCTTGGTCTTCTCCATCATTCTAGGATAAAAAAAAATAAAACTTTCCCTGGTGAAACAGGTATTGATCTCAGCTTTACTCAACACTGCAGTTTAAATCACTTGGGGAATTTCAAGTAAACACACAAAGAAATGTCCGGTGTGACCCATAAAGACAGTTTTTCTTCCCTGTGTGAGTTAAGCAGTGTGGAAGGGAACTCGCATTCATTTGTATAATCTGTTGAAGCTGCTATGTGCTCAGTGAGGACCAGCACACGGAACTCCCTCCCGTGTTACTGCATTTTAAGTCGCGTGCCAGATTTCAGTAAAATCAAGTAAGGGTAGAAAATGGTATTTATTTTCTTACCTGACATTTAACACAGCGGTCCCTCCTTACCTGTTGTTTTACTTTCTGTGGTTTCAGTGGCCCACGGTCAACAGCAGTCTGCAGGTGTGACGTGGACAAGGTCGCCTCCCTTCACTGCTCATGTGGGCTTGGCATCACCCCCCGCGTCACAGGAAGAAGGGTGAGTACAGTTCAGTGAAGTGTTTCGAGAGGGGCAGACCACGTTCACATAACGTTCATTACAATCTATCACATTTTATTTTTAGTAACCGTTGTTAATCTCTTACTCTTTATAAATTAAACTTTATCTTCGGTATATTTAGATAGGAAAACTGCTGTATAAGTAGGGTTCAGTACTATCCATGGTTCCCGGCATCCACTGGGGCCTCAGAATGTACCCCTGGAGGATAAAGGGAAACTGCTGTCAGTGCGTGTAATGACAGAGGTGGAGTCCACAACACACCGTTGTCACTCTCCTCACACAGAGTGGGAGTAACATCAGTAGTAAAATCAGGAGGAGTAGCGTGAGGAGAAAGAGAACTACTATCACTAGTCCTGCCAACGAATCCGGTCTCCCTTCAAATGGATCATTCAGGCTCTACCTGTATTACTTCATGCCATTGCTGTCTCCATCCATGATCAGTTCGTATTATCAAGGCACCCAAATTATGTGTAAAGTAACTGAGATGTCTAGTGACTCGACCACCAACACACGTGTCGTAAGTGGCAGAACGAGGATTAGATCCAGGTATTTCTGAATCCAGAGCCTATGCTCTTGGGTAGTTTGCTGTATAATACCTACTGCCCATTATAGTCAAAGTCATGAAGTTTGAAGTAGTTATTCAAGTGCATGAGTATATATGTGACCTGTATGTGTAATGCATGATGTGTGTGCATGTCCCAGTATGATACAGGTATTAGGTCCGAGCACGACTCAAAAGAAGATACTATGTTTGCATTCACTCTAGTTTTTTTTTAATTTTTGAAACAAATGCTATTGCGATAGTATGAGTATACCTCTTTGTACATCAAGGTGAACTAGTATCTTATAGATTAGTCTATATACAAAGATAGTTTGTAGAAAAGCAAATAGTAATTTGGTAGATCAGTGATATGTTGGAATACTGACTAATAATTTCATTTAAATGCAAACAAAATCAGTGGAGCAAGCTATCTTTCCTTTGCCCCTCCAGATTCAATGCCCACTTTGTTCCCCAATCTTCTCTGCACTGTCCTCTACGCACTGCACCCACACTGAGGATGGCGTGCATGGAGGTTACCAATGGGGATCCTTGGCACCTGGCTTCCCATTGACTTTGGCCAATTGGGAGCACGAAAGATGACTGAGGGAGAGGGGAAGAGAGTAACTAAAAGTATTCCCTTTCTGAAGAACCACTTCTCACTGGTTGTTTCTGAATTAAAGACAAGCTTCTTTCAAGGTTACCCTAAATATGAGAATTCTTTTTTTAGGTGATGTTAACACCTTTTATTCAGTTACTTCTTTGTACCTAGGAGTAGTTAAAACCTTGAGGCAATGCACTATCCTTTGTGGTGTAACTTAAACCTTTCTACATATGTTGAATAGTATCTTCGTCAAGATGTTCTCCAAACTTTCTAATTGTGTGTCCCACCTGCTTCTTGCCAGGATGCTAGTATACATATTCATATGTATATTTTAAAACCTCTGGCTTTATGCTGTATAGAACTTTCTACAAGAAATTAAGTATATTTTAAAACACACAGACATTCACATGTTTTTTCAACAATCTAGTTCATGAACTCAAATCTGGAGGAATTGAAAGAGAGGTTACGTGGGTCCAGATGGAGGAGGAGCCCCCGCCGTCCACCCCCAGGTCATAGTGTAAGACAGTGATCTAGATAGAACTGTAATGGTGTCCGTGGGAATCCCCTGGAGGTTGATGCTTTTTTCACTATAACTTGCTCCTGTGCATTGCGCATATTTGTACAATTCAGAATTCCATGCTGCTGCCCGTAAAATTTCATTGTTGAATACAACACGTTTTTTTTTCAGAGAATGCACACTGCATTCTTTTTTTATATCACATGATTCTTATTGGTTTCCAAACACAATGATAGAGTGTAAAGTATAAATAAATAGCTTCACTTAAAATGTCATTTTGAAAATTACTGTACTTTTGTCCCACTGTGGAAAGGATTTGAGTCAGAGCAACAATGAGTCGACTGTAAAGAATACCCCATTTGACAGGTGGAAGCTCTGGAAGTCCAAATACATTTCGAGTCATTTTTAGATATGCCTTGTTTCTCTTCGGTGACCAAATTGATTGTCCTTGACAAATTAGACCAGTCAGACACAAAATAGACCCAGCGTCTAAGGATTTCTTTTCTTGCTAGTTACCAAGCTGGTCAGGTACAAACCATCTTTCTGACTAAAATAATTAGAAAGACACTTATCCGTGGGGATTTTTTTCTTGCCTGACGTAAGCCGTGAAAGATCACAAGTGCATTCCCTTTGCTCTCTATGCTCGCATTGGAGGGTGTTATAAAATAATATAAATCATGTATCTCTTCTGTGCTGTTTTAAAATTCACTAAGTGCTTGTGTACATACGGCAAATCTGGTCAGAAATCATCTTTGTTGAGACAGCATTCCGTTGGGGGTGGGGAGGGGCGGCTGTGTTCCTTTTGGTTTGTGTCCCCCGGGCACCTGGGTTTGAACTTAGTATTCACATATGCTTCTCTCACTGTGAGTACCTGTGCTCTCTGGAGGGGTTCTGTAATTCACTACATTATAAAGATAAAATTGTAAATTGAGGGCGGCCTGCACATCCAGATGAGAATGAGACAGTTTACCGTTCCCTTAATGTTGCATATTTATAACATTCAACATTTTAGCATTTTACAATTTATTCTGACATTAAGGTTTAATTCCTCCTCTACTAAAGGACTAATTTTTTGAACAATATGGACCAAAAAGGCACAGCATGGTTTCAATACCTTTGTCCATGTTTTTCTGTCATCCTTTTATGCCCCATGCCTTTCTTTGCTCAAACCATATTTTTGGTCACTTTAAAAAGCCTTTATTATTATTAGAAATGTATTCGTAAGCTCATCTGCAATTGATAAATGTCCCCTTTACATGCAGTCTTTAGTCAGCTGAGGTCTGTGGATGTTTGCTTCTTCAATGAAGTCAGCGAAAGGCATGGCTCTCGCTCTTCATCCGCGAAAAGGCTTCTCTCTGGAACTTGCTTTCTCGAGATTGTGGGTCGATGGCAACACAGGGCAATCTGTAGGAAAAAGAGCCCTGGTCTGAGGGACGCGCTGCTTGTTCATCAGCGGCAAACCCGGCGGCCCTAGGGCCCTAGCACTTCCTGTGGACAGATGTCTTCTCACATCTGCGTCCGATGTCCTCACCCCAGTTCCCACCCTCATCTCACAACGCCGCTCTCCCGGCACCTCGGGCTTGTTTCTCTTCTCCATTTTTGTTGTTACCTGTTTCATTATTTCATATTAATATCAAGTGTGCTACCATTGCATTACTTCTGTTTGCTCTTACAGTGTTACATGGGTGAAATTAATCCCGTGTTATTAAGTAGGGAGCACACAGAAAAGTAAAAAAGGCTGGTGCATTCCTAAGAATGCTTTGGATTGGGGCTCCCGACAGCCTGGGTCTTTCTACCTCCATTTCTGGCTTGTTGTCACATTCCTGGTTTACTTAGGTCGGAAGTTAAGTGTTCTCCACCTAGAAATGACAGACCTTACCCAACCTGCAAGCCTGTATTAGTGGGTCTCCACCTCTAGAGGGCATCAGAGTCACTTGGAGAACCCGTGTAAAGGACCCTTGATCTGTATGATTTTCAGAAATGATATTCTTTTGAACAATTTGGTCTTAGGACACTTATTGTACCATGTTCTAACTAATAAAAAATAAGGACACATTAGCTAGGGAGGATTTCTCTTCTGATATTTAAAAACTAACCTTTTTCTGGCATGAATTTTGTTGGCCCTTTGCTGGAACCCCTCCCTCCTGCGATTCAAAGCTAGCACATTCAGCAGTGAGTGCTGCAACCCTCCTTAGAAACATCCTGGAGCTGTGAGGTGAGTGAGGGTCAGGAGGATGTGAAGCCCTCACTCCGGAGATGATGGGAGGGAGAGATGGGAGGAGTTCGGGCTCTGGATGGCACCATCCAACGCCTGCCCAGCTCTGGGAATTCTCCTCCCAACTTCTAGTTTTATTAAGACTAATAAGCCCCTACTAATTGAAGCTGAAGTTTGTCAGGAATTCAGTTACTTTTCATCTCAATATACGTAGGCACCTGATAACTTAAAGAATCTGGAATTTCAAATTTGGTTTTGCCATTTTTTAAAATTGTGTATCCTAGTACGCCCCTCCTGTCCCTTCCTTCATGGGTTGCCAGTGTCACCGGGTCTTCTGTCCCTGGTTCCACTTTGCTCCCTCTGTATAGAGGGAGCTCCCTCTTCCTCTCCAATGAAAGAAATCCAAATGCTGGTTTTGTCCCTGAGATCCATCAAGGGTATGCCAAAATGGGAAATGCAACTTGAAAAATGTAAAGAAAAATAACTGTGCATATTAAAGTGTCAGAACAGAGTTGTATGATGAATTAAACATAAAAATGAATTTAAAATCTCTAAATCACCACAAGACAGCTCTTTAGGTGCTATTGTGAAGTCTTGGAAAACACACCCAGCTGTTCTAGGAAGCGTTACGGCAGCCTGCCCTGACAAAGAACCCCGATCCCGAGCATGTTTGACTCCGGGCCGTCGCCTACCATATGGGTGGGAAGTCCTACAGGCGTCAGCCCAAGCCTGGCTGCACCGAGGGGCTAGGTGGGGCACGGCTCCCGTTGACGCACCGACTCGACATATGGCAGTAAGTGCCGTGCCGTTCACACTTCGCTGTGTTATCGTGGAAGTCTTCGCCTGCCACACGGTCTATAAACACAGAGAATCACAATGCCATTATTCATTCTTTTGACAATTATTTTTGCTGTCAATTTACAATCAGAGAAGCAAAAGCCTGTTTTCATGGTACTTAGAGTAACTTTATATCCATCATCTTATTTGAATCTTGAAAGAAATCTGCGCACAATGAATGTAAGGAAATATTATCAGTGTTTTTCATTTGGGGTTATTAGGAATTTGAGTATCAGAATATGGGCAAAGGATTTTTAAGGTCATTTGTCCTCAAGCATGAAGAGATGAAGGAGTCAAACAGTGACTTCTCTGGGTGCTGGCCCCATGTCATTTGCTTCAGAGACATAGGGACTTGCACATGCTCACCAGGTATCCGTGCTAGGATTACCATCAGAATCCATGCAAGCCGACTTTCAGTCAGGTGTGTTTCCATAGGTAAGGGTCCTTTTTGTGTGAAGCTGATACGTTCTTTCTTCTTGAGTCCAAGTTTAGAAATCCAATTGACTCTGAACTTGGGATCCTGAAGGCCTCCTATGCCATGGCCCCAGTGGGTAATCACACCTCTTTGAATTACTAGCGTAGTAATGATGGAGATGCTCGGGTTACTATTTGAGGAGCTGTGCTGCCCTGGGAATGGATGGAAAGGGGAGCAAACTGAATCATAATAAAAACATTGGGATTGTGAAAGTATAAGACTGTCCTTGACATAACAGAAAAAATATGAGACCTAGGTGGGATTTTCTGGTGAGTAGGTGATAAAATATAGAAATGTAAATGTAACAGAAGAATTGGATTCTCTCTCTCCACACACACACACACACAAACACACATATAAAAGAGTTTATCTGCTGGAGGAAAAGCAAGTAGTGGATAGTTGCTGTGATGATTTCATTATAGATTTCAATGGAGGTACAAAGATTAGAAGAAACATTATTTACTTTACAGGATTTTTCCAAGTTAAAAATATCCAAGTTAAGATATATAGATGTTGATAAATCTGTTGCTATACAGGTAGATGATAGATAGATACATAAATAGACATATAATATTATTCCTTATTAATGAAGTCTGAACAGGTCTATCATTATGATGGATCATTATCTAATTCATGAAGCAACCCAATGCATTTACAAATATTAATTCAACCAGCGTGCACTGAGTTTCTCTAGTGTAGGTGTGGCAGTCAGTGAAGATGGGGCTCCATTCACACTCACCCTAGCATCCTTGAGGTTCCAGGCTGGGAAGGGCAAGCCAAGAAGAGCAAGGAATGTCATCGTGGCCCAGCTTTGGCTGACAGTGCAGGGATGCTGTGGGACAGATGTCTCTGCCCACAGCTCTGGTGCAGTGATGCAGGGGCTGTCTCCAGGCAGAGAGGCAGGCTTTGAGGATGGAGAGGCGTGTTTCTCCCCAGAGGGACTGACTAAACCTGGGAGAGACTGGGGACTGCATGCCTAAGGAGAATTGGAAAAAACAACGGGGACCTCGGCAGAGTCCAACACACATGTCACATGTGCTGGTAGCTTCATGGTACTCAGGACAACCATCCAAACATCAGAGATGTCAGAAGGGCAAAACAGAGATTTGGGGACACAGTCTCAAAAAGCCCTGCGAGGGACACATGATCAGGGGTGGGGAGACTGTCCCCATTTAGGAACAGTCAGAGGTAGCTGTGAAGCATTGTCCACACCACGCTCATGTCCTTTAACAAAGGGCAGGAGCCTCACTGGCCCAATGGGGTTTAAGACAATGTGTGAGTAAAAATGGCACAGAAGGGGCCTCCCAGGGTTCATCCCTCCACAGGGAAGAAAAACAGGCAAAAAGTCCCAGAATCAAATTTGGAAAAATCTGGGCAACAGTCAAAAGTGTACTGCGAAGGGCGTGCCTTTGTTTCACCTAACCCAGAATTCCCTTCAGGCCAAACAGGGCTACACGGTGGGCGTTCCTCAAAAACATGGAAAAGTCAACGAATGTGCTGTTGCCACTCAGGACGAAAAGGTATCAGTTGGGGCCAATGACAGACAGGCCGAAAGCCTGGCAGGAAAAGATGGAGTGTGAGATGCTTTAGAGAATAAAGGCTTTGAGAGACTCCTACGTATATGGGGTGTCCAGAAGGCTACATGCATGCCCAGGGCAGGAAGCATGTTCTTAAGTGACTGGAGAAGAGTTTAAGATTAAACCTTCAGCCGATTTAATCTGAGTGAAGTGCAAACTCTAAGTGATGGCTAAGTCCGAGGTGTGAAGAGGCCTGAATACGCGTGAGTCCTGAGGGTGCCTTCGCCCAGAGCCAGTCTGAAAATACTTGGGGAGCCTTTTCTCTCCTTTTTCCTCTCTCTCTTCTTTTGCTTGAGACATTTAGAAAATCTCTAAATACTATGTCAGACATTAGAATAACATATTTTTCAAAGTGTTAAAAAAATGACAACCAAGATTCTCATTTCCAACAAATCTATCTTTTAAGAGGAAAATCAAAACAACACATTCCCATATAAAGAAAACCTGAGAGAATTAGTAACTAGAAGATCTGGCTTACAAGAAATACCAAAGAAAGATGTTCAGGCTGGAAAAAAAAAGGTGATATCAGATAACAGTTCAAATCAACATTTAAGAAAAGAGCTCTGGTAAGGGTAATTATGCAGATAATTATAAAAGATGATATAGTTATATATTTCATTTTCTTGGTTTTGAAATGAATTATACAGTAATTGCTATGGGCAATATATGTTATGGCCATAACTCATAGAACTGTAATATATTGAAGAGTAAAAGCGTAAAGGAGGGATGTGGGGAAAAGATATATTGGAATAAGGAAATGAGACCGAATGAAAACTGAGCTTTACATTTAAAAACTTAAAGAAACCAGAAATGATAAATTAAAAAGTTAGTATAATACATTTTACAAATATATGCTTGCTTTTATTCTTTGTTCTCTTAGAAAAAACCTAAGATTATACAAAGTAGTGATAACATCTATCTATCTATACATGTATGTGATACAGCAATTAACAACATACTCTTAAAGAACCAGTTGGTCAAATAAGAAAACATAAGGGACATTAGAAAATATTTTGAGATGAATAAACATGTAGATACTGCATACCAATTCTTACCGAATGCAAGCAAAATAATACTTAAAGGGAAAACTGTACTCTAACACATATTTAAAATCAAAATGGTAACTTAATTGTCCATATTAAGAATCTGGAAAAATAAGAGCAAAGTGAACATAAAGCAAATATAAGAAAGTAAAAATAAATGTCACAGCAAAAATACAAAAGGATTTTGGAAATCCATCAAGAAAATTAATCAAAATCAATTAAGTGACATCAAAAGTTATTCCTTTGAAAATATAAACAAAATAGATGAACCTTGATCACAACTGAGAAAGGAAAAATTAAATAGAAGGCTGAAATTACTAAAATCAGAAAAGAGAGGGTATAACTACTAATCTTAGATGTATAAAGGATTTATAAGTAATATTATAAAGCAATTATAAATTGTATGGAATGGAAAAATTTCTAGGGGGGCACAAACTACATAAACTGACTGAAGAAGAATCGTAAATTCTACATAGACATATAAAAGTTAAAGATATTAGTAATTTAAAAACTCCCCACAGAGGAAAGTTCCAGAGAAGATGGCTTCATTGATGAATTCTAACTTATAAACAGGATAATTTTGTAATTCATTCTTTGAAGGCAGACTAGCCTGATGCCCAGCCCAGGCAGAAACTACACAAGTAAACAACTAACAAACACCCTGTATGAAAACAGACGTAAAACATCTCAACAAAACAATTCAAAAGTCAATAGTACAGTGTGTAAAAAAGTATTATATACCCTGACCAATAGGGGTTATCCCTGGAATGCAAGGTTGATTTAATATCTAATAATCAATTAATGTAATATGCAACATCAATGGAATGAAAACAAACTAAACAATCATCTCAATAGAAGTGGAACAAAGTCTATCAAAATCCAACATCCATCCATGATAAAAATACTCAACAAGCAAATAATAGAAGGAAACCCTTCGAATGTGATAAAAGGCACTTAGGGAAAAATGAGAGCTAAAATCATAATTAAAAGAGAAAGAATGAATATTTAGGAACGAAACTAATAAAGAAGTGCTGAAAACTACAAAATGTTGTTGAGAAGTTAAAGAAGCTTTAAATAAGTAGAAATGTATCCCATTTTCACAGATTGGAAGTCTAGTATTATGAAGATGGAGACATAATGAAGATTGACCTGCAGACTCAATGAAATCAGTATCAAACTCCCATCTGGCTCTTTGTCATAAAGTGACAAACATATCCTAAAATTCATATGGCAGGACAAGTGGTCTAAATGCTCAAATCTGTCTTGAAAAAGAACAGTGAACTTGGAGGACTCATACTCCTATTTTAAAACTTACAGCAAAGCTACAGCAATCAGTACAGTGTCGTTCAGTTGGAGTTGCAAACTTGGTCTAACCTAACATCAGGGAGGGGAGGGGCGCGTGCAAGTGCACGAGTTGGATTCTCCTCACACTGGCTGTCTAGTCGCCAGTCGTGAAATAAACTCTCTGATCTCACGCGCCTGTAACCTTTGACACCGGGAGAGTAGAAGTCCCACGCTATTTATGGTGTGTTTATATAGACTTCTGTGGCCACATTTTATGAAAGTGTGCAGAATAGCTCTTTTTCAAAATAAGAGTCAGCATGAGTAAGAAGAAGCATTTATAAGGAATGTACACAAAATACAGATACCTACAGTCATTCTATTTTGCTACCTTTTGCTGCTATTTGGGACAAAAGCCTCTTTTACCTTGATATATCCTATACCATGACCCAGAAATAAGTAATCTGTCATATCACACATCTTTTCTGATTTTCTAGGAAAGTAGTTACAGAAAGGCTAATTGAACTTTCCTCATCCTTCGTTAGGGAAACACCAACGTGTAAATTTTTTAGTTTTTTAAAAATTTATTGGGGTGACACTGGTTAACAGAACTATACAGATTTCAGGTGCACAGTTCCACAACACATCATCAGTACACTGCTGTGTGTTCACCACCCCGAGGCAAGTCCCGGTCCATCAGCACTTACACGCCCTTTGCCCGCTTCTACCTCCCTCCGCTCACCTCCCCCAGCAATCACCACATGGGAGATGCCTAAACTGATGGTGCCAGCCCTAGGTATGTAATATTCATGGGGTAAATCTCAAATGTTAAGTCCATTAACATCCCAGAAAGCACTTACACAGCTAACCCTAAACTTCCATCCTTTCATTATCCAAGATCAACTTATTTCACAGGAATTTACTAATGAGCATGATGTTGCATATTATGTCATGTTAAAAAAGATGACATTATACTACCCTGGAGTCATGTGCAGAGAAATCAATGGAACGGTAGAGGTCTCAGTGAAAATGGGCTTTTGTTTGGCCTCTTCCTGCTCTGGAGACATGACCTTGGCGTCTTGATTCTCTGATGGTACAAACTTTCCTTGGGTCCCAGGATATTTGACATCAGCATCGTTGAGGAGTGTGGCATGTCCTTGGTGGTACCTGAGCGCCCCATACTCCTGCGGAGAATATTAGGGCTGGAACGTCCCTGCTTCCAGCGTCCACACCTCCTCTCCTCCCTCAGCCCGAGCTCTTATCCCGTGGGAAGAGCTGTTTACTTCTTATCTCCCCTGCAATTCTTGAAGCTCTGAGGGGGCAAGGACACTGCGTGTCTTCGAAAATTCTGATCATTAGTAACTAACACAATTAGGCAAATGAAGTCACTTCTCAAAATTAAGCGTGAATGAATTAATGGATGAATGAACAAATTAATTGAAATCTTGTGATATTTAAACTTCTACAGGCATGCTGCTGGAGGAAACTTTTTACCTCACACAGCATAGACTATCGCCAAAGAAGAAATAGCATTTCTCTCATTCCCTTTAGGCAGGAAACCACACCATTGAAACAAGGCCATCAAATGAAACTATGGGACAGTTCTTCCTCTTTTTTTAAGTAGCAAACCAAACTCCTCCTCCTTCTTTTAAATTTGCCCTCCTGAGGGGCCGGTCAAAGGATGCCCAATGTACCTTTCTCACCGGGAATGCCGACTTGGAGACTTCTGAACAGCCCAAGTGTCTTCAATTTTCTTTCCTCTGATACCGTTTCCACACCAATGGTTAATCATTCACCATCGAACAGCTGGTCCTCAAGCCAGGTGGTTGGTTGTCCTGCTCACCCTCTGTTTTGTTCTAACTAACACAGGAAACTAAGAGTATTACAATTTATTTTGTAACTTATTATCTTGGGATTAGTAGTAAAGGGAAACTCCACTTAAGAATAAAATATTCTTTTTCAGTAAGATAATTATTTACAGCATTATACTCCCAAATGAGGTGTTTCTTCAATGTCAAGCTTTTCTTATTCCTGTGGAGAAGTCACTTATTCCTATAAATGAGAATAATTTTTGATTATTATCTAAACCAATACATACACACACGCACAGTATTTCTAGTGATTTAAATATGATAAGACTACTTTAAAGAATTACCAGATATATTTAGACAGCCTACCTGGAAGTATAGGTTTTTGGGTTTTTTTTTTCCTGTCTAAATCTAGCCTTTTTGATACACTTATTTTAACTCAATTTAATTCTAAGGAATGAAGCCTTAGCTTTCCTTTCAGTAGACATTAAAGGAAGTGTTTCAACTTAAATTCTTCAAGAATTATCTAGGTCACATTCACAGCCTGTGACTGGCGTGGTGCAAATCCTTTTTTCCTTTCCCAGATGACAGAGGCTGTGTAGTGCGAGGGAAGATGAATAGGGAATCACGGCTTCTCAGTCTTATTCTCACATTTTCCTCCGTCCCAGGGGTGGTTTTTCAGCTCTTCAGATTCACAAACTTAATTTCACTGGTGTGCAATGTGAGAGGGCTCCAGCCTCAGCGGCTTGATTCATGCCGTCCCGACACACAAGAGAATACTACAGGAGCAAAAGTCCTCAGACATTCATTTATATGTTTAAACGTTTCTAATGGAAGAAACACTAATGCCTGCCCATCGGAAACATCGGCCCTCAGGAGACTAAAAATTATAGGAGTCTATGGTTATTTATTCCTCCAACAAATAGAACATGGCTATTTAACTCGAAGTGCATCGCTGATGCGTATTGGCTGTCACAGGAGATTCTAAACACTGGCAGCCACACGGTGTGCTCAGCCTCAACACAAAACTCCCCTCTAATGCCTTCTTATCTCACTCAGCTAAATAGAACTCATTGGAAATATCAGTCCCTGCCCCATACAGTGCCTCACCTCATCCAGAGTCACGGTCCCATAACTCCTCAAAGTTATCTCTGCCCGATGGCTTAGACAAACATAACCAAGATAATGTTGAGGACTTTACACGTAGTCCAATTTCCAGAAAGGATCTGATATGGTTCTGCACACATAGGTCTTATTTGCCTGATTGAAATCACAGGTACTTGTTTGAACTTCAGTCACAGATGTCCTCTTAGTTAATGATAATGCCTTACTACAGTATTCCCATGAATAGCAGGCACCTGTGTTAACAGGTATAACAGAGGCTTTGATTTGCAAGCATGTAGTACATAATACAGATGTATTTATTCATTTAATCCAATTACAATGACTTTGTGTTCCAACCAATACCTATTGGCATAAACACCAGACTTCTCTTGGGAGCCTGCTCACCAAATATCTCCAAGAATTCCAAAAAGTCTGTGGGTAAAAGCTGGTTTCCTTTAGCTTCAGGAAAAGCATATAGTCATCTGCTTTCAGCCAGAGCAGCGTGATTACTTCAAGGCTAGCCCTCGCAGTGGAAGAAACCATACACCTGGGAAAATCCATAATTTGAAAAAAATTCAGATAATAAACAAGTAGGACATAACCATGGAATTTGAGAGAAAGCAGATCAAATGAGTCCAACATTTTTACAGGCCTATGGGTGTGTGATAGAGGTCAAGGAGAAGAGGCTGGGGCAGAGAATCGGCAAGCGGAGAAGACTGAGACCAACATTCTGAGCTGCTTCAGTGTACGGAGCCTGTGCTCATAGAAAAGGGAACTGAGAGAGGTTAGAATTCTCCGTGAGAGCTTGTTGGGGGTCCTAGGCCAGGAGGGGGCAGTTTATCTGCATATGCGGAATCACACAGAGGCCTGCCAAAGAGATATTCATGAAAAGCTGAGAACTGACAGTAACAACTGAGTTCATGCAGGCACTGAAACGTGGAAATTCTGAGCCAGTCAAGGGCAACGGTCTCACTGAACACTTAGCCATGCTATTGACCTAAGGTGTTCAAGACCAAGGCTTAGGAGTAAGACTCACCCATTACATTGGCCTTGACAATTGTACCATGTTAGAGATGAAGGGAAAAATGAGGCTTAGAAAGATTAAGCTAAGGACCCGATGTCACATAAGCAGTAAGGGCCGGAGCCTTGCAAAAAATCTTTTTTGCTCCAAACTCATCCTTTCATTTCTGAAACATGGTAGTTTCCAATATATTGACTCATGAAAAACCACATCAGCACTTGTTATAATATTGGATTATATAAAGTCAACGTGGGTAATAGTATGTTTGGAAGTTTGGAAGAAAAACAAAGGAAGTCACCTATTTGAATGCATTGGAATCCAAAAAGAAGCCCAGAATTAAAGAAGAAACAACAGAAAAGACTGTAAGTCTTTAAATAGTTTGTCCTTTGAAACTGAAAAAAAAAGATACACATTTAAAACACACCATGATCATTCCTCACTGCAAATGTTTTTTGGAGCATCAACATGATACAGTAATTCTACTTTTCCTTTGATTAATTTTCATCAACAATGAAAAGACCTCCTTACATCCTTAGAAAAATCCCAAGTGTCTCTATGGATGTAAACTCAGTGAGCTGTGATTCGGAGACCAAAGGAAGAGAAAAGAGACGGATACTTTTATCTAATGGGCAAAGATGGAAATGAGCAGTGTTCAATCAAAGGGGGAAAAACCGAGCACCTGACTCTGAACACTGCCGGGCTGAATGAGAATGAGAGAGTCCATCTGTCTGAGACGGGGGAGACGTGAGACCTCTGGAAGGGGTGGAGAGGGATCCTTTAAAGATGAGAAATGAAAATGTCACCGAAATTTCTGAGAAAATACTACTTCCCAGGAACAGATTAATGAAGCAGAAGCAAAGCACCAACTGTCAGCAGCTGAATTATTAAAGGAGGAGAAGCGGAATCTGTGGACAGGTGTGGACTTGTCCAGAAATTGAAAAATCTTAAACCAAAACTCCAAGTGAATCACAAGGAGCTTCAGCTGACTTCTATTTGAACACTTTAATGGTTCATTTGCCTTAGATTTTAACATTTTTAAGAGTTTTTTTTCATACATCCATATGTACTCTCTTCTGAAGAGGGATAGTCAGTCACAAATCTGTGTCAAGAATCGCAGGTGGGAAAATGGGAATAGAAAGACTAGCATTACATGCAGTCATCACGTATGTGCTTCCAGTCACACATTTCAAATGCAAGTATGCCTTTGGGGAAAAAATAAAACCTTTTTCTAGCAGGTGAAAGATAATAGTGGATTAAAACTTGTACTTCAGACCAATAGAACTAGGTTTAAATCCTATCTCTGCAAAAGTACTTCAGGTATGACCACGAGCAAGTCTATCTAAAATCTTTAGCTGTGATTTTGCAATTGGAAATACCTCTTGATTTGGTTATATTGTGAAGATTAAAAGACATAAAACATGTAGAACACGGCTGTTCCTTTTACTTGCTCTGTAATCTCTGCTTTTCTGGGTTTACTCTGTTCTGGGTTTTGCCTTCCAGAACTCATCCTTGAGCAGTAGTTTGACTTCTTTATAACATTTTCCTTAGCTCCAGAGGACACCACTTCAGATCCCTAGCTAGGGAGGAAGTCAGATTCACACATGCAGCTCTGAGTATACAAACGAACAATTTCTCCAACTACAGGCAGGAAATCAGGGCCAGTCACAGAAGGCTTCATTTATTTTTCTTCAATAATGATAAACATGTAGAATCTAAAATGTCATTAGTCATCTGGATGCAGGAATTCAGAAATTGAGCCTAAAATGGATAGCAGTCAGTCACCCTAATTCCAGGATCTAAAACAAATTTAACATAGAAACACACTGATTTCTGCATTGAGCAATTCATAAACTTTTCAATGAGTATTTTCTGCCTAGGAATGAGAGAGATTTAGATAGAAATTCACATATATATATTATTGTGTATGTAAGTATATATACTAAATATTTTATAAGTTGTTACTGTAGTAACAGTCTAATCGACTATGCTTTAATCTCCTTATTTGTTATTTATGACAATACATTTATGCGTATAATAGAACATGCATATATGCATATGTGTGCATAATTCATACTATGTTGCTCATAAATTAAAGAAGAGATTCATAATTACCGTTGAGGATGCTGTGGTGTACTGCACAGGGCCCCTTTAGGGATGGAAGGCTCATTCTTTCACCTGCTGGGAGTGCTGCCAAGATGACCTTCCGCCCTCGGTTGTCGGTCTTTCTTGTGGATTTTCCCAGTTGAAAAACCCAAGAATAGCCAGAGAGGCGCCCTTGCCTTGCCCTGTGGCACCCTCCATGCTGTGGTTGGTTGATCCCCACAAGGATACAAAGGCTCAGCCCCCAAATCTGAACAGACATCCACTCTCCACCAGATGGACACCTTCCTCTCTCCGAGGTTAATCCTAAGAATACTCCCTTCTAAAAATCTTGCGTAGTTATTTCATTTCAGAATCTACTTTCCAAGGAAAAATGCCTGAACCAAATGCCCAGAGGAAGCATTGGTTGAAATGAGGAGAGAGAGCGTTAACATCAGGGACAAAAACATCGTTATCATTGCAATTTGAGGAAGTGAGCGGAAGAGGAAAGGGCGGTGGCAAACATAGGGAAGGTATCTTCCCCAATGGAGGGATAGCATGGCCTGTGTACAGAGCACAATATTCCGTGGTGCTGTCACTAGAGAAGGCTGGTGTTAAAATGTTGACTCTGCCTCTGCTTCACTTGTGTGTTTGTGGGCAAGGCACTAAAATGCTCTAATGTTTCCTGGGGATCCAACGAGGGAACGCATGCCTGGCACACGGCACAATGTCTGAACATGGAAAGCACTAAATAAATAAACAAAGAAAGAAATAAATAGTAAAAGTCATTGATAGCTAAATTACCCTCAGAGCCAAGGTTCAATAAGACATTTTTTATGTCATTCCTTTTTCCATTTTGCTCTCCAATATAGAATTCTAATCATATTACAAAGCAAAGAACACACAGAGTGATTATTTGTTGACAAAGCAGTGACCCCATCCCAAAGGACTGATCGTAGAACTTTTTTTTGAAGGATGGGAGCTTTCATTTGCCAACCCAGATGCCTATCTTCTCTATCCTGTTCTGTCCCAGGAAACTGGGTGTCTATATGGGTATCAACTTTGCTCCATGCCTGTCATAGAGGTTTGGCCAGTGGGAGACGCCAACACGGAGGTCTGGAAAGAGACCTTCCAGAGGATGGAAGGAGGTTCAACGCAAGGTGTTTATGTCCCATGGAATCCTCCCATACCAGCTCCCTGTGGGCCACTGTGTCCTCTACGTAACACAGGCAGATAGCAGGCCCACCTGGCTCACCTCTTGTTTCCTCTGTCCTGATATTTGTCATGTTTCTGCTGTTGTTAGAGCAGGGCGTTTCACTGTTCCGTGATTGTTTCCTCACGCTCTCACCATACCTTGCTAAATGGTGACTTTATTAAGCTGTTGCCAGTTACCTAGTTCAGATGCTCCAGCTCCCTCCTCCTGCTGCTAGAGCCTTGACTAACCTGAGTTTGCCTGGGGATTAATGTGTTTTTATTTCAGAAGTTATACTTTCATCCATATTTTTAAAGAATCCATTATCTTCATCATGTGAAACATTAAAGCAAATGATCTGATCTGCATTCAACGTGAAAGCTCTCTAACTTTATAAAGTAAGCTTGTGTGCTTCTATTTGCGTCTCAAAATAGCAAATAGATTGATAAAAGCCATTTTAAAATTGAAAGACCTCAACCATTAGGTTCATTTACATTGAGAAATGTTTTACTTTTTAGTTTTTTTTGAACTCTCGACCTCTAAGAGACAAAAATAGATAGTCTCGCTTTAGCTAACTGAACAAAATAAATGCTAAGTGAATGTTTTTAGCAGTACAAAAAGAAAACAAACAAAAATGTATTTATTCACAAATACTTTCATGTCAATGAGCTCCACTAAAAATCGCTTACAAATCCAAAATTTTTTCAAAATAATAATATAAAGCATGATAAATCCAGCTACTAAAATACCATATAGGCACTACAAGTAGTTTTATGAAAGGGAGGAGTAGTACTTTAGAGAAAGATCATCATCTTAGATGAGACTATCTCAGGATATTCATTTTAAAGTGTGAACATTTGTAGAAGAAAACACATAAAGGTGCCTGTGATTGAATCCCAGGTGTAAGATATAGGTGGTGTTATCTGCTACTTCAAATTTTTAACCCCTAAATTGACAACAATTAATATAGAAATCATTGTGAAAAAAGTATACATGGTTTTCTCATTTCTAAAGTGAAAATAATTAGTGAAAAAACAGATTTTTTTCCCTCATAGCTATTTAAAAATGTGTTTAGGGGTCCCTGGCTGGTGTGATTCAGTGGATTGAGCACCATGTTACAAACCAAGAGGTCACCAGTTCAATTACCGGTCAGGGCACATGCCTGGGTTGCAGGCCAGGTCCCCAGTAGGGGACATGCAAGAAGGAACCACACATTGATGTTTCTCTCCCTTTCTTTCTCCCTCCCTTCCCTTCTCTAAAAAAAATGAATGAAAATCTTGGAAAAAAATAAATTAAAAAAAATTTAAATGTGTTTAGGGGGATGAATTTGTTTTAAGCATATATCTAAACTGTTCTGGTCCTGGAATTTAAAGAATGAAGTGAGCAACTCCAAAATTACTATGTAATTTTTTTGTAATAAAGACTTTTTTTAGTTATAGAAATGTGGATGAAAAGAATATAATGGGTATCATCCTAATTCCCTCTAAATTATACTTAATTAATGCACTGATCTTAGTATTATCTCTTAGAACTGAGTCATTTTCATAAGAAACCCCATCAGTTTAATGTAAATTTTCAAAGACATAGAAGTACTAATATAACAATGCATGAAATTTCAGAACAAAATCACCTTAATTCCCTGGGATTTAACTCATAGTCTTTTTGTCACTTTGACATATTTCTATTTCAATATTGCTAAAGAAATCATAGGAACTTGGCTTGATGTTAATGTTAGGTTAGGTGTACAAAAAATTAAATATATTGTTAATCCTCTTTTTCTTTAATTTTATTACACTCATTGGGGTGACGTTGGTAAATAAAATCCCATAGGTATCAGGTGTACAATTCTGTAAAACATCATCTGTATATTGTATCGTGCGCTCACCATCCAAAGCAAGTTTCCTGCCATCACCATTTTTGTGGGGGGACCAGATACTAGAGTTTGCACAAGCCCTCAAATTGTGTCCCAGAACAAGCTACATCAGCAAACAGTAGAACACCAAAGAACTCCTGCGTGATGACAGTGCATCAGGGAAGGCATATCACGATTTGGAAATGTTGATGGTTCTGGTTTCTCTGGTCTAGTTCTTCCCACCGTCCTTGTTTTAGAAAGGCCTGATTCACCGTGTGGTACCGGCGTTCATTGCCTGCATCTGTCACATGTGTGCTTTCGTCAGTGAATACACAGAGCGCTTCATGTGGAAGCAGCCGAGGGTACTCAGCTATTCTTCTCTTTGTCAGCGTAGGTGATTTCTGTTGCCCACAGTTATAAATAGCATCATAATAAATAGTTTTCCAGTTTGATATTTATATAATATAACCTAAATCAAGCCATTTGTAAACTTGCCACGAATTACAGAAAAATCATGGATTGTTTAAACTCAATAGGGTTAGATTGGTTGAGCCCAGCTTTCTTTCTAGTTGGATGTTCCTTGAATTCTGTACTCAAAATATGCGCACCATCTTGAAACCCCTAACCCCTCTTCTGAAATATCTAGAACTCTCTCTAGTTTCCTACCTGTTCTTTCTTGTACCTAAGTTGCCCTTGGCTTTATTGTCCAAGCTCAAAAATTTCTTCTTCTTCTCTCAAAAAAACAAAACAACAACAAAAAACTCCTCAAGTGTTACCTCTTGTATGAAGTATCCCTTCTTGGATTAAACTCTTTTTCTTCCTTCTGCCATGGCATTTGACATGCTTATATGTTAGAATTTACCATATTACTTTGTTGCTTTGTGGGGGTTTAACAGGTCAGGCTTAGTAGCTGCAGGTTTGGCTGGGGGTGACCTTGACTTTGGTGTTCCTCATCTTACAGTAATGTTTCTGCAGACAGGAGAGTTAAGATAAATGTAGGATGCTGTTGTGCCCCCCTTGCTGTTGGGGACCACACCTTGTTTTGTGGACCTGGGTAGTCAGGCAAGTCCTGACCTCTATGACTTAAATGGTATAAAAGATCGGTAGAAAAAATGAGGGACCAGCTTCTCCGATCAAGGTGACCCATGGATTCCTTGGGTCACTTGTTCATGGAAGCCATTTATATAATCATTTGCTTGTATGTCTGTTGCTTTAGTAAACTATGTGCTGTGCTTCTCCTTACAGATGATTTTCTTTTAACATCTAGTTACTGGAAGATGTCTCATATAATTAGTCTGTAACATAGTTTATTTTTAAAGACTGTTTAAAAGAACATAAGGACAACAGAAAATGCATTAGAAAGACCCTATCATGGTATCTTTGTTCCTAGTGGTTTGGTTTTGCTTTTCTAAAGCCTCTTTTATAAACTACACAACCTCTGCATCTACCTTGATGCAAACTGACATTGCAGGAAACATAATTATTCAGAACGACATTCTCCAAATAAGCTGTAATGACTTCCTATCTTATTAACTTTGCGCCTTGCATTATCTTGACCATTCAAGAATCCTCCAGAATGCCAAAGGTCAATCTTGGCTCTTGCTTTAATGATCTATACACTGAAATATCTGAATAGATTATGTCATAGTCCATTGTGAGTTTTGAGGATGCAACAGAATTCGGGGACATGTTTTGGTTCTGTCCTTTGCATTCACGTAGGGCTCTGTATGAGAAAATAGATAATATCTAAAGGCACTCATTTAAGTTTATCTAGCTCTGTGGTTTATACCTTGAAAGAGTAATAGGTTAATTCAGGCATGGATATCACAATCCCTCTAATTTGAAAAGCCGGAACAATCCTTAATAAATACTAAGTTATTAACCATGATGTGGGTTTCATTTTATAGAGTTGAGGCTGAGGCGTGAAGGAACTATCAGGGATTAGATAAATCAAAGAGGAAAGATAAACGACATGCTAGAAAGGATACAAATGAGCACCACTCACGTAGAACATGCAGTGTGGGGACTATGGACCAGCCTCCACTTACACAGTCAAAATTTGGGCAGGATAGGAGTAAGTTTGGGCAGGAAGCATTTTCTAATTTGGATGAAAACACTGCTTATCCATGGGTATACCCCACTATTGTAAATGATCAACAACATACTAGAATCTGGACATGAGAATTAGTCATTAGCCTGATTTGTAATGATGAAGACTGCTGGTTCTGAAAAGAAATTTTTACTTGATTTAATTTAGTCCTTTGGATTTCATGCATTTTGCCAAGAGGAGCCATTGTCTATTTCCACTGTTTAAAAGAGATTCATCCCAACACCAGTTGCTGGGCCTTTCCTGGACTAGGACTTTAATCTACTGGAAAGAAAGGCAAGTTATTATTTTTTATGAATGATAGGGCACATTCAGCTAGGAATTAACAACAACTCAATTCCAAAAAAGAGCAGAAGCACAGTCCCAAAGCTCATATTCAAATAATGTCAGAAGCGGACCCTTCTGTGATAAGAATTAAAAAGTCAAAAAAGGGTTTTGATGGAGGATGAGCCAGTGTATATGAGGACAAAATTTAGAATGAAATCAACAGTTGTGTACGAGGAAGGCCACCATGCTCTTTGGAACTCCTCTAAATCCAAAACTAAAAAACAAACACCCCCCTACACATACATACACACACACACACACACACACACACACACACACACACACACACATAAACAAACAACAGCAGCAACAAAACTGGAAGACAAAAGTAGATGAATAGAGATTTTAGATGCATTTTGTAGTAGCCACTCCTTGATCCTCAAAGTGGAGAAATAGTTAAGTGGGACGACAGAAATATCTATTAACAAGGCCTTTAATCACACGGGTGTCTCTAACTCTCCAATTTCTAGTCTTATTTATGTTATGTCTCTTTATAGCAAAATGACCTTAATCATCTAGGATAGTGCCAAAGATCCCAGTGAGTTTTATTTCTCATTTTTTAATAATATTTTGAGTAGAATTTAATAACTTTCCCATGGTCTGGCTACGGCATCAACCTACGGGGATTCTAATTGGATCCAGCGTCCTTCAAGCCTATGATGTCATAGGATGTAGTTAACCCAATCTAACTTCAACATGTCTGCTCATCTTTTCATCTTCAGAAAATTCCTACAAAAGGGCCAGCATATTAAAAGAAGCATGTTTATTTTTTTCTTTTTACTTACTGACTACCATCATTTCCTTAAGAGAAGAAAAATGATACTATAGCACACATATTTACATAACAACTCATTTTTCCTGCATCTTCTGGGTTGGTGGTTCCCAAATTTCCACCTATATAGGACTAACTTAGGAATTTTGATAAAAGACATAGGTATAACCTCTCATATTCTGAATGAAGTTGTATGAATTAAAGGTTATGGCCCTACATTTTATTTAAAAAAAACTAATACTGTTTTTTTAAACTCTCATGTCAGTGGACCATATGCACTCAGAGAAACACAGAGACATTATTTAGCCCTTGTAAAAATAAGACATGCTGTGCATATACACTGTTTTCAAGGAGCACACCAGGGAAGAAAGGAGAAAGCCAGGGGAAAGAAAGAAGTGTAAAAGGGACTACAGGATGAAAGCAGGTGACAAGAGAAGGGAGCAGTGACAAAATATGGAGAACCTTTCATTTTTCATGTGCTCTGCAGGGTGGTTTATATACATTATAGACTTCAGAAAAATCTTCATTTTTCCATATGAGAAAAAAGGAGATTCAGTCCACTTTAATAAATTGGTGAGGGGTCCCATAACAACGAAGTAGTAGAATAAGAATCTTATCCCATGTCAGTCTTTGTAACTTAAAAAGCAAACAAAAACACAATGGTTTTACCTTGACAGCTCACTGGATTGAACAATGTGTGCACATGTAATCACAATGCACAGGAGACTGAAGGCCCTCCATAATATAGGCACAAATAACTGAGCAGCTTAAACAAACAGCACAGTGACTGCTAGGGTGGGCATTTAGGAAAAGTCACTTCCTTGGTTTCTTTGGGGACATTAATTAGGGGCTCATTCAAGAAGACCGCTGTATATGGACACACTTCACTTTGTAATTATTATTTACATGTTGACATATATGAGAGCAGCAACTACTTATATTAAAAAATTCAAGTCCTAAAAATTTCAAATATGTAATCATTTTTTGATTTTTATAGTCAAAGGGTAACTTGTTAAAAGTCACAAATGATGAGCTCTGCGAACATGACTCTTCATGAAGAGATCATTTTTCCTCTGATACTCCCCAAAACACAACTTAGAACCCCCCATGCCCTGTGTCGCAGTGGACGTGGCGCTGTGCCGGTCACTCAGGTCTTCTCTTTCGCACCAAGGCACTTCCTCCTCAGAGGCAGCTGGGAGTGTGGGCTGCTGCAGGCTCTCAGTTGGTCTTTCCTGGAAACCGCCCTTAGCCAAAGCCAGCCTCCTCACCCAAGCTGGTGCCCCTCCCACCCCTGCGGCCGCCTGCATCCTCTGACTGGTCTAGATTGAGGTCTAGCTGCCATTCCTTAAGACTAGAGAGTTCTGAAAGGCCAGCCAATCCCCAGCACTCTGCCAGTGACTGCATCTTTCACTGCAACTCAATCACAGTGCAGTCCCTCCCTCTGAGCCACCCTACCGCCTTCATTCCATCACAGGTGTTGATGGTGCACATGCTCCTAATATGTGAGTTTCCATCTCTGGGCCCGTTAGCCTAACATCCTGATGGGAATCATCCAATTACTAGCTATTCCCTTCAGGTGCTTTACTTTTCTGTCTATTTGACTGTAAACACTGCTTCGTGGAGTGGTATTCTTTTATGGACAGCTCTATACTGTCAGCTTAAATTGTCCATCAATTGGGATACTGGCAGGAATGTCTATTGGAGGGACTGTCTTAAAAGATGTAGTGACAATGTATGGAAAATACCTGTCTGCACCATGGGGCAGAGTGGATGCCACTGAATGAGACAAGAGAAGTGAGTATAGGAGAAAAGGCCATAGACGGGCCACACTGAGGAGGGCTGGGGCTGTTAGGTTAGGCAAACAGTTGGTTCATTTGTACTGGCAGGGAAATATCTGTGAAAATAAATACATTGTGGTGGACCGGAACAGGAAAGTGAAGAGATGATAGAGCCGAGAGGCAATAGCTATACCTTGCTTAAGGCCTCAGGGTTAGTGATTAGTGCAACTACTATAGAAGCAATCCAGAAGAATGTCATTCCCATCATTTGATACAATAAATAAACACATTTTATTTTATTATCATGAAATATGTCTGTGTTTATATCTGAGGAAGATTTTGAGCTAAGATTTGGGGCTGGACGCTACTCCTTTTAGAATTTCTAACACCAGGCAGGGTGCTGGGTAAAAGAGCAAGTTCCTCATTTCTTGCTTATCCTTTTCTGAAGAGTAGTTACCCTACCTCCATCTAAAATCATGTGTTACAGTTTCCTGTGGGAATGTATATGGAGGTGTTAAAAAGAATGGGACACCATTCCGGAAAGTTGCAATAGCCGGAGAACCTTGGGGATGAATGGGGTGAGGCCTGTCGTGGCCGTGATGCCGTTCCAGTTGGGAAAGTCACTGACAATATATCAGCTGACTGAGCGAGTGAAGGAAGGTAGTGGTGTAACCAGGATGATGCGTGAGTTTCTTCAACTTCACCCCACTATTTCTTGTCAACACATAATAAGACCTCTTTAAAGGAATGATGAACGTGTGAATGAACTACTAGCATCCTCAAGTGCAAATATGTTAAGGATAATGCATTAAAAACATGCTAAGAGATGAAACACAGATATTCTGCATCTCTTTGGAAGTAACGAGGGTACCAAAAATATATTGTCATGGAGAATTCAGCTTTGATGAAAGGAATCCGAACGATCAAACCACTGATCTTAATCGCTCTTGATTCTGAGGCATCGGGTTGAAAATACGGGAGGTGAATTCTGACAGACCTAGGCAGGCCCAGGAGGAGTGGAAAATCACTGGGGGAAACTGGACCGTGGGAAACTGCCTGCTGACCCTACCCAGGACAAACAGATGCCCGGCTAAAATTGGGGTCTGGGGCCGGCCTGGCCGGCATAACAGGATGCAGCTTTAACTTGAGCCTGACAAGATGTATCAAGTACAATGGTCAGCAGAAACGGCACCCAGCCACCAGCTCTAGCCAATCAGACTCTGCCACCCCAACCAGTCACCCTTTGCGGGGTTTTGCACTTAAAACCCTGCCCTAAGAACAACCTAGAGAGTCCTAACCTCCCTTGGATGGCTCCCCAACCTCCCTTGGATGGCTCCACTTTCCCCTCTTATCCCTTGCTAGTACACCCTGCTCCATAGCTCTCTGTGTCCATCTGGTTTCTTGAGCAGCTCTGACCTAACGAATTCATCAAGCAGAAGAGAAATGGCAGTCACTAGCTTAGGATAGTCCATCGGAGAATTCTACACAAAGGTCTTCTCATGTTAAGCTGGTGTGGAACGAGGAGGGAAAATGAAGGCTTACCAGGAAAAAGGCTCCGCCGGGTTTCAGAGGCCATAGAGACGGGCCCCAGATGGAGCCCCGCGGACTCCTGCCATCGCCTGAGCCAGGCTGAATCTCTGCCATGTGCCTGCATCTGTCAGCGCAAAAGGCAAAATCCTCCCCCTCCCACATGCTTACTTCTATCTCCACCACCCACCCACACTTTTCAAACTCCATCTTATTTTATTGTCTTACTATTTATTGGAGGCGAGCTCTGGAACTCCTCTCCCCACCAGAAGCAGCCCACTTTCTGCTGTACAGGAACTTACTTTTCTGCCTGGAGCAGGTGTTATTGTTTAAAAATACCAAATAAAACCCCTTTAGCTACTATAAAAAGCAGAGCTTTTAAAGCCTTATATAATTTTCAGAGCAAATGGCATTAAGAAATTTGCTCTTGCACCTGCCTACTCTTCAGATTTGCATAAATGTTCATTGCTGTACAAATGTAGCACGGCGTTTGGTTCTATTTAATGCAAAAAAACAAAAAAAAAATAGAGGCGCTGTCCATCTGTAAAGCAGCTTCCAAAAGAGTCAGGGCACTTCCTTTGCTTAAGCACACGAACAAATAAGGGTTTCAAAATTTTCATACCAAAAGAGATTTTCTACAACACAAAATATTAAAAATTGATGGGAAACCGTATGCACACATGTTTTTGTCTCTGTAAGATCTAAGCGTCTATTTGAATGCATTACATTCTGAACATAGGCTTTGACTTGCAGTGCAATTCCTTAATAACACTTAGGTAACAAGCCTAGTTTGGAGTCAATGATGGGAGAAAGTGTTTTATACTCTGGTACCATCAGTGGTGATGGGGTCCATCCAACAAGTTGCCAAGAATCTAGAATTTTCAAAATATGAAATCTTTGCAAAGAATAATAATGGAAAAATAGCAGATTGGGGGAATTGAGTCTGCCTTAGAGAACTGCTCTGGGCACATTTGTTTTTTTTTACATCTTGCTGCAAATGTGAGTCTTCCCATACGCGCCACATGGAGCGAAGGTGGTGAGCTCTCTCAAATTTGTTTCCCCACCCGGCTGTGGGGTGTACTTTCTTGTAATTTGCAGTTCTGTAACTTGCTCTATCTATGTGGTCTTACTTCATACCCTCGTAATTACTTACCAGCATTAATACACCAATTACTGCTATTCTTAATTATTGGTATCACAGCATTCAATTTCAGTGGCGACAAATTTACCTCCCATATTTCAATCCGTATAGTTTTCTTGGAAAATAAATATAAAATTATAATTAGAGAACTATACTACTCTCCCCATCAGCTATACTAAAACGACAAAGCTCTGTATTTGAGGCTTTGACTTCATTTCTGGTCTGTTTTTCTCTCGGTTCTTTACTTGCTTCTTTTAAATCCCTACTTACATTTCTGAAAGAATAATTCTTAATGTTGGATGGGGAATCTGCCCTGTGCATTGTAGGGTGTTTAGCAGCATCCCTGGCCTCTGCTCTGGTGGTTTTCAACTGTTACACAGCAAGAATTTTTAAAACATTCGATACCTGACTACTTAGTCAGGGGCACTGAGCTCTTTTCCTTTAGACTGTCCAATAAAAAAATGACAACAGCCAACACAAAAAAATAGCCACTCACTGTTCATGAATCAGAAGAATACCTATTTTTGTTTTGTCATATTGGCAAAGAATATAACATATCTTTGGATCTGCCGCTGAATTTCAGTAATTAGTTTATGTGTACCGTGAGATGAAAAGTTGAAAATCGCCGCTCTGCTCACTAGGGTTCCGTGGCATTGCCCGACAGGTCATAATTAAAATTTGCTCTAGGCATTGCCACACGTCCAATGGGCACAGAAGTTTCTATTACTGAGAACCACTGATCTAACCCAGGTTATGAGATGCATGTGTACCCTCAGACATACGAAGTTTCTTACACGTGAGGTTTGTATCCACTTGACACTTTCCTTCTTACTCAAGCATCACTGTTCTTGTGAGGTTTTCTGTGAGCCTTCCTAACAAAGAATATGTACGCCACCCTAACCCCATTTTATAACATATGACTCTGTGTTGAAAGTTTTTTATCTTTGTCTTCTGCATAGACCCTTGAGTTTATAAAATGTAGAACTTGTGTTACACACAATTCTTTCTCTATCAGATTTCCTAGTGAAATGATCGCCATATGAGAGGAGCTTATTTTATGTGTTTCAAAAAGTGATTGAATGTTTACGTGACAATCGAAATGAGGACCAGATGTTTGCCTATGTGCTCCCCACTGGCATATAGTAGGTAATCAACAAATACATGTCTATGGAAGGGATGAGTAAAATATTTCATGTGATAGCACTCAGACTGGTTGGAGGCTGCATAACACCATGACTCTCCAGCAAAATCCCATAAGCTTCCTGGACACTCGCTTCAAATTATAAAACCATTCAGGAACGTTGTCCTTTAAGTGTAAGCTAAGTTGTTCATTTTAAAAACAACATTACCCTTGTTTTATTTAGATGTGCTGAATTAAACAAGCCTCTGTTCTCTCTTGTCAGTGCTGTGTAACCTTTCCTTGGCTAGCAGATGAATCTTAAGTGGTCCTGCTAGTCTCTGATCCGCGCAAAATAATTACAGTCCATTTACCTCTCCCTCTCACGTCACCCTGTCCTCACAGGGCAAGTCTCTTGTCCTTCCTTTCTTCATGTGGTTTCACATGAACTACTGGCTGCACCTTGAAGCCTAAGAGATTTTATAGTCTGAATTATGGCAGCAGTGGCCCTTAACATGAATTTACAGTGTACAAAAAATAAGAGAAGGGAAATAAGGTGATGGACTGTTTGTGAACTCTTTTTTTCTCCTCTGACATCATGTGGGTCATGGGCAGACAGGTCAAGATTGATGGCCAGGTCCTTAAATGGCTTAAAATCGGTGAAACTCAAAGCAGGGATGGGGCTCCGCCTATATCCTCTTACTGCTATGTGCCAGCTCTTGTGACAGGTCCTATAATAAGCCCTTTTTCTTCCGTATGCCATCAGTAAGGCAGACACAATACTTCCTTGGCGATTCCTGGGATCCTTGGGAGCTTTTCTCTGTTGATTTGAATTGAACACATTTACAAAGTGGTGAGGAATTCTTCAATGAGTTGAACCACCAGCAGAGAGAAGTACAATCAATCAGTAGATAGTGGAGCAGGAAGTGAGAGGATGGATGAAAGTACAGTTCAGGTGGGGATCTATCTATATGTATAAATGTGTGTGTGAGTGTGTGTTTATGGAGAGAGGGAGAAGGAGAGAGAGAGAAGAATTGGCTTATGGGATTATGGAAGCTGCAAAGCCCCACAGCCTGCCCGTAGTTTGCTACTAGGAGAACCAGGAAAGCCAGTGTTGTAATTCAGTCCAAGTCTGAAAACCTGAGACTTGGGGAATGGAAGCTACAAATCCTGATCTGAGCCCCAAAGCCCAGGAACCATGAACACGCATGTCTGAGGGCGGAAGGTGAATGCCTCAGCTCCAACAGCGAGGACAAAGCGGCCCTTCCTCTGTCGTTTTGTCTGCTCAGGGCTGCGGTGGACGGAGGGTCCCCACCAGCACTGGGGAGGCCATGGGGGCCTTTCTACAGTTCCCTGATTCAGTGCTGGGCTCTTTCAGAGACACCCTCACAGACACATGCAGAACTACCGTGTTATACCAGCGACCGGGGCATCCCTCAGCCCATGAGGTTGATATGCAAAATTAACCAGGTGTGTTCCGAAATACACACATAAAGAGAGAGAAGACGATGGGTGAGGCCTATAAAGGGCTACAGTTTAGGCCCCCATTTGTGCTTCAGTGTGTGTGCTTAATGATACATGGACTAGAAGCTACTCATGTATTCTTATTACTGCTATAGCCAAGGTCGTATTGGGAAGTGTTAGCACGTAGTTTGCAAACACGCTGGCATGTAGCTGAGTTTGGGATCTCTAGACATGTTTTGAAACCCTGACTCTTTCAACATTGTATTTTTTTTCTGAGTTCTAGTTTTCCTGTTTTGGGCACTCTGGAATACTATACATTTCTGGCAACTTCTACATGTTGATAAAATAATTAGTAAAGATTGCCTTATTTTGACAATCCAATATGGTATTTTTTATTCAGAGTTCTAAAAATTGTATTAGAAGTATTATAAGGACTATGTGTGTGTGTGTGTGTGTGTATATATATACAGATACATATATACATATATATTCACACATACACACACATATAGTCACACCTTCAGAGAGGAGCTGAAAATATTAAGAAAATGTTACTCTCTCCTACAGTCATTTTCTGTGACTTTATGATGTTTTTTCCCGTGGGCAATCAGTTCCCTTCCTCTTCATGCTATCACATAAATAGTCTTATTTGCAAGGATAACAATTGGTGGCTTGATTCATATATCCATGTATCAAATACCTTATGTAAAGTCATTTTCTAATATTGAAAAGGAAGGAGAAAAGTTATTTCTTTCAGAAATTGCAATTTGTTGTCTTTTGACTTACCAGCAGTGTCTGCATAGTTTCTGAAAATCCCGTAACCAGATTGGTTTTTCCAAAAGGGATGTTGGGAAGGCCGTGTGCTCACGTTTTCACTGTATAGATGAACTATTTCCCTGATAGGACCATGGAAGCAGATTGGAAAGTGGTGAGTGACCCCGACTTAAGTAGACTCCCAGGTTATAGGATGCTGGATGAGGCAAACATATCATGATAGCTTTCACTATATATCGAATTGACATTTTTACCTGTGTGTACTGTATAGCACTATCTAACTGGTGGAACGTAGTAGGAAGACCATAATGATACTCATTTTGGAAAGATGATTTGTCCTCACTGAAATTATAGAATCACGTACAACTTGGTTTACTTTCTGGAAATAATATGCATCATATTAACTTTGCTCCTCATCTGTGCTCATTTTATTCTCATATGTGCAAAATGTATAAACATAGGTGCACACACACATACACACATTTTTCCCATTTGTGACTGTCAGTAATTTTAGGGTGATGTTATTGCCACAATTTAGTAAAACATATTTCTAAAGGTGCTTTTCTTTTGCAGTGAACTCTCTGTTGTGAGGACAAAGTGACAGACCATTGAACCTAGAATGGATATGATGTGACCCAATAAATTAAAAATCCAATTTTGTTCCCCTCATTGTATAAGCACCATACATTTTTTAATCCCATTTTTGTTCTATCCATAGTCCCTTAATTATGAAATTATTTTTCTGAAAAATAAAAAATAATCATAGAGGCTTTATTTTTAGTAGGAGAGGTTAGGATGGGCCTACCCATTCAGAATCACTTGAGGTAATTTAATAATTTACATTTCTTTCGTGTGTTTGGAAAGTCGATAGGTACTGAAGTCACACACATCAAACCTTGCCTTTTCATTCCTGCTCCCGTGAAAAGAAGTATCCGAATTAAGAATTACCATATCTTAGAGGCTCAGACAGTATAATTATACCAATTTTCAAGGCAGCTCAGATGGTTAGATAAAATGTATTTGAAAATCGGTATTTTCACTGATCATTTGATTCAGGCTCATTAGGTAGCATAACCTTACTCCCAGACATCAATTAATGCAATCGCTGGAGGATGAATCCATCTACATTCCTGGCTTTGGTTTGCCATCAAATTAGGTGCAGAGAAAAATGAAGGACACAGAACAGTATGCCTGGAAAAAAATTATTAATGATTATTGAGTGTGATGATATATATGGAGGAGTAGACGTATTTTGAAGTCAGAGTTGAAGTCCTGGTGTTTCAAAGCAAAACTAATTCTGTAGGAGTTTTAAATCTTTTGTGCCTTAACAGTCACAGAGTCCTGGGGCTCTTTTCCAAGAACAGGGTTTAGGGTAGACTGAGCTTATGATCTCAGAAATCACCAACTGAGCCCTTTTCTTTCACTAGTGAGAAACCTAGATCCTAATAGTGGTGGCTGTGAGTAGTTTTTGGAAAGACAAAAGGGAAGCAGCAGGACCAAAATCAAAGAAGAACAATGAATTGTTCAGCATTAGGCGCTTCCCACACATTATGGGCGCAGCCCAAGCCAAGGCCCTGCCCCCAGAATGCTTCCCCTTTTACTAAAACCGGATCAAGTGCGGCTCTCCTGTCGTTGGAACTCTCTAAGGAAAAGAGCTCTCCTTTGCTTGCATCATTTATTTAAGGTTACCTACTTGCTAAAGTAAGAACATTTAGGTACCAGACAGAAGAGTCTATACAACCTTTACTGCAACGTTTTATGTATTTTCCTTTCCAAATGATCTTTAGGGTGATGGCAAAGTGCTTCTTTTGAGATGCACATGGATTTTCCCGTATTTCTCCATATCCTCCATTATTCCTAATGATTTGCTGAGCACATTATAGATCATGTAGCACAGGTGTATTCTCACCTGCATGCAGGCAGCCTGCTCGCAGAGCCAAGCATGTCCTATCATAGAAACTGATGAGCACACCTAGTGGTGAAAAATGTGGCTCCAACTCTGCTGCTTATGGACCCGCTTATTGACTGTGAGACTCTGAACCACCTAAACTCAGTTCGCCACCTAGTTCTCTGGTTTGGTGTTCTGGCACAGTGCTCACTCTAAATTCCTCTTCCTAGTAATCTGCCTTGGCTTCTCACTTATTCCTTTTTACTAATTATGAGCCATGATCTCTCTAGTTCCTGCTTCAAAGGGTTGGTCCCTGGGTGCCTCATCTGAGGTATTCCCTGGGAGGTAACAATAGAGTAGTCTGGGGGGCAGGGTGCAGGACCAGGGCCCCGTTCTCCTGTGTGTCTGTCTGGATAGTCCGTGGTTGTCTCAGCCCTGGCCCTTGCCTGTCTGCAGTGGCATAGATTGCTGGTTGAGGGACCAGAGCTAATAACTTGGAGCTATGGGCCTGGAGAGACCTGTGCCCACTTAAAGGAAAAAAAGCAGCAGAGGGGAAGAAATTTTTAAAAAGAAAAAAAAGGAGGAGCAGGATCTGAGCAACCCTAGGCCCTGTATTCATGCACAGGTGTCGGTGGATTTGTATTGTACGGTGTCATGAGAACCTCTGTTTCATACCGAAAGAACTGTGGCTGACCTATATCCCAAAGGACTTTGAAAAATTTTGGACACACTGAAACCAAACTTAAAAAAAAAGAGCTGCCTACTGTGTTGAGAATAATCTGATTAAATATCCTCCTAAGGACTGAGGGGTGTGGTGACAGCTTAGTGCACAAATGTGTTGTTGAAGTTCTGTGCCTTGATATTCATGGTAATGTTCAAAAGAACACAATTTTCCTCTGAGATTCAACCACTTTTAATGGAATGAGCCCTGTGTCAATCTTAACTGTTTCCTACAGTTCCTTGGACATATCACTTAACAATTTTAAGCTTCAATTTCCCAGTATGAGTATAGAGTTGACAATTTCCTTTGCCTATCTGGAAAACAAGACAGGGTAAATTGAGATGGGAAGGAAAAAATTGTTTTATACACAATTATTTTATTTTTTATTTAATGTCCAGTACATTTATTTTTTGAATTTACAAAAACAAAGTAAAAATCTTTCAAATATCAAAAAGTTATTTGTCTTAAATCAGGTGGAGGCAGGCGGGCATAAGCAATCTGCAAACAAATGGATGTGATCTTGCCCCATGATCATATTTTTAAATGTAGTTATGGGGGATATTGCAGACCCTATCACACCACCTGAAGACAACTTCATGTTTTGTAAATTTGGGATTCTGGCAAGGCCCTGGGATCAGAGCACTTAGGAGCCCCGTCCCTCTATTGAACTAAACACAAGGTAAAAGGCAGTGTTACTCAGGGGCATCTAACCCACTGTCCTGTATTTACACAGACCCCAGATTGGTTTTGGAGAAAAGCACTTACCCAGTGTCCACTGCTCATAGCACTTCTTAAAAAAACTAAGCATTTTTGGCTTTTTGCTGTCACGAACTTTCTGTACGAGTCAATTCACATAAGAAGGGCACAGGGTTCCTGGAGTGTGCAGAGAACTTAGGAAGTTGCATCATTGGACAGGATGTTCTAGAACATGTTGACTCAGTGAGTGAATCCTCTCAACCAACCCTGCTCAATAAGGACTATTATGCTGCAGTTTTTCTTTTTAAATAAGGAAAGTGAATTTAAGTGGTACATTCAAGGTTCACGCAGTTAGTGAAACAAAGCTGGCATGGAAATCGAGCCTTTTGTTCCTAACCTCATGATCTTTTCAGTCTTTTCAGGATGCCATATTGCCAAGGCAGTCAAGGTGAGGAACGTGGAGTTTCTCTTCCTGAGCCTTTTTTTTAGCTCAGTATATTGGGAATGCCATTGTTGCCAAGGAAAAGTGGAGATTCAAATAACATGGCATTTAGCCCTGGAGGGTGACTCAGTTGGTTGGAGTGTCACCAAAAGGTCGCAGGTTCCCTCCCTGATCAGGGTATATACCTGGTTGCGGGTTTGATCTCCGGTCCGGGCACACGATGAGAGGCAACATTGATTATTCACTCCTATTTCTCTCCCTTCTTCTCTTTCTAAAAATCAATGAACATATCTGAATATATCTTTGGGCAAGGATTAAAAATAATTATAGCATGGCATTTAGAAATAAACAGGTATAATCTCTTAATAAAGATCATTTCTAGTTGGTGTCCCTCGGCAAGATTCAAGTCTGGCTCCATTCAAGAATACCTAAAGGCTATATTCTAAATACATAACCATGGTCTCTACCTTTGGAGATTTTTCTTCAGAATGCCCAGGCTGGGCCCTGAATATCCTCATGTCCTTCTCTACAATACCAACACTGGGTGATTCTTATGAGTAGGGTCAGTACGTTAGTCTGGGTTCTTAATGTCAGATTGGATCAGGACCCCATTCACAGGGAGAGAAGATCAGACATGCTTGCAAAGCTCTTCAAACACCTTATATTACCTTCATGGCGAATCAAATTGTGGACTTTTAAAGAGGCTGTATTGTAGGGCCGTTAGAGCATAAGTACTGAAACCAGACATTTGAGTTCCAATCATAGGTTTATTGCTTATTGTTTTTGTATTTGAGCATGCTACTCAAACTCTTTATGTCTGAGAATGATAGAACACTGCATAATTGTGGGAAGGTCCAATGACACAAGCTGTAGTGAGCACTTGTCAATCTCTTACTGTTATAACGTGTGCTGCTGGGCACCAGTGACATACCTGGTAACTACTGCACAGTTGACATAACAGATGATCCCCAAACTCAGTGGTTTACAACAATAACATTAGTTCTTACACTCAGGGAGGTCCAGGTCAATGCTATTTGGCGGAGCCTCTCTGGATCTCAGCTAGGTGGATTTGTTTCAGGATGCAGATGAAATCAAGCATGGCTTTAGGCTCTGGATTGGGTTCAGATCCATTCCATGTGCATTTGTACTGGGCCCCAGAATCCAAGGCCAGCAGATGCCCGGGGCATACTTTTCTCATAGCGAGTCACCGATGTGCAAAAGCCAAGTCAAGCTGCACAAGCACATAGAAGGCCGCTGCATGCATGGTTTTTGCTAACATCCTGTTGGTCAGAGCCAGTCACAGTCAAGGCCACATGGAGAGGAGAAAGGACTTCATCAACATGAGACTAGGGGCAGGAGTCAAACTACATGGAAAAATAATCTGGACCATCAAAAAGTATAATAATAATGATTCTCAATTAATAAAAATGATGCTCTTTAACATTTGTCGTAAAAGTATAATTCACCACATACTGTGATTTATGCTGATTTTTCTTTAAAGGCATGAGGAATGGAAACTCACCATCACTTGTTAATATCATCTAATGCGGTCTATCTAACTGTTCCTCTCCGAGAAACCCATTTACGTTATCACACTTCTTTTCCAGGTGGCTCAGAATAATTTACACCAGAACAAGTTATTTCCTGAGGCATTGCACTAAAATTCCTAGAGCTTTTAGAAGTAGGGAAGCATGGCGAAGATGCACACGTTCTGGGAGCCAGCTATTATCCACAAGAGAGGGTTTGCTGGGCTCTGAGTAGAGGATGGCCAGTTCGAGTTGGTTAAAACAGCAACTCTTTCTTGCAAGTCAGTGTTATCCTAGGTTTGTGCCAGGCAGAATTTAAAACTGGCTTTAGAAACATTATGAGATTCAGTAAGGAAGTAAACAAAGAGAATGCTGAAACCTTAAAAGAGGAGTCAGGTATTGGAGGAGCTTGAATGGAAGATTAAGGAGAATAGACTTTATTGTATAGGAAATAGGAAGGATTTGACATTGGTGGCAAAAGTTAGTGTGTAAGAGATTCACTTTCCTGGGAGTATTTTAACTGTACGTAACCTGGCTTACTAGCTGATATAATTTTAAAGGACAAATAACAAATGGATAAAGAATAATCACTGTACCGATAAAAATCAAAAATATTATATAAACAGTGTTTTCAGTGACAAGTAAATACAAAAGACCATAGACATTTGAGAGGTTCAATTTCAATATAAAGAAATAAATAATATAACAATATGCTGGTTATTTTTTGAAATATTTTTCAAATTTGTAAACATTTATCTTGGTGCGATAAGAACACTATCAACATGAGACCTGCCTCTTAACATTTTAAGCTCACAATACATTATTGTCGACTCCTGATACAATCAAGAAACATTTCCACAGGAGAAAATATTACTAAGATACAGCAGTGGCAACAGTATGGGGCAAAGCACAGTCTTACACATTTTTAGTGGAAAAGTAATTGATCCAGCAATTTTAGACCAAAATTTGTCAGCATCTGTAGAAATTTTAAACGTGCATTGTTTTTCTCCAGTATTTATATTCACAGATATTGATCCAAGAGGAAAAAAACAATAACAATGATTAAAAAAATAAAAATCAAACAAAGCCAAACCTTGCCAATGCACAAGAAATGTTGAGTAAACATTTTATTGAAATCTTTCAATAGCAAAATTGGGACTGAATTAATAACTCACAATAGTAAAATAACTAGTTGTACATGCTGAGTTCTATGCATTACATTAAATTCTATGCAACATTTTTTTAAGACTGGTCTTGAGAAATGTCAGAGAACACAATGTCTTTTATGAGTTAAGTAGCATTGATAGTTATTTTGCTGTCAATGTTTCTGGCATGTCAAAATAAGGTTTTTTTCTTCCTCTTTCTTTCTTTGAAACTTGTTTCAAATAATTTAAAAATAGGTACTTTATTATATTCCATGAATATACAACATGGTGTAAAAACCGGGCACACTTTTCCAAAGGCACAAGCTACCATGAGGCACATAAATTGTTGGCTTGAATTTCAATGAGAAGGAAAAACTGCAATCCCCTTCCCAGGTCTCTCTCTGTCAAGGAGAATTGCAATGGCTTTTCCAATTAGCAATCATGGATACCAAGTACTTTGAAGTTAAAAAAGAAAAGGGAAGGGCTACAGTGAGTGCAGGCCGTAGATAATACAGTCGTTAACACTGCTCCTGTTCCATTTTGTGGAATATACTTGTTTCTTCTTTTTTAAAACACTGCAGAGCTGGAGGAGCTCCTGACAACATTCGGTTAATGCATTTATTCAAATCGTACACCTTCACATCACTCAGACCTGAAACAACTAGCTAATGAGAACAGTAGATTGATCATTGATTTAGCGTTTCATTGTTCCTGAAGTCTATCATGCAGTCTCAGCCAGAGGGCTACCAGGAGAGTTTACCTTCCACATTTTTGTGGGTCCTCAGAGGGACATGGGAACTATTTAATTAACCCACACATTGGAAAGAAACAGTAGAAAAGAATCTTAAATACCTACAGAGAAGTCTGCAAGAGGTGATAAGTGGAGATTGTTACTTTTTATACATTAATTATAAGTGCATTAATTATGAAAATATGATAGCTGTTTTTAGATGGTGGACTGAATGCATGCCTACATTATCTCCCTCCAACCTGTCCCATAATATTTATTAAAATGTTAAAATGTTAATAAACATGGAATTATATTTAAATATGTAAATAGAGGCCCAGGACAATGAAATATCCACTAAAGTGAGAAGCATATTGGGGTGGGGGATTGGGGACAACAGCAGTAGGAACAAAGCAGGACAAATCAGGCTATCTGGGGATGTGTGTGTGTGAGTGAGTGGGGTGGGGGTGATTGTTACATAAAGAACTTTGAGCCCTGACTGGTGTGGCTCAATGGACTGAGTGCTGGCTTGCGGACCTAAGGGTCGCCAGTTCAATTCCCAGTCAGGGCACATGCCTGGGTTGCAAGCCACGTCCCCAGTAGGGGGCACGTGAGAGGCAACCACACATTAATGTTTCTCTCCCTCTCTCTCTTCCTCCCTTCACCTCTGTCTAAAAATAAATAAATAAAATCTTTTTTAAAAAAAGAACTTTGAGGCCGTCATGTAGAGAAAGTAAGCATCTCTGGCCCCTTCTTTTATATCTAGCTATCTGTCTCTGTCCTATTTCCATTTACCTATCTGTCTAGTGAAGTAAACTAGCTAACTAGCTAGCCATCTACCTGTCTGCTTACTGCCCTACCTAGCTTCCTAAATTATAGATTCTTCAAGGGCAGAATGGTAGGGGAAACAGGAATTACAATTTCTCATAGCCTACTCATGTGAACTAACCAAATGTTCTTTCTTTCTCATTATGTATTTTTCACACTAGGCTCTGTAAATAAAATAGTCAATTTTGTTTGTTTGTGGTGAATTGGACATAAGACACAGAAATAACACCTGCCATATAAACCACCTAAGCTCTCATTCTTGGACCTTAGACATAGGCTCGAATTTTCTAAGCAAACTTCGTTTTTGTAAGTGAAGTGAGTACTGGATAGTGAGCACTAAGCCTCCACTTTTAGCTGAAGTTAAAAGGGAAAGACTGGGGGTCAAGTCATAGCCCAAAGTGTCATCATAGCCAACAGTTCTTCCCAGCACTGGGGCTGGGGCTTACCATGTGGACTGTGATTCTTCTCTTAAAGGGTGGTCTGACTCTTCGTAAGTCCTCTCTCCCAAGGCTGTTACCCCCACAAAATGATGTCATTTCATCTACCTAGGATCTCCTAAAATTTGTGTAATGACAGCGAGAACAGAATTCCTGCTTGTTAAATCCCCTTGAAGTGGTTCAGAATCATGGCACTGTTTAACACTGAGAGCCCAAACACTCTCGCGGTCAGTCAGCAGTGAGTAGTGCTTTCCTTTTTATCCAAGTAATTGCAACTGTAGCTAGGCTGGAATACGTTCTTCTTGGCTGACTTTCCAAAAGGCAATAGTCACGGACAGAACTGGACCATCTTATCGATAACAGCTGGCTTCAGGGGCTTCATTTTGCGTAGCCAGCTGCCCGAGAGAAGGTAGGGGCCTGCCCAAGGGCAGGAGTCAAAATCGGGCCGTTTTGCATGACTCTAAATAGCTCTCTTCCCTTAGATTCCACATTCTCTCCATTTTTATAAAACACTCGAGTCTGGATCGGATGGCATAATACATATGAAAGTGACTTTGAACTACCAACTGCTCCTTAAGTGGAAGTACTGATTATAGAACAAAGCAAAATGTGTTTCTTTAAGTTAGTAAAATGAGATTCATTTTAACACCTTAGAGAGGCAGATTCTTACCCAACAATGATTCAAAGCAAGGGGCCCCAGCCCCCTGGCCGACCCAGTCCTCAGCCTGTTAAGAACCTGAGCTCTGCCTCCTGTCCACCACTGCCCACTCCCTAGTCTTCCGTCTCTGATGCCAAAAAGGCTGGGGACTGCTCATCTAAAGCTTTAAATTATAAAGCTCACATTTGATATATTTTTTAAAATTCCATTGCACATTTCTTTGCATTTACTTCTCAATTTAGGTATTTTAAACCAAAGAAAGATTTATGAGATGGTTCCTTCTCTCAGGGGTGTGGTGTTTGGAGGGGATATTATAGGCACATAATAATTTTAAAAGTACAATCATGGCAATAAAAAACCACACAGCACTTGGAAGTAATATGAATCACTGAAAGACAGTTTAAATCCCAGAGGCAAAGGGACATGAAGAATTTTAGGAAAGAAATCCCTTAAGGAGGTAGCTATTGCCTGAAGCTGGAAGAAGTGATCTAATTTACACTTGATCCCAAGACATCGAGCTTTATCCCTGGGATTCAGTGAAGTTTAACAAACGGCTGATCATATTTTTTTTTGTTCTGTTCCAAGAATTGTGCAAGACACTGGATAGACAAAATACATAAGCACATTGTGCCCCAAGAGGAGAGATGGACACTTCAAAGAGTCTGCCACTCAGATAGAAAGCACTAAAAGTAGTAAAATTAGAATGGACATAGTGCTATTAGTGCTATGTGAGTGCAGAGAAAGCAGCAAAATTTAAGGAAGCATTTTTAAAACAAAAGTTTTATCCTTGAGGACAATTTTTTCACTGTTTTTTTAAAAAGATTTTATTTACTTATTTATTTATTTTTCAAGAGAGAGGGGAAGAGAGGGAGAGAGGGGAAGAGAGGAGAGGGAGAGAGGGACAGAAACACCAGGGTGTGCTTGCACCCCCTACTGGAGACCTGGCCCACAACCCAGGCATGTGTCCTAACTGGGAATCGAACCAGTGACCCTTTGGTTCACAAGCTGGCGCTCCATTCACTGAGCCACATGTGCTAGGACTGTTTGTTTGTTTTCTGAGAGAGGGAGAGAAAGGGAGAGAGAGCAACATGAATTGGTTGCCTCCTGTTACCTGCCATACATACCCAGATCAGGGATAGTATGCTCCTTGACTAGGGAATGAATCCATGTTTAAGATGAGCCTTGAAGGATGGTTGTAGTTTCCCTGGTGGAGCACAGTGGGTAGGAGGTCTTTCTAAAAGGAAGAGACACTGAGCAAAGGCACGAAGGCCTGGACTCACACAGTTTGAGAAAGTGTACATACGCGCGTCTACGATATACCCACAAGGGGCTCCTGTTCTTATCTTCACATAAACATGAAGATTCACAAGTCTGTCATGGGCCACGTCTGATTCCAGCTGCTCAGAAGGCTTTAGTCCAGAAAGCACAGCATACCAGCTAGTCAGTACAACCTGGCAGAAGGGTATCTAACTGTTAACACAGTAAACCAGCAACCATTTTTTTTGCCAGTTCCCCCTACCTCCACCAGGGGAAAGCTCAGATAATGAAAGAAAGCTTGTATCTTACAGGTCTGTGATCCAGCCTCGGATAGGAGAGGAAAATTTTTCTTTTACCCTTTCAGGTTCTTGGGCTGGCCTAAAAATCAATTTAACAACAACAACAAAAATTGATAGGAGAAAAACACAATTGAATTCTGTGCCTAAAGGAGCTCCATAAAATATGGGGCCCATACACAATCAGACAGTTGAGACATGTGCCATCTTGAGCTAAGGAGACACCGGGGTCAGGGGCTGGGACTTCAAGGGGAAGAAAGACAGTTCCCAGGGAGATGGGAGGAGCAAATGTGAGGCAAACACATGTTTGCCATGCCTCACAAATAAATCTTTGATGTAAAAAGGGGTTATCTTTGGTAATAGTTCCATTCCTGGTGACACCTCCCTATCTAAATTCTTTTAGACATTTAAGGGGGAGGTAAAAAGAAAAACTTCCTGCGTTGTCTGTCTCTTAAAAATAATCAGCCTAAAATAATCCTCATACCAAAGAGACACATTTGGGGATGGCAAATTTTCCTCTCCTACACTAGTGTAGAAGCCTCACACCCAACAAGAGCTAGTACCTATTAATCACTTCAGATGATAGATTCTTGGGTCTCTTCATGGAACACGCCAATTTAGACCTTCCCCCCTGTATGAAATTTCAAAGCTATGGCTTGATATCAAATTTTTATCATTAGTACATACAACCTGGACACAATTTAATAACCATGGATTGTTTTACTATAAGCAGTGCTGCTAAATAATACACTTGATAATCTATTGTACCTTTGTCAAATCCCCCCTGGGCAGCAGAGAGAGTTAACTAAAGGTCACATTCTCATTCAGGATGTGAAAGTGTGTTAACTCACACAGTGGCACTAGGTCCCCAATTTTAGTTTGCAGAGAATCTCCTTGTTAAACATTCATATACTCCAGACTAAATCTGATTTTATACGTATAATTTGAAGATAAAGGGCTTGCATATCTGAATATTATGACACTTTCTAGGCATATTGTGAAGCACCCCCAATGTTTGATAACCACTGGCAAAAGTAACTGAAAGGGAAGAAGCAGTCAGTGATAATTTATGCATTTATCTAATGCACATTTACTTCTTTGGCTAGAAGATATAGGTCCTATTGTGAAATGGTCTGTGCTTTGTGTAGAATTTTCCATTTTAATGTTAAAGCAGTGGCAAATTTAGTCTCAGGCAGCAAAATGAGAGTTAGCATGTTTTCTGTGTTTTTTTTTTATAATGACTCCACTACTTGGTCAAGCACATGAAGAAGGTGGGGTGGGGTGGCCGAAGAGAATGAGACCAGCTGTGACTACATGCAGGGCTGGTGTTTGTGGACACGGCGGGGTGGGTGGAGAGAAGCATGGAGGCCCCGAGGCTCCTCATAGGCTCGTTATAGAGATGTTGTTAACAGGACTTAGGGGATAAGGGAGAGGAAGTGGTCCACTGTCCTCACCAAAATGTTACCTGAGGTTGAGGAGGAAACTGGGTCTCAGAGAGGTTCGTAGGTATCATGTCTCCAAACTCAGCTCCTACTGTAAGGCCCTTAGCAGTGTGCTTTCTGGCTGTGTTAGTCCACTTTTCTCCGGAACACGCCATGCTCCCTCTGGTTACAGAAACTTTGCACAAGGTGAGCCTTCTGCCGGGGCCAACACCACCACCACCACCACGGCGTCATCCTCGGCATGATCGTCACTGCCATCATCGTCACACGCCCATACACGTAATTTCAGTATTCGTTGGCTTATCTGTTTCTCTAGAAGGCAGTCTTGACAAAGGTAGGAAACGTACCTGGTTCTCTGCCTCAGACACTGCTTCACACATACTGAGTCCTTACAAAGTGATTTTGATATTATTAATCAAAGAATAAATGTATGCATTTAAATAAAGACTGTTGTGGAAGGGAATTGTGGTTATGATTGGGGAAATTTAATTTTAGTTTGCACATGCACCACCTAAAAGATGTTCGACTTTGAAAATGTTTATTAGGGAAAGAATTATGGAACTAGAGATAAGGGTCTCAGAGTGTGTCTGTAAAAACTGCAAAAGTCTAAAATGATCACGATCATGGAGATTCTCTATGTTAAAAAGCAAGAGACAACACAAGTCTCAATGAGGCTTATTGTGGTTGGAAGGAGAGAGTCCCCAGAAAAGTGTTTATGGATAAATGAGAATTACCGATTCACCTTTAGGCTTCGTAAGGTGTTGACACTGCAAACTTTATCTCATTTCCAGCTAAAAGATGGAAACAAAGGGTGTAACCTAAAAGCAACTTTGTACTTTGGGCTAGAAAGCACCATTTCATAAACTCATTTACTCATCACAAAAAGACTATTGTGATCCTACTGTCATCTTTTTGAGAATGGGGAATAAAAGGAGTTTCAGAAAGTGGTCTCATTGGCCCATGTAACATGGTGCATAAAATGGCAGGTCCCCCAAACAGTATTTTCTAGTTCTAGTATCTATAGTCTTCCGATACATTCACTTTCAAAATCTCTTTCCTGTTTTCTGACCTTTCAGATGCCCTTCATCCATCAGCCCGGGAGGCCCTGTATTTTCCTTTTAATGCTTTCCCAAGATCCAGATGGTTAAGACCTTTCAGGTTTTATTCTTGTTATAAATGAAAACATCCCCTAGGCTATAGTCTTTGCTTGGTGTTTTCTAAAAACAAATACACACCTGTCCAAGACCCTTTGCAGTGGCTTCACTCAGATGAATCACTGTCATTTCTTTGAGGGAAGGTAGAGTAATTTCCGGGCCTTTTTCTCATCACCTGCTCTCTGCTCCAATTATTTTTAATTCAGAGCCTCTCTTCCCATTCACCGTTCTCAGCGCAATCTTCTTCCCCTTGTGCAGGGTGAGGGATCGCGGCTCCCATAGACTCGTGTCAGGATGCCAAATTACCAGCTAGCAATTAGGGAAGGCCCTTCATAAACAGGCATTATCATTCAATTATGTGAGAGTCAGAAGAATGATCTCTTTCCGTGATGCTGGCATCCTCAGCCACATCAAAGAGGCCAGTATTTATTTCAGATCATTATACCTTGATGACTGATCAATTTGACCATCTTCCCATTCTGGGGGACAAACAAAAGGAATCTTTGTCTGCATTTCATGGCCATTGATCATTCCTCTGGCTTTCAAATTGCAAGGCTGAGATCAAAGAAAAAGAAGAGAAGTGATATTCTGCCGTCTAATGCCAAGAGCAAAGCATGATGAGAGCTCCGTGTTTTCTAATTGTTCAGTATCACTTCTGCCTACTTTGTATTGTGGGATAAACAAACACTGGAACCACTAAGATGATTATGTCTCCTACCTGACACATCATACATCAACTTCTGTTTACTCTCTTTGATTTTTAGAATCAAACCAACCCCCCAAATAATCAATTCAAATGTAGATTCAATCCAAATGTAGATTCTAATCCAAATAGTGCATCTCCAGGTTCTGCTGGTAATTTGCTGTGTGATTTACTCAGGTAGGGTTCCTTATCTGAGCCAAAATTTCATACATGCAAAATGAAAAAATGTAGACTTGATCATTTTTGATATTTTCGTTAGCAAGCTAAAAACTCAGCTTTGATATTCAAGTGATGCACCACCAAATTAATTTACTTACCATAATTGCTTTTATCCCACAAGCAAAATTCATAAGAAGAAGGTGTGATGAACACACAGATTTCTTTTTACAGAGAATGTGTACCTATAATATGATTTTATGCCCATATATTGTACTGTATTATCTCTATAATATATGAACTCTTGGAATAAGATCTAACACTTTTATTTGTTTAATCAGGAAATGCATATATACATAGCACATGATATGAAACCCTCACTTAATCCCTTAAAATCACCTACTTCTCTCCAGAGGACTCCACCTTTAACAGCTTAGAGATCAACCCATCACATTCCATTTTATGCAAGTAAATATGGGTACTATCAGCATTTACCTTTGGTTTTACATCAGTGGGGCTGTACTTTGCATTATCACTTTGTGACTCTCTTTTTCCCCCCACTTTTCAGTGTTTTCTGCATCAGCGTGTGTAGATACCTTAGTCATTCTCTTTATGAATGCGTGACAATTCGTGCCATAAAGATACCACAATTTAATGAATCCATCTGTTGATATAAATTTAGATTTTTCATTTTTTTTATTTTTACAATGACCAAAATGCTGAAAAATAAACTTTGTTTTTTTTCCAGTTGCCATTGTACTTTTTCATTTGCAAGAGCTTCCTGTGATTTGAGTAGTGATGCAATATACACCTGATGCTTAATTCATAAAAAGATAGTGCTATGTGTTACCCTAGTGACAGATTTAGATTTATATGTATAGAGATAGCAATAAGCTTGTGAAGACTCTTTACCTTTTACGCTATCACTAGATGGATCCGGAGTGCCAGCATTGATTACAAACACAAGGAAGGGAAAATGATTGCAAGATTCAGAGTATTGTTACAATTCTGCACCCGAGAGCAGAAGGGATGCTCATAGCTTCTTCCTTCCAAATCTTCTCTTTTCTGTTCTCTGGAAAATGGAACAGATTACAAATACAGATGTACTCAAGGGGACAAAGAAAAGACAAGGGATTTCGATCCGTTCATCCATTGATTCTTTTTAAAAATTTATTTGCACAATTATTTCTTTGCATAAGAAATGGTTCTGAAGCATTTGACATACACTGGTCACTCTAGTAGATTCAAAAATACATTACTTGTTACCAAGGAGTCTGGAAGAAAAAAATTTTTAAAGAATGCTATTTATTTAACACTCAGTGTGTTTTATTTACTTCACCATGTTATTCTAGTTCTTTTAACAATAGCACAAGGTAGGGCTTTGATTTCAATTATGTAATATACAAACAGAGTCACAGAGAATGACTTCTCCTAGTTTAGAGAGTGTGATGTTCACAGTCAGACAAAACAGATTCTGAATGACCAACTGCATATCTGTAGTTTACATGGCTACTTTTCTGATCTGGAAAGTTAAAAGTTATACTACAGTGTCTCTCTGTTTAGGTTGAGTTTAGCACAAGACCTGGACACCATAGAAAAAGTAATCATGATTTGCATTATTGTTTTATAGTCTGAGCATGTTTAATGGTCAAAGAGGGGCCCAGATGAATAGAAGCAGACATGACTGATTAGCCGTGCCTTGGGGTCTGGACCGAAGGATGTGCTGATATTCTTTACCTCCTAATAAGAGAAAAGTCAGACAGTGAGGACAAAAGCCCTGCTTAGGAAGAGGTGGAGAATCACTGTCCTATAGAAATCAAGACCCATTATGGGATGGGAAGAGGCTCAAACAAATTCAACAGGGAAGGGAGAGGATGGTGACGTTACAGTGTCCCCTGCCTCTATCTGATGTGCTCTGTTCCACTGCCTTCTAACTTTACTACTCTTCACTCACTTTCTGGTAATTCAGACTCTTTCCTCTCATGTCTGGCGATGGCCCCTTGCCAAGGCAGGATGTGATCGGGATCAGTGGGTAAGAGAGTTTCCGCCCTGTGTTTCTTTAACTCAAAGAGAGGGTTGTGATCTCAGTCTGCCATGCTGGCCCTCAGAGTTGCCCAGGACCAGCAACAGTCACATCAGTTTACTTGACTTATTTGCTCTCTTTTTCTTTCTTCTCTTTCCCTCTACCATTATTAGACAATTGCCTAGAAGAAAAACGTTTGCTATTTGGGACTAGACAGCGTGGGTTTTTCTCTGGTTTGTAGCAGAACGAAGTAGTCGACTTGGCACAATCCATTTCCAAACAGAGACAGAGTATTCATGTTTATACTACAATGATAATGTCTAATTTCCAAGCCATTGTAAGTCATAAATAGTATAAACAAAGGGAAACACTTGGCAGAAAATGCATGATTGTTATTTTTTATTATTTTTATTTTTACAGTAGATGACTAAGACTGAGTAAACTGAAAAACCCTACAAAAATTTGAGAATTTGCTTTCACTCTTGTTCATACATTCCTAGTTTGAATGTTATACAATGTTCCTCTATGTGTACTGTAGTTGAGATCTCATTGGATACTACTGCATGGACTAGACGCTCCTCCAGATGGTCTTGCTAAATTTCGGAGCTAAAGAATCACCACCCTTCTAGGAAAGCATTTGCATATAGATGAACTCACTGCTTACGTTGGACCTTTTGACCCGTTTTCATCTCCACGGGCGACCACCCTTACTTCCTTTAAATAGCTTCGTTATTCAGCGCTCACATGACTTGTATTTTGAAATCTTTAATAAGATTCTCAAAACTACCTTCGTGCATGAGAGCAGAACATAAAATGTAATGTCATGAATTTGTTAGGACTTCAGTTTCAGTACCAGGGAATGGAGTTTTTATAGTCACTGCCCTACGATCTTACCAATTTTCCCAGGAAGCACCCAGTTGTCTTTTTGATAAAACTGTGGATGGGGAACAAACCCAAAGATCATATTTTAAAGAGTACCCAACAGTCACCTATGTCTCTTTTGTCATCAGCCTTGTATAAAATCTACTTGACTTTATAACCGGCAATGTTGAGGTATAGTTACTTTATTCCTTATGCTGTCTGACTCACTACAGAGAGGACTGTACAAATTAAATAATTTTACAAATGAAGACACACAGGCAAAAAGTGGATAGGAGTGGGGGAATTATACAGAAATAGTTTAAGGCACCTCAGGGCGTTCAGAATGCCTTGAAAAGTGCTGAAGGTGAAAAGAAACAGGGAGAGTACTGAGGATTGCCTTCTCCCTCCCTCTCCACCTGGCTGAGTCCCAGCCTGCCTTCACCAGTCATTTCCTTTCAGAACCTGCCCTTGTACTCCTCCTGGTGTGGTGTAGGTTCTCTTCCTCCAGTCCCTTGTCACCCGTGACCTTCACCATCAAAGCTTTCACAGTGGGCTGTATTGAAACAGTCTAGCTCCTCCTCTGTCTGTAGGACTCTATTGTCAGCCTCTCTGGAATCTCCTGTTTAGAACTAATTTCCATGGTGCAGCATATAGTTGGCTCCCATTACCTCTTTATTGAAATGGGGTCATTGCAGGACTTTACAGTGAGCTGAGATCTTAATGGGTTCATCAGAAAGCATAGTACGTAACTTTACTGTTGCTAAGGTGTAATCTCATGGTTTAGAGCAGGGCTGTCAAACTCCTTCTCACCGGGGGGCCACATCAGCCTCGCCGGTTGCCTTCAAAGGGCCGAATGTAATTTCAACTCCTTAACAGTTAAGGAGTAGTTGCATGTATACAGTCCTAAAATAATGTCGGGCAACTGCGAGGCTGATGCGGCCCCCGGTGAAAATGAGTTTGGCACCCCTGGTTTAGAGATTATGAACTAAACCCATCAGAGATCCTGCTCAAAGGGGTAAAGGGTCAGACAGAGGGGTACAGGGAGACACACCACGAACCGTGAGGAGCGTATATGCAGGCTCTCTAACTTTTATAGTTGGACCAAGGTGTCACTTTCTCAAGAAGGGCTCTTCTAAATGTCTCTCTGTGAGGATCTTGGAGCCACGAATACTTGTTATGAGTATTAACTTTAAGGTAGAAAGGCACTTGGTTAGAGGTAGAATTTGAATAATAGTTAAGAAGGGAAACCAGTCAAAGTGGAGGAAGTGGTACCAAGCAAGACCGGGTAAAAATATAGATTTCATGAAATCAGTTCAGAGTCAGGAATCAGTTCTAAATGCTGCTCCGAAGAACAGATGGATGGGAGATGAGGTTCGAGTTTGGCGTCTGCATACACCTCTGGATGACACCACTTAACATGGTTTGGCATGCTTTAACATTCTGGTTGCACGGTTAAGAGATGGGTGGTACGGGGGCGTTTAAGTAACCTGTGGCGGTCAGGGGACTAGCAGGAGAGTTTAACATGGCAAAGAGAGCTAAGTATTGTGGGGCATGAAGCAAAAAGAAACTTAATCTACCTTGAAGGCTTGCCCAAGGTTTCACAAAAGTGGAAACAATTGAATGAAGTCATGGAGAATGAGTAAGGGATCAACATACTGAACCGAAAAGGGGGGATGGTGAGAAGGCGATGGTTACGGTGTATTAATACTACAGCATGTGGACTAATCTCTAAGGTCTGAAAGTTTCTCTTTGTAATTCTGATCCAGTGTTTAATAGATGCTTCTTAACTGGTTTAACAATTTCATGTTTCCTGTTTTGATACATGGAGGATTAGCACAGACAAGATAGATCCTTAAAGCTACGAGTTCAATAGTCTCAGTTATCAGTCTTCATATGTACGCAGTCTTCTCCAGTTTAAAAATAGTACTGGCAGGTTTATTATCGTTTGTGTGCCCCTCCCCTACACACAGACATACTGCACACAGCCTTGTTTGAAAAGTCCAGGCGGAAATGAGGAAACCAAGGATCAAAGAGTGTAGTTCTTCTCTAATATCATCCTGTAAACAGAAAAGCCTGTGATTCAAAGGATATTTTATTACCTGAAACCCTCTTTTCTTCCTTGTGCAACATGTGGCCTCTCCATGGACCTCTGATGCAATTAAACAGAGTCATCTGTGTGAGAAAACAGTGTTCCTGAAGAAAATGTGCTTGTCTCTCCCAGAATTACAATAATATGAGAAGGAAGTCAATAAAGTTAAAAAATCAAATGGTCCTTACTTGGCTTGGGGATAGGCCTTTACATATATTATACCTCTTTATTGCCCCCCAAAAAACATGGAAGATAATAATGCACGTTTTACAACACAAAAGAATTATGTTCTAGCTGACTAAAGGTCCATTTTCTTTCAAAAGACACATTGGTGCATAAACAAGACAAATAACATATCATCTTATTTGTATGTGGAATCTAATGAATAAAATAAATGAATGAACAAAATAGAAACAGGGGCATGGATACCCGGAACAGACTGGCAGCCGTCAGAGGGGAGGGTTGGGGGGACTGGATGAAAGAAGGTGAAGGGGTGAGCCAGAGAACATTTATGCATAATCTACAGACACAGACAACCCTGTGGTGATGGCCAGAGGGGAGGGGAGTTGGGGCTGCATGGAGGTGGGCAAAGTGGGGTGGGGAGAGGGGAAATGGGGACATCAGTCATAGTGTCAACAATAAAAATAAAGTTTAAAAAATACATATGAGGACAGGATCTTGAACCATAATCTTTTTAAACCTTTGGGCAAATAGCTACAGTTTTCTCATCTGTAAAATGGATAAACGAACTGAACCCACCTTATAGGCTTGTTCTAAGTATTTAAAGGATAATACCTTAGAGCCCGCAGAGCAGTGCCTGCCACATTGTAGGTGCCCAGTAAAATCTAACTTTTGTTGTAAGCTCTTACAATTTTGTACCCTCAAAAAGGCTGCATGTATCAAAAGATCTCGTCTACCAAAGATACTACATATATTCAGCAATATTTAACTTGATGCCTCATGTTTTATTAATCAAAGCCACTTATCACTGCCTGTCCGAGCTGATTCAGCAGGAGATAAGGGCGCTTCCACAGAGACTTGACAGAAGTCCAGCCGAAGGAACAGACATTCACATCTTAACCAACGTGTTCAGAGTCTGAGCCCAAGTCCCACCACTGATAACACTTGTTGAAATAGTGAAAATATCTACTTTGCATCTGATAAGGAATTCAAACATTACATTTCTCTCCTTATAAACCCTTTACTATGTTAATTATTCATGCCTTCATCTCACCTTGTCCACCACGGCCCAGGACACCCAGGACTTGCTCTTAGGCAGTGTTGGACCTTGAAGAACACCCTCAGTCACCTCTAGAGCATGGGTGGGAAGGAAGAGGCAATCAGGTGAAAGTGGTAATGTACAGCTTACTGGGGTTCTTGAAATCGCCCTCTTAGGGAGCCAACTCAAGTGAGCTGAGCTATTAATCCCACTGAAATTTACAGCTGTGGGGACACAGGGGAGACTGAGCCATGGTCAGCATCCCGTGAATTCTTTAAGAGGGACAGAAATATGCTCCTTTTACGTATTAGATGCTGGGATGATCTAATTGTCAAATCCATCAATGTCCATTTGTGGCTGTTGTAACGTGATCTGACTCATGTAGCATGGTTTATAGCTGTGTTAAAACTTTCATTCTTTTAAAGGTCTTGCTAAAAAAAAGAGTCCTTCTCTTCCTTAGGAGGTACCAATGGCCAGCAACAGGAAAGCAATGCTATCAAAAAATCTAGGCAAATAAACCCAGTTCCCAAGTGACTGTGCTAATTTATCTCTGTGCACATTTTTAAAGAATTAATATGGAAAATTCATGTATAATATGCTACACATGTGCCTTGAATCTCTAGTGGTAGAGATTAAATTCTCTGTGTCTTTCATTCTCTCAGGTTGCTGGCACCCGCAAGACACCTGAGCCTGGCACTTTCAATGAATGTAGGCAGGTAGGACTCAGATCTAAGTAAAGAAGGGACAAGAGGTGAGTTAAATTAGTAGATTTAGTCAATGAACTTCAGATAATATGTTTTGAATTCTTGTCTAGTACTAGACACTGTGAATTACATTGGAACACTCACACACTGAAATTTTAAGTGGTAAATATATTAGATAAAGCTATATAGGCACAAGGTGCAGATTGTGGAGTTAAACTCAAATAGTTTGAACTCAGTGTTTAGGCTCCTAAACTGTCCACTGTACCACATTCTGATGTGCTGAGCTGCCAGCGTACTTTCTTTTTTTAAAAAAAAAATATTGATTTTAGAGAAGGAAGAAAGAGAGAAACATCGATTTGTTGTTTCACTTATTTATCCATTCATTGGCTGATTCTTGTATGTGCCCCGACAGGGGATCGAACCTGCAAACTTTGGGTATCAGGATGATGCTCTAACCAACTGACCTACCCAGCCGGGGCTGGCAGCCTGCTTTCTCATTCCCTTTTTTTTTTGTTTCCCATTCTCTGGATCTATGGCAGTGACCTTCAATGTCTCCCTGACTGGTTCTTGGCAACTGTATTCTCTGTCTTCCCAATAATTTCTTGCTTGACTCTAGACACCCGATTCCTCCTTCCCCAGAGGACTCTATCTCCCAGTGGAAACTCCTGAAAGCATGTAACCCTTGCCTTGTATTGAAGTCTTTCCTGCGGTTACTAATCCCCGACAACTCTACTGTGAAGAGCACAGTACAAAATAGAATTCATAATTCCACATTCAGAGGTGACATTTTATACATCTCTTTGTCTTGGGTGGCATTTTGGTGTGTTTTACTACTATACCCTTCTGTTCAATATTTCATCACATTTCACTGAACTGTAGAATAGATGAGAGAGGGTTTTGAAAAGAACCAAAGAAATACATGTTTAGATCCCATAGGGACTATTATTTAGCCATCGTACCATGAGTCTCAGGATTAGTAAAATAACAATAATAATGCATACATAACAGAGTTGTTAAGTGGATTAGATAAGAAAACATATATAAAGCAGAGCATATATAAAGCAGCATATATAAAACATATATAAGGGTGTAGTAACAGGAACATAGTAAGCCCTCAGTAACTCCTAGCTCTTTAAAAAATCATTTTGTTCTTGTTTACAAAGGTATATTTTATTTAATAAGTCCTTAATGTTTCTCAACATTAAGGCACCCCGTTTATTTTTCACGTTAAAATCTTACTCTGGTACTTGGCTCATAGCAAGGGCTGCATGTGCAGTAATGAAATTGGATTTCTGGGAGTTGTTTAGACTTAAAATGAATTCGTGGAAATTCTTTCTATTCTGAAAATTCTTGCTGTTATCTAAGATTAATTCATTGGAAATTGCAGAGGGAAGAAGGATGGGGGAAGTGTGAGTAGAAAAGACGAGAGGGAGAGAAAAGATTATCTGTGAGATATTTATCTAAACAGACCCGCAGAGAGAGTGGCAGGCTCTGGATGGTCTGCCGGTACAGGAGGGAAGATGAATGGTTTCCAGGGAACCCTGGTGCCGCTCCTTAAAAGGAGCCTGCTGTGGCCAGAGCTGGCCTCCTTGACCCTGATTTAATGCAGGAGGAAGGATGGGGAGAGTCATAAAAGGAATTCGTACTCTCACACTCCCACGGCAATTCCCCTGGAAATATCGGATCTGTTAAGGTAGTCGGATGTGAGGATGCGCAGTGTGGTGAAAGCACTTGAAATGTGACCTTGCTGCTGCAGCTCTCTGATCTTAGGTGCATTGTTTGGCTCCCTGAGTTCTTGACTCATTTGCGAAATGGAGAAAATAACACCTAGCAAGCAGGACTACTCTGGTGGTTAAAAATTGCAAACTGCATTAAATAGCTATCAACAGAGTTTATGGATCTCTTCGGCCAGCAGCTACACTCTGTTATGTATTACTGATAGGTATTTTAGGGTGTGATTTTTCCAGATTTAGGATGTGTTTTTCTGTTTATTTTTATTGAAAATTAACCCTTAATTGAAGTGCTGGCATCCAATGTGTTCACTATCTAATCCCGTCCTTTGGCCGGGTTTCATGGAAACATAACTAGACATGGATACTTGATCTTTATTAAACCACACAGGGTTTTTTCCCCCTAGAATTTAGGTTGGGTGCATAGTTTTATGTATAGGGTGGGTGTGTGAGTGTGTGTGAGTGTGTGTGTTAGCGAGAGAGTGAGAATGAATTTGTGGTATCCCATTTGTACTACTTTTCTGCAACCATCTACTTTCAAAAGAATCTCAGTCTCGTGCTCTGCCTCTGGAAAAATCATTCTAAGTCATCTGACATGGAGATTACTTTCCTGAGATTACCCGGCTCTCAGGCAGATGCAGGAGTCCTTAACATGGCCCCGCAAAGACCATTTATTTTTTTTTTTTAAAACTGAGCATCTGGAGAGTCTGACAGATTTGCACAGATACACTGTATCAGCTCCTCTTTGACCTTGAGAAAGTTTAACCTCAGGTGCCTCGGTTGCCTTATCTGTCATATCTATCTCACAAGACTGTTTGGAGAAATGAGGTGACATCTGCAGGGATCTTCCTGATGTCCTGACTACCCTATACATCCAATAAAAAGTAGTCTTTGTTTTGCCTATTACTATCACTACCACTATCGTTTCCTCTGCACGTGATTTAGGTTCTTCTTGGCTGTACTCTCTTTACCATTTACAACCGTGAACTCCTAACTTACAGTTAAGCCACAGTTAGAGAGTACTCTCCAAGTCCGTAGTTAAAGTGAAAACATTAGTGTAAACACAATTGGAAGAGACTTGTTGCCATGGTGATGTGTTTGCCAAAGTAATGGAGAGGTAAGTTAAATGGCAGGGGATGCTGTAAAAAAACTCGTCTGTGTTTTTAACTGCATTGAGTGTGATAGATCGGAGGGAAATCTCAAACTGTAGTTAGCCAGCATTCATTTTTTCTGCCTTTAAAATCTTTACTTACAGAGGATGTATTTTAGTCCGGTGCTGCTCTGTTTCTGCAGAAAGAAGGTTTTATAGTCTGGTATACGCGATACGTGCAGTTCTCTGTTCTCAAAATTTGGTCCGTATCCCCTATCCTCGGACTCACCTTTCTCATCCATAAAGTGTAAAGAATAATCATGTCTGAAGACATGATTGTCTAAGTATTGCATAAACTGATTCGGGTAAGGTAATGAACTTGGACAGCCTAGCATTTAGTGAACAATCCAATGTGTTAGTTATTATCATCAAGCTTGGATCAGCATCGTTGTCATTATTACTGTTATCGTTATCCTGGCTATGTCAGAAGGGTAGAGTTTGGGCTGTCCTGAGGGATCACTTAGTTAAATTCTATCATCGTATAAAGATCATTTGCTACGTATCAGACAATGGGACTGACTCTGGTGACTCACGTATGAAAAATAGGTAGCCGCTGGGGACTCACTAACTAAATGGTCCCTTATATCCACAAGCTTTATAAAGGTGAGAGGTATGCATAGGTTGTTTAGCACTGAGTCTAAGCAGGACAAAATGCTTAGTATGGTGCCTGGGACTGAGTAGGCGTTCAACAAATTCATAGCAAATGCATGGATTAAATAATGGATAGATTGGTAACTGAACTCTTGAGTAAACAAACGAACCAGAGCTCAGGAAATGGAGCTTCAGGGGCCATGCCCAGGGACCTAACCTAGACTAGGATGGCATCGAGGAGCGTTTTGCTGAACGCAGTTTATTTCACATCCAAGGGGATCTATCGGCTGGGTGGGGTTTTCCCTAATCCATGCCCACGGGTGCTGAGGAGATGTGCATGTGTGCACACACACGGCCCTGTGTGCGTGTGTGTACTGTTAGGGTTCGGAGGAACTTAAATGATAATCATATAGCTCTCATTCACTAAGTGCAAGTGAAACACACATCCTAACCAGTTCTTTGTAGATGTCGCTAATCCATCCCAAGCACCAATCAATAAAGTTGATATTGAGATTTATCAGGAATCTTTCTCCCATTTACAGTGCCCTTGCTGAGCACCCAGATGACCTCTGGTATACGGTGCAGCCTCAGGGGACCCCAAGAAGGGAAGTCTTCAGTCAAGGACTCTCCCTTGAATACTGGGTAACATGCCGATGCCCGCTAAGTCTGTCCATAATTTTTCTTTCCTTCTACACTGAACTTCTATTACATCTGGGCCGAAGATCTGTGTCCTGCCAAAGCCTCGATTCTGACCACATGCCCTATGATACTTACTCTCTTTCTTACTTGCTAGAGAGTACATTACATTAATCTCAGTTTGAAAAAGATGCTTTATTAGATCCCCAGTCTATGCATGAATACAGTTTAGATTATCATTTTTGTCTATCTTTTCTAGGAACTGGTGAGTAAATGAATGTTTCATTGTTTTCTTTTTAACTCACTGTGAGCCTGGGTAACACATGCAGTGTGAAGCTAAAATCTACACTGCTGCTAGATCCACTTGTGCAGTAGCCACCACTTGAAAAAGATTCTATCAGGAGCAGAGTAGCAAAGTTAAATTGGAATGAGGATCAAGACCTAACATCTTATATAAAATGAATGACTTTGGAATTACTATGCATTGCATTGATATTTAATATTAACAGAAATATGTATTCTATTTGTAGGTGCTATTACTGAAACAGAAACATTTGATGAAATTTCTCTCTCAATGTGTGTACTTTTTAAAATAAATTTCATGTTACATTGAATTTCTCAGGTCAAGTTAGTAGTAGCAAGAAAAAAAATGACTATGATAAAATATTTTCTAATTTTCTACTAGAGTCAAAGTTGTCTCTACTTACCAGTTACTGTGTACTCCTGGCTGTTAATTAAATAAGTTTAATATGAAATGGGGACGATTGATAGGGCATACAGATGCATGAACCTATAGGATAGGCATTATTATCTCGGCCTTAAATATATATATGTCTATATGCATTTATATTTTAATCAAAACAAATGCCTAAAAAGTTAAGATGTATTTATATACACTTATTATCTATCTATCCTTCTCTAAATAGTAAATATATTTGGGAGGTAGATTTGCAGTTACTGACTTTTCCTTATACTAATTATTTTACAACTTTTATATATATATGTTTATTATATAATCAACTATTTTTAAATTATAGAGTAAGGAATTATACACTTATATAACAGTTTTTAATATAACATCATCTGATGTCTAATACATGTTTTAATTCCCCAGAAGTCCTTGGACACTATTGAACTTAACTCTGAATATTGCTTTTTGATGTAAGCATTTTAGTCTTCTCCCTATTAAATGATTCTCAGTCATTTGGCTAAGTCCAAATATTGGTTAAGCAATCTATTTCTGTACTTTTCTGAAACGTGTAATTCAATCCATGAACACTTGTTTGTTTTTTGTTTTGAAAAAGTATTCAAAATACGAATGAAACTGCCCTCATCTCTATCACTGAATTTAACCCCCATCATCTCTCCTCTGAATTACTGTAATCAACTTGTAGCAGGTCCTCTTGTCCCCTTGCTGATCCTGTAACCCGTTCGTCACACCCTAGCCTAAGAGGCTAGCTGTTCATGAAGTCACTGAAGTGAATTCTACTTCAAGAACTTTGCTTTAGCTCTTTCCTCTCCCTGGTATATAGGGTGGGGCAAAAGTAGGCTTACAGTAATTAATAAATAATAACACGAAAATAAACTGTGTTTCGTGTACTCAAAACCATGAACCTCCTTTCGCCCACCCTGAGTTCTCCCTCTGGCCCTCTGCTTGACTCGATCCCTTATTTCAATCAGGTTTTGTTTGCAGGGGACAGTCTTGACCAGCTTATCCAAAATAACCCATTCCAAGTTCTTCACTATCCTTTGTATTTCTCAATGTTATTTTTGTTAACTTCGTTAAGTGATGATTATTGTCTACTGGATAAGGACTTTTGTGTCTTGGTCATCACCAAAAATTGGGCCCATACCTACTAAGACACCATAAATGTTTGCTAAACAAATTAATAAACAGAGAAAATAACATTTTTGTGTTAATTCCCAAAGCAGTGTTTAGACCAGGAATATACTTAATCCTTCTAATTCCCCACATTATTTCCATTAATAAGTGATGAAGTTGAAAGACGAGACTATGATACAACTGGTACTTGTTATGTGAGCGGTGAAGCTAGATCTAGAACCCCAGCCTGGGGTTCATAGTGTCCTCTGTTGTGTTCTCCATAGAGGTACTTTCCTCCAGGCCACTATTTGCCTCAGTTGCAATTAGGAGGACATTCCTAACTTCCTAAGCAAATGGTTAACCATCCCAGGGATTTTAAAACCACTGAAATCCTTTACCTCTGGAATATATTTTAAGTTTCCATCAAGTACCCAGGGATAAATCTTTTCATCTTTACATGAAAATTGATCATGGAAAATGCTTCTTAATCTTGCTCAGTTTAACCTTGTGACTTTGTAGAAAGTCCAGAAATTTGTGTGGATCTTACCAGTTTGAGTATCTGTTTATTTGATGGTAGAAAAAAATGTTCTTTTTAGTATCCGCCTGAATTTTAGTGGGCATAGTTGTTTGCTTGTTTGGTTTTAGACAGATTAATAGAAAAATAGCTTTTGAGTACACTGGTAGTTCTAGAAGTCCGAGTTTTGGATGGATTTGTTTTTAATAGTGTTTCAGGACCACCTGACACTTCTAAGCACAAGGAAGCAAATTTTATTCTGTTCATCTGTATCTTTAATTTAATTGATCACTTGGTATCTCAGAAATGGGACCCAGTTGTACATGCATCCATGGTAATCTCTATAGAGAACCGGGAGAGTTACCACCCCTGCCTGGAATATTTACAATAGATGCAGCTTCTCTCCAATTCTTCTCAGAGATAGCTTTGGGCTTGGCTGTTGTATCTGTTTTTGGTTAGTGTTGCCATAGCCCTAAGACAATAAGTTCTTAATTTTACTACACTTTCCCCCAATATTCCACAATTTTTAATTGAATCACACATCCCACATTTGCAAGACAGAACCTTCTAGTCATAGGTAATTCCCTATCCTCTTTAATTATCTACATTCGATCCACAAGGAAAGCTTTTTCAATTCCACAAACCTATATCTATGGTCATGTATACACTTACATCCATATTATATTATCTAGCTCTATACATCTTTAGTCTGTATCTACAAGTACATCAATAGAAGTATACATACATATGTATATATTAAACTTTGTTTACATATTAACACATGTCTATTTTACTCTGTTCCCCATTGCCACCAAAGTGGAAATGTGCACTTTAATCTCACTAGAGTACCTGCAAAACACTGCTTACTGTCTCTTCATTTTCTTGACCAACACTCACACCCTTAGTAATTCTCTGCAGACACAGAAGCCACCACTTCGTTTTAAAGAAAATTTCATGTCACATCCTCTCACAAAGACTCATATAAACTATTAAGCCCCTCTTTCCCCACTTCCACCCTTAGTCATTTGTTTCCTTTTCTTGCTGAGTAGTATTCCATGGCCAAGATATATCACAGTTTACTTCGCCATTCGCCTGTTGACTGATAGAAACTATGACTTTGGGTTGTTTTTTTTTTTTTACTTCTAAGATTCAACTACTATGAACATTTGGGAGAAAATCTGTGAGAACATATATATTCAGTTTTGGGGGGTAAATATCTAAAAATATAATTCCTGAATCATAGGTAAATATATGACTTAGAGTACAAGAAGAGTCCATTTATTTCAAAATTCATTGTACCATTTTGCATACCCACCAGCAATATATACTAGTTTCAATTTCTTCACATACTTTAGTCAACATTTGATATTATCAATTTTAAAAATTTTACTCATTCAACTGTGCATAGGTAAGTCACATTCCAATGTTAATTTGCATTTTTTCTCTTGGATAAAAATATTATGTGTTTACTGACCAATTCAGTATCTTCTTCTGTGAAGTTTCTACTCAAAATATTTGACTATTATTGTTAGTGCTTTTTTTAAATTTTGAATTGCAAGAATTTTGGGTGTATTTTGAACACAAGCCATTGTTAGTTAAATGTTTTATAAATATTTTCTTCCACTTTTCAAGGATTTCTTTCTAATTTTTCAATTGCCATCATAAAAGCAAAAGGCTTTAATTTTTATGAATTTCTACTGATTTTTTTCCTTTTATACTATATACTTTTGGTTTCCTATGAAGAAATTCTTAGGCTTTTCCAAATGCATAAATATAATGTCTATGGCATCTTCTTGATATTTTATAATTTTAGCTTTACATTTAGGTCTTTTTACATTTGAACATAATTTTTCTATAATACAAGGTAAATATTATGGTCCTTCTTTTCCTAATTCTATATTCAGACATTGCAGCTCAATTTATTAAAAATATTATGTAATTGCTCCTCATTCATAAACTTTGCAACAGTTTAACTTCCAATAATATTATATTGCTTAGTACATATTGTGAGGAACACTACAATTTTAATTTCCTCCTTTCATCCTTTGTACAATTTTTTATCTATATTTTAATTGTATAAATGTTGTCAGTTCATGACACATGGTTATTATTTCTACTTTAAAATTTCAAGTATTTAAGGAATTTTCAAGTGAAAAAGATTATTTGTCCTTAGATTTACTATGTTGCTATGTTACTTAATGTAGATCAAATCTCCGTCTTGAATTATTTTTGCTTATGTGTGAAGAATTTATTTAATTTTGTCTGAAAAAAATCACTTTCTTCTAGTGAAAATCTGATCAAAAGTTTCTCAATTTTTTTTCTGAATAAATGACTATTTCAACTTAATTTTTCATAGACATTTTCTCTGGGATAATTCTAGTTCAATGTGTTCTCTCTCTCATAACGGTGAAGATGATCTCAATTACTCTCTGGTTTGTACAAACTAACAAAAGAAAACTGCACTCATTCACATATTTGCCCCTTTGTCTCTGATAAGCTTTTTCTTCATTGTCAACTTTGACATTTTTATTACTTCTTTGCAGCATTTGATTAGAATATGCTTTTTTGTGGTTTACTATATTTATGTTGCTTGAGTTTTATTTACCTTATTGAATTTCTGGATGCGTAGCTTTCATTATATTTAGTAGATTGTATTCATTATTTCTTGACAAGTTAAGTTCGTTCCATGGGTCACTTGAGCTTTTTTTAAAAAAAAAATTAAATAATCCAACTTTCCCTGCCTTGTATTTCAGTCAAAATTGACTCCACTCCTCTATACTCAAATTTAATGATCTTTTCTCTTCTGAAATGTCTTTCTGCTGATACTCTTATTTATTGAATAATTAAATTACTGATATTTTATAGATGTGTCATTTGGTTTTTCACATCTTTTTATTTCTCTTATTTTGTACATGTTTTTATTTACACCTTCAACATAATAAACTAAGGTGTCCTTGTCTGCAAATTCCATCATCTCCAGCATGGCTATATCTGTTTTTATTGATTTTTTAAAAAAACTTTCAGTTCCCCTTTTCTTGCTTATAGTCATGCCGTACAAATTATGATTGGATGGTGAACATTGTGAATGTCATGTGAATTTCTCTGTCCTCTTTTAAAGACTTATAAACTTTATTGTACCTGAATTAAGTCACTCACATATCAGCTTTAATCTGTTGTGAGTTGCTCGAAGCATTTTTTTAAGAGTACCTATTACTTTAGGAATTGTTTAGTTCTACTATTTAAGTGAGGGCCTTTTAAGGATTTCCACTGAATGCCCAAATGATAAATGAAAAATCTGCCGTGAATTGACAGAGCTAGAGATTCTGCCTACCCATGTGACTTCTGAGAATTATTCTGTTTACAGCACAGTAGTCTTTCTTTGCAAGGCCTCCTGGAGTTTTACCCCATACATACATCACTTTGTATTTGGCAGACACTTTGTAAAGACAGACAGAGATTCCTCTTCAGGTGTCTGGTACTCTTTCTCCAGTATGCTAGATCCTTCCTCCACCCCCAAATTCTGTCTTTTCACATACTGCAGCCTCCCCAAAATCTGATCGGTCTCTTCAGCCCAGTGAGACCACCATGCTTGCTTTGAGAATTCCCATTCTGATCTGCAGACAGGAGCAGGCTTCTGTGCAGAAAATTAGGGCAATTGTACATTTGTTTTTCTTCTCTCACTAGTAACACTTCTGTGCTGCCTAAAATTCAATGTCTGAAAAATAACTATTTGATATTTGTTGTCTCATCTTCTACTTGTGATGGTGGGAAGCTCTTACAGGCTGAAAGGTGTTTCCCTAAAATTCATACAGGGTCCTGCAGAAGTAAGGCCTGCCTCAGTGTGATTGGTAGGGTAATAACTTGGGTGTAATAATTTATAGTTTTAATGCGAACATTTCACCTAAAATGCCAGAGGGTGTGCTTGAGTGTGATATTGTTATGTTACAGGATTACATGCTCATCATTTTGTCATAAAGGATTTTATAATACAAGGGGGCGTTATTTGTGCCAGACACTGTATGTTAAAGCTCTAACACCCAGTGTCTTGGAGTGACTGTACTTGGAGACAGGTTCTTTAAAGAGGTAGTTAAGGTAAAATGAGATTATAAGGGTGGACCCTAATCCAACATGACTTGTGTTCTTATGAGAAGAGGGAATCTGGACACAGATGCACACAAACCAAGGGACCATGAAGTAGGGACACACTAAGGAAGTATGCATCTCCACATCAAAAAGAGAGGCCTTAGAAAAAACCAAAGCTGGCTGCACCTTGATCTTGGACTTCAGTCTCCAAACTATAAAGAAAACAAACTTCTGTTGTGTGGGCCGCCCAGTCTGTGGCATTTTGTCATGGCAACCCTAGCAGACCAAAACCGAAAGTTAGTCAGATTTGCATTACTCCATCCTGTAAAAAAGAAAAGAGGCTTAAGTGTATTATAACCTGTCAACTATAATTTAAATTATATTTTAAAAAACAGATTTTCTGCATATCAACTACATGCCATTTAGAAGATATATTTCAGGGAAAACAAGTGTTGTAACAATTGAATTGTATAATATAAATTGGATCTTTTTAAATCTTCTTTATTTGAATGATTCACAATATCCAATTTTATTACTCAGTATAGTCTTGTTGCAGTAAATTAGCAAGATAAAAGCAAATGGCTATTTTTCATGTTTCTAGCACTGAACTCTACAGCAACTGCTGTGTATGTAATGAATAAACACTTTTTCAATGAAAGGAAAAGAAGCAACTATTTCCTGCAGACCTATCTATTCAATTCTAAGTACCATATGTGTTAGGTGTTATTATTCATCTTTTGATGCCCTTGACACCGTAAAGGTCAGTGTGCCCATCTACCAGGGGAGAAATCTGAGATAAGATGGGTTGCTTAAGTCGCCCATGGCCACACATTTACGCCTAGTAAATGAAAGAACTCAGGTGCGTACCTACCGCCCGCCTCCCTCTGCCAGCCCTTGGTCTCTCCTCCACATTATTCAGGACAGTACCGTCATTTTGAATGAGGCTGATGTTGTTTCTCCATGTGAGTATGCCCAGCTGGGTTTTCAGGAGTTTTTATTTGTTTGTTTATGCTAAGAATGATCAAAAGTTGTTTTAATAAATGCTTTTGTAAACCTTCACAAAGTTAACTGATTAATAGAAGATTTGCTAAGAAAACATCTTGCATATTTTGAAATTTTTTTGTTTTGTACGCATGTGGAAAATGTTGACAGATGGGAATTATACAAATGAACTATGCAAATATATCTGTTGTTTTGCTCTTAATAAACCTGAATGGTATAGGCTGTTAGGCACAGCCATTTCGTGGAACTTGAATTGGGAATCTGTAAGACATTAAACAAAAGTTAAAATGAGAGAGATTTCTTTTCATAGTGTGACACTAATAATAAACATTGTATTACCTGGACTGTGAGATAGATACTTTGAATGAATGCTTTGTTTGGGGAATACACGTATTGTGTTCAGGCTGAGTCAGATCCAGCTTTCATTTAACAGATGGACAAGCTCTTTCATAATGTTGGTCCTTACTCTGAATTCTCATTGAGGGCTGTCACCGCAAGTTTTCTCTGATCCTCTGAAGAATGCGCACGCCCACACTTTGCATGCATCTGACTGCAAGGAGTGACGTTGGGCGGCAGAATTTCATTAACAGTGTTTTTAAGGGAGAAAATAAACTCATCAGCAATGCGCAAACTTTTCAGACTATAGAATCATCATCCACGAAAATAACATCTTTACAAAATCAGTGGGCAAATGACAGACCTAAATATCATGACCAGAAACGAGGTTACTAGGACAAACCGTGAATGCTCCCAGAGGACATAAGAAGCCCTCAATTAATCTCGGTGTCACAATAATTGGAAAGGGTCACTAGAGTTAGCCATGTATGGAGTACGACATAAACTCCTAAAACATTAGAACAGTCACTCAGCTAATCAAAACACATCCCCTTACAGCATGATAAAAATTCTTTGTATGAGGATACCAGAGCTCAGTTTCAAGGCATGGACATTACAGTGGCACTTGCCATGTACAAAGCACTGTGATAGGCGTTCCATAGACGGGTACTCAATGCCTGAGTCTTCCCTTTTTTCAAGGGGAAGTAAATGAAAATGACATCAACACTGGCCTATAATCAAACAGTTTGTGCCAATCCCAGCTGTTCCAATAACAGACTGAATGACGGTCTGGCATACTGCTGAGCTTCATGTGCTACACTTACCTTCTTATCCATAAAATATTTTTTCATTCAAAACATGATTTTCCTAAGAAAAATATGATATGTTCAACAAGATGAGTCAGTGAAACTCTACTCCCTTTGGAGAGTCGTAGGAGTCATCTGTACATTAAAGGCCTATAAATCCTCATGGCTAACCCTGTGTTGCGTGTTAAGTAAAATTTTTAAAAATGTATTTGACAAAGCCATCCGTTTTTATCTACCTTTTAGTATGTTTGTTAATGATCCATTAGGTGCATTACCATCCAAAGAGGCCAGGCCTCTTTGCAGATGATGTATTTCGAGATACTCCATCTCCCATGTGATACACTCTGCTACCAGACTCCATGTGGCTGTTCTGTAAATTAGTGAAATTACTTCCTCCCTAATCTTCCCTGGTGAAGAGTCCTAATATCGCTGCAGAGAGCTTGGTATCATTGACATTTTGACCAGATAATTCTTTGCTGTGGGCCGTCTTATGCATTGGAAGAGCCTTAGCAGCACCCCTGGCCTCTACCCACTGGAAGCCAGTAGCGGGAGAGAATCAACATACTCACAATATCCAGATCAATAAAGTGATTGGTGATAATGAAAAATGTATCTTTTATTTTATGGGGAAAAAATCTAAATGGGCTTTTTGGGCAACTTAATACTATAAGGATACACATATGTTGTTATACATTTGTCAAAACCCTTAGAATGAACAACACAGAGTGAGGCCTGACGTAAATGATGGACTTTGGGTCATAAGGACGTCTCAACGTTGGTTCGTCGACTGTAACGCCTGCAGCACCTGGCTTAGAGTGTTGATGATGAGGCAACTGCGTGTGTTGGGGGAGGGGCGTATGGGAACTCTGTCCTTTGTGTTCAATTCACTGGGAAACTAAAGTTGCTCTCAAAATGAAATCTATATAAATAAATTCCTAATTATGGCAACTATTATTATCAAGAGGATACAATTCACAAGGTATTTTTCTAATACCACCCAGATTGATAAAGGGTGCTTTAAAATCTACTTTTCAAAGTATAAATGAAATGCTCATGCAATGTAAATATTCATGCATATGTGGAAAAAGAGGACCCAACTTCCCTCCACTATCAACACATTAATTCGTCTCTGATTTATTCGATCTTCCAAGCTGATCACCATGTGACATCAGGCCTCCGCTGTCTCCCCTGTGAAATGCGGAGTGTGGGCGGAAGGTAATGCAGGGCACTTTCAGCTTCCTCACTGTTTCTGCATTAAGCATCCTCTGTTTTCCTAGCCTGACAGATTTTCCTACAACCTTGAATTCCTACAACAACAGCTTGTAAGACGATGAGAAGACGTGGAAGAAAGTAAGAAGCAGGGAACTGCTGTAACGCAGGGAGCTCGGTGCAGGGCTTAGCTCTCACCAGAGGGCAATGACTGCAGGGCTTAGGGCCCAGTCCACCTCCGCGCAGGGGCCTCAGGTGCAAACCGCACTGGGCAGTCCCAGCCAAAACTGAGTCTCAGGGCATTTAAGTAACTTGACCAAAACCACTTCTGGAGAAAGGAGAAACGACAGTTACTTCAGACAATATTGAATGTCAAGATTTGTGAACTTCCAGGTACAACATGCGGTATCCAAATTATACATCAGCGTATTTTATGCGTCAATACGTCAAAGATACCAAATGTGTATATCCTGAATCGTCCATTACGGGTGCCATTTTACAAATACTTTCTGGGATTCATCTTGGGACAGTTCTTTATAATCAGGCTAAAGCCTTTTAGCTCAGCAAAGGTTTCCTTCATATATTTTAAGGTATGGTCTTAGACAAACATGATGTTGGGTTATTCATCTAATAGTTTAATTCTTTTAACATTATAAAATTCCCCTTACATATTCTGCAATACTTAAAGGCTAATCTGTGTATTTGCAGTACAGTTATGTAAAGGTTATGATTAGTGTCTACATTGCTTATCTTTTTAAAAATTACTTTCACCCTCTGGGTTCTTATATTTAAACTCGATCTCCTAAACAGTGTATCACTGTATGTGTATCTAGCCATCCCACTGGCCACTGTCTCTATACCGAAATTTTAATCTGTGTACTTTTAGTGCAATTAATATTTGGGTTAACTTTTCTTCATTAATATTTGTTTAGCACACTTATTCTTGTTTCTATTATTTTCTCTTTCTTTCCTTCCTTTGGATTTATCCATTAATTTTCTATTATTGTATTTACCCCCTAGGTTTTTATACATATGTATATATGACCATGTTTAAGTGTATAAGTTCAGTAGTATTAAATACATTCATAATGTACAGCCATCACCGCCATCCATCTCCTTAATTCCTTTCATGTTGTAAAATTGCATCTCTGTAGGCATTAAACAGTCACACCCCATCCCCATCCTCTGGCCCTTGGTAACCGTTTGTTTTACTTTCTATCTCTATGATTGTGCCGACTCTTAGTATATCATATAAGTGGAATCCTGTATTTGTCTTTTTCGTGACTGGCTTATTTCACTTAGCAAAATGTTCTCAAGCAACATGTGTGCTGTAGCAGGTGACAGGATATCCTTCCCTTTTGCAGTAGAGCAACATTACATTGTATGTGTGTATCACATTTCGCTTGTCCATTCATCGATTGCTGGTCCTGAGTTGTTTCCCTATTTTATCTATTACGGATATTGGTGTTATGAACATGTGCTCACAAATCTCTCTCAGAGATCCTGCTTTCAATTCTTTTGTGCATACACCCATGTTATAGGCTGAATGTGTGTGGCCCCCCAAAATCCCTACTTGAATCTTAATGCCCAAAGTGATTATATTAACAGGTGAGCATTTTGAGAGGTAGCTGGATTAGGAAGGCAGAGCCTTGATGAATGAGATTAATGTTTTATAAAAGAGGCCCCCCCAAAAAAACCCCAAACCCCTTTCATCATGTCCACATGCCTTTTTGTCCCCACTAGGTTTATGGTAAGAGGGAACCGTGTTACTTTTCTCAGGGCTTTTCTCGTCTTTCAACAACTAGTTATGACAAGTTATGATTGCCAACTAGAAATTACCTGTAATAGTGTTAAGAGTGGTTGACATAGGAAGCAATTTGTTTCATTGTGGGGGGGGGGGTGTGTGTGTGTGTTTGTATGTGAGAGTGTGTCTTGGTGTACTACTTTATGCCCTGATTCCTTGTTTAGTGTTTCAGCTCAATTGTGTTTACATGATTGCATACTGCTTAATCATTTCCATGGTAGAAATCAAAAACTGTGCAATGCGTGCTACAGGTGGGAAAAGTTGACATTACGTAATGCAGAGCAACATACTCGCATTTATTGAAACCCCGTTTCAAACCATGCCTTCACAGTGTTTCAGGGAAGTCGTCAGCGTTGATCTCGATGACAGCCTTTGTGGGTAGAGTGATGGCCATTTGGCCCTGAACATGAGGGAACAGGCCAGGGGACATCAGACTCTCCCTCAGATGACCAGGTCTGTTCCACTTGAAAGCCCACACTTGCCCCACAGCAACCTGCTAGCAGAAGCCCACTCGTGGGGAACTGTCTGTCCTTCCTCCTCTGTTCAACACCTTCAGGCCAGGGAGGAGTTTGGGGGAAAATAAAACGTGACCTCTGTCTTATCTCATAGGGAAAAAAGTAGGACTGCTTTGGCAAAACTCGGTGTGTGTGTGTGTGCATGTGTGTTCCGTGATCTATGTTTATGAAGCATCTTTACCCTCATGTGCTCATTTTATCCTTCCAATATCACTGGGCCACGAGCCAGTCTGATTATACAGCCTCACTTTGCAAATGGGGCCCGGAACTCAAATTACTCGACTGGCTTTGTAGCCAGTCTTCGGTTAGCAGAGTTTTTCCCCCTCGCCAAGGTTTTAATCTTACCATGCACACACACACACACACACACACACACACAATCTTACCTGTAAATAATGGCAATTTTATTTTCACTACAACTCAGACATTTTTCTGACTTTAAAAACAACACATAGTTACTGTAGAAGTTGGCAAAAAATACACAAAATATATATAGTACTACAATTAAGACAGACATATAAACAATTTTTACTTTTATTTGCATTTTGTAGTCATTTGATGTATTCTCTTTTAAGTGTACATATTTACACAGCTTAAATCCAATTGTACTTTTATCTTATTTTGCTTCCTCACCTTTATGTAATAAGCTTTTTTTCATGTTTACAAATTCTTTATAAAAATCAACTATCTACATAATACTCTCTAATGTAAATATATGCTGCTTTAGTTATTGTGCCTTTGATGATTTCCATTTTTTGCAAGTCTAAAGAATGTTGAAATAAATATCTTTTCATATAACTATTTCTCCTGATTTCACAGAATTTTATGTTATATTATAGGAGTAGGATAACTGAGACAAGGAGAAACACTATATGTATGTTAATTGGTTCAGGAAAATAGTGCATTCTATAAAATTATGCATGTAATTTTTACTTTGCAAACCGAGAGGTCGGCTCTGGCATGTTGTGGCGAGAATGAACGGTGAGAGAGGAGCTGAGGTTCTGCTAGGCAGAGGGATGTGGAGGAGTGACAATGACCTTCTCTTTAACATTGAAATCTGCAAACATAGGCAGTCATCTTTCCTGTTTTGAAAAAGTGACCAGGCTGCCCAGGACGGGGGCTGGTCCACACGAAGAGTGTAATCTTTGTGCTTTGACTTCTCCCCCTGTCCCAACTACTGGATTCGGACAGTGCCATTGTCTCGGCCTTTTCTCCCTAGCACAGACCTCGGTTTCTCTCCCCAGAGGGGAAGGCTGAGCCGCCCTGCCTCTGCGCACAGTCACCACCTGCCTCCTCTCCCTTCAGGGGAATTGCTTGGCTTTGCTTTGAAATTGCAGGGAAGCCTGCATTTAACGTTTGTATTTGGTTGAAAAGCCTGAGAAGACTTAGCAAGGACAAGCAAATGAATACAAAGTAGGGGAGGAGAAAAGGGACAGAATAAGAAATAAGATTTAGTGGCACGATTTCTTGTTTTAAATCAGAGAAACGGACACACCACCCACGTGTGCAGGTCGCAAACTCAGAAATTCAAAGACGATGATTCTGAATATCAAAGGCAAAGTTACTCAGGCAAACTCGGGCGGAATGCAGATGTGCCTTATTTACATGGCTGACGTCTGACTTGGATAAATCCACGCAGTGCTGACTACCTTGATGACGGTCCGTGCATTCAGTTCTCTGTCCATAAACCCAATCCTGCATGGGAAAGGAAAAAGGAGGGTAAACTGTGTGTTGTCACAATTTGTTATGACTTTCACAGAGGATGACCCATTTAATCTCTGTCAAATCCTGTGCAAATTACTGTCTTCATTTTTAGATGAGGATATTGGGCTGGGTTAGATTCAGTAAAATGCCCCTCATTCTTACTCTCATCCCAAATGCTTTTCAGGATATTATCCATGTACTAATATCCAGTAAATATATCACTTTTAGGCATATGCTTATGGAAACATATATTGGAAGTTTAAGTTGTAGCTTTATTTTTAATAACAAAAATTGAAAATGACATAAATACACAGCTGTAAAATATAGATTTAATATTTTTAAGCCTCACCCGAGGATATGTTTATGGGTTTTAGAGAGAGGGGAATGATAAGAAAAAGAGAGAGAGAGAGATCAATGTGAGAAAAACATTGATCGGTTGCCTCCCGGATGCACCGCAATGGGGGATCAAACCCGCAAATGTTTTGTATAGGAGGACACTCAAATGAGCTAGGCAACCCAGCCAGGGTGGGTATAGATTTTAAAGAGCATGAGATTGAAATTATATGTACCAACTGTACACATAGCCAAATACTACCCCCGTTCTTTATTCCTTCAACCTTCTGTGAAGGCTTCTGCTCCTAACCCTATCTGTTGTACCCCATTGTAATGACTGTGTGATTCACCAAGAGTTCATTTCAATGCCCGACTACCCTTTGAAGTGTAAACATTTGAAGACTGAAGGTGTGACTTACTTACGTTCAGAACTAAGTATAATGCAAAAAGTAGATGCTAAGCTTATACTTGCTCAGAATTCCAAAGCAACCACCAAAATGTCCTCACTTACAAAATCTGCTTAATGGAAAATCCGTATTTATTTAGTCTTTGTAGATAGTGAATGCTTATAACTACAGAGAGACAAATTTCAAACAATAAAATGATCCCATGTAGGTGAGTTATAGTAGTTTTGTAACAAAGGTTTTGTAAATGTATTTGTGACCTTGAATCCCTAGTAAGAAAACAATAAAAACCTTCTTTAACTTCTGGTTTCTGCATTTAGTGTCCCAGAATTCTCTCTGTTTGGAACAGGTCCCACCGATGTTTGCCACGGGTGCTGCTGTCTTCTCTAATTCTGGCCAAGTTTGTTCTCCTCTGTCCCTTGGCTAGCCGAGGTAATGGGGAAGATTTGGTGGCCACTTACTATAAATGAACAGTTTACAAATGGGGGTATTTTTGATGACACTGATTTCATTGAAACTCTGTCTTTTTTTTTTTACCCTCACCTAAGGGCATGGTTATCAATTTCTAGAGTGAGAGAAAGGGAGAGACGGAGAGAGACAGAGAGACAGAGAGACAGAGAGACACACACACACACATTGGTATGAGAGAGGAGCATCAGTCAGTTGCCTCTCATACATGCCCCCGACATGGGACCCAACCCACAACCCAGGCATGTGCCCCGACCTGACATTGAATTCATGACCTTTGGGTTTACAAGACAACACTCCAACCAACCGAGCCACACTGGCCAGGGCTGAAACTGTGTACTCCTTTGGGGGAAAAAATGAAGTATTTCGTCTAATAGAAATAACTAAATAGATGTCTTGAAACTTTCCCCAAATATTCAGTATAATGAGGAAATGATGCTGTGAAATCACAGTAAAGACGTTACTGCCTTCACAAGATCCTCTCATTGTACTAACCACCGTGTCAAGTACCAGATGAATCATCTCCAATTCTTGCGAAGCCCTGCAATATGGGCATTTTATCCCTGTTCTACAGATAAAGAATCTGAGATTCAGAGTTGGCTAAATTGATATTCTAAGTCTGGGTGACAAGAAGTGGCCACGGAAATTGTTTTATTTTCTTGCAGAGTGAGGTTCAGTCCTTTTTATTTTTCACTTGAAGTCTAAGCACCTGAAAGAAGTCACTCTCCTGACTCACGGATAATGGCACTATTAGTGGCCGCAGTGTAAGATCCGCTCCCGGTGCATTGTGGTAGAAATCCGGAGACACAGGAGGAGGGAGTAATTGGGTTTGTGACGGGCAGCAGCTCGGCAGCGTGCTGAAAGCTGGCACGGGAGCTTCCCGTGACCTTTGTGGACCGTGCCAAGGGGCTTCCTTCTCGAACGCTGCTGCTAAATGCCATTAGTAGCCATGTCTGTGCACCTCTTCCTGTCACCCGCACTAACCTCAGCAGAGAAATTTCCAGGGGACCCCTTCCACCGAAGGTCACTGGCTCTTTCTGTCATCAAACTAGTGGCCTGTGATTAGAAAAGGCAGGTGGGAAGTCAATGGAATGCTAAACTGAAGATTTTCGAGAACACAGGAGAATTCAATTAGAATTAGGCTTTAAGACCAAGGAATCAAAAATACCATTGATCAGAAGAAAAACAAATGAGGGGAGACCACTAGCAGAGAAAAGTATTATTTTGTTTTCCTTTTCTGTTGGACAAATTCAATATTGTAGTGTTGGGCCAAATATTTTTAGGTATTGATTTTGAAATCCATGCTTGACATTTAAGATGACAAAAAAGATATGGTATGGGTATGAGGGTGGGGATCTCAGGCAGGTATGTGGTAAGAGAGTCTTTTATCAGGAAAATTTCAAAGATCTCGATAAAGGTGCAATGTAATGTGGATATTAAAACAATCGCTGTGGTATTGGTCTCTCGAAGATTAATCTCACATGTTCTCCAAACCACAGTGGATCTCACAGCATGTCAGCTTTTCATCGGGGCATTGAGATTGCCCAGTTCACTGACAGGGAAACATTCACACCCGAGAACTGGTGTTGTGAGAGCTCCCTCTGCTGCCCCTCCATAATTCCCATCCACACCGACCTTGGGGGAGCAGACAGGTCTGAGAGGCGAAGGTGAAGTCATTATGGGATTTTCCTGATGCACTTAAAATAAGAAAATGTGTGAAAAGATGTGACACAGCCAATGACAGAACACTTCTCTGTGCCACACACGGTGGTGATCGGGGAGGAGGGAGGGTCAGGTTTTATGAGGCTGAAGGAACCTTCTTTGTTACACCTTGTTTTTTAAAAGCAGTCATTGAAATTAAGACCAATCTAACAATAGCCAGAGGGGAGGGGGGAGGGGAGAGTGGGGAGAAGGGTTTTCAGAAACTACTATAAAAAACACATGGACAAAACCAAGGGGGAGGGTGAGAGCAAGGGAGGGAGGTGGGTTTGGAGAGGGTGGGGAGAAAATACAGACAACTGTAATTGAACAACAATAAAATAATTTAAGTTAAAAAAAAGAGCGGCCACTGTTAAATACTTTGCCTTTAAACATCTTACCATTTGGAGTTACTGTATTCCTGGCATTTTAATCTCTTTGGGGGATTTCTGAAGCTAATAGGCATTTATATATTTCTAATATTTCAGAATATCATGAGAAAATTTTCTAAAATGCAGCCCCTTACTCTATACAACTGAAGAAAAAAACTTAGGTCACTCATCATTTAAGTGTTGTTTTAGTGTGAGCCCTACTATGTGACTGGATGCATAAGGCTTGATTCAACCATATTCCTCATAAGCTTGGCTTCCAACCCTTCCTGTCCCCCTAGCAAGAAGTACTTTCCAACCTTCTCTGTGTCAATTGCCCACTATTTATAACTTTAAGTAATATGCAGCTAAATTTCTCCCACTGACTGTAGTCTCTTAAAGGGCACTGTGGGAAGAGAGGCTGGTGTTCATAGACCAGGAGCCAAGAAAGCCTTCTTTGGAAAGACGTGGGCATGATCCAGAATATGAGGTTTGCCTGAAGCACTGGTGGAGTGACAATCGGAAGTGAGATGCTCTTACTGAGGCTCTTCAAAAAAGGGTCTTTGAAGATACTTCAAGCACAGCAAACATTTTGAGGTTCTAATATTTGGAGTTTTCAACTGTGACATATTAAGCATAAACAATGAGTAGATTTGTTGTATAAAGCTTATCATAGCCTTGAAAACTCTATAATGTGAGCCTTGGGTTCATTTGCTTGTTTTTTTCTACATCATTTCAATCCTGACACATGGTATTTTTTAACTATTAAACACTGATAATTTTTTTAAAGCACCTACAATTAAAACAAAAGGGGTTATGGGACCATTCTCTTTTTAGAACTGATGTTAAGGAAAATAAGGAGAAAAAGCACAGTCAATAACAAAATAATCTATATGTATTTTAAAAGATCATTCCTTTAGGGGTAAATGTTGTGTTGATATGCTGAATGACCAGACATTCTATGGATGCAGTCAGTGCACAATTACAGAAATTTAAATATAGTGATGGTTAAATATCAGATATTTTATTGCAATGCAATCATAATATATGGCAGAGGATTAAACACCATGCTGTATTTTTTCTTGGGCACTCGGTTCACATCCACGTATCTTGAAGTCCTAAGTTGGAAAATCAAAGCGGTGCCATGCTGGTTGGTTCTAAGGTCCGTGAGAATTGTTAAAGCGACTCCCAAAGACCTGATGATTGTACTGAATGGAGCTTGACTTGACTTCCAGAAGGCTTTTGCACTACTTTCAGTCTCCAACATCCGTATCAACAAGTAAAAATAATTGAAAAAATTAAAATTCAGAATAGTCTGAGGGAATCTGCTTTGGATGGATAAACGTACAGCAGAATATATTTTCTAAAATGTCCACAATAGTATTTGAGTACCACATACTTCTTCTAGTATCTGGCCAAATGGAAGGTCTACTTCTTCCTTTTCCTCTTCTATTCCTCCTCCTTCTCCTCTTACTTCTCTTCCTCTTCTTCTTAATCTCTTCCTCTTTCCCTCCTTCTCTCCCTCCTTGTTCTGTCCTTGGAATCAAGCTACCAAGTTGCAAGGAACCCCAGGCCACATCAGAAAGCATGTTAGTGTTCCAGCTGGCAGACCCAGTTAAATTCTAAGGAGATACAAGGTTATAGCCCGGGTAAACGACCACCAGACACATGAGTGAGGGAATCTAAAGATGATGCCAACCTCCAGCCCCGAAGTCATGAGAACCAACGTCATGCGGTAAATTTGTGGAAGGAGAATTTCACTGGGAGCCAAAGCAGGCTTACAATTTAGACCAAATTATTTATTTTTTCTCAACCTTGGTATTACCTTCTGCTAAAAGAAGTGTGATAATATATTTTTTGTTAAAATATAAATAAATAATATAATTGGTTTAAAATGCCTATTGGATCAAAGTGAATATTCTAACACTAAATAAATCTGATATTCTGTCTTCTTTATATACTTACATATAACTGGGATACTTGAAATACCTTAAATACCCTGATGATAGAAAAATGTGAGCTTCATTAGGAGTCCATAGACAGTTTATGTAAAGAAGCGTTGGATCCAGGCTTCAAGGAGAGAAACAGTGTGCTTTCATAAGTTTTAACGTTACTCACAGAACCCAAGAGAGGGAAGTCCTAAGCGGAAAAGTGGTAGCAAATCAGGAAAGAGGCAAGAGAAAAAAATGAAATTCTTAAGGAAGGACTAAAAGAGGACAACCTGTTGGAATGGATTCATCTCAGTCTGGATTGGCACAGGACTCTGTTCTTGAGATTGGTGCTTAGAGAAAAAAATGCATGGAAAATTGTACTAAAAAAAAAAAGGATGGTTAGCTCTTCTCGAGCTCTAGTGTGTCGAAATACTATCATGCGATGCATTTAAATGGCATCTGCAACAACTGATACATCTTTCCCATTCTGGTTGTTATAAGGATTTATTTTCTGTTGGATTAGTACCTTCAGTGCACACCAGGAATTCACCGCTTTCTCTGGAGCCACACACACGAAGTGTTATTCTTTCCCATACAAATAGAGACTTGCTATCTCTATTCAGTCTCCTCTTTTTTTCAGGAAGGTAAGTGGGGGAAAAAAATCTCTTCCAGTGATTGCTTATAGGACTTGCTTAGAAATCTCCTCACATTGTGTTATCCTTCCTTTGGCTGTGGTCTGTGTGCTCCAAGCTAATTGAACAACATCAAACATATCTGTGATTTACAAAGTGTGACCTGTAGGAACTATAATTGTGATTTACAAAATGGATTCAGCAGGGACATCATTAGTTATTTATGAAGTTTATATAGCTCAGATTTTGGGACTTCAAAAGTACAGATTGTGAAGGCTGTTTTGGTTAGTTACTCTTATAGTTTATAATTTGGTAACAATTTTATTAAATAGACTTCATTGTAAATTTAGAAATAAATTTCAGTGGACTGTGAAAGACTTGGGGGGATTTTTTGTTCTGACACGTCTTGTGAGAAGGAAACTCTTCCTCTTTTACTAGTGGATAATGACAAGAAAACTTGAACAGCCATTACACATGTATGTACTGTGGATATTATTTTGATCATGATTTCTTCAAAACTCATGGTCATTTTATATTAAAAGCAAGAAATCCAATTGTTCACTGGCAGTCAATTATTATTTGAGAGATGATCATTCTATAATTATTGCCAAATCCTAGAAGTTCACAGACCTTGAGAAACTGATTGACTTAAATAAATCTTGCAGTTGCACCTAAAAATAATTACAATATAAAAAGATATCTGACATTTTTATTGACCCATTTTTCTTCACTACTATAGTTTGTGCACAAATAAACTTTCTTCATAAAAATATGAGAAAAGACAAGCTAAGATTAGTTAATGTAAAATATAATAAAGATATATTTTATGGAGTTGAGAAAAGGTAATTATTCCAGGTTTTTTGCCTAAAGAGAGCTGAGATTTGTGAGGTACATTTGGTACCAAGCTCCTTTTCTGCTACACTGTGTTATTTTGAAACATAATTGCTGCATTACTATGGCAGGGCCTATAATAAAAATACATTTGAGTTCTTTTGTTTTTTGAATATCTAAAGGAAGACAATCATCCTTTGCTTTTCCATCCAAATGGCATATTTAAGATAAATCTCAAATGAAAAATACATAACACAACAAAAAGGAACTTCTTGTCAAGATGGTGGCATAGCTAAACATGGCTTACCTCACACAACCACATCAAAATTACAACTAAACTACAGAACAACCATCACTCAGCACCATCAGAAACCAAGGTAAATGGAAGTCTGACAACTACAGAATTAAAGAAACTACATCCATCCAGACTGGTAGGAGAGGCGGAGATGCGGAATGGGCTGATCCCACATCCACATGTGGTGGATAGAAATTTGGGTGGGATATCTCAAGAGCAAGAAATCCTAGCCATACACCAGGTCCCCCAGAACAGGGTTCCAGTGCCAGGAAGATAACTCCCATAACTTCTGGCTGTAGAAACCAGTGGGGATTAAGTCAGTGGGAGAAACTTCTAGATTCCCAAGCAGTGTCTCTTAAAATCCCACACATGGAATTATTGACACTCAATCCCTTTGAGCTCCAGCACTGGGATAGCAGCTTGAAAGGCACCAGTGGCATACAGGGAGGAACTGAAGTGCCTGGCACCAAGTCAAGAACTAGGGGACAGCTTTCTCCCAGATAGAAAGCTGCGCAGAAGCCATTGTCCCTTTTCCGAACCCTCCCCCTACAGAGCCACAGAGCCTCCAGTCTGGTGCCTGTCTGAGACTCCATCAACCTGGCTAACACTGTTGCCCAGCCCTGGAGATCCCCTGAGAATCAGGTCCGCACAACTTACTGACCCACTTAAGCTGTTGACGGAAACTTTTCCATACGAATGGCTGGACTTCACTCAGGCTTCACAACTTCCTAAATCCTCTCAAACAAGCAACAGGCAGCCTCATGAGCCCCAGCCTCTAAACCACTTGCTAAGTGTCCCTAGGCTCAGCACTAGCAGCAGCCAGCCTAGATTCACAGCTTGGCCTCACCTGAGAATCTCCAAGCCCAGCACAAGTAGTAGTCATCTCAGATTGCTTTATAGCCCAAGCAGGGCAGCCCAGGGAGAAACAAGGCAGGGGCTGACCTTGGCCTGCAGCACTCAGGAAACCCCAGGGCCAGTGCACCCAGTGGACAGCTACAGACTATGTCAAAGGGCAGATGAAGAGCTTCCCAGATAAGAAAAAACTAAAGGAGCTCATTACCACCAAACCATTATTATATGAAGTGTTAAAGGTATTTATTTAAGAAAAAGAAGGTCAAAACTATGAACGATAAAATGCCAATAAATACATATCTATCAACAACTGAATCTCAGAAAACAAACCAGGCAAACAAGAAGAACAGAGACAGTATCATGGATACAGAGTTTTGATGGTTGCCAGATGAGAGGGGGTATGGAGGAATGGATGAAGAGGCGAAGGGTTAAGAAGTACAAATAGGTAGTTACAGAATAGCCATGGAGATGTAAAGTGCAGCATAGGAAATGGAGCAGCCAAAGTACTTATACGCATGACCCATGGACGTGAACAATGGTGTGGGGATTGCCTGAGGGAGTGGGGGGGTATTAGGTGGAGGGGAGTAAGTGGGGAAAATTAGAAACTGGGACAACTATAATAGTATAATCAATAAAATAGAATTAAAAAAGAACATAAAGGAAGTGTAAAAATTCACAGCTTACTCGGTTCCAGGGTATTTTAGTCTCATGATTGGAAGAGCCATTTTTATATATCGACAACAGAAGCAACAGATGAGGACTAAAATATGTACTTTAAGATATTGTGGATTTATGTTATTGCTACCCCTGGAAGAATATACAGTAGCTATGGAAGAGAGAAGCTGTTTGACACAGATATCCCTGACTTAGAACCCTGAATTCTTAATTTATTACTTGAATTGTTTATTATTTGGGGACCTGAATTCTAAGGCTTTGTGAGCATTAGATATAACAATATCAGACACCTTATAAGAGAATTGACTCTTTTCATCAAAGAAGTACAAATAAAATGTCATTTCCCTTGAAATACTGCTTAAAGATTCTTTGTAGAGTTATGCTTAACATGATATATGAGGAGTGTGGTGTCTTTCTCCTTTGTGCGTTCTTTTTCATTTTGAATTGATAATGACACAGCCTTCTCCAGACGGTCCATAATAATTGACATTGAAAGTTTCTTATTGGCTGATCAAGATATAGAGGAGGGAGATATCTTATTTCCATGGTGATCAAATTCACTCTCCTGGTACACTTAAGTTCTGAGCTATAAGAAATATTTAGAAGTGAAATCTAACATATCCTTTTCTATATCATTTTCAAAACAAGTACAAAGTAACATACCATGCCCTTGTATGTGAGACCAGCCAACCTCACTGACATTTAATCCTGGCCAACATACTGGAATTCTTCATCCTTGTTCTCTTAAAATTTTATATATGGATATATGTATATACATATGTATGTATTTTATTTACTTACTTACAAAAATCATTCCTTCAAGATCTAATAAGCACTAGGATATATAAATATACACAGACATCAATTATAAGTAACAAAAGATAGTCTGTTTGAGACAACATCTAGAATGGCTCTGTGAGAAGCTCCATGAATCAACAACTGAAACTGATGGAAATCATGAAAAATAAACATCTAAAGGATGGCAGAGTTGTCCTAGAATCACAGCAGAGGAAGCAGCATTTATTTAAGGAAGTCGGCTGCATCTCAATGAGGACAGTGAGAGGTGGCGAGCCAGTGCCTCCCTGGTCTCCTCCCCGGCTCAACATTATAGAAGCTCAGCTCCGGGGGACGTGGCCCAGGGGGAGAGGCTTCCTCACACATTTCCCAAAACTCCTGGGAGCCATCGCCTCTCAAATCCCTTCCACTCCCCATTTCACAGAGCAAAGGCCGGATTCCAGGTGAGCACTGCCAAGAGGTCAGGGGCCCCGTTTCTTCAGCCAGCTCCTATTGATTACTGTGAGGTTCTCTCCAAGTAATGGCAGAATGGGATTTCTGTAATACAATGTAAAACTGCATTACCTGCAATGGAAAATATCCTAGAGGGGTTCAAATGTGGATCTGAACTAGCAAAAGAAATTACCAGCAAACTTGAAGATCGACTGATAGAAATTATGCAAGCCAAACAACGGTGAGACAGAGACAAAGGGAAAATATTGAAAGAAGCACAATGAAACCAATTCACTACACACAGTTGGCCTCTCATAAAATTAGAGCTTGCTTCCTATCACACTACACAGAGGCCAGAAGGCAGTGGTGACATATTCAAAATGCTGTAAAAAATGGAAAAAATATCAACTATTACTCGTACCCAGAAACAGTGTCCTTTGAAGTGAAAATAAAATACTGTTCAAAGTAATAAAGTCTGAGAGAATGTGTTGCTGGTAGAATCAACTTACAAGATATACCAAAGGACATTCTTCCAGATGAAAGCAAGTGAACGTGAACAGTAATTTCAATCCACACGAGAAAAGCAACTAAACCAAACCAGAGCACTGATAAAAGTAGCTACGTAATAGTAAAAGACAATTTATATGAATATTTTCCTCCTTTCTCCTCTTAACTGATTTATACATCAATTATATAAAACTATTTATAAAATGATATCTTGGTCTATGTTACACACATATATTTTATAAAATCTGCACAAAAAAATCTGTGTGTGCAAAGTTGCATTGGTGTAAGTATATGGTACTAACTGGTAACTATAATGAGCAACAACTGAAAGGAAACGGGAATATAAATGAAAACATAATGTTGAAAACTCTATAAATACATAATCTATAGCAAAAATTGCCTTAAATATTAATGGAATAAAGTTCAGCTAAAATTTACTCAGCCTTGATTTAAAAGAAATGATTCTATCATAAGATAAAAATATTAGTCGAGAATCAGACTGGCATTCCTAATTATAAAAGTGTCATCCAATCAGTATGAATATAGAATTATATAGAATTATGTCTATACTTGAAACTACCTAAGTGTGTGTGTATATATTCTTCAATTAATAGTGACAGGAAAATTGCTTTTCCACATGCAGAAGAATGAAGTTAAACCCATACCACACTCCATATAAAAATGGCAACCTCTAGTACATTGGATTTAAATTTAAGACCTGAAACAATTCAGCTGTTTGAAGAAAACAGTATGAAAAGTGTCTTGACCATGGTCTAGGCAATATTTTTTTTGTTTGGACAGTGATTTTTTGGCTATACCCTAAAAGCCCACCCAACAAAAGGAGAAATAGACAAAAGGATTGCATCAAACTAAAATGTTTCTGCGCAGCACAGGAAACAACAAACAGAGTGAAGAGAGAACCTAAGGAATGGGAGAAAATATTTGTAAACCACATGTCCAATGCGGGATATCTAAGGAATCATCAGGGAAATGGAAATGATGACCACAATGGAGTATTACCACACACTTATTAGGATGGGTGTTATCAAAGAGATAAAAGAAAACTAAAGTGGATGAGGATATGGGAAAAAGAGAACCTTTACACACTGTTGGTGGAAACAGAAATTGGAACAGTCATCATAGAAAACAATAAGGATATACTTCCAGAAATTGACAATAGAACTACCATGTGATCCAGCAATTCCACTTCTGGGTACACGTCTAAAGGACATGCTGTCAGTATCTGGGAGAGATTTCTGCATTTTTGTGTTCGTTAGAGCAGTATTCACAATAGCAAAGAAATGGGGGAAAATGCAGTGTTTCTGACAGACGATGAAATGTTACTCCATCATGAGAAAGAAGGAAATCCTGCCACTTTCAACAGCATGGATAAAACTGGAGGACACTATGCTAAGCAAAGCAAGCCAGGTACAGAAAGACAAATATAATATGATCTCACTTATACGTGGAATCTTTTAAAAAGAATGTTGAACTCATAAAAGCTTGGGAATGGGGAGATGTTGGCCAGAGTATACAAAGTTACACTTACGTCGAATGAATGGTTAGAGATCTATATACACACTTGATAAATATAATTAATAATGCTGTATTGAATGGTGGAAATATGCAAGAATAGATATCAGGGGTTGTCATCACCTTCACATACAAAAAAGTAACTTCGGAATATGTTAGTTTGACTATACTAAACACATGACTCTGTGTACATAATATCAAATCATCATGTTGTACATCTTATATGTAATTTATATGTACATATGACTGCTAGGGTATCTGGATATCCTACAGATACTCCCTTGCCCTCACCCCCACTTGCCACCCTCCCAAATTCCAGTCATTTTGAAAATCAGATTATTAGCTTTTCGTTATAGTGCTTATTCATATTTATGTTTTCCCGTCTTTGTCAGCTCATTCTTCCTTATTATTATATAAGCACCATGCTAGAAATACAATGAAGACAAGGGACATATCACTCTTCCCTTAGTATCTGTTGTTGCACTGGACAGAGAAGGCGCACACATACAGGCACTTAATATTTCTACTCACTATGATGGAGTCACTACAGTGGGATCACTAGGGAATTTTTAAGTAGCTATATGTGAATTGTAACATAAACTATCTGGAGTAAAATTGTATTGTGAAAGCATGCATTACCTTTTGATTTTTGCAATCTATCCATCCTCAGCCGTGTCACAGTTGGACAGCCAAGCCCACTCCCATTGTTTTACGTTCCCCAGACCCCAGAGTGGACGTGAGCATGTGGGTGTGTAGACACGGTGCTGCTCTTTCATTCCTGTCACTGTCCCAAACCTGCGTAATTCAGGACAGTCTTTTTGGAGGAAAACACGAATAGTCCGATTTGGGGGAATGTCCAAAGTATACATACATTTAATAATTATAGAACTAACATATGGAATAAATAAATGGTATATTCAAAATGTAACTCACAGTCACCTTGCTCAAGCAACCACAAGTCAACAATAACATTAAAATTCACTAGTAAATACAATTTTTGCAAAAAGTGCTTATGAACTAACTATTACACTCTTTTAAAAAGATTTTATTTATTTATTTTTAGAGTGAGGGGAAGGGAAGGAGAAAGAGAGGGAGAGAAACATCTATGTGTGGTTGCCTCTGGTGTGCCCCCCACTGGGGACCTGGCCCACAGCCCAGGCATGTGCCCTGACTGGGAGTTGAACCGGTGACCCTTTGGTTTGCAGGCCAGCACTCAGTCCGCTGAGCTATACCAGCCAGGGCTAATTATTACAATTTTAAGATTGTGTGTGTTCCCTACAGCTAGACCACATGGACAAACTAAAACATTAAATGTGTGTTTGTTTTTTAAGCTGAACTCATACTTATTTAGTTATACTTATTTCTAGAAATTTAATATACTTAAGTATATTAAATTATACTTGTAGAAAGCAAACATCTTTTTTGAAAGAAAAGCATTAGTTAGCAGTTATATTTATATTGACAATTAAAAGTAAAAGTAATTTCAAATAAATAAAATATAATAGGCAACATCTTTTTTGAAGAGAGAGGGAGTATCAAAATTCTTTCTTATGGTATATATAAAATACACAAAATCAAAAGTCAGATTTACTTTATAGCATGTTCCAATTTAATGAAATTCAGGGGAGAATTTCTGCAAATCATTTTACCATGCTTTTTGGGCAACTATGTTGCTAAAGATTTAGTGTCATTTCAAAAGAGTCTAAGGCCTTTCTGTGGTAATTTGCAAATTATTTTGCTTATAACACCTTGGGGTAAAATTTGGATCCACAATGCTTTGTTTTCCCCTCTCAGCAAACATTAGACAGTTCAATAGGCAGAGAAAAAGCTAATTCTGCTTCTTGTTCGTTAGCATGCTTGAACTTATGGGTATTTGGTTTTATTCTGGCAATTTGAGTATGAGTCAGACACATTGTCACCGTGAGTTTCTCCATGGGAAACATCCCTACTCCCTGTTCTGTGAAGAACCATTTGCGATACCACCTCCTTCAGCGAAAATATCATTTTGCATTTATTTGAGCATGAAATGCATCAAGCTACCTGACACATGACAGTAAAACATTTTGTCTCCTGTCAGTTCCAACTTGCTGAACAACTATTTCAGATAGAAGGAAGTGCCTCCAAATAGAAGGTTAGTTCCTAGAGTAGAAAAATTGGCACCCAAGGCCTCCCTGTCTCCATCTCCCAGACTTTCTCAAATGCCCCTGAGATCCTTTTTCTCACATGCTCCCTCGAAAATATACTTGCCTGAACCCTGGGATTGCCCAGTGGTACCCTGCTATCGTGGTTCAGCATGGTTTCGTTCACTTTTCACGAGAGGGTTCAGCGCAGCTCCTTGGAATCAGGCCTGTGGCGAGCCAGGGTTTAAACCCCCAGAAGAAACAGACATCGCTGTCTGCTGTAGTAAGGTGTAGAACGGCTCACGGATTTATATTTCCACCTTTCTATTTGTTTATCCACTCACTCATTTATTCAACAGCCTTTTACTGATTGCAATGATATTACAATGAGAATGCTGAGTATAATCTCATTCTTATATTTAAGGGGCTTACATTTTTGTAGGGAAACTAGATAAGCAAATTCGTGGTAAAATATTAAATAAAATCTTTAAGTGATTACAACGTTATTATGTGAAGCAAAGTAATAAGAAAGGGACATTTTCCATTTTAGGATTTTCCCCAAAAGGAGACACTGAGTTAAGGCCATGAATGCAGGTACTTCAACCGGAAGGTGAGTCAGAGTTATAAGTGAGGGAGGAAAATGAGAAAGAAAGGAAGTTTTTTTTTAAAGGTATGTTAGGTGTGGACAACTAACTGAAGCTCAAAGACTGAAGGACCTGCTGAGACATGGTGGGGAGCTCAGAGTTACAGGAAGGAAGGACTGGGGACTGAGCTGTTTCTATATATTTACTCCTACTCCTTTTACAGAGAATTGCCCCCTAAGTGTTAATTCCCTACATTCCAACCTAGAGAACTGCTTTCCTTTTAACACACCCAAGGGGATGCTGAGAAGACTCTCCGACACAGAAGCAGGGAGAGGCAGAGACCTGAGTTAGGAAATGATTGGCATGGGCCAGGGGGTTGGAGATACAGCATCCGAAGCATTTCCCTGCCCCTTCCCTGTGCTCTCACATAGTAATCATGGCCATTTTAAGATTCAGTATTAAAATCCCTATTTTACAGAAGAGAAAGTTAAGTTTCTTTTAGTGACTGCATAGAAACTTACACATCCTTTCTGAATTATGTCCTAATTTACCAACGTAGACACTAAAGATTTTGAAAGGCAACATGTTTTAGAATGTACCGTTGGTGTGTGCGACTCACTGAAAAGAACTTATGATCACACATCTTTTGCTGGCTGACATGTAATTGTCTTCTATTTATCAACCCCCTGCAACACAGGTTTAGAGGGAGCATGAGGAGTGTTGTGGCTGAATGTGTAGGACTATCACTACACTCCTCAGTTCTGCTTAGAGTCATGTGCCCAGCAAGAAAGGTAAGACACTATGATTCTTCTCTGACACATGAACACTTCCCTGCTGGGCCATGGAGTCACTTAAGGTGATTGTGAAACATGGTGATCTAGCTCTGACCTTGAGATGAATTGGGAGAGATATCCAGTTCTAAGGTGCTTTCAGCCAGTAGCCATCATTGCTTTATAACCCAATACTTGGTTGACCCCTCTCTTCTTGAGGCAAAATTCCTTAGCGCCTGAGTCTGTGCCTGCCCCCTAGCTTTTCCATCTCCACTCTCTAAATAACCTCAGGACTGAGCAGAAAGGGCTGGGACTCTCTGGTGCTGGGGTTGCTCTTAAGTATCCCTCGCTGGGGGGCCCTGGCACGCAGGCCTGGCACAGGCACCTGACAGGCAGTTTGTTCAGTGGAAGAAGGAAGGAGCAGTGCTTGCAGCGCTCCTACCCAGACCGTCGCCTGTTTCTTGACATTGGAACAACTGAGGAATGGAGCTGTTCATTCTTTGCTTTGTTCCTCTTTTATGATACAAGGTGAAGATGAACCCACCAGATACAGCCAAGTCTCAAGTAGTCTAGAAACTAACCTGTGTGAAAGGAAAGATACATAAATTAGAAAAGGTAGGACATGGGGCACCTTGTCTGGCTGAGAAGTAAAGGGGGACCAGTCATGATTTCCAACCAGTAGGATCGGATTTCCACCTGGCTGGCCTGCGAACTTCCTGCTGATGGACAGAATGCAGGCGCTGGATCTTGTACTGACCTTACGCTAAATTCTATCTGAGATACTTCTGAGATTAGGAAGCCTGACTTCACTGGTGAATCCAGGATTCTAAATAGTTTCCTTTAGTCTAAAAGATTCCCACTGGAAGCAGGAGGTATCTGTGAAATGCTTAGACAAATGTGGTTAATATAGCCTATCATTAATTTGTCAGGTCTAATTAATTAATGGTATCAGTTACCACATGCAGAGGGAGACCATTACACTTCCTAGGAGTATGAAAAAGGCAGTCTCGGGTGCTGCTGAAACCTGTGCTTTCCCTGTATCACTGCAAGTAATGGAGTGAAACGCAGTAGGCTAAATAGATAGAATACTTAACAGAATTAAGAATATACATGTATTGCCCTGGCTGGTGTAGCTTAGTGGATTAAGCGTGGGCCTCTGAACCAAGAGATCATGGTTCGATTCCCAGTCAGGGCACATGCCTGGGTTGCAGGCCAGTTCCCAGCAGGGAATGCACAGGAAGCAACCATACATTGATATTTCTCTCCCTCTCTCCTTCCCTTCCCCTCTGAAGATAAATAAATAAAATCTTTTAAAAAAAAAGAATATACATGTATTAACTCTGTTCAGTTGCCCTCCTGGGTGGACCTAAACATCTCGGACAATAGGGAAAAACAAAACAATAATCCATGTCGATTAGTTAGTTGAACTGGTGAAGCGCTAAGGAAATATACACATATATACATATGCATTTATAACTATTTCTACACATGTATATTAAAACGTATGTTTAAACACACATATGTGTATGTAATGCTCTAACAGTATTAACCATGCGGACCTAAGTTGACCCTGACGTTCCTGTGTCACAGTCTGTCCTTCAAGGCTCCATGCAGTGTGCCTCCTTTTCAGACTTCCTCAGGATGGAGCTAACCAGACAAGATGCGGCCCCGCCTCGAATAGTGCATGACCAATTTGCTCTAGTTTTTATAATTATAATACTCATACAGTAGAATAGGAGCCCTGTTCAGAAAGCACAGCAATCAGCTAACAGATATGCTTGTTTTAAAGGCAACCCTTATCAAACATTTACTAGACTTTTCGTAACACTAACTCTTTATTTTAATGAAGTACATACCATATTCAGCTCTGCTTTCTTTCACATTTTTGGTCCCTTCACTCCCAAAATAATGTATCCACCTGGCTATACTCTCATCAATTGAATCTTTTTTCTGTAAATGTGCTGATCCTAACCTTTGTATTTCCACTATGTAACTTCAAAATATTTCTCTACTTTTATTCCATAGGTCCCTTCATACCTATCTTCATAACTGCTATTTCCACCCAACACATATACTATATGGTGTTTTTCCATTTCTTGCATTTTTCTCTTCCCTCTTTCTTCAAGCCACCACGATCTTAACTAAAGACTCCACTGTTTTTGTTCCGGTTATTGGAAGTTTCTCCTGACCCTGTTTCCTTTTTCAGTCCTTGCCCCTTAATCATTTGGCAGATGGCGATTGTGTCAGTCACCTATTAAACTCCAAATAAACTCCTTGCTGAGCTGTCAAAAGTCCTTTCCTGTTTGGAATAAACGTCGCCTTGTTGGCTGCATCTGTCACTGGACTCTCATCATTCTGCGTTCCATCCACACACAATTTCTAATCCATTCTCTGGGCTTCGTTTTTTTTTTTTTTTTTTTTTTTTTAACTAGAATGCCCTCCTCCCTCTTCGTCGATGAAAAATATGTTTATATTTTAAGAATCATATCAAATCCTCTTTTCTAAGACCTCTATATAGCTTTCTGTACTCAAAATAATTATCTCTCTAATTCTATATTCTCAGCATCAACTTGTTTGTAACTTTTGGCTGTTGATTTCCTAATTTTCTGACATGTCTAACTGTATCTCATGAGCCTTAAGTTTTCAGTTCTTATTTATCTTTCTGTATTTACCATTGAATATGAAATAGTGTTTACACACACACACCCTTTCTACAATTACATTTATACAAATCCAGGTTGTTAAAAAAGGGTTGTCTATACTAATGTTTTTTTTGCATGTTTTCTATTAACCGAACACACACAAGGACTTTACACGTTTTCATATTCTAGTCTCACAAGAGCCATATAAGTAGACCTGATTTGTTGTTGGTACATGGATACATTTTAGAATAAAAGGCAGCATTGTTAATATCACCAGGAAAACAGACGGGACTGGGATTCTCCTGGGTAAACCAAGACATATAAGCATCATACCTGTAAGGGAGTGACAGTTTACTCTTATAGAGAATGTGTATATATATATATAAAATGTAAACTATAGAACATTTATATAATTTTATATTAAATGTCATTAAATATTATATATCATATATAATGATATTTATATCATTATATGCAAAATAGCTTTACAGTTGTAATACAAATAAATGGTACAACATTTAATAAATAATAACACAAGGAAAACCTCTGTGTTTCAAGTACTCACAACTATGGCCTACTTTTGCTCACCCCACTATATACTATTCTTCCCAGGCTTTGGCCTTCAATTATACTTTTTAAGTTAGGTAAAATTCTAAAATAGGCCCCAAGTTCCAGGCCCTTAGGGTATATACATGTTATCTAGGCTCCCTGTTCAATCAAACATCAATCTAGGTACTGCTGTGAAGGAATTAAGTCCCAAATTTATTGACCTTAAAATAAGATTAGGCTGGGTGAGGTTTACCAAATTAAGCAAGCCCTGAAAAGCAGAACAGTTCCTCTGGGTCTTAGAGGGAGACCTTAGAGATAAGCATGCGCACTGGCTTAAGAAAAAAATTGTGTTGCTATGAACTGCTATTAGGGGTCATGGGACAACGAACTGTGGGCAGCCTTAGAAATTGAGACTGGGCCCTGGTTAGCAGCTAGCAGGGAAATGGTACCTCAGTACTGCAACCACAGGAAACCTAATTCAGCCAACAGCTTGAAGGAGCTTGGATCGCAACACTGAGCCTCAGATGAGCTGCCTTTGGGGTAACCTTGACTCTAGTCTTCTGAAACCCTGAAGAAAGAATTCAGGTATACCATGCCTAGACTTCTAACCTGTAGAAATTATGGGATAAAACGCGTGTAATGTCTTAAGATGCAAAATTTGTCATGATTTATTGTACAGCAGTAGAGAGTTAATACAATATTTAAAAGAATTATTTTAGCAAATGAATGACAAAAGGCCTGAATATGAATAGAGCCACATATTCTATTTGAAGATAAATCTTATTTTTAATTGGCATATCAATTACTAGTTATTTTATTATCCTGAAGCTAGTCTTCCATACAGGTTACTCCAATACATAGACATTTAATGTGTGCCTACAGCAATGCACCAAGTGGAGAAGAAAGTGAAAGCCATTTCCCGTCTAATTCAAGTGTAAAGCACTGTATTATAGATTGGTGAGGGAGGTTAAATATTATTATTTTTGAGGGGATCGGGTCAAATGAAATGCCTGTAAAATTAGCTTTATTCTGCAATTCCATTTGAATTTGTAAGCAGTAAAATAAGTGAAAGAAATCTCAGATAATGTCTGTATTCTGACCTTTCTTATTTTGAACAGTTTAATTCATCTAATTTCTTACACATCAAGTATCCCTGCACCCAAAATAGTAGGGTAAGAGTCACCTCATTTTACATGGCATATATAAGCTTCTATTATAGTTATTAACATTTTATTTCTAAAATTACTGTCAGCATACTATTTTCTAGCTACTCTCTCCTTCTATGACCCTATTTTACATACATTTTCCCAAACTCAAGGGCCTTCTTTTTTTCTCTTTTTAATTTTCTATTTCTATTCTAATTTTAATTATAATCAGCACCATTATTTCAAGGCAGCAAATTTCAAAATTGCATTTGAATCTCCAGATAGCTTAAGAAAAAGTAGTTATTTTCTTTAAAATCTCCTAAGGCAAGGAGAGGTGTGACCTGTGGTAAATGTAGATTCTAAGTACTTTGAAACATGATCCTGAATAATAAACATAAAACACCCGGAGTCAGGCAAGATGTGCTTAATTTGAGTCAGAAAGATACACTCTGCTAAATCCGCTTGGTGATCTTTATGTGCTAGTTATTCACAAATAAAGATTCTAATCCATGAACATAACTGACATTTTAAATAACGCATTCTGTTTTTAATATACATGCAGTACATAAGGAGAAAACATTGAAATTACTGCGACAGATGCTTGTTTATATGTATTTAGTACCATTATAAAAAAAGAGCCTGGAGAGTACACCACTGAAGGCTCTCATATATGTGCCCAGTGCTGAGGGAAATGGGTTTTATTCCTGGTAATTTAAGGCATCTAATCACTATCATTAAACAAATAAGGATTCATTACATAAGCAAGAGGAACACGCTGTGAGCAGAGTGCAACTTGGAAACAAATGTGATCTAGAACTTGAATTTCTGTGCACATCCTATTTGAGCACAAATTATTTGGGAGGTTTATGACCTGTGACTATTTCTCTATTTGGTACAAGTCACCACCGCAATGGAGGGTCTCAGCCACCTGCATAATTAAAACGGAGAGGAGGTTAGTGGCAGAGGAAGAAGAGGCTGTGCCTGTTAAAATTATACATGGACACATTTAAGCCTGGGGGTGCCAAATGCTTTAATAGAGGAGAAGATAATTCACTGACATAATGGCCCAGTGCACTGAGGGATAGACAAGGCACCGGGAAGGCTTCAAGACAAAATAACCACAATAAATATTAAGCATGAGGAGTAGGCACCAGCTACAGCGCTGATCGTAGGGCACTACGCAGTGGTTTCTACAGTTGTGAATAGCCGCTCTTGCTTTAGTCCAGAAGAGAGAGTAAATCTCAGCTCCGTGACCAGTGAACTTCCTGCTGATGGGTACAGGTTCTCCCCCAAAACTTCTGCATTCTCTTCAGTGAAAATGGTCTAACGATTCTTCTCTCTGCAGTATTTTGTGAGGATGAATGTCTTTGAAAGTTGAGATAAAATGAGTGACAGCGACTATCTCTTTTTTATTTTAAATTTCTAATTTGAATAGTTGAGAAAAACCCATTCTCAGTAAAGAAACCCCTCACTGGACACATTCGATAACAGAACTATGTGAAGCTGACCTCAGGCCAGATATGTGACAAACCTAAGAGTATTCCAAAAAATAAAAATTGCTTTTGCATCTCACTTGAATGAACCACTGTAAAAATTGTAAGAAATCAAGGAAGTGCCCAAAGGGAAAGTTAATGAGGAAAAATGTGTAAAAAAAAAAGAGAGATAGAAAAAAATGCCCTAACAATAAGGAAATGAACAGTTTTGCTTAATTTTTAAGCATATGTGACATTGTGCTAGAATCTGTGGTCAGATTATGGTCTAAAGACCTAGGAATATCTTCTGAGGGGGACATGCATGTAGAAACTAAGTCCAGACAGTGAAACAGCCTATTAATAGCTGGAATCTATTAGATGTTCATGAATCTTGAATGAATAAATGGGTAAATTGGATAGAGATGAATTGACAGATGAATGAATGAGGGCTTTAGCCCCAAGTCCCATTTTTAGAATTCCACTGTCTTAGAGTTTCAGAGGAGAATTGCATTTGCCTACTCTGTTTATCGCTGTATTGCTCCAGGACAAAGAAAAACTTAAAGCTGATTTCTCCATATGCTGTTGTTGCTCACTTCTGAGTCTTAGATTCTCAGATTTCTCTGTCCTTGTCCATATGGAGAGAAAGAAAAAAGAAATTAGAACTCTAAAACTGAAGGAAATGTTTAGATACACATGAATGTATATATATACAATTAAGAACATAGGGCAGCAAAAACATGTTCCAGAGAACATGTGAATTACTTTGCTCATTATAGGTTAGTTCCTTTACAATAACTTCTGAGTAGAAAAACGCTGAAGATTAAATAAGTTCTTTGACACATAAAGTCAAAAATGGGTGCTACAGAGTTTGTGGGGTGCGATGGAATGGGAAGTAATCAAAGCGCTGTCATTTGACTTCAAAAGAATTTTATGCAAACTGACAGATACAGGAGAGGGAAAAGGCAACAGCAGCTTCTTTATTTTTAATTGTATTATCCCACTGTGGCAGGAGGAAAGATCTCCTACATTTCTGCAGAGGAACAAAATATATACGGTGAGGTATCATTCAGTGAGGTTCCAGGGACAGACAGGGAGGGCAGCGTGGTCCCTAGGTGTGGCTGTGTGGCAGGTGATCCCAGGTCTCTTCTGCTTTGGCTTCACCTCCTCGCCGTCAGTTTGGAAACAGAAGAGCTTAAGCATTTTGGAAGAACTAGGAACCCCAGAAAAACTAAGAAAGAATTGCTTAACCAGCACACCAAGACCTACAGCTGTTCTGCCGAAAATATGTCAAATGATTTTGCAACAGAAAACCTGTTATTTTATTTTTTAAATATATTTTATTGATTATGCTATTACAGCTGTCCCAATTTTTCCCTCTGTCCCCCCTGCACCTGGTACCCGCATTCCCTCCAGCAACCTCCACCCCTTAGTTCATGTCCATGGGCCATGTATGTAAGTTCTTTGGCTGCTCTATTTCCTATACTATTCTTAACCTCCCCCTGACTATTTTGTACCTACACTCTGTGATTTGACTCTGCTGTGTCCAAGCTGAGTCACTTCGGACAAGTCACTTAGACTCTGTGTGATTTTGGAGACAAGGCATCTGCATCTCTGCACGCTGCTCATTTCAATCTGTTAAAATCCAACCCAACCTGCCTTGTATGTTTGGAATGCTCTCACCGGGGGTGAAAAATAGGGATGGGAATTCCACCATTCCAGGTGAGTGACAGAATGCCACAGCAGGCCAGACAGTGGCAAGTGCAAAAAGAACCTTTCCTTGTTTAAGCCTAAACCTTCTCATATTTAAGACAAGGACTATCATTTTTCTGCTATGCCTTTCAGACAAGTTATGAAGGGAAAAAAATACAAAATAAATTTCAAAAATATTATTTTTATAGCAAACTATAAAATGGCTATTAATGTCAAATATCATAATCATGATTGTTTAATGATAAACCTATGAAATTTACAGACAGGAATTATAGCCTCTAGTAGACCAGATCACTTAATTGTGATCTAGATGTATCTATTCAAATATGAAGTACATTACTTTTTAGCTGTGTCACCTTAGACAACTCACTTTACCTCTCCGAATCTTTATTTCCTCATCTGGTTGTGATATGCTAACATTCAGAGAGTTTTAAATAACTAAGTTTGATAATAAAACTAAACCACTCAGAACAGACCTCACTATATGGTACTTCTCTTTCTCCTCTCTTGTTTTAGTTTATTATAGCCTAATCTCAGTATTGCCTCTATCAGCCTTATTCTTCGTGGTGGAATTTTGACACAGTTCATTTCTGTCTCTTGTTTTGGGTGACCAGAGTGGTCTTCACTGAAAAGCCCATTACTTCCTGTCCCACTGGTGGCTCTCACATTCCATATTCATCATTTGGATATGAATATTCCTTGATGGTAATTCAGCTTCTGCTTACTTCAAATGGAAGAACGAAATCTGAACGTGGTGAACATGAAACTAACCTAGAAGGACAGAATAAGTACTGCAGGTCCTCGAATAGGGTTGATGAGATGCCTTAGGACCTTAACCCTTACTTGTTATCAGTTAGCCTAAGGTCACTAGTTTTGTGATATGCCATTTTACTTCAAGTTGTAGAGCCAGTCAACAACAGTACCTGAGGTCTTACTGTCGTCCCCTTCTGTTGATAAATCAGACAAGTATATTCCAACCTGCTCCTCATTCCGTTCATCCATGTGCATATCACACATCTGGAGTTTATCCACTGGGCAGCGTAGAGGATTCTGCAGTGCGTTGCTGAGATCTGCCTTCAGGACTGAGGCATCAGCTCTCCTAGCACCTTGAATTCTTGACTGAGTGCTGGTAGTGGAGTACTTCCTGTGATTGCCCTCAGTAGAAGGAAGTGCCCACCCAAGGCTGATCTCCCCTGGGACAGTTCACACTCCCTGGGGGCAGCTCATTTCCACCCATTGCAAGGACATCAAGGTCGGTCTTCGGACATTTCAGAAAGGCCATCTAAACAGTGAAAGTAAGTTGCCCTCAGTAAAATTTTTGGTGCCATGTATTTATTTACTATAAAATAGGATACTATTAGTAACTACCTCTGGTGTTGTTAGGGCTATTATATGAATTATTATATCTAAAGTGCTTAAAATAGTTCCTGGAACATAGAAAGTATTCAAGTAATGCTAGATAAAAATCAGTTAATTTATATTATTTGATGAAAGCTGAAAGGCCCCTTTTATAAAACTTAACATGCTTACAATCCCCTCAACTGTCATTAAAGTGATTTGGGTAACCATTATTTTCCCTGTTACTTACTCGGGAAATTAATGGCAGAGTTGGAGGGGAGTGTTACTCATCAGAAACCTCTCTCCTTCATTGACAAGGAAAACCTTGCAAGGACTGTTTTTTGGCTCATTTTAAATCTCTGTGTGTACTCTCCTATTAGGTTCTTCAAAATTATCTCAAAAGTGTTCTCAGTAGAAAGATGACATTTCAGGACCAGCTGGGAGAAGCACTGAGCAGTGGCTTAGCGCACTGTGTGAGGAGGTGCAGCGGGCTGTCTGAGCTACGGGGGGGATGCGAACTGTCATTAAGGACTGCCTCTGAGCCTCTCTAAGTATTTCACTGCTGCTGTATCCCCACTGCATTTTTCATAGAAACAAAGCCAAAACTTATTTTCTTGCTCTGATGTCTCAAATTGCTGACTAAATCTGTGTAATTTCTGTAGGGCTCCCACGTTAGATCCATTTCTCTAGTGCTGCCCTATTGCATGGGTACAAAATCTAAGACATGAGAAACAACACATTTTCCAAATAGTTAGCAAGAGTTACTTCCTTTGATGTGTGGTTAGATGGCAGACAAGTTAGAGAGAGGCTTTAGGCATCGTGAAAATGTGAATGGGGTGATCACTGCCGAGGACTGTGTGGTAGACAGGGACTGCGTTAACCAGCCCTGAGTGTATGTGTAGTTTTCTCCGTCTCGAGAGCACCGTTGTTCATCCATGAGTGTGAGTAGTCGAGGGTAATTACTACTGACCAGTCAGGTCCATTTCACATTTATCAACAGACGTGATCACCTATAAGAGGCATCATTTGTAAATTCCACAGAGGTACTCTGTTAATTGGGAAACAGGAAACAGAAATAGGAAATATTTGTTTTTCCCCATCTTTATTGAGATATATTTGACATAGAACATTGTGTAAGTTGAAGGAGTACACTATGCTGATTTGATACATTCATATATTACAAAATGGATACCACCATAGAAATAGGGAGATTTTACTTGTAATTTCAGAAACTGAATATTACATATGCATGGACATGATCGATTAAGTATCTAAACTCCTATGGGTAGTTCACAGGTTATCTACTATTGAAATACTCAAAAATTTGGTTCAATATTTAAGTATAGAATAAATGAATATTGATTAAACAGAGGTATCTTTATAAATAAGTATAGTCTGTTATTATTTAGTTTTATATTATTGTCATCATCATCATCATCCTTGATACACATTAAGAGAATATACCAGTGTTGTTTTGAATACTAAATCTCTTACACTTTGAGGAAAAAACAGGACTCAGAGGTTCTAAAATCATAGTCAAGTGCAACCAGCTTCTGTAGGCTGCGATCTATTTTGAAAAACTGCACTGAGATAATAAATAAATTGACATCATTGGCTATTGAACAAGCAGCAGGATGCATCCTAACACCAAGTTTAACTTCGCTAGGATAAGTGTAGCATATACAGTTTAATTGGTCTATTAGGAATTCGGACTTCCTAATGTACACAGCACTAGCAACTTTCCTCCAAATGCCGGTACTAGAGCAAGAAAGGAGGCTTAAAGATCACTCACTGGGTGAGTGATCTTTAGATTTTGGAGATAACTATTCAGGCCCTATAATTTCTGCACCATAGCCTTATTTCTTCCAAGACTTTTGGGTGAAGGAAGAATCATGTGACCTTTTGGCAGCAGGCTGAAAGCACCATATATTTAAGTGACACACTCTGAGCCCCGTCTAGTCTGCAGGGCAACATCCCTTGTGCACTTGATCTCATCCGTTCAGGCTGTGTGTTTTTAGTTGGTGGCTGGTCTAATTAATGCACTGACTCTGGATATGGTCATCCCTGGCTGAATCACCCTCCTTTTGTGTCTTGCTAAGCTTTAGAAACCCCCTTCGACTTTATCACTTCTGTTATCTGCTACAAAGTCCTCCTCCGGGCTTTGCTGGCTGCAAATGCAACCTCCATACCACCGGAGCATCCAGGGAGAATGAAGATTTTGTATACTCAACATGTTTGAACTTGAACTAAATCATCTACAAAATGGTTACATTTTTCCTCCCAGAGTAGAGATGGGTATTATAATAACAATTAATGATAACCTGTAAAAGCACTTAGCACTGTACTGTTATACAGTTAAAAATAAATATATTTTTAAATAGAATGAAAATAATCCAGTGACAAGGAAGATGAAGAGAAGAGTCACTATTGTCTGTACCTACATATGGTGAAAAGATACAAATGCAGAGAAAAACGGGCATCAGAAGATTGGAATTCCGAGTGTCTTCTTTACTATAGGTCTCTGCGCCCTTCAGTCATTGGTCTCCTCCTCTGGTCAGTCGGCTGCCTTTAACCTTGACTCAGTAACTCGTCCCTGAAGGCCAGGCATCTGCTTTAGCTGAAGAACAGTTCAAGGCAGGCCATGAAAAAATTCAGCATGTTTTTTATTACTCAATGAAACAACAGAACAATAATAAAACTCCCTCATTAAGAAAGAATGTGTGCAGGATGTGGTTCAAGACGTTAGACTGTTTTGTCTTAATTGTCCTCTAGTTCATTTTCATGGTTTTATGTGACCTAGCGGTTTTCAGGGTGCCCCAATAGTTCACTTAAACTTCTATTTCCTTAGCAGGTGTGGCATTCCAAAGACCAGAAGCCAAAAGCACACTCATAACTATTTCTGACACACAGAACCAAGTCACAGCTCTGCCACTGACATGCCGTTAAGATGTAGATTACTCATTTCTTCTCTTTGTGCCTCGATCTTCACATCTAGGTTGGCTAGAATGAAGTCATTTTAAAGGTTACACCAAGTTTCAAAAGGGTTATTTTTTAAAAAGCCCCTATTCCTGCATTTAAAAAAAAAGAAAACTAAGCTATATGAATATTGGTGCCATATGTACCCAAATAAATGTGTTTCATGATGGATATGTTATGGACTCCGATTCAGATGTACGCGGGGGCAGATTTTTCTACTCTGAGGACTAATAGGCTGTGACATGAAACTGGATTTCAGTAGCCAGTTCACACTAATTAGAACTAACAGCTGACTAAATAGGTATCAATTGTTTGTTATGTCTTCTATTGCCTACAATTTCTACTAAGATAGTTCATGTCTGTGAATGAATAAATCTGTTAGTTTCTTGCTAACTTGGAGCATGATCAATGCCATGCTGGGCTTGACAAGGGTAAACGTATGTGTATAATAGATTGGATGCCTCTAGGAACTTTCACCAAAGCTTCCTAAACAAGAATAGGATTTTTGGAACTCAGCTGCACCTCTTGCTTGTTCTGTGACCTTGAGCTAAGTATTTAACTTCCGATACTTAGTTTTCCACTTATGAAATTGGGAAGGATACTAGTAGAATTTAATGAAATTTGTATTGCATGTTCTTTTTAGTATGGCACATTGAACCACACACAGAGAATCATAATGCCTGCTAGTTATTATCCTTAATTGTTATTGTTAATTTTCGGATTGAAATGATACAATGTGTTTGCTAGAATTGAGATGTCCTCACTTACACCATTGATTGTATTTCATATTCAGAGCAGTTCCCTGAGGGATATTTTGTTATCCCAGTGTAAATGTGACGAATCCACAAAATATAAAGACCATCATAATTACTTACACAGCAAGTGACAAGGTAAAGACTGGAACCCTGATCTAAGACTCTTTTTTTCCTGTGACACACCATGTCATTTCTCAGACATAACCAAGAGTATATGCTTCTCTACCACATATGTTGTTTTGAGATAATCAAGAGGAGTTAAAATATGTCTAGAGATGTTCTTGAAAAAGCCTCCTATGGTCTTCCTTCACCAATACATGTTCTACTAAGGCTTTTTCTTGAGCACCTGCAAAGAGTCAGCAGTAGCCAGCAGAGGTCACCATGTGCAGTGATGCTGGGGAGTGAAAGTGAGGGGTGGGAGCGGGTAAAGGCTGAGCTGTGGCATAAATAACAGACGCAGGAGGCGTAACAGGAAACTCTACTTTCCAAGATTAGTATAGTATAGTATAGTATATCTTATTGATTATGCTAGTACAGTTGTCCCATTCCCCCCCTATCCCCATCAGCCCTGCACCCACCTCCCTTCAGCATTCCCGCACCCCTTAGTTCATGTCCATGGGTCATACATACAAGTTCTTTGGCTTCTCCATTTCCCATACTATTCTTAACCTCCTCCTGTCTATTTTGTACCTACCAATTATGTTTTTTATTCCCTGTACCTTTTCCCCATTCTTCCCCCACCCCTCCCCACTGATATCCCTCCCTGTGATCTCCATTTCTGTGATTCTGTTCCTGTTCTAGTTGTTTGCTTAGTTTGTTTTTATTTTTGTTTTAGGTTCAGTTATTGATAGTTATGAGTTTATTATCATTTTACTGTTCATATTCTTGATCATCTTGTTTTTCTTAGGTAAGTCCCTTTAACATTTCATATAATAAGGACTTGGTGATGATGAACTCCTTTAACTTGACCTTATCTGGGAAGCACTTTATCTGCCCTTCCATTCTAAATGACAGCTTTGCTGAATAGAGTAATCTTGGATGGAGGTCCTTGCCTTTCATGACTTTCATCTTGGGTAGTGTAATTATGATGTGTCTTCGTGTGTTTCTCCTTGGATCCAACTTCTTTGGGACTCTTTGAGCTTCCTGGTCTTGCATGTCTGGTTCTTTTGCCATATTGGGGAAGTTTTCCTTAAAATCTCAGGGGAAATGAGGTTATGAAAGAAAAACTAGAATAGACTATAAAAATCCTTGAATGCCACACTAACAGATTTATAAATTACTCTATTTTCTCTGTCAGTGTCTCTAAAAATGGATTTCCATGCTATCTTTTGGTGTGTGTGTGTGTATGCCAATGTGTGCATTCGTGTGTGTGTGCACAGTAAAGGAAGGAAAATTCTACTGTCAGCTAAGGTTTGAAAAACCCTGGGTAGGACACTGCAAACAAGATGTCATATTGAGAATTTAATATATTCCCATGAATTGTGAATTTCTTGAAGAGGGTATTTTGTTGCAGGAAGCATTTCCAAATCATAGTCCACTCAGGATCACAATTTGTGGGGATGCTAATATTTCTTGGAATATGATTTGGGGAACTGCACTCCGGTGAACACGGAATGGTAATAGGATTTTGAGTGAAATGTGTTAAGTGAGGTAGTAGGAGACAGAAATGGGAGATGCCGCCAGCCAATTTTCCCCAGTCCTTTGTCTGTGTTCTCATTGGGACAGAGATTCCTGTTAGACCTAAAACAAATGCAAAGACTTCAGAGTTCCCACTAGAAGTAAACGGATGCGAAAGCCTCACTGTTAACAATGCTGCAAAGGCTTGATCTGCTTCGAAAAGCTTGTCACAGGATTGTTGTACAAACTGGTTACTCCGGGACAAGTGGCTCTTGCCTATTTATTGAAAAAAGCCTGTTACTGACTTCAGACATTGAAATTTTTGGTCAGCCATGAATGCTTTTGCTTGTGTGTGTGTGTGTGTGTGTGTGTGTGTGTTTTACCAGTCTGAATTTCACAGAAACATATGCACGTGAGATCACGAGATAGTGTGTGTTTGTGTGTGTGTATGCATGCAAGGGAAAGAGAGAGAGCAACAGAGAGAGAGGGAGAGAGAACACCATCATTAGGGGAGACTCGCCTTGGGGTGGTGAATACACAGTATAATATACTAATAAAGCACTGTAAAATTGTACATCTGAAGCCTATGTAATTTTATTAATCAATGTTAGTCCTTGATAAATCCAATTTAAAAATCCATATACTTCAAAATAAATAAACTACTAAAACCTGGGGTAAAAAATTAAAAATCTAATGCTTGATTAATTATATATCTTTAATTCTCATTTATTTAATTATTAACTATTATTAATCCTACATATAAATCATCCTGCACTCTCAGAACTGTTTAAGGATGTTACACACACAACACAGGGTCCGCTGCTCATGGGAACATGTAAACAGACATGTTCATGTGTAAGGAAAACTTTAAGGGAAACATCCTAGTGTAATAAGGACGTTCTTTTCACTCTGTCCTTCCCCTTACCATAGGTCATCTCAAGGAGGCACATCCTGCCACCAGCAAAGGCCAACGTCACACTGGGGTCACCTGTGGAAACTCCCTCCCCATTCCGTTCTGCACTGGTGGAATTTTTGATGGAATAAAAGAAGGGGTCAAAGTTGGTTTCTTTGTCAAAATGCAATGTCTTTTCAGTTCTTATAAATGTCATGATGGATTTGAGAGCAGTAAGAGGACAGACCATGAGAGAAGAAAACATCTGTGTTCCTGTGACTCAGATCTTTAGCTCTAAACTGAAGAACTAATATGGGAGGGTAAAAGGGAGTGAAGAACTACCAGGCCTCGGCTTCATTACCAAAAAAAAGTAGCACATAGAGATTACAGACCTGCTAGAAAGAGTCCTCAGAAATGCGAAACTATCCACGTCAGGTTCCTATATCAGTTGTTCAGAATAAAATTCTGAGTTCCTGGTCATGGCACGTGAGACCGTGTGTGAACGTCCCTATGTCGGCTCGGACAGCCTTCTCTTGCCATTCCCCAGGCTGATCTCATGGGAGGGTTCCACGCCAACTGTCATCACACTCCACTCTTGTCTGCTTCCTCCTCGATCTGACCAGTCTGGTCTGTCTGTTTGCACTCAGCCTGAGCCATTTGTAATTGTGCTTCCCGGTGTCGTGCGTAGCGTCCTCCCGGTACCCCTGCTTGGCAGGCTCCTCTCCGTGGGCCGAGAGCCAACATCACAGGATGGAGCTCATCTCTGTGCCCGTGGGCTTTACTCCACTCTAATGCAACGGACACTTATTGTAACCAGGGGCACCTTGGCAGCACATTTACAGGGTAGACCTGTCCTTTGTTTTAGGATCTCCTGTATTTCGTCTTGTCCACAAATATACGTCCTTAGGCAATATTTACAGAATTAATGAATCTCTGTCTGTTTATAAAGGCAGAAAGATATTGCCAAAGAGTATTTCTATAACGTATCCAAAATATTTTACATTTTTCATGCACACATATACACACACATATAATTTTCCTGAGAAAATTAGGATATCCATTTTTCTCCACTAGGAATGTGTCCTATTATAAATATGAGTTAGAAGAAGCAATTCTGTATTTCTGGGTCCATTTAACCCAGTCATGTTAAAATGTCCACCAGGGAAATATTTCTGAAATCTAACTAATGCATAAATATTTTTACTACAGACCATTTCATTTCTAATTTCCTGATTTTAACTCAAATCAAGTAGATTTTGATAATAGAGCTGGGAAATTAGTTTGAAGCTGGGATATGAACTAACTAAATAAAGACATGAATAAAAAATTCATAAAGCTTGGGATGTGAAGCATGAATCAGGGTAGATGTAAAAATTCCATACAGATTACATTCTCTTCTTTGTATCACATTTAGCAAATCCATGTATCTCTTTAAATGCTGATAACAATGGTGTTTTTGGCCAGTGTTATCCAATGACATGGCAGTCATTCAATAACTGTCATTCAGGAATGTGTTCTAAGATGTATTTTTTTATCATAATTATAAATAGATCCCAAGCCATCAAATTAAGCAGTCACTAGATGCCCAAGAATGCTAGATGTAAAATTAGATTTACAGTTATGGCCTCAACAGTGAATAATATTTTTCCAAGTTAAGTAAAATTTTCTTGAGGTTGAGAAATGCTTTCTCAGCAGATAACATTCCAGTTTGGTAATAAAAATGAAGTCTGTTTTTAATATGATATAAACACACACAGACCTATTTATAAGGTAGAAGAATTTTGCATAAAAAGTGTGTATAGCTATATAATATTGCTGAAAGAGCATCAGATTTCCTCTTATGAACAAATAACAGGTACATAATTTAAATTTGTTAATAAATATGCTGTTAATTTATTGGTAATAACAAACTTCATTGTTTCTGATTAAGGGGGTAATTGAGAAAGCATGCCATGTGCCAAAGCCTGAGTTTAATGATTTTAGGTTTGTGACCTCCTGAAATAGTTTTGAAAACTTAGAAATGTGGATCTAACATTAATTATTTCAGGTGAGGGATTTGGAACTCACAATGGGCCAGGAGATGGGTTTGTCTAAACTCAAATGAAAAATGGGAATCCGAGGTGTTCTGGATTGATTGTCCTATTTAGGTTGTTCATGCAACATCCTTTTCCATGCAGTCATGATTTACTCTTCATCTTCTGTTCAAACAAATTCTTTTAATTATGGTAAAACTAAATGTTTCAGAGAGCATTAATGAAGAGGTGTCAATACACTCAGCTTATTATATCATTTCAAGCTGTGGTAGCTTTCCCATGGTTAATAAAATTAAGTTGCCGTATTTTGCCATGTATAATGAGCACTCATGTTTTTAGCCTAAACTTTCAGGAAAAAAAACTTTTCTTTTAATTTTTTAATTCAATTATTTATTTATTTATATTTAGATACTTGTTTTTGTATTATAAATGAATTTTAACATTTATGTTTGAACATATTATAGTACAAGTAATTGTAACAAATAATCACAAAACACAAAAACAGATACAAGGTATTTCAGGCACTACCCATGCATATAATATGCACCCTTATTTTTCCCTCAAAAATTTGGGCAAAATAAGTGCACATTATACACAGCAAAATGGTAATAACATATGTGCAGCTACTTTTTGTACTCATAAAATGCTATGTATACATGTAACACTTAGCACATATGTTGAGTACTGACTATCCTCTGGACACTATTCCAGGCACTAAGGTTAAAGCAACAAATAAAATAGAACACACACTTCCTGTCACGGAGCTCCTATTTTAGATTGGAGAATCAGAAAATAAACAAACAAATGAAAAATAAACAAACAAATGAATAATCACCTATTCCTGAGAGAAGGGGTCTGTAGCATGGTAAGTGCTATGAAAACAATTAAATTTTATTGATGTCATGAAAAGCGAGCTGCAGGGGCAAGGCTGGCAGTGTCTCTAGATTGATGGTCACCAATGATCGAATGGTGGCCAGTCATGGGCTAGTCTCAGGGGAGAGCATCACATAGAGAAACACTCCCACGTGCATGAACTTATACACATTTGCACACAGCTATCACGAACCACACAGAGAACTCAAATGCAAGAGTAAGCTTCTCTTTCCTTCAAGGGCCAGAGGAAAGAACATGAAGCTAGCATGACTGCATTCTGGTGGACAGAAAAGAGAAGAGAGTGAGCATCCAGTGAGTTCATGGTACCAAGGTTGGGCCTTTTATGGCCAAGGCTTTAGGGAGAAGTCAGGGTGCTGTATCTCAGAGTACCAGGAGAAGAAAGAGGACAGTTGTTTTCTGTTTTGTCTTGTGATTTGCAATTCAGAGTTAGATTGATCATCTTTTTTTGTTCCTTTTCTTTTTCTTTTTTAAAAACTTACTGTTTTTCAGTGACAGTTGACCCACCTTTTCCCCCATTGCTCTCCCCTACCCCATCACGCTCCAACCCCGCAGTCAATCCCCCCCGCATTGTCCGTGTCCATGAGTCCTCTATTCATGTTCCTCTGTTCATCCCTTCCCCTTTCCCCCCCCATCCCCTTACTCCTCCCTTCTGGTCACTGTCAGTTTGTTCTTTACTTCCAAGTGTCTGGTTCTATTTTGCTCATTTGTTTGTTTTGTTGATTAGGTTCCACTTATAGATGAGATCATATGGTATTTATATTTGACCGCCTGGCTTATTCCACTTAGCATAGTGCTCTCCAGTTCCAGCCATGCTGTTGCAAAGGGTATGAGTTCCGTCTTTCTTTCCGCTGCAAAGTATTCCATTGTGTAAATGAACCACAGTTTTTTGATCCACTCATATACTGATGGGCACTTAGACTCTTTCCAGCACTTGGCTATTGTAAATTGTGCTGCTATGAACATTGGGGTGCATAGGTTCTTTTAAAATGGTGATTCAGGATTTTTAGAGTATAATCCCAGCAGTGGGATCACTGGATTGAAAGGCAGTTCCATTTTTAGTTTTTTGAGGAAATTCCATACTGTTTTCCACAGTGGCTGCCCACCAACAGTGCACTAGGGTTCCCTATTCTCCACAGCCTCACCAGCACTTGTTTTTGTTGATTTATTAATGATCACCATTCTGACTGGTATGAAGTGGTATCTCATCGTGATTTTAATCTGCATTTCTCTGATGACAATCTTGTAAAATCCAGCAAAAATTACAATGAGACTACTGTATTGGTGATAATATTTTTTTGGTGAAAAAATATTATAAAATTTGTTGACCACTTACATTTATCTTGTGGACCAGTAATAGAATGTCCACAGACCAGAGCTGGGTTAGCAACAGCAATTTATTTAGTTCTGATTGAGAAGGTTTGAATGAGAATAGTAAGACAATCTGATTTAAATATAATATAGATGTGTGCACACGCATGTGTGCGTATTAAAATCGGCATTGAAACTTACAGCCTAGAGTTCACTGTTGATTCATGGGTAAGATTAATCAGTTTTCCCCCAGAGGTCTCAGAACATGGCAGTTCACATTAATGTTCGCTTGAGTTTGATACTTGAGAATATGGAAATCAGCAAAACCTAATGGTAAGAGCAGAGAAAATAGTGCCCCTACAATATTTGACAGCTAAATTTTCCTACTCGATAATGGATCTAAACACCGACTCCTATTTGTAAATTGGTTTGTTTAAAACCCATTAGAGTCATAAACTTTTACAGTGCCAGTTTATTTTTTTAAAAGGAGAAAAGTAAAGAAGAAAAACAATCCAAAATTGAAAGAATGAGAACACAACACATCCATTTCGTGTAAAATCAGATGTGAAATGATCAATGATAGTGCAATATATGAGGCATTAAAAACATTTATAATATAATTTTACACAAAATAAATGCATTGTGTCCTTGTTACGACTTCAACTTAATCATAGCACATTTATTTTTTCCACTTTTTAATATTTTTACATATAAACTTTATTTGGAACATGCTAGATACAATTTCACCATTTAATCATCCCAACGTACTGATGCTTATCATTTGTATTATATTCATAGCAGGTTTATAACAATGTCTAATCTTGAAAAATCAATAAATGCCTGCTTTAAAAAATGTGTTAAATATCACAATCAAGAAATAACAAAAAATGTGTACATAATAAGGAAAACCAGTTTTTATTAAATAAAAATCCTGAGCCCAAAGAGGTTAGATATGTCCATGTGTGTCCCCCCAGGAAGAAAGAACATTGAGACTAGAATGGTTTTTATTTGTTTGCTTTGTTCTTGCTAGTTATTTCGAATTCAGATATCTCATATTACTTGATATCAGGTTAAGAAGTAAAAATTAACTCCTCCACCTTTATATTTCACTTTCTACTGGTAATTGTCCTATGCTGCCAAAATATCCTAAGTAGTAGTATACTAAGTATATCTCAGTCAGATTTCTCAAAATAATCAAGTCATAACTTTTTAAAAAAAAGATTTTATTTATTTATTTTTAGACAGAGGAGAAGGGAGGGAGAAAGAGAGGGAGGGAAACATTAATGTGTGGTTGCCTCTCACACGCCCCCTACTGGGGACCTGGCCTGCAACCCAGGCATGTGCCTGGTCTGAATGGGGATCGAACTGGTGACCCTTTGCTTTGCAGTCTGGTGCTCAATCTACTGAGCCATGCCAGCCAGGGCCAAGTCATTTCTTAAGTGACCTTAAAAATTGCTTAACTTTAACAGTGAAACTGGAAAAAAAGACACTTAAAATTATAGATTCTACTTGAGATTCTCGGATCTGACAGACCCAATTTTGCTCTTTACATCCAGTTCTAGAACTACTGACATCTTCATAAAAGCTGATTTTAAAAATGAAATGCTTTGAAGGCATTAGGAAAGATATATTGATTAATATATGTATGTCATGTTTTGCTTGCATCTGGCCTCTCCCTTGGAACAATGGTGTAAATTGCAAGGAGATGCAGATAAATTATGAGGACACTCATGAGGTGGCCAATAGAGCCGTTAAAATGAATGGCAAAGAAGGCAATGGAACACAGGATGTAGCAGTCACGTCCCAGTGCTCCAAACCAAGGGCCTAGTCAATTAAGACCTCTTTTTGTTAAATAATGCTAAATCAGACTTCATCATAAAACCAGATAGTAGAAGTGGATTTTTTAAATTATAAAATTATAAATAAATTCTTCTTATCAAAATGTGGCCAGCTGTTCATTCTCTAAATGTTTTCTTTTATGCTGGGTATTCAGGCCATTTACTCAAATTTGTCCCATGCTCAGCGGAGCTGTCCCACCTGCTTTTCGGTCAGAGGTTCTCTTCCGTGACCCATGAGGTCCCAAGGTCTGCCGGAGACCATTTCTGCCTCCTGCCTTCGGGGGAGACTGGTCTCTGGTCTCCCATGGATTCTTAGGTTTTTTATTTTAGTTTTGTTATTATCGTCCTTTCTTTCTGTTTGTTCCTTCAATTTTCACTATATTGAAGGGACACAAGGAGTATCCATTTTTATTTTGTGTTTTGGAAATATTGTTGTGCACTAGGAATATGCTTTTTTTTTCCTCAAGGAAATCCTCCTTTAGCACCTCACAGGTAGATTTCTTAAATATTTCCATTAAAAAGCAGATGTTGTGATTCTAAGTCTTTTCTAAAGTGTTTATATAATTCAGAAAATTGAATGGAAGGGCAGTTCAAGTGCTTCTCAGATAAGATCAAGTTCAAGGAGTTCATCATCACCAAGCTCTTATTTTATGAAATGTTAAGGGGACTTATCTAAGAAAAAGAAGATAAAAAACATGTGTAGTAAAATGACAGCAAACTCACAATTATTAACAACCATACCTGAAACAAAAACAAGAAGAAACTAAGGAAACAACTAGAACAGGAATGGAACCACAGAAATGGAGATCACATGGAGGGTTAGCAACAGGGGAGTGGGAGGAGGAGAGTGGGAGAAAGATACAAAGAATAAGTAGCAATGAAGATAGATAGAAAATAGACAGGAGGAGGGCAAGAATAGTAGGGGAAATGTAGAAACTAAAGAACTTATGACACGTGGACTGAAGTAAAGGGGGGGAATGTGGGTGGGAGAGGGT
>CM052550.1:10154016-10336394 GCA_028533065.1 Trachops cirrhosus | reverse complement strand
AATAGTGATATAAATGATTAAGTAAATTACGGAATACATAATTGATTAAATGCATAAATGGGTTGAGAAGAAATAAAGTACAAAGTAAGTCAAAAGAGTGAGGAAAACCTTTAATATTAAGTATGTCTGCACTGTCTCTGTTATCTCTGATTAGAAAATAGACATGGGGATATAGAGCAAGATAAAAAATTGTTTTATTTTCCACACAACTTAGTTATGATGTGAAAATTTTTACCATATAATGCTTGAGTGACTCAGTCTTTAGAGAGGCATAGGAGGGCAGCTATAGCTCTAATTCAAAAAATATTCCAAAGATATTTAACACTAAACTTGCCTTTGGGAGAGCTAGCTTTTTTTTCTTTTTAATTAATTTTATTGGAGTGACATTGGTTAATAAAACTATATAGGTTTTAAGTGTATAGTTCTATGACACATCATCTCTATATTGCATTGTGTTCCCACCACCCAAAGTCAAATCTTCTTCCATCACAATAGACTCATATTTCCTCTCTCCCTTCCATCCTTCTTTCCTTCCTTCCTTCCTTCCCTGCCTTTTATCTTATTCTGTCCTTCTTGTGCAAGTAAAGATGGTTGTTTTGATAGCACTAATAGTCGGCCAGATAATCGACACCTTGATATTTCTCAGAAAGCCCACTAATTCATAAAACCATGTAGGTGTGTGTGTGTTCTCTGAGTTTTGAGTATTTTCTGAAAAGAGGGAGAAATGTTAAAGCCAGTCCCTGTGTAGTTTCTATGTCCCCAAACCATCCCCATGACACTATATGCAGGTTTATTTGACAAGTGCCACATGATCTGTGTCACTGTGGTGCCTGCAAATCTATGAAGGGTTCTGAAGTTTGATGTTGTATTCCTTTTAAATCCGTATGGCTGCCTTTGAGAATACAGAATTTAAAGGTGTTGAAAAACATTATGCAAAATATATATGTCATGGTTACTGTTTTATCTCATTGTTTTCTACTGACACTCACAAAATATATTATGTTTTTGCATGACACCCACCTAATTTTAATAATGGGAGTAACCTAAAATAACTGGTTTTGAATGATTTGGGTAACATAATAAAAAACAAAACATAACACAGTTATGGTGACATGGCTGGTACCACAGAGTTCATTGGGAATGACAAAAAGGATTTGGTACTAGAGTGGGATTTCTTTCTAAAAAAACAAGTTAGCAGTTTTTTAAAGAAAGCATGATAATATCATTTCCCCTGATTTAATCACAGGATCACATAGGGAAACATCTGTTTCTAATGTTGTTATGTCGTGTGTTTATTTGGTCTAAAGTCATTAGAGCGCCGACTACCTCGGGCAGCGTATAAAGAGCAGTTTGTATGATAGATACAGTGTATTCTTTAGAAACTGTTCATCCACGCAGAATAGCAGGTGATGGAAAAAAAGTCCTCAGAATTCAGATAAAAGGACAAGCAATCTTCTCATGATGAATGTAATCTTTGATATCTGAGTAGATCAGTGGCACTTGATCTTTTAATCTTCATCATACCAGTGTCTCAAAATGTGCAGATGGTAATAACAGAGTTAGATAAATTGCGGTATAAATGATCTTCATTGTGCTTCTCTCCCAGGAAATAATTGGGGACTTGGTGTAAATACTTTAATATTTTAATAAAACATGGGAAACTGAAGTTATAACAGTATAAAGGATCTTGGAGATATATAGGAACCACAAATGCATACCATTAGGGAGTTACACAAGTAACACGTTTCTATTTGTAAGCTGCTTTTACCTAAATATTGAAGGTAAAGATTTTGGGAGGGCAATGTATTATCTGACCTGATTTTCAACTTGGGCAGGATTTTTGGGTACAAAAGTACCAAGTTTAACAAAGATCAAAAATTGTCAAAAGTCTGGACTATGGGCTAGCTTAAATGCACAGAGTTGTAGCAAGCAAATACCTGTTTAAGAATATATGTTTCTATTCATATATTTTTTCAAATGACCACATACTGAAATGTAGAAAATACAACAATCATCTTTATTCATAACACTAGGCAGACCCTCTGAGATCCATGCAGAATACTTTGATGTTCTAATTGTTAAGGACACGGCTAGGTTTTGAATTCTGTGTGGGTAGCATAGTAGGAGCATTTGGGCATAACACCACCTGGCTAACCTTTACCTCTTTGCATCTTGAACAACTATTGTAGCAGGTCACTTAAGGCACATTCAGCTTCGATTATATACTTAAATGCTCAGACCTTTCTCTACCAACCAGCGTGCCAAGGGCCACTGACTGGAAAGGGCTTATAGAATGCATCTTCCCCCCAAGTATCCCATTTTATTCAGGGGAAACTGCAGTATAGGGGAGTATAGTCACTCAGTCGGAGTCACACAGACCATGACTGGCCAATCGGAGTCACGCCAAGACTCTTCTGCAGTCATAGCCCCATCCTCTCCTCCACTCCAAGGGCTTCATTCTGCATATGTAGACCCTGAAACCAGCTGTTGGTTCCCATCCTTTCTTCTTCCGTGTCTCCAGCCCAGAGGGAGAGATTCTGGTCATAGGGCGGGGTCCTCTGAGACCGCGAGATCCACCAGCCACTGTCCTTTCTCTCAGATGCTGCCCAATTTGCATGCATTTGATCAAACTCCAGCTCTGTCTGCTGGTGACTGACTCTGCTCTGCTGCCATCTGGGATGGGACACGGGCCCATGGAGAAGTCATACGGTGGTCTGTCCTCAATCTGGCCCAGTTGTGTGTTTTAAGCTCTAGTCTCATTCTAAAATCTGTAATTAGCCATCTCCCTGCAAATGGGTATTTGCAGGTCATATTAATTACAGAAAAAGAAAGAAGAGAGGATGCCAAAGATAAAATGGCCAGAAGATACAAATTTAGTTTCAGCGAGCTCTGTTACAAATGTTCTAGACAGAATGAAATAAAATAGCATGTTCATTTTAATACACTTTATTTTAGCATGGATCTATATTTGCAAAAAACTTGTGAAGTTTCCATATTCCACAGGACCAGTTCCACCCTATTAATAGCATCGAACATTAATAGGGTACATTAGTCACAATTAATAGATGCACATCGATGAATTATTATTCATTAAAGCCCATGCTTTATTCAAATTTTCTTAGTTGTTCAGTTTTGTTCTGCTTTTAGTATAGGTGCTGTCAAAGTAAGCACTGTTTTGTTTTTCATAAATGCTTTTTATTGTCAATGTTTTTGCAGGACCCCTTTGAGGATTCTGCCTCGCATACATTGCATTCAGTCATCATATTGTATTAGGTTGCTCTTGGCTGTGATACTGAGACTTTCCTAGCCTTGTCTGGGTAGGTACTATTGTTTAGACTGTGCCTTACATGGTATTTGACTGACATTTTCCTGGTTGGACTGGGTCTAAGGGTTTTTGGAAGGGAGTTAACAGAGCTGCCACGTCATTTTCAGTACATCGCATCAAAAACCTATGCTACTAATGCTGTTGTTGACAGTGACCACCTGGCTGGTGAATGTGTGTGAGATTTCTCCATTTCTAAAGTTACCCTTCCTACCCCTTTTACCCCTCTATATCAGTATAAACTCATGGAGATATAGCTTATACTTTCAATTACAATCCAATTCTACTTTACATTGTTGCTTAAATTGTTCTGGTTTTGGCCATTGGGAACTTCTTTCTGTTGGTTCCTGTGTCCTTTGGACATGCCCATCAACGTTTTTTTTTTTTTTTTCTGGTTGTTGTTTTTGCTTTTTGAGTACCTCCTGACTGTCTGATAAAACAAGATACTCCAGGCTCAGATTGTATATTTCCAGTTCTAGTCCTAGAATCATTGGTTTCTGCAAATGAGCCCTGGTGTTTCATAGCGGAGAATGTTACTAAAAATCAAAATTGGTGCTAGAGCTAGAGATGCTCCTTGCTATTGAGATACCATTTCTTCAGGGCTCTTTCCTGCGGGAGAGTAAAGAAGTAAGTGTGTGTATAGTAATCCACATAGATGCACATATTTATACATATTTCTGTGTGTAACCATCTGTATCTATATTAACCTAAACATGGTTCCATACGGTTGTTTCCCGTTTAATCCATTACCATATGGATCGTTCAGACATTCTCCCTGGCTTGTCTATAACCTGTCACCACAAAAGTGAGAAACTGTCTTTTACCATCTGCCATTCATTCCCTTAATTGTTCAGTTTCAATGTACACGTATAGTGATTTCATAATTTTTAATCTGTACAGCAATGAGAAATAACTTTGTTAACAAGACTACAGTGCTGTGCACATTCCATTTTGCCTTTAGTCTTACAGATTCTGATCATTTCCTGGAGTTATTTAGGTCATCATTTATTTGTAGTGCCGTTAGGCTCTTTTGTGGCGATTTGCATTCTGTTCAGAGATCTCTTGATCACCTAAATAAATAATGTTTTAAAAATTTGCATACTTTAAGATTCACACTTTCTTCTGTAAATGTCTATGGCTTTTGACATGTGCATCATGTCTTGAATCCAATATTACAGGATCATATAAAATAAACTCACTACTCTAAAAAAATCCCCTGTGCTCCACGCATTTAGGCCTCTCCAGCTGAGCTGCTGCAACCAGTGATTTGTTTACACTCTCCCTAATTTTACCTTTTCCAGAAAGTCATGTAAATGGCCGCCATGCAGCATGCAGTGTTTTAAGACAGGATTCTTTCAATTAGCAATATAAATTTAAGATTCGGTCATTTCTACACAGCTTGATAGCATGTTTTGCTGTTGGGGGTGGTAGTGGTGGCGTTCTATTGTATGTGTGCACCGCAGTTTTTAATTTTAATCTATCCACCTATTGAAGGACGGCTTGGTTGTTTCCAGTTTAAGACAATTATTAATAGAACTGCTATTAGTATTTGCACACATGCTTTCATGTGGATACAGATTCCAAATAAGTTGGGTAAATGGATAGATATAGGGTTGATGGATTCTGTGGTAAGACTATTTTTAACTATGTTTATCTTTAAAAGAAATACCTGCACTGCTTTCTAGAAGGACTTCTCCATTCCTAGCAGGAATGAGTCAGAGTTTTCGTTGCATCCCCGCCGGCCACTAGTGTGGTCACTTTTTATGGGCTAGATCTGAGCCATCCTAATGGGCGCAGAGTGCTAATTCATTGTTTTAACTTGTATTTTCCCTAATAACAAGTAACGTTAAATATGTTTTCACATGTAAATATTTTTTCATATCTCATCTGCCAACTGTATATTTTCTTTGGTTAGGTGGCCATTCGAATAATTGCCCATTTTTAAATTGAGTTTGTTTTCTTATCGTTGAGTTTTAAGCATTCTTTTTATATTGGGCATACAAAACCTATATCAGATAAGTTTTTTCGATATTTTCTCCCAATATGTGGCTTCTCTTTTTATCCTCTTAACAGGGTCTTTAACAGAGCAGAAGTTTTAATTTTAATAAAGTCCAACCTATCAATTTTTCTTTCATGGATTTTGCTTTTGGTCATGTTCAAAAAAACTCATCACCAAATTCAAGAGCATGTGGATTTTTGCTTATCTTTTCTTCTAAAAGCTTTATAGTTTTGCATCTTAAATTTAAGTCTGTGATCCATTTTAAGTTCATTTCTGCATACAACATATGGGCTGTGTCTGACTTTTTTTGCCTGTGGACATCCAATTGGCAAACCATTATTTGTTGCAAACATTACCTTCCTCCGTCAATTACCTTTGTAATTGATGCCAGACAATTACTTTTCTCTTGGTGCCTTTGTCAAAAGTCGATCAGTTGATTATATTTGTGTCAGTTTATCTGTGGGATTTCCCTTCTATTCTATTAATCTATATGTTTCTTTTCACACCAATACTTCAAAGTCTTCATCATTATATCTTTTTAAAAATATTTTATTTATTTTTTTTAGAGACAGTAGAAGGGGGAAAGAAAGAGAGGTAGAGACACATCAATGTGAGAGAAACACCGATGATTTGCCTCTCGGCCCACGATCCAGGCACGTCGTACCCTGACTGGGAATGAAACTAGTGACCCTTTGGTTCACAGGCCAGCACTCAGTCCACTGAGTCACACCAGCCAGGACAATCATCTGTCCTCATAAAAAAATTATAACCTATCTTTATAATGAGATGTGCAATTGTATAATATGAATTTCCCAACTTAGGTTCTCTTCTTTAATATTTTGTTGTCTATTGAGGGTATTGCCTTCATATAAATTTTAGAATCAGTGAAGTAATGTCTACAAAATAGCTTGTTGGCATTTTACTTTGGATTGTGTTAAGTCTATACACGAATGTGGGGAGAACTGACATCTTAACTGTATGGAGTCTTCCAATGCGTGAACATAAACTATTTCTCCACGTATCTATCTCCATCTCTGTTGTGTGAATTTTGGTAGCTTGTGTCAAAAACTGGTGCATTTCATCTAAGTTATAATATTTGTGGGCACAGAATTATTCATAGTATTCTTTTTTAAAAATCTCTTAATATCTAAGGTACAAGTGGTTAAGGCCATCCTTCCTTTCTAATATTAGCAATTGCATCTTCTGTCTTTTGGTTGTTCTTTGCTTGGGTCAAGATTAATCAATTTCAGTGAACATTTCACAGATCAATCAGCTGTTGGTTTCATTGATTTTCTCCATAGTTTTCTTATTTTCAATTTCATTGATTTCTGCTTTTATTTGGATTTCTTGTCTTCTGCTTACTTTAGACTTTATTAGCTCTTCTTTCTCTAGATTTCATAAGGTTGCAGCTTGGATTATTTTTTTTCTAATATAGAACTTTAATGACCTGAGTTTTCCTCTAAATACCACTTTTACTGCATTTTACACAGTTTGAAAAGCTCTATTTTCATTTTCATAAAGTCTAAAATAATTTTCAATTTATTTTGGAGTTTCTTTGAGTCAGCAGTTATTTAGATATTTAATTTCCAAATATCTGAGGGATTTTTCAGCTCTATTTCTTTTATAAATTTGTTTAATTGTGGTCTGAGAATGTAATTGGTATGAATTCCGTTCTCATGAGTGGTTTTGCTATGTTTTGGTCATGCTCAGAGAGTGAGTTAAAGCTTACTTTTAGGAATATATAGATCTGGTTTACTTCAGGACCTTGTTGGACACTGAGAAATTAACTCAGCAGTCTTCTTCCCAGGCTCAGAGGAAGATTACATCTTCTGTTCTCCATCAGAACTAGGTTGGGCTATGTGACTGAATTCTGGGCAAAACTATCACGGTAAAACGTTAAATATATCACTTACAGACATGCCACACTCTTATAAAGAGTCCCAGGACTCTCTATACATGCTAACAATTACATTGCTGCAGCAGAAAAAAAAAGATATGATATACATTTTTGAGTGAACCCATAAATGATATTTAGAATTGATAATTCTAATATTAAAATCAAATAATTAATATTAACAATTTCTTCCAATTTAATGGTACTTTAAAACAAGTTTGTCTTTATTTTTCCTAAAAGTATAGCATTTGGGTCATCAGTATCAAATTCAGTGTTTTTAAGAAAAAGGTTACCATTTCTTAACTTGCTAAATCAGAATTTATTTGAGTGGAACTCCAAATTTTTAATTTTAAATAAATGATCCATTTACTAGCTAAATTTAGGCAGAGAATATTTAAATTGTACAAGTTCTTTCATATGAGACATTTCATTTCATCTATACAGAAACCTACTTGATTTACCAGGAGTTTTCAAAATGTTTTATTTATTTGCCTTTATATGTATATACTTCCTGTTCCTATACAAAGCTAAAAAAATCTAAATTACTAAATTTCTTTTAACAAAACAAGCTTTTTAAAGGGAAACTGAGCTAAAGAGGCCCAGAAAGATATTACGCTGGAGCCAATTAGAGGCTGAACGTTTCGGATGTGTGGCAGATGGCAGGGCCTTCCCGGCCGAGAGTTGCAACAGGACCAACTGTGAGCTTCAGTTCCGACCAGCTTGCAGAATTTCAGATGCCAGCCCATGACACTTCAAGGTCCTTGCTTTTGCATTAGGCATTAGGGACATAGTACCTCATAAACCCATTTGATCTCAAACAAATGAGAATGTGCATTTTGAGAGACTCAACTCTAGCCTTAGGGGCCTTACCCCTTCAAAGGGAACTGACCATTATTTCTCTTTCAAACTAAGAATCCGTCTCTGCAATTGTTCCCTGGAGGAGTGTGGTTAGAAAAAAAAAAGTGTGCCCTTGCTTGCTTTGTTAATCAATAGCAGATTACATTCTCTGGGGCCATTCTAAATTTATAAAGAACATGTAATGCCAGACAAACTTCATTGCTTTTTTTGATAAACTCACTAAATTAGTGGATAAAGGAATAGAGTGGATGGGAAAAAAATCTTGACAGCATTTCACAAACACACGTACAAAAAGATCTTGCTTGAAAATTTAATTCAAATTATCTTAGCGGCAAGGACTGTCACACAGATGGAAAACTGAATGAAAAAGTGGCCATAAAAGAAAGATAATGAAAAACGCTAACAAAGAAATCTATTATGGGCACTTAAAGTCTAAGTGAATATTATGTAAAAGGAGGCTAAATAGCCCAAGCTTTCATTTCTCACGTTGCCTACTCAATTGAGAAGCTTTGTGGATAAATGAATGAATTGTTTTACTTCATTTCTTGAAAACATATCCTATTTAGAAAGCCAGCAATTGGTTCACCCAGGTTTATTAGACTATAGATATTAATTCTCTACTCCGGAACTTCAGTCATACATAAATGTTAAGCAAATCCTGACAAGTGCAAGGCATGGTTTATTAAATCCTTATATACTGTTGCATGGTGGGGCAGGTGAAAGTGGGGAGATGCATTTGGAACTGAGATCATTGCGATGGGTGTGTGGTAGCTGGTATTCTCCTTTAAGACAGGACGCCACAACTGCACAATTAATTATGTAACTCACTGTGTGCCCGAATTGTGAAAAACCAGCCTGCAAGATCTGGGTGCTTACTGCTTTTGTTGGTAGCCGAATTCTCGAATTCCCTGTGTCAAATGGCAGCGTGGTATATGATTTAAGAACATAGCTTAGATTCCTAGGTTGTCTCTTGGAAGCTGAATAAACTTGAAACTATTTCATCATCATTCTTAACTTCTGTTGCCTTAACTGTAACTGCATGACCCAACACATAGTTCCTTACCTCAGTGAGTCTAAGAGATAGAAAATATAGAACATACAGTCTTGAAAATGTTGAGAGATAATAAAAGTTAACGTGTAGGTGGCTGTAAGCATTAAAGAGTCTGATGTAAATGACATGTTTAGCATTTACCTAGTTAATAATAAGTACCCAATTACTGATGATGGTGATCATAGTTAGGATGATGTCAGTGGAACGGAAATCCGTCTACCTGGCTAGCATCCTGATAGTTTCTTAATTTTCTTATAGCAGAAAGTTGCTATCTTCCCCCTTTCCTCTAACACTAGAACTCCTTTTCCTGTGGCCATGGTCTTCCTATCTGATTTTGAGTGTCGCTGACCCTGTGTTCCATCTATGTGATTAGACCCTTGGGAACCCCACATATTACCCATTTCCTTTAAGACCACACACATCTGTATTTTTAAATTCCCACTATGATGCCCAGTTCTGTCATATTCCCCATGACCATTTAGCTATATGTGTGAGGATTCATCAGTCCTTTCCAGTGAAATGTCTTTGCAAATGAAATGATACTTATAGGTACAAAAATATATAAATAAAACCACAGCCATACCAATAACTGCTAATATACCAAGTAATCACTTTTCAACTTTTAACGTATGGAGGTAATTTCTACCACTGCTCTTTGGAAAAAATATGAATGGAATTTCAAGGTCTGAATGCATGTATGTTCTTTGACAAATCCCCCAACTTTTATGAGTAACCATTTCTTCTTCTGGAAAATGGAAATAATAACCTCTGCATTGTCCACAACATAGGATTGTTATGAGACTCAAATTTTCATAGGAATGCTCTTTGAAACCCCTGAGGTGCAGTAGAGGATGGAAGTTGTTAAATGACCCACTTATTAAGGAAAGAAAGAGAAACCCCAGCTCTCATTACTCTATTTATGGGACCAAAGCAGGGATACTTTTGGCTTTGGTAAGATTTTTTATCTGCATCACAATTACTTTCATTTTGGAATGTTAAACAACAAATAAGAAATAAGATACTTTGAGATAAATACATATATTTGGCTGGATTTATTTTTGCTACCTACAATTTGGAATATTAACTTGCTACGGCAAGTTCTTACCTTTTGTAACATCACAATTTTCATGTTGTAAAAAAATAAAATTAATGTAGGAGGTAGCTTTCCTAACATTTGGGTTCGAATGTTTTGATACTTGATTGAATGTAAGTAAATTTTTAAACTTGGAAAGAACACAGGATTTGGGCCATCTAAACTTGGCATTGCTTTCTCACTCTACAACTTATTAGCAGGGGAGGCCTTTAATAAATCATTTAACTTCTCCCAGGCTTGTAATTGCTTTTTTAAAAAATATTTTTAAAAGATGACAGACTATGTGCTAATATATATTGGTAATCTTGCTCCATGCTAAGCCTAAAGTAGGCATCTAACAAAGAAAGCCCTATTATATATTAAGACAAGTTGTCTCCGGAAGCTGTTGGGAAAGTAACATATATGAAATACTCCCACGGATGTGAGAAATCATGGGATGATTGCCCATGCATGCATTTTATTGGGAGCATCAGTGAGCACACCTACCTTATAAAGCCAATACTTACTATGAACACAGTTTTTGTAAAGGATGGGGTAAGATTGCCAGATGAAGAGCAATCTATTAGATGAGTTCAAGATCAACTTTCATCTGAAACAATTCAGTTTTGCAGAAAAATACTGAGTTTAAAGTCAAAAAGATTGATCACTTAATAATTGTGGGCTTTGAGAAATATTACCCTCTTTAAATTTCAATTGCTGAACTTATTAAGTAGGAATAACAGTCTTAGCTCATACTCATGTGGAAGTTGATTAAATGCTATACATAAAGTTCAAAAAGAGTGAGGACATAATGAGTTCCTGTTGCACGTTAATATCTCTCCCTCTCTGCCATAGACTGGGTTATCCCTTAGAAAGAAGACCTGAGTAAGGCTTGCATGAACACTGTTGATTTGGAGAAACTATGCCCCAGGAGAGTGGGTATCTGGAAAGTGTGAGGCAGGGGGGGACAGAAAAGCCAATATAAAGGGACATTATGGAGCTCTTTACTGCTATTGGGAATTGGGGATCACATTCCCCTGAAATACATTAAGAGCAATGAGAAGGAGTAGTATAAGCTTCAAAATTGTCCTCTTTACAGACAGAAGTTATACCTGCTTATTCAAACACTGTTATTCCTCTTTGGCCCAATGTTGACATATATATGGGTTCCTAAATTTCCTATGTCTCCAAGTCAGTGAGTACTCAGGTGCTGAGTGAGAGCCTGCAGGTGTCCAAATCTCCAGCACCAAAGACGCTCTGGAGCGGAAAGCCCTATGTAGCTAACATAGTCAGGATAAGAGTAATTTATGGTCCGGGAAGAGGTCAAACAGGAGCATAATTGGGCTGTTGTCTTGCATACATATATATTCACTCAGTGCCTCTCAAGTTCTGCCTCTGCTCTTCTCTCTCTTCTTTAATGTTTTCTTTGAAGATAGATTATTGAGGTATAATTATATAGTAAAATTCATCCTTTAGACTAGGGGGATCAAACTCATTTTCACCAGGGGCCACATCAGGGGCACTGGCAGTTGTCTTCAAAGGGCCGAACATACTTTTAGGACTGTATAAATGTGACTACTCCTTAACTACAGGCAAGGAGCTCGGCGCTGCTGCCAGGCAGAAAGAAGGTGCCGGACCAGACACAACAAGGTGGAGGGCTGGATTCAGCCCAAGGGCCTTGGGTTTGCCACCTGTGCTTCAGACAAACACATAAGGCTGGATCACCAACTTCGCCCTCCGATGAAGTACGTTATTATTAGTTCAGCCTGATGACATCCAGGATAAATGACCTGCCACTTCATGTCTTTTCTGTGACAAAGGGCCAGGAAATAGGGAAGTTTATTCTTTCTGCATGTAAGAAGAAAAAATATATACGGGGTTGGGAAAATAGTCTTAACTAGGAAGCTAGGTAAGAGATGAATGACTTTGCCTTGGGCACTGCTGTCTGTCTACCTCTGTGTATAATTACACACACAGACATAATCTCAGGCCTCACTTATACAAGTATGCAAATTAATTAAAGGTTTTAACTAGTGGGATTCTGTGATACCATACTACATCTACCATGGAGACAGCTTGTGACTATGGAAAACCCTATAATATATGAGAGTGATGGGAAAAATTACTGACAAAAGTAGTCTACTTACAACCAGAACAGAATTACTTTCTTGTCCTATCGATATGAACTTACACCTGAAAATGTTTTCCAAACTTCTGCATAAGTACCATTTGCAAGGACACACCCATATATTCAGACTAATTCGGATTTGAAGGCAATTGGTAGCACAGGTATCACAATGAGTAGATACAGCCAGATTTGGGGATGCTCATTTTCTTAGGGTAAAAGAAGAGATAATGACTTTTTAATTATTTTTATTGTTATCCTATTACAGTTGTCCAAAGGTTCCCCCTTTGCCTTCCTCCATCCATCCTATCCTGAAAGCTTCATATTTTATGTCACCCCCAAAATCTAGTCTCTTCACATTTACAAGAATCACTGACTAGATTTTATGGTAATTAAATGGAGAAAAATAAAACACCTATTTTTTCATGTATGACAATAGAATACTGTTCTTTGTGTACACTGGAAGGAAATCAGAAACATTTTGAGTTCCTATGTATGAAAGAAATTTTCAGTTTCAACTGATAAAATTTCATGTCTGCAAAACTGGATTTTTTAAAACTTAATCTCATAATTCTTAAAACAGCCCCGATAAATCGCGAGAATACACAAAGTGAAACAGAAGAGCTAAAAAACAAACAAAAAACAAGTACCCATCTTTTTTTAAAAAAATTTAGGATCAAGAATGTAAATGACTTGGCCAAATTCAGGCAGTTGCTGTGGAGCCAGTGGTTGCCCATGGAGTACATATAAATATGTAGCCGTACTAAATAACTTTTAAACTTTTTCCCATGTCATATTTAAATAGCGAGAGGGCTCAGATTACAGTTGACCCTTGAACCACACGAGTTTGAATTATGCAGTTCCACTTACATGCAGATTTTCTCCAGTAAATACTGTGAACATTTTCTGTTCTTTATGATTTTCTCAATAACATTTTCTTGTCTCTACCTTACTTCATGGTACAAATATCGTATATAATACAAACAACGTGCAAACTGTGTGTTAATCAACTTTATGTGGTTGCTAAAGCTTCTAGTCAACTGTAGGCTATTAGTAGGCTAAGTTTTGGGAGAGTCAGAATTTGTGTGCGGATTTTCAGTAGCATGGGGGGTTGGTGCCCCGTAGCCCCGGCATATTTCAAGGACAAATTGTACTTTTAATCGAAGGGTTAGTCCCTTCCACAAAGACGAAGACTTACGTGTTCTGTCATATATACCCATTTTATGGTATGTGTGAGGCCCCGGTCTCCTTTCTTCTCTTTGCCTTACAACGTTTTTGACACTCTTACAGAGTTTTGTTTCAAAGGAAAATGGGAAGACGTATTTTGTCTTGATGTCTGAAGAGAAGAAGAGTGATTGAATAAAATATTTCTCTTCGTTTGGAAGATAAATAAATGATTTCAGGGCTCCCCAAGCAAGAGCCGTATTAAAAATGTCACTGGTATAAAATAAACAAACAGATGAATACACACAAACAAACTAGCTACATCTCCAATCATTGACTAATTTGGAAACAGATGGCCTAATTATAGCATCAGAACAAGAGACACCCATGTTCCAAAAGGGAAATAAGATGCATTACCTCTGGACTGAAAATAAGATTTAATAGTAGAGGAATAACAACTATTACTCTAATGGCTTTGGATAGTCACCATAGAAAATCTGGTTAAACTGAAATTGGAAATGAAAGTTCCCACTTATAGTTAAATTATTTCAGTAAACTCTAGAGAAGCTTGAATAAAATAAGATCTTTGTTGCTTGCCAGAAAAGTCTTATGGCCAGCCAAAAAGTAAAATACAGTCTTTATTTTTTTAAAAAAGACAACAGTGAAATTGAACAAAAGTGAGTTGGGGTAGAAGTATAATCTTGGAAGGCTTAGAATGACTATGATTCCCAAAGTCTCTTGAAATATCTATGTTGCTTTCGTTTGATTGTTATAAGCCTTAGGACTGGCAACTAAGAGAAGAAACGAAAGTTGTTTATAGAAGTTGACACAGATTGGAACAGGTTGAATTACAAGTCAGTGATTGACTCTCTTTGCCGTATTCAAATATGTACCTGTAAGTGTTCAAATATCAGAAAAGAATTGGAATCTTTGACTCCCAATGTCCCTCCTAATGCTTGAATGTTATGATTTGATGAAGATATTGAACTCTTTTCCAAAGGAAGGGAAAAACACAAATGTTTTCAATGTTTATGCTTTTGTAAGTAATGTCCAGATGATGCACATAAAACATTTACTTTTCCTGAGTTAACACACCTGCAATTCACCTCATAGGGAAAAAAAGATATTTTCCATGGGATACTTGTCAAGCGGTGTGACAGTCCACAGAAAAATGTCATTCTACCTGTTCTCCCCATTGCCCCTGACAGCTTGTGATTTGGAAGGCAATAATATGCATTTCTATGTGAAGACCTTGTTTCCATAACTACGTGTGAATAAATAATGAGGAATTTAAGTGATGGCAATGTGAAGGCTTTGACAAGACTTGGTAACTTTTTATTTAATTGTTCTAAACCTTCATTTTTAACGTGTGGCATAGTGCTCCTGCATAATTCAAGGTGTCTTGATGAATTAATAAGTGAATGGATAAATGTGTGTGCAATCCTTGGTAAATGCATATTTATTCATATATTCCTCAATTATTGGGGCCTCACTTTGTTCCAGGCCCTATGATGGGGTGCTTGGGGGCATGGGGTGATTGCATATTTCCTTTATATGTGGATATATATGTATATATGTATATATATGTATATACATGTGTATATGTGTATATATACATAAAAGAAAGATACAACCTTTGCCCTAAAACAAATACAGGGTCCAGCAGAAGGAAGCTTGCTTGAGTGTGGTTGGTAGGGTAATAATATGGGTGTAATAACTTATAGTTTTAATTTGAACATTTCACCTACAATGTCGTATTGTTATGTTACAGAATTACATGCTTATGACTTTGTAATAAAAAAGGGATGCTATTTGTGCCAGACCCTGTACTTGTCCAGAGGCACGTGAAGAGAAGTGAAAGGTGAGATTATGTGGGAGCGGATGATGAGAACACGAAGGGAAATAGTGCCATTTAAGAAGTTTATATGAGAGTTGTGAGAAGTCAAGAATAGACTATAATTCCATCTTTGAATTAAATTTTGCTACATATGGGGAATAAGCTGAACACAATGTTAGTTTATAAGTTTTTAATATTTTCCTTGGTATTATTTAGAAATTGAGTCATACTTATGTTTTTTCCCCTTACTTTTCACGATCACTTAGAAAACAGAAATAGTACACTACTGATTTTAAAATTGTGGAACCCTAATACACTGTTGGTAGAAATGCAGACTGGTGCAACCACTGTGGAAAACAGTATGGAATTGCCTCAAAAAACTAAAAATGGAACTGTCTTTTGACCTGGCAATTCCACTGCTGGGATTATGCCCTAACAATCCTGAAACACCAATCCAAAAGAACCTATGCACCCCGGTGTTCATAGCAGCACAATTTATAAGAGCCAAGTGCTGGGAAACAACCTAAGTGCCCATCAGTAAATGAGTGGATCACAAAACTATGGTTCATTTACACACTGGAATACTACACAGCAAAAGAAAAAAGGAGCTGCTACCCTTCATGACAACATGGATGGAACTACAGAGTATTATGCCAAGTGAAATATGCCAGGAAGTGAAAGACAAATAGTGTATGATCTCATCTATAAGTGTAACCTAATCAACAAAACAAACAAGTGAGAAAAATATAACCAGAGACATGGAAACAGAGAACAAACTGACAGTAACCTGAGAGGAAGGGGGAGAGGATAGCCAGGGAAAGAAGGGGAAGGGTCATCAAAGAACATGTATGAAGGACCCATGTACAAAGACAATGGTGGGGGGAGGATTGAATGTGGGAGGTGGGGTGGGGGCAGGGGAGAGTAATGGGGGTAAAATGGGGACAACTGTAATTACACAACAATAAAAAAACCACAAATCCTATCTCCTGCATTGGGTCGTAGACAGAGACGAGGTCTGTTTTTTGTGTGTGTGTTATTTTCTTGTTATCACTGCACACCAGACCTAAAATAGTCTCTCTTTCAGGTCAAAATAGTCACAATGGAGGTTTTCAGTTGCTTTCCACACACATATTACAGTTACAGAAGATTTTCACATAATCAAAGTCAGGTATTGCTGGAGAGATCAAAGGCGCTGGAGAAGGGGAGAGCAGGTGTGCCAGGCTTCTTAGAGGATCTGAGAATGCAATTAACCAGCAAATGAGCCCTTGGAAAGCCAGGCTTCCTGAACAGATGAACAAAACGAGAGACACTGAGAAATGAGGTGGCCAAGGGCCACTCCTGAACGAGTGTGCACATGGACATCTGTGCCTATTCTCGAACTTTAGGAAGAGAGAGATTGAATAGAGGCAGCAGAGTCAAAATAATTATGCAAATACAGGACACTCCAGGAGATAAAAGATTAGACTGCTTTCACAAAGGTTCTTGTAACAGATTTTTTTCCCTATCTCCCAGAAGCACCAATTTAGGGTTGAAAAAGATGGATGGCATCAGAAGCAACTCAAGCAAAATTAAAGAGCATCATGGTGTAACATTGGACATTAACATGGCAAATCCAAAGGCTCCTTCAACATGGGAGGAAGTTATAGTCACAAAATTCATCTTAGCTTTGTCAATTTTTAGCATTGTGAGAACTAGTCACTGAAACTCTCTAAGCTTCTAGTCACTTATTTGTCAAGGGCCAATAATAATAGCATTGCCGTCATAGTAGTAACAGCAGTGACAATAATGTAAAGACCCACTTCCCTTGCAGAGCCCTTATGAGAATGAGAGATGAGTATGTCAACACCCTGATCATGGCAAGAGTTTATGGTGTAACGGCTGCCATCACGAGATAAATATTTATATAAATATATATTAATATACTAATTACATAGGCACATATTTATGTAAATATATATAACTATATAATGTATGCCATTCACTCTCTAAGGGTTGTGAACCTGGGAGAAATCCGAAGGAGAACCTGGGCATTGCTCAGGGCCCATGGCACCTCTAGTAGACACTGCGGTGACTGCAGCACCTACAACTGTCAACCACAGTAGGCATCTAGTCTCAAATCCGGGCCCTGATCCCAGGCATCAAGGTCAATGGGGGATTTTCTGCTCAGCAAACGCCATTTGAATACACTGAGAAACTTAGCAAGGCACGACAAGCCCTTCTCTTCCTTTAAAACAGAAAAGGGAAGCAACTTAGAAATAAATGATCAATTGAGACCAAGAATCAAAAGGGCGTAACCATGTTAATTTTGTGGGCTGGCATAATTTTTTGTTTTGTTCTATTTTAGGTATTATATTTGTCTTATCTTGTTGGAATTTTCCATGCCTGTGGAAACACAACAACACAAAAACGTCATCTCTGGGAACTTGTCGCCCCTTGCTTTGGTTTTAAGTGAGATAAATATGTTTGGAACTTAACTAGTTCACCTCCTGCACTTTGTTTATAAACTTATATTCTGTACCCACATTGTCTGTGGTGAAGTCTCTCGGTCAAGGCACTTCCCCTCTCTATGCCTCGATTTCTTTCTCAAACAGGGAGAAGATGCTTCTTGACCTAAAAATGCAATTAAATGAGTTAGGCCATGTAAAACATTTACAGCATTGACGGCACGTGGGGAACTAAGTTTGATGATTCTTTTATTTCTCTAGGAAATTTATTTTAAATTATTTTGTTTCAGTTTTCCCATCTGAAGCAGTTTTCCCATCCATAACATTCTACCTGCAGAGTTATTGGGAAGAATATAAATAATCTACACTAAATGTCAGTAACATTTCTGAGTACATAAAAGTCAATGTATGCTAGTATTCCTTATGATGCATGCTAATATTTCTGACTAAAGTGATATTTAATCTGAAACTCACAATTGATAAAACTTCAGATACAGACATTAAATACTATCTAAAGAAAATCTCACTTTTCTTGACACTTACCAGCGTGATACAAAAATCCCCTTTTTAAATGCATGGTAAACTTAATCATTGGACCCAATTGTTCAAGCTTTTTTAGTAATATTGTAAGTCCACATCCTTGCCATGGTCTCACGGTGCAAAGAGTACACTAGCCAGCCTGAGAGTCTGGGCATGGCCAGCTGATGTCTTAGGCCTATTAAACCTTATTAGACACATAGGATTTGTATGTACATTGTCTTATCCTCTTGAACTTTTACCATTCCTTTAAAAAATATCACGAGTACCTGCTACTCCTCCAAACTGAGCCTGAAAATGAGGTATGTGGAGCAGAGTCACACAGGTCGGCATTCACATATAGAAGCAAGTAACAAAGTCTTCTTACCACATGCCAATGAGTTTATGTGTTTATTTGTTACGCAGCATCTCTCTCTTACTCAGCCCTCTCCCACGGGAGCTTCCTTATTGTCTTCACCATATGGATGGTAACCCCAAAGCTATTGTCTCTCAAAAGTCTTCTACTGTTGGGGACTGCCCCTCTCAAGCAGCCATCAAAGTATAATACAAGTAAATTCACTGTGCATTGCTTTAATCTCGTGCTCGCGTATTTTCCCTTGGTCAGTCCAGAATTCCTCAGACTCCTTATGCAGCGTAATAAGAGGCTTATTCCAAATGATCCAGTGGGATTTATTTCAGGAATGCAAGGGTGGTTCAATAAATGAAACTCCATCAATGAAATAAACCCATTGTTAGATGAAGGAAGAAAAAGCACAAAAGAAAAAGCACAATAATTAATTAATTATTTCAATTAATGCAAGAAAAGCGTTTGACAAAATTTAATGCCATTTTATAATAAATTAAAAAAAACTAAGCACAGAAAATAACTTCTTCAATTTGAAAAATTGGCATTTGTGAAAATCTCACAGCATCAACAATGGTGAAAGATTAAAATGTTTCTTAATTTGTTGATTAGAGAGAGAGAAGAAGAAGGGAAGCGGGGGAGAGAGACTGATTTGTTCCACTAGCTTATGCATTCTTTGGTTGATTCTCGTATGTGCCTGGACAGGGGATCAAATCCACAACCTTGAATATCAGGACAACACTCTAACCAACTGAGCTACCTGACCAGGGCAAGACGAAAGTATTTTGAAAATCAAAAATGCTATTGTCAGATGTATATGGAATTTTTCATTTCATGCTCATTAAAATATCACTCATTAAAATGACTCATTACAAACAGAAAGTACGTGTTGACAAGGATGTGTATCAACCAATGGATAGATGGAATGTGGTATGTCCATGCAACAAAGTATTATTCGGCCATAAAAAGAAACACAGTAGCAGTGCATAGCACAACACGGATGAACCTAGAAAACATTGTGCTAAGTGACACCAGTCACAAAAGACCACATATTGTATGATTCCATATATATGAAATGTTCAGAATAGGCAAATCAGTGGAGACAGAAAGTAAGTTAATGGTTGCCCAGGACCAAGGGGAATGGAAGAATGAATGGAGTAGGGGGACAGCTGGGAAGGGATGCGGGATAGCTTTTGGGAATAGTAAAAGTGTTCTAAAACTAAATTTAAAAAGACGTGGAGAAATTGGAACCCTGAAGCATTGTGGGTATATGAAATGATGCTGCCATTATTTGGGGAAAAAAACAGTTTGGCATTTTCTCAAAAAATTAAAATGAAATATTGTACAACCCAGGAATTGCATTCCTAGGTATATATTCAAACAAGTAGAAGATGGAGACTCAAATCCTTGTCCACCCGGATTCACAGCAGCACTATTCAAAATAGCCGAAAGGGGGAGACAACGCAGATGGCCATCAACACGTAAATGAGTAAACAGAACGTAACTTATATATAGAATGGACTATTATTCATCTCACCAAGGAATGCATCACTGATACGTGCTACAGCTTGACTGAACCTCAAAACATGATGCTAAGTGAAAAGAACCAGACACCAAAGGTCATACATACTATGATGCCATTTCTGTGAAAATTCCAGAATAGGCAAATCTGTACAGAAGTAGAAAGCAGAGTGGTGCTTGCCAATTGTTTGGACAATGGGGTGTTAGATCCTGACTACTTAATGAGTTTCCTTTTGAGGTGATGAAATAATTTCAAAATATTTAAAAATGGTGATGTTGTACCACATTGTAAATTTACCAAATTCAGTAGAATGCACATTTTGAAATGGTTCATTTTATTTTATATGAATTTCATATACATTTTTTAAAAGAAAATAAGGCATTTTTTTTACTTATACTTGATTTTTGCAGACTTAAATGGGGTTACTCCTTCAGTATTAGTTTCTCTCACAACCCATCCCCTCTATCTGGCAAACCACCTTTCCTGTTTTCATACATAATTTCTTATCCTTTAGGTTCTGTTTCTTATCCTATGAGCTTCTTCCTTGTCAATCATATTCTGTTGGTTTCAATATTCTACATGACAAAATTACAATATTTGGCGTAACAATCACAAATATGCTATTGCTAAATATCCATGGCTATAAATCAGAACATTGGGCCCACATTTTCTTATTATTAAGCAAATAATTTGGGGAAAATTGTTTTTTTATCTGAGTCTGATTTATTTTAAATGCTGTTTATTTTTTATTACTTACATGAAAAAAAAACTCCCTAAGACTTTTATTTAATGTAATTGCTTTATATGGTTTTAATCATGAAAACTATAAAATCAATACAAATGCAAGTGCCAGAAATATGGTAGTGACTTATCACTAATCAGGTTTCAATTTTTATTCATTTATTCATTCATTCATTCATTCATTCATTCAACAAATACTCTGTGCACCTGTTCTTCACTGTCCCTCGGGATAGAAATATTATCAACAAAATGTATGATCATTAACCTACCAGGTCTGTTGAAAACATGTAGATTGTGATGATGAATGATACATATTGCTATAGTTTAGAAATCCTCTAGGAAAAAAAATGCCAACAGATAGGTATTTATCTGTTTTATTTATCTGTTTTATTTATCTGTCATGTCTGTTTTATTACCTTGTTCCGTTTAAAGAGGCATGATTAAACAAAGCTCGTGTAAAGCTTATTTGAAAGTCAATTCATTGGTGCACAAATATGTGGATGGCATCCACATACTGAGTGTTCATAAGTAAGATTTTTTGAAGAGATAATTCTATTGGATGCATGTAAGTTACTCTTCCAGCACATTGTCTCCCAGGTAATAGTCAGTGTCTTGAATTACTTGTAACTCAGAATCATCTGTCCTAGCATCTCTAAAATAATCAGCTAAGGAGGTAATGTGATCATTCTCAACTTGTGAAACTTCAATTATAGTTTATCATAGAATACATAATAGATGTTGCGGGTATGACACCAGCTTTGTGACTCAGAGAAAAGTTGTCCCCTGAAATTTTAGTATTACAGACATAATTAGAATGTAGAATATCAAAATGTAGAAAAAATCTGTAGGTCTAATAAGACTAGAGCTAGACTGATGACTGGCACTTACGAGCTGTGCAGTGTTTGGGAAGCGAGTTTGTATTTCTGAGCCTCAGTTTTGATCTCTACAAATAGAGGTAACATATAAATCTGTTTATTTTGAGATAGGAGTCTATGCTAGGCCCTACAACCAGGCTCTAGCACTCCAAAAGTGAGCTAGACGAGCACCTGACTTCACAGAGCTTATGACCATTGGCTTACGTCATCAATGACTGCAGCATTAAAACCACCCCAAACCTCCATGGTTTAAAATAGCAGCCACTGATGATTTCCCGTCATTTAGTCAGTTAACAGGATGATTCTTCTGGTTTGAGTGGGTTCTTCTGGGACCAGACTTGCTCACACAGCCCGTTGCTCAGCAGGAGCATCTGCGGTGGGTGGGATGCCTGGGGCGTCTCCTCCGTGTGATTTCTCGTCCTGCTGCATATCCGTCCAGGCTTGTTCTCATGGTACCGAGAGGATGCAAAGCAAGAAAGGACAAGTTCCGATGCCCAAGCATTTTAGATGTGTTGCTTGCATTTCATTTTTAAATGTTCCGTTGGGCAGTGAGAGTTGCATAGCAAGGAAAAGATTCAAGGGCTTAAGGAAATATATTTCAAGTCTTGACGAAAGGAACAGCAATGTCGCGAGGGTCATAAATATAGGGATGCAAATAAAGCCTTGACCATTTTAAAAGAAACTATATTCTACATTGCACCAGTAAGTAAATTCCATTCTCGTTTTGGATCTCCATATGAAAACAGCCTCTTATTCCCAAAGACAATCACAATCTTAAACAAAAACAGGGGCTTTGAATGGAGGATTTATATTGCACAAAGTTATCAAATGTAAGGAGCGATGGCAGAATTTTGAACTAATAGCTTCTTTCCATTCTCTAGAAATCTTGATTTGTTTCCCCACATTTCTGCATTGGCAGAAGGGGAAGGATGCTCCTATTATGGACCTGATAATGTCAGAGATGTTTATTTACAGGAATAGTATCTTAATTATTCATCACCGCCCTCCTTAAGATAAGACAATATCTCCCAAAATTTATTTAGAAAAGTGATCATTTAAGTTCCTGTGGTAGAATGGGTTTGTGGATTACTGAGTTAAAATTGTGTAAATTCATTATTGCAGGAATATTGAAAAGACTTTACCATGCTGATGAGCAATATACTTTTTCCAGGAAGGTGTATATATATATATAAAATACACATATATTATTTATATATAGTTTCCTGAACTTAATTTGAGTTTTGCAGATACAGAATATAAGCACCACATGACTACCATTTAGGAAGAACTTCTGATGCAGGCATTTACACATTCAAAATCTCATTCAATATTTACATCTGTGACAGGTGTGCTAGTCATTAGAAGACTGATAAACTAAAAGGTAAGAGAAGCCAACTATCTTGCCAAATTCCACATACCTTGGAAGGGACAGGTTTGGGTACCAAATTCATTTTGACTCAGGATGTAACCACCCCAATTTCAGGTGACTCTTCTCCCAACTCCTACCTCCAACAGTGAACAGGTCCTTCTTGGCCTCTCCCCGTCCATCATTCTGTCCTGACACTGATTCTCGGCACGGGCACGTGAGGCTTTTCCGCTAGGATCACTCGGAAGTGTACCATTCAGCATGCATCCTGTCCTCCAAATCAATTCCCCACATTGCTCTCCAGGAGCACTCCGCACAGCTAGGCAGTGAGGGTTCATATTAATCATGTTTCCTAATCATTTATTTATTAGGACAAGGGAGCCGAACACCTGGCAACATTTACATTTGCAATTAGGGAAGCAGCCTCACTCTAGCAGAAGTCTGATTTTATGACTTGCCTCTGCCTTGTAAAATCAAGTTGACTCAGTAGTGGAGAAAGTTATATAAATGGTGATAAAAATGCTGGAACTAACCTCTTTCCCCACCTTCAGATTTGGTATATATTGGATAAATTGGTAACCTTGAAACTTAATTCATGATGCAGTTGTCAATGGGATATAAGAGGTATGCTGAAACATTAATCTTCTCCTTTCATTAATTCAGGGTGCCCTCACTGAGCACTGACTATCCCCAGGACACCGCATCTGGCACCGTGCGGTGCAGTGTTCAAACAAGCTTGTGATCAGCTTCCGTGTTGTGCTAAACACTCAGACCCTCCTCGTACTTACTAGAAAATGGAGACAGCTCTATTAGACATGTCTCTGAGGCTTAGAATGGATATAAGCACAGCCCCTAACTCATAGGTGAGTCATACCTAGTATTGGTTGGCTACTCTCACCCTTCACATCTCACTTAGACATCATGATCATAAAGGCGAAAAGAGAGCCCCTAGTCACAGGTTTTCAATCCAGTATGGAAAGTAAAATAGAATTGTTGAAAAGTGTAAAGTATACCCTGATCAGTTAAAAAATACACTAAAAACTGAAAAATCATTAAATTATTCAAATATATGTAAGTAAGTGGTCATTTTGAAAATGGACGTGGAAGCTCTCATTGCCAAGTTTTCTGCACATGCAGTACTTAGGCAAGGTAGGAGGGAGCTAGGGTTAGAAGATGTTTCCATAATAAAGGAGTCATAGGTGGCTGGAATTTCTCCCATCGCCAAACTGTTCCATTGACAGGGAGAGTCATGCTTCGCGGACGTCATGTCACCGTTGTTACCTTGTTGGAAAGCAACTGAGAGTGTAGATGAGAAAGCCAACTGGAATCCTATGTAGTTGTAGTTTCTTAGTTGATGCCAAGTTCTCCAACTTTCTGGCTTCACCCTCTAAAACACAAACTCCCCAAATGAGCATTTCTCTTTTTTGGAAGAAAGTCTCAAACCTCCTAGAATCAGCAGTCCAGTTGCGTCAGATGTTAAAGTTAGAATATCTCTGTTGTGCTGCAAGGATGTGGGGCTAGAGATAATGACAGTCAAAAAAAAGCAGTGAAAAATGGAATTAAGAAAACATGCAGATGACTTACTCTCCTATTGGGTGACAAGCTCTCAGATGGCACCCTTTGTGCAAATTAAGGATTGCATATCTGAATTCTTTGAAAGAAACATGGTGAACTACCTTCTGAAGAAATGGGTCATGCTGAGGAACACTTCTGCATCTACGGGTGAGTGTATTGCATCAGGCTTCAGTTGAAATACAAGAGCTCAGTGAGAAATCAGCAGTGTTCCATTGGATGAGCTATTTCATGCCTCCTTTCTGTGAGGACTAATGTTAGCCTCTGAACACTATATATATATCATTAAATATGTGGAGATAAGAGCATAAGACTAGGCGTCCAATTCCTTTTCAATAAGATTACGCATTAATGACATAACATGCAATCTGTAACTGTGTGAAACATACTTTATGGATTACTGTTAACCAGAAAAAATTTCAATAAAGGTTTTTCCTCTCCGTAAAGAAAGAATCGATGGAAAAGTGATTTGGGTGGGGAAAAAAGCACTATATACTTACTAAACTATGCTAGATCCCAGGGGGGCAGGAATGAGAGAAAGAGAGAAGAGAAGAAATAAATCTTACTTGAGGGAATGGAAAGTAAGCAAATTTATTTCTACATATCAACAAGATTTGCATAAAAATTCACTTCAGAACAGAGAGCAGGCAGCTGAATTGTTCACCTGGTGGGAATCCAATCGCCCTACATGGGAAGTGCTAGCTACCTGCGTGGAAAACAGATGTTACCACTTCTACTTAATGGGGTAGCAGGAAGTTGGTGAGGATACAAATTCTGTGTTATTTTTTAATGTTGTGATTTTTACTGTTCAGAAACTTTTCACATCGGCACATACTTGGAGAAGACAAGAGCATTTATTTATTTATTTGTCTTTCTTTGCTGTATCCACACTTACTGAACTCTGCATATTCATTTGCACCAACATACAAATGCCAGCAAAATGTTGGTCTCCTTCAACACACTGATGGGATCTCCAAACCCAAAGAGTATTTCTAAGACTTAGACATGACCTTTTGGCTGAGCTTACCCCACCCGAAGCCAACACATAAAAATCTATCCCGATGGTACATAACCCCTATGTGTATGTGTTCTGTGACTGCCTATTGCGTTCTCTAAGAACATCACTTTCAGAATTATCACTGTGAAGACTACAAATGCTTTTCAGTTCTCCAGTCCCTCCTAGTGAAGTAAGACAGGGTGTCATCTTATCTTTGACAAACTATCTTATCATAACAACAATAATAAAAAGAATAGTATTAATAAAGACTATCAAACATTGTATTTGTGTAAGGCAATATGCTAAATAGTTCACCTATGTGATCTGCTTTAATGCTAACTGCTGTTGTCTTAGTTGAAAGACAGGGAAATTAAGGAAGGGTGATTAGATAAGTCAGTCACATATCTAGAAAGAGACTGCACAGCATTTAAGAGACAAATGACATAGAAGTTGCTCTAGGAAAATGCCCGTTTCCCTCGGGAAGAGGCCAGCCTAGACCCTGAAACCAGGTTACCTAAGTGCAAATTCTGGCTCCGAAAGTACAATCTCTCTAAGCCTTACTTGGCATATCTGTAAAATAAAGTTGCTAATAACAGTTTTTACCTCACAGGGTACCCCTGAGGATTCAGTAACTAACGCATATAAAGTTCTGGGAATGAAGCTGGATGAATAGTAAGTGAAGTGTATTGATCATTATTAACAATAATATCATATTTAGGGATGACAGCTAAGATTCTTGTTTTCATAACTTGATAAGCTGGAGAAGGCTGTAAGCAGTAAAGCACTTTTTTTTTAAACTTTTCACCTTAAATCCTAGACTAGAATGAAACCCAAACAGTTTTACATGTAACCTTTTCTCAGGTCTTTCTTAATATTCCATATTTTACATTTAGTATCTGTATGACAATTAGACGAATTTCAAAACAAACACACTAATCACTTTTGAGTACAGCAAGAAAGATCTAATCTTTCTTGTCTTGGGAGGTTGTAACCTCTGGTCCACGGAGAAGGGTTTTTTCTCCTGTGGGGTATGGATGGTGCCATATGTGGTCTTCGGTATTTCCTTCAGCTAAGAGTGAATTGATGTCAGAGTGACAGGTCACCACCTTGTCTCCAGGGCAAGGAGGCTGGTGACTTGGGGACTTAGCAGTTGGGGCTCCATTGTCTCTTAAGTGGAGCAAGCATTCTGAATAGGTAACTTCCAACAGAACAGTGTTAGTGTAAGAGGAGAAAAGAACATATTAGCCCGAGACCTCTTCACTCTACACTCTTAATTTCCTTGCACTTCTAGCAAATCTAGTTCACACTGTTCTCCTGGCTACTGGAGAGGAAGCCATGGCCATTAACAACCCCAATGACAGCTACTAAACTTGAGAAAGAAATATGTACCTATTGCAATATTTGTAAGAATGCAATACAAAATGCAGAATAGTGTCAGTAGCGTTATCAGAATGGATGGAATATGTGTTTGCACAGGTATGTGTTTCTATATCAAGTAAATATTGAAGGACGCACACTTCACTGATACCTAGATCATGGGCTTTAATCTTTCTGCTTTTATTTTGTATAACCTCTTTCATTCTACAGCAAAAATGAATCATGTCTATAATCAGAAACAATTCGAATGAAGCCATTCTACACAAGAAAACCCTCAAAGGTGATAGTAAATATCTAAACCGATCTGTAATTCTGTTTGTAGGATAGATTGGTATTTGCAAACCTAGGAAAACTCATGGTCTACTCTGGAGAAATATACTATTCAAAATAAATTGAAAAGACAAAAAATTATTAAAAAAATACCATGAAGCCTTTGTGTTTTTCTACGAAGATGCTTGAAATAGAAAATCGTAGTAAGATAAACTTGGCACTAAAAGAAAGTACATTTGTGTAGGTGGCATTTGGCGTTTGCCAGTTAAATGACACACACGCTCCCATGTGATGCTCTCAGCGATGTTGTAATTTGGTTACCATTGTCCCATTTGGCAGATTAAGTGGCCTTTGCAAAGTCATTCAGCCAGTACGTGTGAACTAGAGCTGAAACTCGGGTCTCCTGATTAGAATTCTATTCCAAGCAACCTCAAAAAAAAAAAAAGAAACCACATTTGGGAACCCTGCATTGGTGCTGGGAACCAACATCCTTAATAGATACACAGAGCCCCAAAAAGCATAGAGAAATATTCCTGATTGGTTTGGCTTAGTTGTTCTGCAAAGCAAAAGGCTGCAGATTCATTCCTGGTTGGGGCACCTGCCTGGAATGTGGGTTCTGTCCCCGGTCAAGGTGCATACGAGAGGCACCTGATGGATGTTTCTCTCTCACATCCATGTTTCTTTCTCTCTCTTTCTCCCTCCTTTCCCCTCTCTCTAAAAATAAATAAAATCTCTAAAGGAAAAAGGATAGGAAAAGCACTGGACAACGTTCCGATTTTTATGATAAGACACATTGCTCTGTTTCTCTGTCAAACTTAAGTAACGTTTTACCCACATTACATGGCATAGGAACAGGTACCCTGAGTGGGATGAGGTGTGAAGAACAGGGCCCCCCTCGTACTGCACGCCAACCAGCACACGAGGCAATGCATTAGGCTGCAACAGCCGCTGGCTCAGAAAAGTCTTAGGGTCTGGCCCCATTCCCCATTTACAGATGAGGAAAACGAGGCCCAGAGAAAGTAGAACAGCTTAGGGAGATTTCAGACGTACAGCTTTGGGAGTTGAAGCTAGGCTTCTGTGTTTCTAAAGTTTATGTCATTTCTTTGTTGTTCTGTTTGCTTTTTGTCTAGCAGTTTTTTTTCAATAGAGATATAATGGACACATGACATTATATTAGTTTCAGATGTTCATATACATCTGAAAACATTCAGTATTCATACACATTGCAAAATAATCACCATGTAAGTCTAATTAATATTCATCACCACACTTACAGTTTTTTTTCTTGTGAAGAGAACGTTGAAGATCTACTCTCTTAGCAACTTTCAAGTGTAAAAGACAGTATTATTAATCAGTCACGTGCCGCACCATGCATCCCCGCGACTTGTTCATTCTAGAACTGAAGTTGGTATCTTCTGACCCCCTTTTGTCCACCCCTGCACCCCGTCTCTGGGAACCACCAATCTGTTTTCTGACTCTGTGAGTTTTGTCTTGTTTTAGCTTGTTTCATTTTCATTTAGACTCCATATAGAAATGCGACCACATGGTATATTCTATATAGTATTTTCTGAATAACAAATTTTAGAACCAGCATCCAGGGAAGGTTTTTAAATTTATAAACAATTGTGTGCCTGGGGTATCCAAGGGGACCTAGAAGATTACGTGAAGTCATGGAAACATCTAGAAGCAGGATGTTATAAATCTGGGTTCACTGGGACATTGTTTGCACACCTGCACACAACCATGTCCATATACATAAATAATAGATACAAGTATGCACACCATCATCCTGCCTTCAGTTAAGCCAAGGTCCTCTCATGATCTTTCTGGGTCACGGCTTCGGCAGCTCCACCTTGACGCTGGTTTTAATGAGGGAAATGAATTCCGGCCGCCACACATCTCAATGGCTGCATCGAATGTGTGCATTTGTCACCCGAAGTCGAATCCCCACATTGCGCACTTTAAATATACACAATTTTACTTGTCCGCTGTACCTCCGTAAACCCGGAAAAAGGCATTTATTACCTATTTTTACATAGTTTTTTCCTTGCTATTATTTTAGCACCAATATTTCAATCTGAATGTTTTACACAAGAGTATTCATTTGATTTTCCTTATATCGAGCTAATACATTTTCTACACCCTTCTTTGTATCCTTTCTTATATTAAAGAAACATCAATATATTTTAAGTCTGCACCATCAAAGGGAGGTGGAGAAATGCAATTCCACACGGATTTTTGTGAGCATGAAGTCACCTTCCCAACTTAATCTGGGATCCACCTCCCCGCTCCTCAGACAGAACAGCCCAAGATGCTGTGCCCACAAGCCTCTCAGTGGGCAGTTCACAAAGGAAACAAAACAAATCCAAGGAGTATATGAGAGATACTCATTCTCGCACCTAACAAAATAATGCCGGGAAAAACATTTTAAAAGTGTCATTAATACCCTGCGTGTATTAGGCTGTGGGAAAAGAGTCCTCAGATCTTGTGGGTGGGAATGCAAATGGATACATCTTTGGGGGGAAACATCTGGCTGTGTGAAATACAGAGCGAAGGCATAAACTTTGGACTCAGCAAATCCAGTTCTAGACATGTTCTCTACGGTGGCTGTCAGACAAGTGCATGGAGATATGTGTGTGCGAGAGAGACAAAATGTTCACTGTGACAATGTCTACATAATTTTTAAAAAGTGAAGTAACTTATTTATTCATTAATTAGTACCCACATGGGGCTCTATCATATGGATGGATGGATAGATGGATAGATAGATAGATAGATAGATAGATAGATAATGCCTGAGATATGTTATTAACAAACAGGGTGATTAAAAATGGCTTGGTCGACTTACTCAGATCAATAGTTATAAAAGTGGGTGGATCAGCTATTTATTGATAATCTATGATACACCACGGGCATATTTAGTGCGCACAACAACTCTATGATTTGGGTGTTAAAATCTATCATTTAAAAAACGAAGCAACCAGTTCAGCTCGCAGACTGTAAGTGGCACGTTTGAGATTTCAACCCAGGCCGGTCCTGTTCCAAATGCGATGCTCTTTCCGCGGCACCAAGCTGCTTCCGCAGCAGTTGGAACCTGTCTGCATCTGTTCCCGACTTGTTTGCACTCCTCCATTTGCAAGCAGCAGCCGCCCTCCGTCCCAGCACGCTGGGCAGCCCTTGGATGTGCTTCCCCGTTTCCGGGGCAGCCCCGCTCACCTCCCTGGCACTCAGAGCGGCTGAGCAGAGCCGGGAGCAGCTGGCGTTCCAGCCAGCGAGAGGGACTGGGAAGCGCTGAAAACCCCTCTGAGAGAGGGCAACATCTGTTTGATGGGCCGTGAAAAATAAACCCGCAATAAACTCATTTTAGGAGCAAAAAAAATGGCTCCTCGAAGTGCTGATTATTCATTTTATGCAAGTGTGGTAATGGGGGCCTACTTGACAAGTGGAAAAAACAGTGTATGTCCGGAAGCAAACGATCACAGCCAGAGGATGAGGCTGCTCACACCGAGTGCAAGCGCAGGCAGGCGCTGGCAGATGAGGAGGCGTTTGGAAAGATTATCCAGAGAGCTCACACCACCTGTGGCTGGCTCCTGGCGCAGGAAAGTGACCCAGGTGGCCGGATGGGGCGCGTATGTGTCGGGAATGAGTTCCAACTCCATAGCAATGGCTTTCCAACCACTCTGGACTGCCAAGCTTCTCTCCATTCATTCGGCCATCAATGCCTTTTCCCTTTCTTCATCCATTCACCGCTTCCTTTATTCAAACAGTTATCACACACGCTATTGAAAACATTTTTTCTGAAATGAAATGTAAACTAGACTCGCTGTGATTATTCCTCGGTGGATACAGGTATTGGATCATGATGCCGTATACCTAAAACTAATGTAATGTTAAATGTCAATTATCCCAAATGAACAAAACATTTCCATTACTATATGCCCTAATGGATATTGTACTTATTATATTATAATCTAGGGTGGTTTCCTTATAAAAGTGTAAAAGAAGGTTCAACAGAATAAGTAGTAGGTTAACCTTCATTGAATTTAAATCTGATAAGTTATAAATGAGTATAACAAAACAGAGTGAAGAACAAAAGAAAATAATTGAAGGATAAAAATCATTCTTGGTAACAACTATACTGGATACAAGCTAGCCTACTGGATCTAATTTTGATTGTGGATCCTGATAAATTAAAAAAAATTAACCTTTCTTTCTGGAATTTATCAAAGTCATTATATACCATGTGGAAGACAGAACGGAGGCTAGGCCAAAAGTTGTCCCACAGAGGTTAACACACCGTCTCAAATCTAATTATCTCCTGTGAAAATTCCATCCCCACCCCAATCTCAGCAAACCCATATCAAGAATACTGGGTCTCCAACTTACAAGAACCTTACCAGTTTATTTTAAAATGTGCTCAGTTTCATTTTTACTTTAGTACCCCTTAAAAAAACCTAAAATTACATCCTGTAAGTATATACTTTCGCAAATTTATTTTTCTATAAACTCATCTTAGTCTGATGCAGTTTCAACTCATTTCTTCTGTTAGTAGTAATGCAGACAGGGACTAATATATTCCCTTGACATTAGGTGGGAAAATGCAGTCCTTATGCATTGAATTCTACCTGGGAATGCCACCTGTTGCTAACAGGTGATAGCTGTAAACTCTCTTCATTTTCAAACATTTCTCAGAGTAGAGGGTGAAGCCCTTACCCCCTCTGCCTTACTGTGGTTTTCAGACTGAACAGATTTATATTGGATTGTACTGGAGAAGCTTAACAAGTGTTTTTATTTTAAATTTATAATTGTTAAATATACACTCTATATAATTGTTTTCATTATATATTGACTATATATATATGAGTCAATTCAAAAGAATTAAGTAACTTAAGTAACTTTCAGAGATTCTAGTACTACACCTTGAAATCTGTCTCAGCTCTATCTTAGTAGCACATTGAATTTCCCCCCAAACTAACACCATTTAGACTCTTGTTAATTCAACAGTAAAAGTTGATAGTAAAACAATGTAAGTGCTGGAATACATATTACATGCAGGGGATTATTTAGTTAGACTTCGTGGTGTGGGCTCTGTCTTTGCTAAAACTAACAGATCACTTTATCACAGGCCCCAGGTAGGCAGTCAGAGGTTCAGGTTCAGCCGAGGTCTGTGACTTATCTGTGTTTTAAGTTTAACCCATAATCCATTGGAAGTAACTCATTTAAAAAACATTAAATTTAAAAAGTGTTGCCTTCACATTCAAACAGTTTGATGCATCAACATCCCAAAGAGTAAGAAATGGATTTCAGTTTATTATCTCTTTGACTTCAGTTGATTTTCCCTCGACCAGATGGAAATGCCACCACGTAACGATGCTAACCACATGCGATGTTAGTGTGCAAATGACAGGTAATCATTGCTTGAACTCAAGTTCTCATATGCTAAAGGATTCTCAACAATTGCTCATGTCATTATAATAGGTCACCAGGAAGAGTGATTCAGAAATCCCATATTAGACTGGCTGGGATGAGATATGCAATTACCTCCAAGGATGAGGTACCTCATTGTCGCCCTGGCCTCTGACAGTGGGAACACAGGGAATGACACGCATCAAGGGACAGTAGGAAATAACATTGACATTTCAAATGTCGATACGGTGTGTACAAGCTGCGGGAACCAAACTGGAAGCTGTCTTGATAAAATACCACCTGTGTTTCCATGTGCATCGGAGACATGGCACTCCACAAACGTGTCAGAATCATTACCTTGTATACAGCTCGCCCTATGAACTTCAGGACATGAAACCGAATTAGAAGGGAATTTAAAGATATTCTTCTTCAATTCTGTTATTTGATGAATGACCCTGCTCTGTAGCCCCTTCTTATATACACTCTGAACTTACCCCAGTGCGTGGAAGTTCCTAGACCCCAACCGTAAATCAGTGTCTGTGAACTGCTCGGCAGGGCTCACTAGTCCGCTCCCCTCTGTCTATATTGTGTTGCTGTGCACTTTCCATCTTTGTCGTTGGCGACTAGATGTCCTGCAGATCTTCCTTTCCTATTAGCTCCTCCCTGAGGAAGAGGATTAAAAATAGGAAATCATCTTATTAGACTGTACAATACTTAATAGAAATAGTTGCTAATGCATTAGTACATGGATGCTGTTTCCTTGTGTCTGCTTCTTTTGACAATGGAATGCTCTGGGGCCCAGTTTTTATATTTGGACATGGTTGGAGGAAATTTGTTGCAGATTTTATAATTTAGGGGTTGTGTAAAAGATCTGTGCATTGTGTATATTAATGGGAATATGGATTTTGAGAGAAGATCCTTAGAATGACCTTACATCGGAAGTTGTTTGAGAGTCCTAGTATAAAAAGGGAAGTAAGATGTTGCATAAGAAAGTGGCCCCACACTTAGTGGTGTTAAACAACAGGTGAATGATACGCACTGGTTCTGTGAGTCAGAAACTTGGCAAGGGCACTACAAGATTAACTTTTCACCGCCTCAAAGTGTCCGCAAAAGACTGAGGGTAACTCCACTGCTAGGGCTGGAACCGCAAGGCCTGTGGACCGGTTTCAGTGATGGCTTCTGCACTCCCCTGTCTGATGCCCGAGATGCAATGGCTCCTGGAGTCCTCGGGGGCTTCTCTGAAGCAAAGCACCTGTAGGTTGTCTCTGGCACGGTGGTCGCAGAGCAGTGAGACTCCCTACCTGACCACTTGTCAGATCTCTGAGAGCGAGTGTGACAGGAAACGAAGTGAAAACTATATGCCATTTTGTGACGTAGGCAGTGATCAGCTCAGCTGGATTCGAGGAGCTGGGACATATGCTCCATCCCTCAGTTGAAGAATGTCTAGGAAACTTCAGCTGTTTTGAGACCTTCACAGATGTGTAGATCTTGTTCACAAAAGAAGGAATTCAAAAGGGAGTGTGTGCATGTGTGTGTGAGTACATATGTGTGTTTAGGGGGAGATAGGCAGAGAGACAGGCAGACATATACAGCCAAATGTTAGATATTCTACTGCTAGGAATGCAAAATGGAACACTCAGTATAAACCGTACGTGTTTGTGTGACTACAGTGAAAATTATGGAAGGAAAAGTACCAGACAGTTAAAATATGGTTACTTATTGGTGTAAGGGGCTAAAAAATTCTTTAAAAAAACACTGTAATCAAAAGTGAAATGCCGTCTTTTCCGTATCAGTCATTTCAAAGTGGTAATGCCTCATGACCCTTTGAGTGTGGCCGTTCGCACTAATCACGCGTGCTGGTGAAAGTGCTCATTCGTGCGACCCCTTCAGAAGGCGAGCTTGCCAGGTGACATCTCAAAAACGTCCTACATTTGTCTCAATGCTAGTATTATAACTTCAAATATAGAAAATTTTTAAGTTTATAAGAGTACATTCTTGGTACATTATTTCTATTTAAAAATATAGGCAACATTTTAGGTTCAGAAGGATGGATAAATAAATAATATAGGTTATTAGTAAATAACGTAGTCATTAAATATAATAATTATGAAGGGTTTTTAATTACTTGAGAAAATTTCCATGTCATGTGTTATAATGTTAATTAAATATACATATGTGTGTGTCTACAATGCTACGTGGGTGGGTGGCTCTGTGAGTAGGTATGTTCTGCTGAAGAAGTATAGATACAGGTAGATAGGCAGATAGATAATAAAAAGGAGGAAGATAGATTTACTTATACAGGGTGGGGAAGACAGATTTACAGTTGTGATTATTCTTTTATTATTCTTTATTGATTATTTTTTCCATGTGAACAACTGTCAACCTACTTCTGCCCTACCCTGGATGCAGTGATGGCCAATATGCGGGTTGCTACCATGGATAGAAATAATGTAATAATCATTCCGTGTTACCCCCAGAGGGTGCGGCCAAACCTCACTCTGTTCCTGCTGAGAAAGGTGAAGTAGAATATGTCTAGGTTTTTTACTGTTTTTGTTAAAGCCTCTGTGAACGCTAGTTTGCGTGGTGAGGTCAGGAGGGTGACATTCAGTCCATGGTAGCAACTGTGGCTGTAATACGGGGTGACATATACCAGCTATGATCAGCTACCTAAGTGTTTTCCAACAACAACTCTTTGAGTTGATTGTTTCTCAGAAGCAAGAGCAACTCATTCTGAACAATGTCTTCTGATCTATTCAGCAGATTTGGTACAAAGATATTAGTATTAGACTATGAGTTACTGGAGCAAGTAGCTGCTATGTATATCCCCAGGACCTCGCAAAAACGTCTCCAGAATAGGCCTTAATAAAGGCATGATAAATAATCAATGCTATGATCTATTGTACAACGGTTCGGCTGATGGGCAAATCTATAGGTCATTTTGAATTTTCTCTGAGGGTGCACAGCTTGGTGGGCCATTTAATTATACAGTCCACTATATTATGAAACTTCCCTTCAACCGTGAGCATGCTCTGAGCTTCTATTCAACACTAGAATATTAGTTCTCCTGCTCCTGCGTTTCTTTTTAAGGGATAGCTCATTGAAATCTATTCTGGTCTCCAGCATACCTACTCACATCCTCCAGGCACCATCTGTGGAGATCACACTCTTGGGGCCTGAGCTGTTCATTCCTGTTCTTTTGTGATGGGAACTCGAAACAGAAAGAATCTAGAACCCTTTTACCTTAAAAACACATACCACATTTTATTTCAAACTCCAGATTTTCCAGTGTTTTCAATAATCATTTGCCCATTTGGACTCTCATCTTATTTTAAAAGGATAAGATGTCTATTTTCCTTTCTTTAAGAATTAAAGTCAAACAAATAAACAAACAAACAATGGTCTCCAGGATATCCCAGAGTTGATTAAAGACGATACAAACAAGTGGGCCTTGACAACTATTTTATTGAGCCATTTATAAAATCATGCCTTGTAAAGATAAATTCATCTATTTGAGAATCTTTTTCTTTCCGTAGGTAGACTAGCCCTTGTTAATTAATTCTGGGAAAAATGTTCCAGATACTTGACAGCCTACTGAAATGAACAGTGTTCATTTTTTCCCTTCATTCTGAAGGAGGTTCATAGTAAAATAAAGGTCTAATGCAGTTTAACTTACAATACAAAATTGATCTTTTCAACTCCAGAAACAGATTTTTTTAAAAAAAAAATCAGCAACATCACTCGGAACATGGCCCTGCGGAATTTTTGTGGGGCTTGGTTTCCTGTTTCCTTTCGTTTCTTTGTTTGTTTCATCGCACTAGTGAATGCGCTGTGCTCCTTCTGTGGGATATAACAGGGATGTATCCCCACCACTCTCCTACTTCAAGATGTTCGTTATGAATTAAATATAACGCAAAGATGTTCTCCCACCACTCCCCTGATGTCTAAGCCACTCACCATGGCTTAGATATCCTGAAATCCCAAAGTTGCTATGCACTCAACATCTTCTTTTGTCCATTTCTTCTCTCAATTTCTTTTTCTGACATTTTTTAAGAGATAGATCATATTTTGGACACACTCTAAAACTCAGCTCTAGGCATCTAAGTGCTTATTTTTAACCTCTTTTTTCCTAAGCTTGTATTCATTTTTATATCCAAAGTAAAATACAATCCTTTCTTTCCACCCTATACTCTGAAGAAATATCCTTTGAGGTCTATTAGAAAAGTTTTAAAAAATAAATTTATATATTATATATAACTTAAACCCAACACAACTCATGCACAATTTAAAAGTTGTCTTCCTCTTTCTTTTGGATAGGAGGAAGTCTGTCATTTATAAGCATGATATTAGTACTTAACATAGATGTATTCAAGAGCAGAAAATATATAAACTCAAAGCCCAACAATTCCACTTAATAGTGTCACTCAATGAAAATTCATGAGTTTATTTACAAAAACAAATATACTGGAATGTTTACAGAAGCATTGTTTATAATTCTCAAAAGTGGAAGCACTCATATACCCATTAACAGTACACCGTGTTTCATGTGCACAGTGAAACACTCTAGCAGGGGTACTCCACTTTTTGGTGTCTCTGGGCCACACTAGAAGAAGAAGAGTTGTCTTGAGCCACACATTAAATACATTGTGATATGTAATCACAAAAAATATATTCATAAAGTTTTAAGTAAATTTATGGTGTTGAGCCACATTCATAGCCATCCTGAGCCACATGCGCAACATTGGCCGCAGGTTGGACACCCCTGCAGAGGGTGAAATAAAGACAACCACACACTTACAGTCAGTATTAGAGGGGCTGCTTAGCTCAGCACTTCAGGAAAGTAAAGAGGGAGCAAGAGTAGATGGGGGAAGCCAAGCTTTGAGCCAGTTGCTACACATTCTCTGATGAACACTGCAAAGAGACTTAAAGAAAGGGAGACAAATAGTACTGGAAAAAAATACAATAAAAATGAATAAATCTACAAATAACAAGTGCTGGTGAGGATGTGGAGAAAAGGGAACCCTAGTGCACTATTGGTGGGACTGCAGACTGGTGTAGCCACTGTGGAAAACAGTGGAATCACTTCAAAAAACTAAAAATGGAACTGCCTTTTGACCTGGCAATTCCACTGCTGGGATTATACCCTAAGAATCCTGAAACACCAATTCAAAAGAACCTATGCACCCCTATGTTCATGCCAGTACTATTTACAGTAGCTAAGTGCTGGAAACAGCCTAAATGCCCATCAGTAAAGGAGTTGATCAAAAACCTGTGGTACATTTACACAATGGAATACTACACAGCAGAAAGAAAGAACTCCTACCTTTTGTGATAGCATGGGTGGAATTGGGCAATGTTATGCTAAGTGAAATAAGCCAGGTGGAAAAATACCATATGATACCTCCCCTATAAGAGGAATCTAATGAACAAAATTAACTAGCAAACAAAATAGAAGCATAGACATAGCAACATGGAACAGGCTGACAGTGACCAGAGGGGAGCTGGGAGGGGGATAATGGTGGAAAGAAGGGGAAGGGATTAGACAAAGAACATGTATGAATGACCTACGAGCATGGGCAACAGTGTGGGGATTGACTGTGGGAGTTGGGTAGTGGGATGGGCGGAGGAGGTCAAAAGGGGAAAAAGTGAGATAACTGTAACAGTATAACAATAAAAAATAATAAAATAAATCAATAAACAAATAAGTAAATAAAAATAAAATGTTAAAATAAAGACAGGATGGCCCATCAGAGATTTCTAGAACAGGGGCCAGAGAGCTGACCCTGTGTCCACCCATGCGGAGCAGTCACTGGAGGCTGGCCACCCTGAAGAAGAGCCAACACCACAGGTGAGGCACCTCTCAGCCCAGTCAGTTTCAGGAAGGAGCTGATATCTGTCCGCTTGGGCTCTCTACTGGCAACATTCCCAGCTGCTTGGATAAGCCCTTGACTCCTGGAGAGGGCTCTGGGTGAGGGCGGTGCATCACAGCACTCCTGTGCTCACGTGACAGCATCAGCAAGTCTCCCAAATACAATCCTGAATAGAAGGCCTTGGGTGCAAATGAGAAATGCTACATAATTTCATTTTTACTAAATACATAAATGGATAAAATGATCCTGTACTCTTAGAATTCAGGATAGTGGTTAATGCAGAAGTTTAATGAACAGGAGTTACAGTATTTATAATGTTCTTTTTCTTGGTCTGGGTGCTCGGTACAGGGGTGCATTCAGTTCGTATGGGAGCACCGGCTGAGCTGCATATCTAGGATGAAGGAGGTGCAGCTACCGAGATGAGGCTGGGCACACTTTCTGTAGGAAGGCAGAAAAGTGTGCCTAAAAAAAGCCCCACTCTGTATTGATCTGTCGATCTATCATTTATCCATAGTGTGTCTATACATATTGGGAGTGGGAAGTATAGTATTTATTTTATTTCTGCTCTCCATTGACACATTTTTCTTTTTAAATGAATGTTTGCAGTGCATTCTGCACTTTCTGCATTTTCCATTCTGAGATGCAGCCAAACCAGAATTTTCTGCCCTGCACACTGTTTTAGTCTAAAGTAGGTCAATATCACAACCGAGAAAAATGATTTAGGATTAGAATAAATCCTGGTTCAAATTGAAAAGATCATCTACAAAAGTCCAAAGCACATTCTTCACTAAAGTCCCATCTAGTAATAAATATATAAAAGAGAAATGTTTGGATTTTAGAGGAATGTAAATAATATTCCATAATTATTTTCATGCATTCAGGAAATTACTATATATATATAAATATATGTACTATTGTATAAACATATGCAAATATATTTATCTCTATGCCTAATTCTACAAACACACATATATACACATTATATAGTCTGTATTTATACTAAAGGAACAACGATGAATATGGCTTATAGTTGAACAGCTCTTATCAGCTCTTATTTCAACAGGAGAAACACATAGGTAAAGAGATAATTATCATATCACAGAGCATCTTAATCTAAAGTTCACTGACCCCTAAGTGGGAAAGGGGACTATAGCTGATACATGGGTTTATGTCAAAATATCATATTAGCTTTCTAAGAGGTCTCGCCATACTGAAAGTACATTGTCTATATAAGGAATACGTTTTCACCTTGTTCTCTAACCCTCTTAGCTGAAGTGAACACACAACCCCCCATGCACACCATTTAATGGCGAGATGAATTGGGGAAAAATTGATTCAAATAGCAGTACATCGCTGTATATAAATAACAGCACCCAAATAGTAACTCAGACCATGGGAATGCTTTATTTGTAACTGGCCTACTTCTAAAATGCTCGCCCAAGCTCCCCTTCATCTCCGCTCTCTAAATCCTGTGTGTGTTTCATTAATACGGTCCACTTTTACAAACACAAAGCCCATTCACTGGCAAACTCCTCTTCTGCACCCCTGATGAATATTACTGGTGGTCCAGAAGCCCTCAGTGAGCCTTAATGTACTTTCAGAATCTTTTCCAACTCAGTACTCTAGTCAGGCCAAACCAATTGATCCGTGTTGGCTCATAACATGCCACCTGTTGGCCATTGCTTCTGTTGATGTAAGAAACATCCAGACCTGCAAAGAATGTTTGTAAGATTTTATCTGAGCCAAAACTGATGACAGTTGAAGTAAGCAGGATCTCAAATGTGTTGGAGAGTAATACTTTTGCAGGTTTTTTTTAAATGCATGTGGAATTAAGGAGGGAACATAAAGGAGATTAGTGAAGGTGAGGTGGGGGAAAACAAGGTGGAGGTTGGAATACAGGATAGCTAACAAGATCACGTGCTTTCAGGAGAGTGGTCATGCTTATTTCAAAGGTGTGTTCACCTAGATGTGCAAAAACAATGGACAAACTTGCTGAAGGCAGAGATAAACCTTTCTCTAAAGAAGTTAGTATATGCATGGGGAGTGACTACCCGACCACTTAGGAATTTATGATCAGGTCACCCTACGAAGGTACTTGTCTCTGAACCCCTTTTCGTTTTCATCCGCACCTCTCAATTCCGGGTTTAGGGGCAGCAAATCTACCTTTAGGAACTGAGGATGGATTTGAGAATAAATTATGAGTGGATGGTCACGTAAGCCTATTCTTTCCATAGTAGAAACAAAATGCTTTTCAGTATGCTCAGGATGTCTGAGGACATTACCTTAAAGGAATGTGTTTTGGAAGCACTGAGTGCTCCTCATCATTTCCTGAGCCTCCACGGCAGGTCAGGCATGGGTGTGTCGGCTCCTGGTGGAAGAGGTGAAGGTGAAGAAGGCCACGCCCATGGCCCTAAAGCCATTTTCAGCATCACAATTGAGACAAATAAACGTAATATTCATTAGACATACTTGGGTATTGGTCGTTATGTGATGCTATGCACTGATGACGGGGTGCTTAGCTGTGCTTAGGGGTGAAGATTTTATTGGGATCATTATGGAATACTTTACAGACGTGACCCCTACACTGTCATGAAAGACATTTGGGAATTAGATAAGAGCCAAAAAAAAAGAGGAAGAAGGGAGTCTAGGCTGGGCCTGGAGGCATGAGGAGGGGCGGTAAGGACAGTCAATCATTCAGGAAGGCCTGGATGCAGAAAACATGTTTGAGCCCAGAAATTTATATTCAGCATAAAACTTGAGAAAAGTCACTTTGCTTAAAGCTCTGACTGAGAACGTGTCAAAATTGTACTTCGACTTCCTTCTCCTGGACAAGTTGCCTTTCCTCCAGATGCTGAAAAATCACATCCTGCAGCTTTCTTTCTTCAGTATTGACAAATGGTTAAATGGAGAGGGAGGTCAAAATAGAAAATCAATGTGATTTCACACAGTCCTCATTACTAGGTCAACCATGTCTCCGTGGTGCATACTCGAGCCGGTTTCCTTGTCTGAGTAGGCTTTAAAAAGGTTGCTTTCTGGCTGAACTGTCAGCTCAAGAAGAGAAAAATTAGTTTTCAGAATCTTTCTACAGTAAAAAAAAAATAGTAAAGCAAAACCTCATAACCACATCTATAATTCTATTTTTAATTATCATCATTAATGCAAAAACAAGGAGGAGACTAATCATCTTGATCATTTCCATTTAAAATAAAGAAACATGAAGATTTGCATCTGAAAGGGTCTTTAGGGATCACCCATGTCAAACATCCTTTCTTCTTTTCTTTCATAGAAATGGAAATTGGTGCACGGAGAAGTCAAGTGGCTTGCCCAAAGTGACAAATTAAGCTAATGGCTGAATCTTTGCTCATTCCCCGCAGAATGTGTTCAGAAGCACAGGCATTTATATCTCCAGAGCAGGGGAGCATAATTTACTTTGGATTGCAATTTATTATTCCTCTAAACAGAAAGCTTTTTTATGAAAAATAATGTTTTTATGGGGCGGCACCATGGTTTCTCCGTGTCCTTGTCTATCTCTGTGTGTATGTTGGGGTGGAGGGCACGTACTCCACCTTCTTTAGAATCGGCATCTACAATCCAGTGGCTTTCAACACAGGCTGCCCCTTAGAATCACTTGAAGGGCTTTAAAAAAAAAAATCCATGTCCAGGCGCCACGCCCTAGAGGTTTCAGTTTGATTGGTGTGGAATCCTGTCTCACAACTGTGTATTCAAAGTGGTTCGCTAGGTAATTCTAATGCAAAGTCAGCATAGAGATCCTCTGATCTCACCCTGCACCACAGACAGAGGAGGTTCGGTTGTTCCTAAACCTCCTTGTAGACATTGGTTATCTATTCTGTAAATTATTTAATATTCCCTCACATTGACTAATAGAGTTAACTTGAGTACATTTATTTTAAAAATACATTTCATGACACTATGACAAATGATAAGGAATTAGCCCCTATTTAAAAATGAAATAAACATGATATAACCAAGAAAAAATCATTAAACATTAACAATAAATAATATTTAAATGATTAATTATTAAATGTTAAATATAAATATTAGATACCAGTGCTTCTCTGAGATTTTGAGACGAAAGCCTATTTCTTTGCGAAACTTACATATGACACAGATAGGGGAGATGTTTGTCAGTCCCGGGACGCGAGACGTTGTTCCAGGTATAAACGGGCGGACTGACAGAAGTATATAGGGTACATGCTTTCAAACGGCACCTGGCCTTTCACAATTCCAAATCATCTCACTTCATGTCAGTGGTAAACGTCCCAGACTTCGGGAATCTGTGGTTTAACATAGCACTGGGGCAAGCTTGGGACTGCGTCTTCGTGCTTTACTTCTGATTAAACATGGAGGGGTTTTGCTCAGGGGTATGCATGCCAGGGGTTTGCCTTGTGTTCGGGTCTTTCCTGCCGCTCTCAGATGGGCTATGAGCCACCTCGCACCTTCAAAGTGAGTGACTTCTGCTCCACATCTAACTTCCTGGGTTAGTGGCTCTTTCATAAGGAGCCCTTAACAAGATGGGGTAGGGCGTGTCCACTCCCCTTACTTCCCCATACCTCTGAGTTCCCGAAGCAGCCCTAGAGATTAGTCAAGTAAAGGCTAAATCACTCTATGGGTGAGTTTGAGAGATTGCAGGAATATTTAAAGGCAGCAAATGAGGATCAAGTTTATAGCTAAGTTGGCTATTTTCTGTCACTCAGTTGAAGATATTTAAGTAGGCTCCCATTAAGAAAAAGGGACCCTGGGGTTAAGTCTCTACTAGAAAAGGGTAGGGGCTTAACCCTTCTGGTGACAATGAAACAGCCACCAAATCTTGACAAAGAGGAAAAGTGTGGCTAAATGACAGGCAGGTGTTAAGGGGAGGGCTGTAGGGAACCGCTCCGCATGGCATGGAAATGTAGCTCGGCCCTCACGTGGAAAACCAGTGGGTTGTGTGTGGCACGCAGGACCACGCCCACGGAGAGGTTTTCCCGTGGGGAGTCAGGCCTGCATTGTACCTAGACTGCTCTGAGACTTGCTTTTTCTAAAACTCCCTCACCCCGAAGTGAGGCAGCAAGGGCTCACTGCAACTTCCTAAAGTCTGAACTAAACCTCCCAAGTATGGAGTGTGACTGGTTCAACCACCTTTCTCCCTGATCTGCAACATCCTTCTCTTTGAAGTAATTAGGAGCATTCTTTCCTTTGTTATCTGCAAAAGGCAGTCAGTCCCCTGCAGTGAACCTGTGCTTAGTAAAGGATGGCTACCCTCCATGTAATGTACCCACGGAAGCAATAAAAGCCCATCCAGGCAGGGACTGGCTCTCTCTGGCCCTCTCACCTGCTGTCTCTCTCAGAGAGTGGCCATGCCGTCCCTTTTTCTCCACAGGACTTCTGTAGTCGTGTGTATTTGTTCTCTAGCAGCCCCAACATACACGGCCAGGATCCGCCAGAGAGGGCAATGTCAGACACTGCATGGAGGCACCTGTCACCTACGTGCACCTCGCAGTCATGCTCTCCAGGCTTTTTGGAGAGCGTAAGCAATGCAAGGTTTGTGTTTATAGAGAGCAGTTAGTTTACAAGATTAAGTCTTCCCACCTGTCCTGGGTTTTTCTTTTGCCTGTTTTGTTTTATCTTCTACCCCCTGTTTTTTCTTTTGTTATTTGTCCAGATTGTCCAGATGCCAAGGCCATCTCCCTCATATACAAAGAAACAAAGAAGAACAGAAATGTCTCTCGTAACTTTTGAAAGGCCCACATGCACAGCCTCACCCCAGAAGCCTCCTAGTCCCCCAACCCACGCACTCTCCAAGGAAAGATCAGGCTCCCGAAATCCTTCTTCCTTGAGCCCCTTGGGAGCCAGTCTGTGTGTGAATGGCCCTCAGACAGACGGCAGGCTCTGGGCGAGTGGGCAGGCCTGAGGTCTCAGTGCGGGAGCAAGGGGACTCGCCCGCTGGACCCCGTGCGGCTGTCGGTGGTGGATAGGCCATCTCACTCCTCTGTGTCCTTTTTAAACTTCCCACCGGGTGGAACTGCCAGCTTGTGGTTCCTCTAACTAGAGAACTTATTTAGGGAAACATTCTTTACAAGGACACACAGGCTGAACTCGTGTTGTGAAAGGGGACGATCTCAGAGTTAGCGAGGAACTTGGCTCCTTCTTGGAGCAGTGAGCCTTGACCTTAGCTGCATGGTATAATTACCTGAAAAAAACAGTATGAATAACTGATAGCTCCAGCTCCACTAGAGAACATTACATTTAGATATTTAGGATAGAGTTTAGCTTAATATATTTGGAAGCTATTTGTGATGTAAATGTGTAACAGGTTTAATACCTACTATGCTTCCAAATTAGCGTGCCTCCCTTATTATCTGTTAACAATCTAATTTATTTTAGGTTTCCTAAATTTTCTTGTTCAGTAGGAAGGACAGCGTATGGAGCTATTTTGACTTTTATTGTTCTCCTAGACTCTTATGGAAGGGCTTAAGGCACATAAATATGAAGACCCAGCCATGATATCTGTTGTTTTTAAAAGCTGATGATATTCTGTGGTCTGTTTTCCAACGTTAATTCATGTTCTCTCTTCCTGTCTTCTGGGACTCCAAACACCTGCCATTATTGTATTTTGTGGGAAAAACAAAGCTCCAGCTAATTTAAAAACGTTCTTTGTGCTGTGCCATTGGCCTGAGTAGCCACACCATCCTATTCTCTCTAAACACAACACACACATGCACACATGTGTGTGCACACACATGTGTACACATGCCCATACCTTTTGGGTGGTCAGTCATTCTCTGTATCGACTTCAATGTTACTTCCTCTAAGGTCCACCACTCTTCCCATGTTTCTTTACCACCCAATGACAATATAAGCTTCACATGAGTCACAGTGATTTCTCTCACTGTATCACAAGCATCTAGAGCACAGAATCATAAGCATCTAGCACAGAAAAGTTGTTTCATAGATTTTCTTTTTTCGTAAAGAAGGAGGCAAGGAGAGAGAGAAGGAAGGAAGGAAGGAAGGAAGGAAGGAAGGAAGGAAGGAAGGAAGGAAGGAAGGAAGGAAGGAGATAAAGAGAAGACAAGAGGAAGGCAAGCAATATATTAGTGGGATAAAGAACCTACCTAAAAACAGAAAATCCAAAATGTCTTTCTAAAACACAAAAGCAACAAAATGATACTTTATGTCCACAAAGTCGGCTGTCCTTAGAACAGCCAACTATATTTGGGGGAGTCGATAGTATATCTATGTAAATCTCTACTCTCTTAGACATTTCAGTATTACAGACAGTTATTTTTATTTATTATGGACTTAAAGTGGTTTAGAATATTTTAATATCAATTTGATCCTTTATTTATGGTGACCACTTCACCATAACTATTGCTATTTTCTTCATTCACTTATCCATTCAATAAAAACTCTTTTATACTGTATCACGTGCTACTCGTGTTTAACTGATATGTTGGTAAGTTTAAGAGCTGTACAATCCGTTAGCAAGTTTGGAGAGAATGAGGACAGAGAACAGACGTGTTTGGATTCCTTTTAGGGTCAATGAAGGTCTTAGTACGTTTGGCTGAAACACAGGCAAAGACAAGCTATTGAAATTCTGATATATTATGGCTCAAATAAAGAAGAGGATTTTGATAGTTATTCATATGTTGGTTAAATAATCATCAGAACTGATCTGTAATAATTGAAAATATTTGTTGATTTGCAGCAAAGTAATGTCTATAGTGCACACAATTTTAAAATAAAATCAAAGCATTGTCACCAGAGAAGTGAAAAACCAAACATAAAAATGCCACTTTCAAATATTTGTGGGCGGGCAGGGAGAGTGATGGGGATTGTTCTGTAAGCACAAGGCTTTATTAAGTGGTGCTCAGCTAGTTAGCACAGTGCTGCAATTCTGTGAAAATATTTTCACTTCTGAGAAAATGATGAGCAGGTATGTGGCATACAGAAAAGCAGCTCTATTTTTTGTTTCTGATAAAGAAATTGTACCACTAATACTCTTTCCCCTTGCTGGCTGCGGCTGAAATACCCTTATCCTCTTCTGATGGAGGGACGCAAATTGAATTGCCAAACAAGCTTTTTTTTTTTTTAAACCTAAGCACCAACAACCTCTATCATCAAACACTGTCTCACCACTGCCATCTTGTGGGCAGGCTGCTTCCATGCAGTTCTTCTGGTGGATAAATCAAGAACAGGGAATTTGTATCTTTCCAGGAGAAGACACTTAAAAAGAACAGACACTCAGAATGAACCATGGAGGCCTCTACTGCTGACCTTCTACCGAGTGACATCAACTGTTTAAATATATATATTTGCAGAGAAAGCATTTTGAGTGTATATATGTATATAGGCTCATATATATTTACATACCATATATGTTATATATATGCTCTATATAAATGCTTTTTAATTAATTAGGCAAGTATTTATTGTACATTACAAGATAATACATATGGCAGGTCCCCATGCACATTTAATTCAGATGATCTCATAGGTGGAATCTCACGAGCAAAGTAAGCTGACAAACAAAATAGAAACAGGGGCATGGATACCCGGAGCAGACTGGCAGCTGTCAAAGGGGAGGGTTGGGGGGACTGGACGAGAGAAGGTGCAGGGATTAGTAAAGAGCACACACACATAACCCACAGACACAGACAACCGTGTGGTGATGGCCCAAGGAAAGGGGGGTGGGGGCTGGGGGTGGGAGGGGCAAAGGGGAATGAAAGGGGACATCTGCAAAGTGTCAACAACAAAAATAAAGTAAAAACATAGCTAAAATGTATCCTAAACACTAATTTATAAGAATATGAAGTTATATAGTATCGCATGTTACTTTTAAAATTCCGAGAAGCGATGAGCCTACAGTTTGGTTTGAAAAGAGTAGTAAGATTATCGGGGGTCATTATTTTTCGTACTTTGAAACCTGCATCATGGCCTCGCCCCTTAGTCTCCTCCCACTATTTTATTTTCTCATTTCGTCCCACGCCTGCTGTAACCTATGTATAAATTAGATAATTTAGACGTAACTATTGCCGTAATATCTCGTCTAGGGGAAGATGCCCTGGTTCCCTTTGCCATGAAAGCTAAGTGTTATTTCGGAATTCTAAATATCCCGTTTCGCCTGAGCCACAGCCTTGGGACTGGCACGCCCGCGCCCCCCTCCCTCCGCCAGAGCAGGGTTCCTGAGCCGTGGGCGGCCCTGCGGGCGTTTCCGATGAGTCTCGGTGGTCGTGCAGGTGAGCCGTGCTGTCCCGTGCGCTGCACCACGTTTGGTGGCGTTGTTAGCCTCTCCCTACTAGGTGCCCATAGCATGCCTATCCCAGTCCCCAGCATGACAACCCGACATGTCACTGGGTGCTGCCACATGCCGTGGGGGCGAGGGGGGGTGGTAGAGAACAACTCCTCTGGAGACACGACCTTGTAGTCTCCGTGTAGCCTTCCTTCATGTATGTCCTGTCGTCTCCCTTCTCTTACCAACCTCTGTGGGCATTTTGGCTGGGGAATTAGGACCTGGACGGGAGGATTCCAGGCAAACTTCAGGAGCAGCTGCTTTTGTCTTCCACGGCCCCTCCTCTCCATGTAGACGAGACTCCTCTATTTGTCAAAACCTGATCTGAAAAAGTTATGTTTAGCTAATAACATTCAAGGAGAAGTCACTAATCCAAGCTAAAAGGTAGTCTTCGGAAGTGAAATTAAGGCTAAATGTTTTAAAGGGAAGGGGAAAATCACATCTGCTGGGTTATCAAAAGAAATGAGAAAAATACACATTTTTTTGAGGTAGGAAAATTCTACTGCACCTGTTCAGATCCAGCAGTTGCGACATAGAAAGGACACGTGTACATATCCTGTGTTTGTTTTAGATGCAGCTCTTGTCCCTGTTTCTGTCCGGGGATTTAGAAAATGGGACACATCCCGTCCACTGCATCACATGCAGTTAGTGCCCCGGCGAATCGCTAATGACGTAACTGCAGCTCCAGAGAGGCATTTTAAATGCATCTAACAATGCCTCCCATCTTCACACACTGCTTTTATAAATTAGTAAGTCCATCACATGCATACAAAAATGAACGCGAATTCCGCAGGCAAGCTCTGAGCTGCAACCACGTGCAAAATGGGCGAGTTGCTAAGGATGCAGCAAGCAGGGAGTCTCGTGGTCCTGGTGGTCACAAGAGCTCATTAGCACAGCGTCAGATACAGGACATCTCACTGTCATACTGAAGTAAGGAGAAAACAAGTTCTGTGTTAAGGGACAGGCTCAGAGTTGGGGATAGAGCAGGTGGGACCAGAAGTGTGATCGGTGAGTTCTCACAGACGGGTCAAGCTGGTATTTGAAAGAGTGTTAAGATGTTTGCAGGCAAAAGCGGACAAACGATGTTTCAGTTGAAGAAAATAGTTCCAACAGAAGCAGGCTGGTATAGAAAAAGTTTGAAGAACAAGAGAACCCCTCTGTGCGTCTGAGACCACAGAATGCTAGAGGTCATTCTATAAATGTAGAGCTACAGAGAAAGCTTTGGACTTAAAATGATACTGGGGAAAATTTTACAGTGTTGCTAAAGGGTGGTGCACAGACATTTGTAACCAATTGTTAAGGGAGGTTTTAACCTGAGCTCGTTAGAACATGAGAAGAGGAAACCACACAAGATTGAACCTTAAAGTTTTAATGTTGAGAAATCCCTTTGGATCGTATCTCATCCCGGAGCTGCATCAGATTAGAGGGACAAGTAAAACTTCAGAACAGGACTGTCCAAGAGAAATGAGCGAGATAATAATGTAAGTCATACACATGGTTTTAATTTCTACAACAACCCCATGAAAGCATTTAAAAAAAACTGATGAAATTTAAAAGCAAATTTGGTCAATAAAATATGTATAAAATGTGGTTTTTCTGCATTATATAAATATATAAATCCTTTAATAAAATATTTCACATTTCTTTTTCAAACTAAGTTATTGAGATACACTGTGTATTTTATACTAACAGCGTGTCTTGATTTAAACTGACCACACTTCAAATTCTCGATAGTTACGTGAGACTGTTGATTTTCCTATTGATAGCACTTGCTCCTGCTAGTAGAGGAAAAGTGATCGAAATTCACTGTTAATTGTGGTGTTGACTACATTCAATTTCCCTTTATGCATTTAGATTATTTCCTTCTATTTTGTTCTATTTCTTTTCTTCCATTCTATTCCTTCCACTCCATGACATTCCATTCCATTCCTTCCACTCCATCCCTTTCCAGTGCAGTCCAGTCCAGCCCATTCCATCCATCCCATCCCATTCCTTCCATCCCTTCCACTCCATCCCATTCCATTCCAGTGCAGTCCAGTCCAGCCCACTCCATCCCATCCCATCCCTTCCATCCCTTCCACTCCATCCCATTCCAGTCCGGTCCATTCCTTTCCATTCCTAGAGTGATGACAGCTTTGCCATAAATGAATATTGATTTTTTTTCAAATGCTTTTTCTACATCTGTGACTGGTCCAAACAAGTCCTTCATTCTCTCTCTTTTCTCTCTAAAATGTTTGATAAAATTCAGCTGCGACCAACAAAAATATTTGTAATAAATTGTACCCTCCTCTATATTAGGGACATGTTTGGATGAGATAGTACTATTCACTCTACAAATATCTGACACGTGTGCCATATGAATCTACTATGAGAGTGGAGGATTTTTTTGTGAAGTTTATAATTAGAAATGCAAGTACTCCAATGCTGTTCATCTTATATCAGTTTTGTTAGTGTTTTCAAAGAATGTATCCATTTTTAGTCTCTGGCAATGATAGCTGTGGCTTGTTCATTGTAGCAGGCACCAGATGGGTCCCCTTTACTTTTTATAGTCAGACCCCATTTTTCTTCAAGGTTGTCTATCCATTAATATCCTAGGACTCTATCACCTTGGACCAGGCCCATCAAAGGCTCTGTTGGCAATGTCATTGGGGCCATTTGCAACCTAATTAATCTGTCTTGGAGGTGCCTCAAAACAGCATACACACCTCCTTAATTGCTACAACTCGCACCCACTGGGCACCACAAACAGAGAGAGAGCAGACTCCGAAGCACCCTGCAACTCCTTGATCAGCATCGTTTACTGCAAGATTAATGAGAGGAGCTGAGAAAGACACCAGCGTGGAACAAAACCGTAGTTCTGAATTTTAGAAAATGGCTAATGCCTCTTCAATAGAGCAGCCACTCACCTCTTAAAATCAGAGTCTTTTGGATAAAAATAGGGCTTTTATTTTTCATTACACACTTTATCTCAATGAACTTGACAAAGCTTGGAACTTGCAGAGAGCATTGCTTAAAAAAAACCTCAGAATTAAAGCTTATATTTCTTTAAATGTTTGAAAGGCAATTTTATATGGAGTAATCAAATTTAAAACATATATGTATATTCACTTTGTTGAGGTTAAATTTTATTATGTTTAATATGTCAGATATACTGTTTAAGATCTAAACATTTTTTAAAATAACCACAGTAACAAATGACATGGCAAAGAGGAAAAGAATGAACTCCCTGGTCAATTCAACCAGGAAACACGTACAAACAGATCAGTAAAAACAACAAAACCCCCACAAAAACAACAAAGTCCTTAAGCGCTTGACTTCCAGCTCAGGCTCCTTGAATGTGAAGCATTGTCATATCAGTATTTCAGCTTTTCTGAGTAAGGTGTATGTGTATGTATACATATACACACACATATATAATAATGCATATACATATATAATATTGTATATGCAAAATAGATAACATTGTATAAAATATATCATATATAATTAATATTGCATATATACAAACAATATAAAATGTTTTAACTGCTCTGATGATCAAAAAACAAATATTTGTATTATATAAAAATATACAAAGTCATTCCTTGAAATAATCCCTTCATGTAGCATGATTTAATTTTATTTGTGAAAATTCCATTGACTTTTTAAGTAGCATAGATATAAAGTCAAGTTGTAGACCGTAGTCTGCAGACGGAGTTTGAAGAACTTGCAATCAGATGCTTGGAGTCACGGGTTGAACTGTCACTTAGGCTTGGATCTGTGACACCGAGGAGCACCATAAGGAAGAAAGGATAAAGGAGAAAGAATCTTGTCTTCACGGAATTCCTCCTTAGTCATAAGGATCCTATGGAGACTGAATGCCAGTGTAATTTGAAACCGTGGGGTCATTCAAAAATGGCCATTTATTTTTAAACCCATGTGATTCTTCAAACGTACACAGAAAAATTTAGACCCTATCTGTTATCAAAAACAAGAGAACATGGGTCAAGTTATCCACATCTGTGAAGAAGCTGAGATGGTTCCAGTGGTAACTGCCACGATGCTTATCATTTTTTATTATACATCATGTTTATATGATACATATAATCTCTCTGAGAGTTAAAATAATGAAGTGGATTATTCTTAAGTTATGAGCAAGGCAATACATAATCACATGCAATAGAATATGGAGACCTTGCAGGTTTCCACAAGGTTTGTGAGTGTCCCAAGATTTATGGAGGACAAAGCAAAGGTGATGAGAAGCCCTTATGATGGAAAAAATTTAAAAAACAGGTGGCATAAAAGAGTTTGTACTCTTTGAAATGTGTGTGTGTGTGTCCACACACAAACTCACACATATACACACACATAGAATTACTGGTGGACCAAATGAGTGTTGGACTTGATTTACCTTACATACTAATGAGAGAGAGAGAGAGAGAGCAGTAAAACAAATACATGCTTATGATTTTAGGTGCTTTAAAAATATTAAGACAGAAAAGGTGAAGTCCTCTGAATTTCAGAGATCTAATACGAGAGGTGCCATGCAAAGGGAAGGGCATGTTTCAATGAATGGAGTAGTACTGACGAGGCATTTTGAAAAAATTAATGGCATCTTTGAACACAGGCAAGGAATTTGATTTGGCAGGAATGAAGTGCCCAGAGGAAGGATTAAGACTAGACAAGGAGCTTAATGTCCCAATACCAGAGGTGTGATAAAATATTCTATACGTCTGATAATCTGTAAGTATTGGATTCTCTAAGTACGATATTCATACTGTGGTTGCAGAAACCATTAAATGGCCCCCTGAAGTGGAGGCCAAACGTTTCATGTCTGGTGAGATCTTTTTTGCCTGCCCTGTGGGGAAGGGATTGGGGATAATAAGGCAAGAGGTGCAAGATCATTAGGTGGCTGTTTCAGCAGTGTGGGTAAGAAATGATGCTTCTGAAAGTGATATCATACAGTAGGGTGGGAGTTAGCACAGGTGTGTGAATTACCGTGGTCACATTACCTACACAGTGGGATACAGGGTGGGAGATAAGTTACTGAAGATAACAAGCATGCCTGCCCCTCTTCTGAGATGCATTGTCTGTTTCCTGTGACTACAGGTACTCATTGGATTTGGTGCTACTCCAACAGAAAATCTTCTGCTAAACAAACACATTGTCTACGACTTCACAATAAACTGCATTCTCATGCTGGGTTATGAGGGTGATTTCCTGTCTCAGAGCTAGAGAATTCAAAGCACTTTTCATTGAAATTACTGACCTTTGGCATAAAATGTTTCAGGAAAGAATCAGTGCTCTAAAGAAAGAGCTTTCCTTTTTTAAACGTAGCAGCTTCTGAGCACGGGCTCAGAAATTTCATGTCCCGTATAATGCGGGCGCTCTGACAATGCAGTCAAGTTAGATAAATCGTAAGAAACACAAATTGTCACTAAAGCTCTCAGCTTATGCCGTCTAATATTGTGTGAATACATTTTATTTTCCAACATTACAAAACAGCCAAGAGTATAATAAATTACTTACCTAAGCCCTTTGAGGATTTTTGCATAATTTACCAAAACAAATTGCTTTTAGCAGAAAAGCTGCTAATTTACATGAGTAGGAAGTGTTTTCCTTGGTGTGATGAATTTAATTTCAATTTCCCTGTTTGCATGAATTCACTTCAGTAATTCATCACTGTTAGATTAAACTACAACTATGTTTTCTTTGAGTGGGTCCCTAACATTCAATATATATGAATGAAAATAAATTGCCTTTATAGTATGACTATATAGTATATATAATACATGATTGTTAAAGCACATTTTCAATTAAATAAATAATCACTAAAATTGATAAATAATGACACGCATAATTTAAAAACATGGCCCAAATCGTTTTGTACTCTTGTAAAGTTGTAATGCAGTTTTTTTTCAAAATCTGTCTAAAAAAAGGAAGAGACACTTTTATAGGGTCCCGACTATGCACCAGCTTGTGTCCTGAATATTTTCCGTTTGTTATGCTATTTTCCTAACGCCTCTACGTGGTGGGATTTATCAGTGTCTTCTGGAATTAAAGGAATCGAACGTTAGCCAAGGAAAATCCCTGACCCTCCCTGTGACATCACTGGAGCCTCACTGAGCCATGCACGCTGTCTCCAGTCACATGACTTGTCCTCTCCCATACAACATATTAGAGTATTTGTCATTTTAGGTGCATGAACTACCATTGAACATATACATTTACGAATACACGCTCATATGAAAGTGTATTTATATACACGTCCAGGTCTCACTTTGGGAACAAAGTGTTGCTTAGACTTCACAGAACATTTGTGGGAAGTTGCAGACCTTGAACAAATTCTTGTGACTTATCACCGAAGGCTGATGCCTGGACTCTTCACTCTAGAACTCTGCTAATTACCTGTTGCTGTAAAAAACAAACACGAGGAAAATAAAACCCTGAAGTCAGTAGCTTAAAACAACCAACATGTATTATCTCACGCAGTTCTGAGGGTCAGGATCTCGGAGTGGCTGAGTGGAGTGGCTCTGTGCTAGAGGCCGTTGGAGGGTGCGGTTAAGCTGTCATCTGGAGCCGCGGTCATCTCAGGATTTAACTGAGTCCAAAGAATTAACTGCCCTGCTCACTCATGGGGTGTGGGCAGGTCTCAGTCCTTCCCTGGCTCTTGGCCACAGCTCTGCTCCTTGCCCTGCGAGCCTCTCCGCAGGGTGCCTAAGCATCTGCGTGACAGGGTAACTTGCTTTGCTCAGAGTAAGGGATCTGAGAGAGCAGCCCAGCAGGAGAACATGCAAGGCAGACCCTGCGGTCCTTTGTACCCTGCTCTCGGACGTGACATGCGATCGCGTCTACTGGGCGCCCGGGTCACACAGACCGACACTGGTACTGGTGGGAGGAAACCTCACCGAGGTGGGAACAGCAGAGGGAGATATTAGCGGGGGACGTCTTGGCATCTGGCTACCACAAGTCCCAGGAATATACATTTCCGCAGGAAGATAAGAACGCCATAGTGCATTATGAAAGATCCCGTAGGAAGAAAGTTTGTCTCTGAAAGTGCCGAGGTCTTCAGTGGTGTAGAAATAAAGTCGCCCTTGTAACATGTAAGGTCTGGACAGTTATAGCTCAAATGTGTGACGGTGCATGACCTTAACTGTGAGACAACGTCTCTAGACTCAAAAGACCTAAGTTTTGCAGAGATTCTGTTTGAAACACCTGATAAAACTAGGTCCATTTCTGTGATCGCTTTGATACACAGGGACCATTTTACATAATCCTGGCGGTAGTAAGACTTCACATCCAGGCGAGCCCGCCAGCAGGTCACGGAAGGGCGCTTAGATTTCAGGTCCTGTAAAACTTGACTACAGTGGTGTGAACACCTGGGAGGAGACAGGCGACTGTTGGCTTGGGTTCAAATTTTGATCCCCTTGTACCCTGCTCTCAGTTGTGACATACCGTCACTTCTGCTGGGTGCCCTGGGTCACACAGACCAACACTGGTACAGGAGGAAACTCACGGTCGGTGGGAACACCGGGCCGTAGACAGTAGCCTGGGGCATCTCGGCGTCTGGCCAGCACAAGTACCGAGGATGTACGTTCCCACAGCAAAATAAGGACTTGTGAGCTTTCCTGCAATGCTTGTGTGTTCATAATGTCCTCGCATCTGCCCCAGCTGTAGGGATCCATTTCTGATTCCCTGCTGGCCCTGGGCAGGCAGTGTGGTGCCAGGTACAACGTCTGATGTTCTGAGGAAAGGAAAAGCTTTCTTCCTGCCACAGCAGATTTTCAATTCTACCTTCTTTGCCAAGATTAGTAACAGCAATGTAAGTCATGATAATAGCTTGTACATGTGTTGCACCTGGTATATGCGGGGCACTATTCTGAGCGTGATTTATAGAATAACTCATTTAAATATCTACCTCATTGTAGCCACAAGGAAGTAGATACTGTAATCTACTAGTTATCTCTGTTTAGCTGAAGGAACTGAGGCGTAGACTAGGCATCACTTGCCCACGTGAATGGAAGAGACAGGATTTAAACTCAAGAATTTGCTTTCCAGAATACACACTGTTAATCATAGTACAGAGAAACCTATCACCTCTCTCTGACAGCAGAAATGGTGGGGCTGTGCATACTGAGCTTTTCCAGCCTTTTCAGTGGACGTAGGAAGGGATAAAAGGATTAGAGAATGAAAGTTAGGCCTGCCGAACAATATTGTCTGGTCAGTGTCTATTAACCCTATTTAAGGTTAGATTTCTTCATGTAGAAAATGGTGAAAAAATTCATCCTTTACTTATTTTAGATCACGTAATATTAGTTATTTTTAGGTCAATTAGGAGCTGCAAACTCTTTCTGTTTGTTGTAATAATAACTAAAAATTATTCTACCATGATATTCAGAAAAGAAGAAAGTATACATGATAAGGTAGAGATGGGTATAATTCCTTAATTCCTTGGCAAATCAAAATACATGTACTTGTAATTACCTCTGCTTTTACATTTTAAGATCAATGAGAATTGCTTTTTAGGTCTCCTTTCAGTTTCTCTCTGAATCGCCTCTTCTCTCCAGGGCCAAGCATCTGGTGCCCATTTCTGCGTGACTGAACCAGTGGACCAGAACAGACTGCCTTCCCCCCAAAGAAGGCTCTGCCCCCATAGCAACCCCACAACTTGCTTGCTGAGCTCTCATAACCATTAGCATTAACATCCCCCTGGCTTCAAAAACAAGCACAACATCACCCTTGCCTGTTAAGGATTTATTGGGAGGCATCTTCAGGATTTTCCAAATATTGATTGAATTGCCTTTAATATTATCAATTCCCGGGACCAGAGATAAATTCTGGGGAACTGTATCGGCAACATGAACCAAGTTATTGGAAGCTGTGGGTATATATGTGCTCACTGGTCCATAGTGTTTATGTTGGTTGATATTTGTGTCCTGACACTGAACAGAAGGCCTTACTTTTATGGAGCTGACATTATGAGGACTGAGTTGTGATTAAATATCCAAATGGAAGATAGGAGACATCCAGAAGTCAAAAACAATGACACATAACAACCTCCCCAGTTATTACATTCATCCACACGTACCGTGACACACAGATGCATTTATAGTGTGGCCTTCTCTTAAATAAAGAACACATGGTGAGTTCTGATTTCATGCAGAATACTGCATTGTAAGAAGACATGAAACGTATTTCCCACTCTACGTGGACCTCTGAGAATGGAGGGGTTTTCTAAGTATTTATTGGTCAGTGGATGGAGGGTGAGATTAAACACATGCCAAGTTCTGTGGGTACTCATTCGGTCAGAAATTTAGGGAACATACCCTTTCCCAAGCTCTAGGTGCTCAGGATGCAATAAGTATAGAACCTCTGTTCCAGAATCTAATACAGAAATGAGCACAATGAATACTGCCCGAAATACGTTGTGGAGAGGAAAATCCCTATCCCGACTCAAATCTAGCAGAAAAGACAGACACTGCACCCTCCGGTGCAAACATACAGGCAGTTCTCTGATGTGTTTGTTGAATGAAAACAAGGACTTAAGAACACACTATTGGGGCTTGGATATTGGGCATTTATTTTAAAATCTGGGAAAGTCAGAAGGTTTATAAAAAATAGAGTGATGGCCGCCGTGCCTTGGTAGACACGGGTGAAGAAGGGTGGAGGAAGCAGTGGAGGCTGCGAGGATGCACGCACCAAGGCGCCCAGGTGAGACCCGCCCCTCTGGGTTCGGGAACTTGGTTCCACCCCAGAAATTAGCATTCCCGTCTCAGCCTGGCAGTAACGGGAAAGATAGCCCTATTATACACAAGCAGGAAAAAATAATTCATAAAGAATGACTGGCACGAACTATTAACAGAAGGATTTATCTTTATCTGAGGTTATCAATAGACATTGTTTTATAATCAGAGAGTACATAATTTCTACCTGTCTTACAGCTAACCCTCATCAAATTTGCACAGGGCTTAGCATTTCAGGGTGTTCTTCACAGGAGGGGAAAAGGTTGGGTAAGGATGGATAGAACTGTTGGGAACATTTAAGTTGCTGTCAATTATTTTAAAAATTCATGAGCAAAGCATATTTCTTTAGTCCTTGCATACTTAGAAAATCACTGTAATTCTATTGAATATATTGCTCAATGAATATCTTCCCAAAACAACGCATATTATGATCTTTATCAATACTATGTCTTAGACACTTAGCAATAAAGGTGTCACACAAAGAAACTTGAAATTGCCCATATTTATTAAATGCCTATTCAATTTGCATGGAACTGAGGGATCAGGCCATTAAAAATGAGTAATAATAGGTTCAGAGTGGTAAAGAAATCACAATTTTGCAGTGGAGGGGGAGGATTTGCAGATAACATTACAAAATAAATTAATGGCAACATATAATAACTTTTATATCACAGTTCAGTATGAAGGACTAAGACGTCATAAAAACTGAGGCACAACATATCTCAGAAGGAATCGGGTAAGACTTTGTAGAAGAAAGAGCATTTACATTAGAGGGGAGATGAGTAAAATGTCAAGAGGCAGACAACAAGGAAAGGAACATTTTCAGTTAAAGACTATTGTGCGTACGTAGAATAAAGGCAGAGAAAGGCAAATGTTCAAGGAGAGCTAGTGTGTAATATGACCCGGGTGGGCTCTAGGGTGTTTTAGAGCAAGCTGTGGAAGACCGGCACCCGAGTTCACAACACGCATCTGCCCGCAGTGGTTTAGACCCAGTCTTCCTTTGAGGCAGGGGTTTAACGAGGTTCTGTCTAGTCCTGAGTCTTTCAGCAGCATAGTTGTCTTTTGGTTCTTAATGTCTAGAAGAACATACTACGGCAGCGTAAAGCAGTCCTGCGTGGACTAACACTGAGGGAGGGGTGATAAGGCAGCTGGATTTATTCCTCAGAGTCACCGTCCGCAGAAGCCAGACCAGACCCAAGGAGCTTGCTGGCCGCTGGAGTCAGTCATGCTAATTTGTTCCGAGTGGAGTATTGCATGATCATACGGGGAAAAATTGCAAACTTGCTAGCACTTTATAAAGATCCCTATGTATGAAAATGTTGGTAATAACTTCCTAGATAAAAAGGACCACCTATAATAACTTCATCTGCACAAGACTTCTGCAGAGACGTGTAATGAGATGGGTATTTGCAGTACGTTGTGTTTATTTATTTAGCTTTGGCCTTCTGAGAAACAATCATTTGCATATTTCTCTCAATTAGGTATTATACTGACATACTTAATTAAAACTATACAGGGCACTGACAATATTTCATTCTTTTAATGAAAGAGGAGACATATTATCCAGTTCAGACTGTTTCTGTATTTAATTTTCCTGACTTTTTTACCGCTCAAACTGCGCTCCTTCTCTGAATGTTGTCAATTAGGATGAAAAGAAGAAAAATTAAAGTCGCTCTTGAAAATGCACTTGTGTTTGTTTATGGAATCTGTGTACATTCAGAAAGTTGTGATTTGCATATTTCGTGTGTAATTAAGCCCAGGAAAGCGAGCACTAGGCAAACTGGGGCAGTTTCCAAGGTCTTCCTTGTCATCACCAGGGACTCACGTCTGAAGACGTGGTCTCTTCTTTAAAAACGTTAGACCTCCTTTTCTCCCTCAGAATGACACTGTCAGGATTCCTCAGCATCCTGCCGTGTGCATTGTGATGTGCTTGTGGGCCCATATTTAGTGGCGGTGCTGGAACGGGGAGTGCTGAGCTAAACGTGGTGAACACGATGTGCGCTGTGAACTTGAACTCTGGAAACTTGAGTTTGAATCACAGCCCTTCCATTCTATCTGTGACAGGTTTCTATAAGTCACAGCTATGTCATCCATAAAATGGCACTAATGGTACCTATTCCATTGGCTGTAATACCACGTGGAGAATGTCAACCACTTAATGTACGTGGAAGCACTTTATAAACTGTTACACAAAACAAACATAATATTTTTCTGAGGTTGTAATCTCCTTAAATCAAGAAGAAGACAAAAGAAATTAATGACTCCTGTCCAAAAGAGGCTTATAAGTCTAGTGGGGAAGAAAAATGTACAAGTCACCATAATTCAAGTCGAAGGGAATGTGTAATATATGAGAGAAATAAAGCGGGTGCATAAATATGGCAAACCTGCCTACAGTATATTTTATTTTTGTGAGTGGCCTCTTTGAAATAAGACCACTGGGCATAGATCAGGGCCAGAAGAAGTAAAATTTCATCCCCAAGGAAGAAATCAGGATTTTAAAAACTTTGAACAAAGATTAAAGAAAAAATGGATATTAATAGTAGGTTTATAGTTATGCATGTGCAAAACAGAAAATTTATTCCTGTATTATTATTTATTAATTATTGCATTGTTTTCCATACGAACAACTGTAAACCTACTTTTGCCTCATCCTGTATTTACAGAAAAATAAATTTTAGCTGCAGCTTCTACATGGCTGTGTGTCAGCTCCTTTTAGAACTGCTGTGAATAGTCACCTGTAAAACATTTCAATAAGCTCCACTGAGAGAAAGGGAAAGGGAAAGGGAGGAAGGAAGGAAGGAAGGAAGGAAGGAAGGAAGGAAGGAAGGAAAAATTCTTAGATAATCTCTCTCCCCCTTCCCCCTCAAACCATGTCTCTTTGTCTAGTTATCTCTCTTGCATGCACACATAAACACATACCGATTTTTTAAAGTTCTAAATTCTCTATTTTAGAAGAGCAAGATGAGACTCATTGACTCATTGGTGAGTTTAAGGAACTTGTTAACCCAACAGATTCTGAGTGCCCCCTCTTTCAACTAATTAATACCTGTAAGGGGTTTATTTTAATTGCTTAGCATTCATTCCCTCTTTCCCTCGCTGGGCGGGGATACCTGAATGCATGTGATTGGCTTTGTTGAATTGAGCTGAAATGTAGTCTGTTGACCCATATTGTTCCTTCAGATAAAATGATCTGATGCCCATCACTGTGTATTTAATGATGACACACGGTGTGTTATCATTATCCTTCACGTAAGCCATCCTGATGAGGACTAGGGACGGTCCATGCCTGAGGCGCTAGACAAGAAAACAGGACCCTAGTCTATCCTCTGAGGGCTAAAGCTGACATATGACATCCCAAGTGTGAAGACAAGGATCAGCACACTAAAAAGCCCAAGGTGAGTGGCAGTCTAACCTGTGGGATCAAGAGCACGGTCAGTGGCTGAAACTCTTAAGAACTGAAGTCAACTCTTGAGACAAGACTAATAGACATGAGGATACTAAATTTTCTATAACTTTCACCTGCATGAAGAATCACAGTTTAGAGCTAGCTGGACCATGCCTGTTCTTTGCTGCCCCTCATCTGCTGTGGCTAACAGACAAGCCATCATTGAAACAGCTGAGGTTACCAAGCGACCTAAAATAGCTTTCACCAGCACAGTGGCCAAGTTGTCCCAGATGTCGGGGCGGCGGGGGGGTACCTCTTTAAAATATCTAGAATCTGTTTTTATCTTCTTACCTAGGGAAACTTTGCTTCTATTCTTAGTGAAGGTACCACAAATTCAAGGCAGAAAATGTAACAGGTGGTGTTAGTGGTTGGAGTGTGAAGTGGATTCGGCTCCTGGCATCATGAGGACACAATCCTCAACAGCAGCAGGCAAGCCACTGAGCAATGGCCAGGACACAGGTCCTGTGCAAACTTCTTCAAAGAAGTGGCTCACTTAATGCTCCCCGAAACTTCACGAGGAGAGTCTACTACTGGGCTCATTTCCTGCATGAGGAAGTGTGGGTTTTGAGGCATTTTCCTAGAGTCGACCAACTAAGATTTTATTGAAAGAGTCAGAATCCAGAGATGAATCTGTATTCTACAATGCTATATAGTTGCTTATTTGGTTCCTTGATAATTGTGATGGTTTTGACCCGGAAAATGTGGACAGAATTCTGATAGGGCACAGGCATTTGAGCTACCTCTCATTCCATCATTCAACTCCTGGTTTCATAAGGTGACACCTGGTTCCCTTCCTTCTGCTTGGCAGCCAAGATTCCTGCACCAAGTGCCACGGTGCCCAGGCCCCCTGGTGCACAGGGGCTCTGCAGGACATAATACACCTCTGAGCAGTAGGTGGCATTTGTTAGACACCCCCAAAACTGTAAAGTAATACATCTGAGGTTGAGGTAGTCTACCCTTTAAACAGTAGATTATTTTATATTTCTTCCTCTCCTCGTCCTCCTCTTCATTCCCTCCCCCTCCTTCTTCTTCTTCCTCCTCCTTCTAATCCTCCACCCCTCCCCCTCCTCCTCTTTTATCTTCTTCTCCTTCCTCTTCTTTTTTTGCATTGCCCTGTAGAATTAGGGAAGTCCCCAGGGGGGATGCCGATGGAATGGGCCCTGGAAGAGGGGTTGGGAAGGTCTCCTGGTAGAAGAGAGGTGGGGAGATACATACCTTTTGGATGGCATCATATGTTTGCAAAAGTGCCATGAACATCAGCATAGAATAGGGAACAACAACAGCAGTGGTATACAATTTAATTCTGAGGCTTAAAAGATCATGTAGCAGGCATCCTCTTAGTAATTAATTGTGGTTAGTTCAGGGTGAAATTATATTATAACATTATATGCTATTTTTATAATTTATATGCATATGAGAAAATGACCACAAAGTTCTTTGAACATAAATACTTAGGACACAACTGGGGCCTAACTATACGATAATATGAATTGTCGGATGTTTCTCTTGGCGCCCGGGCACCAGGGAGGGATTTCTGACACGAGGGCACTGAAACTCAGCACATTTCGCAGCCTGTAAGTGACTCGGTGTTTCCTGAGGTGGATGAGTGCAAGTTGAAACTCTGGACCCCACGTGTCAAGTTCTATTCACATAGAATTCTACCTTCTTTACTTTTGGGCTTGAGTGTAAGTCCACAGGTCTTCATCTGTGGCCACCAGGGGGCGTATGACATACTGTATTTTGCTGTATATAATGCATACCCACGTTTTTGGCCCGGACTTTCAAGAAAAAAATCTTTTGTTTTAATTTTTCAATTCATTTATTTATGTGTCTATATTTAGATACTTTTTTGATACTGTAAAGGAATTTTAGTATTTATTTTTGAACATATTATGGTACAAGAAATGTTATGTAACAAATAATTATAAAACACAAGAACAGATACAAGGTACAAGAAATTTTAAGAAGAATTAAAAACAGTTCCATCCATGCTGTCGCAAAGTGAAATAAGCCAGGTGGTGAAAGGCAAAGACCATATGATCTCACCTATAAGTGGAACCTAATCGACAAAACAAGCAAGCAAGAAAAATAGAACCAGAGATATTGAAATAAAGAACAAACTGACAGTAACCAGAGGGGAGGGAGAGGGATAATGGGGGAAATTAGGGGAAGGGCCATCAAGGAACATGTATAAAGGACACATGGACAAAGCCAAAGGGAGTAGGTTTGAGGGTGGGAGGCAGGGATGGGTGGGGCAGGGGGCACGGTAGGGTGAAAATGGAGATAGCTGTGCTTGAACAACAATAAGAAAAGAATTAAAAACATTTATATAGATATGGAGTCAGTACTACCCATGTACAATGAGCATCCTTATTTCCCCCTCAAAACTTTGGGCAAAAATGTGTGCATGATACATGGCAAAATATGGTAACTCATAAGTGCAGTGGGGTTCATTCTCTGTTGGGATAGGGACATACAGCTGAATTCTTGCTCCTTTTATCTTTCAGGTGTCCCTTTGGGGTGGGGGTGTGTAGCACCTCCCTTTACCGCCCCCCAGAGGGACACATGAGCATATCCACCAAGTGAACTGTGATTTCTCCTTGACGCTCTCCGAGGGAGTGGACAGAATACAAAAGCTAACACTGCAGAGCTTCACATCGTGTCCTGACTCAGTTTCCCCTCTCTTCATCAGACCCGTCCTGGTGTTAAACCCTTGCCAATCTGGTGTCATCACTGTAACATTTTCCCCAGTCTCACTTTCTAGATGACCCAGGCTTGGATGGGACCACTGCCTACTTTAACCCACGAAAGAACCATTTCATCCTGAGAATTAATTGATAGTCATTAGTCTATAGTTTCTCAAGCTATTAGCATCACGAAAGAAGTTTGGCTGTTTTCCAAGTTTTCTTTGGGACAAGATCTCCAAATGTAATTATTATCACTCCTTGGAATCTCTCCTAAAAGACACATGGTCAAATTTCAATGACCTCAAGCTGACTACATTCTAAGATATCTTCATTTCAGTTTCCTTTTTAAATCTCAACAAATCAGTCACTATATGGCTATTTGACTTAAAATCAGCACATTAAAAATAATCCAATGGATCAAGTTTCAAGCTACTTCATTCCTCTGATTTTAAAGGAATATTCCATTTTAGTTTTGCCAGTGTCATCAATCTCCAGTTCAATTGTCAAAGAAATCATCATACCAGCTACCCACAGTTACTCTAAGTATGTCATTACACTGATACTTCAGACTATCTTGTGAAATTGGTACTATTTCATAAAGGTCAGCACTGAGGTCAGAGCTTGTGAGTGGCATAATGAATGTTTCAAAACTGGGAAATGATCAATTTGGTTTTATACCCTGGTTTATCTGACTATTTCAGGACTGGGTTATAAAACGAGGACTTTTTGGAGTTATTGAAAGGTTACGGACTTTAAATTGCTAATCATGTGCTTACACATGCTTTCTAATAATGAGTTCCGAGTGATAAATTAGCTCATTCATTATATGGGAGTTCGGGCTGCCACACAGGGCAGAAATGGCACAGATGTACTCCCCTTCTTCCCTGCTCCTATTGAGTTTCTCCGCATGAGAATTCCCACCGACTTCGGAGGCACTGAGCACAGGGAGCATTAAAAGACCGCAGTCTGATCTTGCTTTACCCCCTGCCGTGCTCATTTAAACTCCCTTGCAGCTCCTGGGAATTCGATATGAGCTCAGAGTTGAGCGCCACCCCTCCAAGAGAAAGAATGTGCTGAGGATCTGGCTTCCCCTCAGTGGTTCATTCTGTGCGTCTTCTCGGGAGAGTTCATCTGCTTGAGAGCTTGAAGTCAATATTTTTGAGATTGAACTTTTCAGTCATCCGTTGAAATGTCTTTTTTTATTATTTTTTTATTTTTTAATTTGAAACACACTTCTAAACTGATGTGCTATTGCAACACCATTTATCCCAAATTCTTTTAGGAATCAATGATCCTGATTTAAAAATCGTTACTGCTAACAACCACTGATATTTTACTCTTCCCATTATGCTTTCACAAGTGTTTAAGTGAAACATTTTGATCATCCACATGACAATGAAAGTTCTCACTACAGTCACTGACTGAACCTGCAAACCTTTGTATGCTGATTTATTGTGGACTCTTGTCACCAAAGTCATGAAGACAAGTGTTCAAGTTCACTCGCTTTTGGTTGTCAAACCAGGCAGAAATGAAATGTTTGTAGGTAACATTCAATCAACTGACACACATTCTTTTTTTATCATCAGATAAATCCAGTGTCTATTCTTAATAATGGGCATATGTCCTCTGTCGCCATTTCTCTGTCTTATATTTTTCCTAACTGAGAATCGTGCACACTTATATATCAGGGACTCTCTTGGACTCTTAGTGAAAAACATATGGATGAGAAAACCAAGACAAAACCAATCATGCAGAACAAAGTTTTTTTTAAGACAAAGTTAGTTCTTAATAGCTTAGTTTTGCTAGAGCAGATCTGTATGGTGAGTGTTTTAAATATAAATGAAGTATACATCTCTATTTCAATGGAAAACTCCCATCCCATATTTAGAAAACTGAAAATATAGGTTTGATTCCCAATCAAATGCCTAATTTGAAAAATAAAAGACTCCCAGTTATTCCATTTAAATCATTTTTTTAAGGTTATGAACTCCTTCCTTCGCTGTCAACCTCTAGGTAAAATGTTTCAAAAGTTTGCATAGTGATTTTCCCATTAAAATGCAAATCAGTTTCCTTAGTGGCAAATATTAAATTAAAACCCTAATACAAAGTGGAGACATGCCTTAATGGCTACAAATTTCAATCCAGTCCTGTGTCAGATCTGAGTTCTGGAGTTCTTTGAGAAGTAAGGTTTGCAGAGGTGGTTTCTCCAGTTATTTCGTGCCTGATAAGGTGATGATAACTGTTCAAAGAAATATTTCTAATAAAGAACAGATTTCCCTTGTTAATACTAATTGTTAAACAGTAAGCATACATTTGAAATAACTGTTTGATTCTGTTTTGTTGAAATCTTATGTGTTTGCTTATACATTTGATGAAGAGCATCAGAGACTTTGGCACTGACATTTCATATTGCTGCGATTAAAAGGGACCTGAGATCTTGGATACGGGCAGGGTTAATAATGATGACTGGGATGTCTTGTCCCTGAATGCTGCTGATAGATTTTATAGTATTCTGTAAAAGCTCGATAAATGCAATACGGCATTCTGGATCAGATCCTGGAAAGGAAAATGACACCAGGGGAAAACTGGTGAAATCCAAGCACAGTCTGGAATTTAGTTAATGATAATGCACCAGTGTTGTATCCGCCAGCATGCACAATATGGGGCATGAATTTCACCTTAATATCTGTAGCCTAGTATTTTATTCTCGACCTCGGTACAACAATTTAATTCTCTCTACCTGTTAGTTAGATGTGCATCGTTCCAATAACCATTTCTTACAGCCTTTTCCCCTGTGATACAGGATGCAGCTTAGGGCCATGCTTTGTGTGTAGTTGTCTCGTGTCTTTGGTGTTCATTTAATTTTAAATGGACTCCAGCATTATTTCAGCCTTTATGACACTGCATTTTGAGAAATGCAGACTTACAGGTCATCTCTCAGTTTGGGGCTGCTCAGTGGTCCTAGGGCCTGGAGCCCAGCTGTGTTTCCCTGTAGGATGGTGGCAGGGATGAGGCAGAAGCCTTTTCGGAGTGTCGCACGCAGATGAGGTTCATGGCCACTGACTGGCCCTGATGTTCGCTCTGCTCTCCTGGTCCAGGCGTGGTCCGCTTTCTCCACTGCACACAACTATATTCCCTTTTCCACGTAGTAAACAATTCGTGTGGAGATTTTCGGAGATGATGCTGTACCACTGTCATCAACCAGCACTCCCCCGGACATATGTCAGGGACAGTTTTAACTACAAGATGACAAAGTGACAATTTTACCAGTCTTTTTCAGTTTGAAGAGACATGGCACATGGCACTTTTGTCTCTTCTCTTTTAAATTTACATCTTTATTCATTTATCTTTAGCTCAGTTTATCATGAAAGTAAAATCACGCATTCTTGTTTTACGGAAAGGGTTAGAGTCAACCATTACCATTATTGATTTCGATGAGAAAACTGTGTGCATTTGGCTGTGGGAACTTCGCTAAGCTGGGCCTCAAGTTTGTGCGTGATGTCTTTATCATACTTGGGCCCACTTTCTTCCTTGTGATTGACTAGGTGTGCCAGGCCGATTCTGTGCTTTCCTTCTCGCCGGGCTGGAGTCAGTGACTCCTGCAGAATTCCTGATTCCTTGTGGTGGTGAGGAATACTTCGAAGCCAAGACCTGAATTCCAGGTATGCGCATTACTGCTAAAATTGATGTTCCTTCTAGGTCTTTTCATCGAATGGAGCTATAAGATACAGATATATGCATGCATATATAGTATATCCATATCTATCTATCTTATCTATCTATATTTTATATACATAAACACACACAATGGCACCCCCACAGAATCATGATTCCAATATTTGTCTCTACTTAAAGCAGGCCTATTTTCTGATAACAGCCACACTTTTGCTCATTTGCCGAATCATACACAGAACCTGGAGTTTCAGAATGTCTATGCTTGCAACACTACAAAAATAAAGCACATTAAAAATAGTCTTATGTTTAATTATTTCTTTTCTATAGACTGAGTTTTTTCCTTCATCCTTTTTTGACTCATTCTGCCCCACCCCCTCCATTCTTTCCTAAACAAAAGTCAGCCTACTAGGGAGTTTGCTTTCTTAGTTCAGCAACATGACTTTGGAAACCTCTTCATATTTGTTCACAGGCGTCCTTGTTTCCAAAGCAACAATGTATTTCATGGTGTCTATGCAAACCAGTTTATTCAACAGAGTCTTGTGTTTGGGCATTTAGAGTGTTTCCAGTGTATTGAGTTTAATATAATAGTGCAGACAATAGCCTTGTAAACTGTATGTTTTATGACTGGGTGTATACCATCAGGATAAACTCCCAGAAGTTACACTGCTTGGTCATGGGATAAATGTATATAGTTTTGCTACCTATGGGCAAAATACGCCCAGAAGTTTTGGGGGAGCAGTGCAGGTTACTCTAAAGATAGGCATTTGGTCAGATTTTTGGAATTTGGCCCATCAGATAGTTCAATTGTCATACCTGAATGTTCAGCTTTAATCTACATTTCTCTTATTATATATGAAGCATTACCAGTTGGTATATCTTACCTCCATTTTGTATCTCTTTATATTTTCGTCATTTGCTCCTTTATATGTATGATTTGTGGGCTATTTCTTTAGTATTTGAAGGTTCTTTATCCATTGGGGTTACTTTGACCTTGTCATTCTCTTTATTTTTTTGCCCCAGGTTAAGAGGAATTATTTTTGATTTTCCAGTACTTGAAGAACTTCTTGTTCTCCCCTTTCCTCCTTCTCCTCCTACTCCTTCTTCTTCAACTTCTTCTCAGTATCTGATTTATTTAAAATTTGTTCTTGTATCTGGTGTGAGAAACAGATCAAATCTCATCATTTTCCTAATTGCTACTCTGTTTCTCTAGCACTGTGTGTTAAAAAGGCTGACTTTGCATCCATGCTTTGAGATCGTTCACTTACAACAGATTCCTTATGTAGTGATGGATTCTTGTGGACCCTATGGTATTTCACTGTTTTGTGTACTACAGGACAGTACTATATGTGTATGTGTGTGTGTGTGTGTATGTCTTTTCCTTAAGAAGAAGCTCTGAGGTATTTCTGATATGTATAGGATCCCTCTCTTACACTCAATATTCTTTCTACACAGGTTTTCCTAGCAACCTTTACAGGTTTATTTTTTGCTAAATTGTGTTTAGTATCAACTTGCACAGCCCTAAGGAAATAAACCTTGTTTGTATTTGTATTGGAATAAAAGTAAATTAATAAGTTAAGTTACTGAGAACTAAGATTGTGAGGTGTTGAAATGTTCTGGCTGAGAAAAGGTTGTTCGTAATTCCATTTGCTCAAGCTGACTTTTGTGTCTTTGGGAGTGTTTATACCCACGCCTCCCCCGCCCCCCACCCCCTGCCACACACGCACACACTGGGGATGGGACACGTGAACAGAGCTTTTCCTCCTCCCTCTTCCATTCACCCCATACAGCCACTTCCATGACCTGAGCCTTTGGTTACGGTAAATGCCACATTTGAACTAAATCTCAAAAGGATTTTAAAAGCCTTTGTTAGTGATAAAATGTCTACAACATGCCACAAACTGTGCCGCATTTTTTGAGTTATTCTAGCCATGATTCTTCCTTTTTGCAAATTGGACAAATAATTTCTAAAGTTAGGATGTTACACGACATAAGATGAGAAAGAATTTCCAGCCGCAGTGGCTGGTTCTAAGGCTCCAACTGAGAATTCTTTAACAGTGAGATTCTGGGTTATGTTCCCTTTACTTCTTCATTTACTTAATTTCTCAAAGACTCTGGGCTAAGAGGCACACCGTATTAGAAAGAGACTTCTATTAGTGCTAAACTAGTGCCTGTTTTGCTATTGAAATTAGTGATTAGTTTTCAACTCTGTGGTTTTCTGTAATTTACTAAGAAAATAGATGGCACTTTTCTCAAATTTATAAAGATGGCCTGCAGGGAAATATCTAATTACCCTAAATATATTTTAAAACTCCCAAAAGGAGATACAAGAAAACCTTTTGCAAATGGCTCTGTTTGATAAAATAGCTTAATACGCCTTTGATAAACTCTGGGATCCTCACAATGGTGGGATTTATTAGGAACTTTCTGTTTGTGCCTCACAGAGTCTGATCCTATGCAGAAACCTGTGGCTGCGAGGGGAAAATAGACCATTTAAATGCAAATCTTTTAATCCAAGAGATTCATACTCTAAATAGAAGTGGGTCTTTCGGGTGACTCATGAAGTTAGCAGTACATGGACATTCTTTGGGGATTACTATTTATATTAGGAAATCTAATAACTGGCTTTATTACGTGAGGATACAGCATCCTACCACCCATGTATCCCCTAGACTTCCCTTAGTTACTGTTGCTCACGATGTGGGGGCTTCCTGGTTGTTGGAAGTTGCAATGACTCCTTAAGTTATAAATCATGTGCCTACAAAGCTCTAGTTCTAGCTGCATTAAATTGTCTATGGTAATTACATCATATATATTTTCCCATTACAATGATTAGAAACGTGTTGAAGAAAAGGGTCTTTCTTAACAAGACAAAATGGTATATATCGGAGGGGCAACAGAGTTTCATAACAACAGTTCCACTGAAACATTCATTCCTCAGCTGCCCTTCCGCAGATCACACTGAATATTTAAGCTTAATTCCTTTCCCTATATTCGATGGCATAGTGAACGATTTGAAAGCTATACTTAGAGTACAGAAAAACAAAAAAGGCACCAGAGTGGTTGAGGTGGAGCAAAAATGAATTTTCAAATCAATACAGACAGTGGGACGGCCAGACTTGTTGAGTGATTCCGTGCCGACAGAGAAGTCAGAGGCACTGCTTTCTGCCTTTGAAGGCTGGGCAGATAGAGCATTATTAATAAATTAAGTGCTTATCATTAAAACTTTATATTGAGGACTATGTGGAAGGTCTGTAGGCAGCACCTTGACGTTTGGGGTGCGAAAGGTCAGAATTCCACCTGAATAGAAAAAGCCAGCAGGAAAAAGGCTACCAGAGCTTATAGGACAGAAGCAACGTCTGTCCCTGTCCCAACGGGATTATCAGGAGTTTCTAGATCAGAAGTCCTCAAACTGAGCTCTGCACTGGAATTACCCCACCATTTAAAATAAGACCAGTGCCCTGGACCCCTTCCCAGTGATTCTACCCTTGTCCTTGGGTAGGTCCCAGACTTTGGTGTTTTTCTTATAAGTTCCTTACAGATGCTAACCAGCAGCACAGCTATAAATGGTAAGTGAGGAGAGTGGACACATGTTCTATTGACTCTCTTTTGTGACCTTCACCTGCACAATTATTTGTGGAGTACTTGCCCCCCTCTCTCCACCACATGGTAGCGGAGCTCGATCTGTTTCCGCCACAGTTTCCTCCCTCAGGGTTGGTCCCTGTGACGTGGACACGCTGTGCAGTCATGCCAGCAGCTCGCTTTCTCACTCCCCAGCATCCGTCTACCGAGCAAGGCTCCCTGGGAGCTGCAGTGCAAATTCCCGCCCCATCCCTCACTCTGTCGAGTTTATAGTCTGTGTGGAAAGAAGACAGGAAGCAAGGGAGGGAAGGAGGAAGGAAAGAAGGAACTTCAAGTCCATATCCTCTCTGCCAAGGTTCTATTCAGTTGTATGTCTTATCGCTGATTATGGATGCATAGAATTTCAAGCATCAGTGAATAAATGAAAGAAGCATTTTGGGTGGCAAAAGACATGTCTTGGCATGCAGGCAACTCTATTAAAAATCTGCCCATTAGCACTTCATGCCCCCCCCCCAAGGCTGATCCAACAAGAACTCGTAATATTCTAAATAAGAAGATGATGCTAAAATGCATATGCTCATATTTAACAGGGAAAATAACTTCTGCTAAAGGACGCAGATGATTCATGTTGCACATTGTATCCCAGGAGAAGCTGATTATTATGAAACAGACTAAAACTCCTTCCCTTCAGTGAACCTAAGTAATCATACTTAAGTTATCACTGTCTTCTTACGGTGTGGGAACTCCCAGGTCATTTTAGGAAGGGTAAATCTGCCCAAATCTGAAGCATTAGATCACTAAGCAGTCAGGGAAAGGCTGAGTAGGGTCAGCATTTGTATCTCTGACTCTTTCATTTGAGGAAGTTTATTTGGCCAAAGTGAATGGTACGGCCCATAGTGGGATAATGACAATGAGCATTGTAGACCTGAGTAGATGGACGGGAGGAAGTATCACACCAAGAGTCTGCACATCGTTCAGAACTAGCGATGTAAGCATCTCTGCGGGAGCTACATCTTTTAGAAAAGGATAACTCAAATTTAATTTAAAAATGAAAATTAAATACAAAAAATGAATTTTAAGAAAATTATACTTGGAATCATAGAATCAGAGGATTTGAGACCTGGGAAAGGCCTTTGGGAAATTATCCCAACTTGGTCAAATTTTCTTTCTATCTTTAGTTAACAGCTTTATTGAGTCCTAATTTTTATATGTAATAAAATCCACCTAATTGTCTGATTTAATAATTTTGCTAGATTTAAAGAATTGTATAGTCATCACCATAATTTGGTTTCGGAACCTTTCGGTTATCTTGGAGATTCACACATTTACAGACAATCTTAGCTCTCACTCCTAGCCCTGGGTAACCACGCTTCCTACGTGCTGTCTCTCCAAATATCTTTGCTCTGGACATTCTATAAATGTGGAGTCACACCGCAAGCCGTCCCGTGTGTCGGAGTTTCTGTCCCTTGGCATAGTGGCTTTGAGGATCATCCCTGTTGCAGCATATTTAGGAAGTTGGTTGTCTTTTTAGTGCTGATTAAGAACTCAGTTGTACTAACTCTTTGAATCTAAAGATGAAGAAACTGAGATCAAGTGAGGCTGTGTGACTGTCTCAAATTCCTGCAGCAGGTCCGTGGCCCGTGAATTTGGCCTCTCTGGATGCGAAATCGTGTTCTGACCCTGGATAGCACATGTCCTGCCCTCTTCTGAGCTGCTTCTGCTCGTGGGTGAGAGAAATACCAGCGTGCAACATGTGGGTGACATGGCGTGGGGGACTTCTCGCACTCAGTTCAGGGTAACCGTGGCTCAGATAAACCACCAAGCTCGATCCCTGCGGATCCCAGCCCCTTCCGTGTAACAGTGATGAGCAGGCATCCCCACCCCCCAGCATCAGTTTCTTTGGGAAAATATGCACATTTGCTGCGGTGACCATTGCAGAATTAGTACCTGTTTACTTACCTTTCTCCCCCAACTAGCCCAGGAACACTTTGCCCTCAGGGAGCTCTCCAAGGCGTGAGTCCCGGGCGGACACGCAGGACTCTGGCCACACGCATATTTCCATTAATTTTGTTAAGTACAGAAAATCACATCCTGTAAGTCTTCTGAGGTCCCTCGGGTAGTGAATGTCAGAGATGAGTAAAGAATTCGCATTTCGTTCGTGCCTACATGTGGAACATTTTAGTGACTAAAAGGGAACTCCACGTTTTATCTTTTCTTGGATATCCAGGAAAGTTAACCATAGTATTTTGCAGTCTCTAAGGAGCCTAATGAAGGCTATCACTCTCTCTAATTAGTCCCATTGGAGTTCCATGTTCTTAAGAACAACTTGGTGACGTGCGCTTGCCCTCTCACCTGATTTTAATTAGGTCTCATGAAACACAATTTGGGGAGTCTGGCCATTCACCTCATTATAAAAAAAAAAAGACAAATTATCCCAAACCAGGCTTCTAATGAAAATAAACCCCCCTTTTTAAGCCAAGAGTTATTACCTGTTCCTAGATATTAAATATTTGGAAAATAGACAGAAACTATCAATATCCAAGGACTTATTAATTAAACACTCAATCTCATATCTTTGAACAATACCAATTTTTATTTATATGTTGATACATTGACCCAATGTATAATATATTTAGACTGTTAAAACAGGTGAGCAGAGGAGGAGTTGAGATGGTGCAGTGGTGAAGCCCACAGAATCTGTCAAAATTCCCGTCTTCAGATCCACTCAGGCCGTCTTGCCGTATTTCTAACCATGGGTATGCTTTACTATATTTGAACTGTCCTCTGCAAAACGAGAGTAGTAACACTATCAATCATACTGGGTTGTGGTGCAGCCTCAAAGATACACTGCAAGTAAAGCATGCATAATAGTTATTGATGCAGTAAATTATTGTATATTATAGCGATTATCATAGCTACTATTGCATTGAGACTGCTCTTTGGATTTATCTTCTATTATTACTTTTAGGTATTTTCATAGAGCCTGGAATTTCTGTGAGATATCATATTCCAAATAATCTACCTCTGGTCTATCAACATTAAAATATTCCAAAATTTCAACCCAGCATGTAATCACTTTTTTTTAAACAAAAGTTTCTTTTCTTTTTCTTTTTCAAATTTCATTTATTTTAGAGAGAGGGGAAGGGAAGGAGAAAGAGAGGATGAGAAAGATCAATGTGTGGTTGCCTCTTGCACGACCCCTGCTGGGGAGCTGGCCCCAACCCAGGCACGTGCCCTGACTGGGAATAGAACCTGTGACCCTTTGCTTCGCAAGCCCATGCTCAATCCACTGAGCTATACCAGTCAGGCTGCAATTGCTTTTTGAAGAAGAACAAGTAGTTCTTTTACACCCACATGCCCAGACTTTCAGATCAAACTGTGTGGCATATAAGATATCTGATCTTATTATGCATTGGAGCCTTCAAAACTTGCATATCATGGTATTTCTAATTACTGTCAATGAAAATCAGATACTGTCGTACTATTCCCTAAATACAATTATAATAGCACTAGCATTATCATGTGTCTTATAATGAAGTTTAACTTCATGAAAAAGTGGCAAATTCAAATGGGAATTCAATACAGATTAGGAAATGCTAAGAGAGAGAGATGGAAAATGGGAAATTGATGTTCAATGCATATAGAGTTTCAGGTTTTCAAGATTTTAAAGTTCTAGAGAGCTGTGACACAGTAGTGTGCATATATTAATAATAATGTACACTGAAAATGGTTAAAGTGGTGAATTTTATGTTATGTATTTTTGCTACAAAAAACATTTATTTTAGTCAAAGGATATCCACTTATACTAAAACTAATACATTGTTATACATATTACAGATTGGAAATTGACTAATTAATTGATTAAATGGAATGCAGATTGTGAAACAAATATCCCTAAAGGAACTGTAAGTTTTTATTGCATAAGCTTATATTATCCATATTTTATCTCCTCTCCACTGATACAGATAATGGACAGCAAAGAGAATACATAGGCATGTATCTCATTAGGAATTTTAAAAATTGAATTATTTTTCCCATCTCTGTAACTCACTTCATGTGGATCTTCAGAAGATTCAGATGGTTGTATTTTTTTTCCTCTAAAGGCCAAACTGAGGAATTAAGAAAGAATATATGTGGCCAAAGAGCTCTAACTATGCCTTCATCTGAGTTCTGGGATTCTGGCTTGTTTGTGTCAATCATTCAAACCGGAGACTGTGTGGAAGCATATGCAATGCAAACATGCTGTCTCCTCCGTTGCTTATTTAAATGTACTTAAGAGAAATCTGAGAGGCATCACATTGCAAAACACCATAAGGGAGCTCTGGAACTCTCCATCCAAACTCAAGTCGGATGATGAAGCCCATGCATGCCCTTACCACTCTATAATTCTCTCTTTCTGAGTTCTTCGTGTCCACTTGTCGGCATGCTCATTAATCCAGCTGGAGCATGACTTTCAGCTCAGCCTCATAGTGATTCACTGGAGGAGTAAGGTTCAGAGTGCACAGTCAAGAGTTAGATTTCAGCCCAATACAGAAAGCACTTCACAGTAACAAGTGCTTTTCAGCCCTGAATGAGAAGTTACTGCAAAGGATACTGTGAAATGTTCTTTCGGCAGTCCAAGTAAGATGCAAAGAAACCTCTTCGGAAAGGTGAAATGTTTGGAGAAACGTTTCTCTTATCTGGCAAACCATATTTTACAACTGGGTGGATTTCCTCTGGTGAGAACAAGTTGCTCTCACAGGAGGTTGCTGACGCCCTTTAAAGAAAGAGAGAAAAAACAAGAATGACCATCCAAGAAAAAGACACACATAAAGCAGCACCATTTTGTCTTCCTTACGCACAAAGCACACACACTCACACCCTGTAAATTACTATTGACGTGCCAAACACTACATAATTATGTGCATTTTAAACCTGTCAGACAACTCTTAATCATTCATTCATCCTTTCATTCACTCTTTGACCTATCACCTGTTCAGTCTTTAATCTATCACCATAATCAATTACTTGTGAGTTTTGGGGCATCTGCACAGAATTTCAGCTTGCCAAACAAAGATTTGCCCTTGTCCTTGTTGTGTGAGTATTAAGTCATTTAGCTACCTAGAAATAAGTTAATGACTTTAAAACACATTTATAATATGAAATGCCAGAAATTCTGCACACAATAGGAAACTCACCCATCCGCCACAGCTGGGGGAATGCAGTCATATGTCATATGTATAATTGTCATTATAAACTAGAGTTCTGTCACTCTGCACAAGTACCCATAGGTTTTTCATATTTAATAAAGTGATATAATGATTTAGTAACCCTATGAAGAAAAGAATTATAATTTCATGCTGTCTATAGTTCCAACAGGACAAAATCCTCTAGTCCAATACACTGGATTTATGTATAGTGATGCCTTGATTTGGCATAAAGATGTATATATACACCTCATCAGAATACGGATCTCAATGAGCATTACTTTTATTTTCCTGCATACAAACAGGCTGGGCCCTTCAGCAGGCTCTTTTCTTCCTCTTGTCAAGCTTTCTCTGAGCATCTGTCATTATTTCAACATCTGGAGGGGCAGATAAGCTGATCCAATTGGAACATTGCAGTCAGCAACTTTCTCCAGGAAACTAAATTTGTCACTTCTGCAAAGCATCCATCTTCTGCCAGCTTTTGACTTCCTGTCCTCAGGCCAAACTCGAAAATCAGGCCTCCCGGTTTGTAAGGCTGCTGTGCTGGGGATTAATTCAGCTGTGGAGGAAAGAATGACAAAGGGTGGAAAGATCATGATTAACTGGAATTAATTTCTGGAACAGCAGGAAGCCCATCTAAATATGATATAAAGATTTAATCTTAACCTGATGTCTCTCTAGCCATTACCCATGACTTCCTTCTTAAAGAAATATTGAACGTTCCTCTGCATTTCTCTCTGACAATAGCTTGTACAGTTATTGTGGCCCTTTGGTTGAGGGAGAGGTCCTATTTTCAGATTAACCAGAAAATGAACAAGTGCTAATTTGAAGTTTGATGTGAAATAAATTCACAAGTCTCCCTCCCTACTCTAATCATTTCATTAAAGTGAAAGCACACCTGCACAAACATAAAATTATTTGTAAAGGCAAATCTGATCAGATTCTTTCTCTGATTCAAACTGTTCGCTGATTTCCCTTTTCCAGGGTGTATCTTGATGCTTTTATGACTCGGTCAAGGTGAATTGTCTTCTGGCTCTGGCCTCATTCTCCAGTGTAGCCTTCTGTTCTGTTCTACCCTCTGCCATGCCGTCTTGCCAAGGTGCGTGGTATTCCCATTTCTGGGATGCCTCCACTGTCCAGATGGGAGCTTTGCAAAATCAGTGGGCATTCACATCAGCAAGGAATCTTGTTAAAATGCAGGTTTGGATCCAACAATTCTGAATGGAGCCTAAGACTATGCACTCATAACAAGCTTCCAGGAGATGCTAATGATGTTGAGGCTTATAGGACAAAGTGAGTAGCAAGGTCTCAGAGAGCACTAGCTCTCTGAGAACCTGGGGGAGGAGGTGATTTTTCTCCTCACATCCATTTGGAAAAAATCTGGAGACATTTCATTTGTCATAACTTGGGGGCGCTGACTGGCATCTAGTCGGAAAATGGCCATGGATATCACGAAACATTCTACAGTGCCCAGGGCTGCCTACCATGGCAAAGGCTGATTCAAGCCAAAATGTCAATAGTGCAAAGTTGAAACACCTTGACTAGGGGGCTTCTAGTCTTTAGGAGCAAGCTCAGTCATCGCATCGTTTCTGAACAAGTCGCTAAACTCACCTAAACAACCCTGGTCATCTCTGGCTCATCCTGCCCATCGGACCCCCACTCCCAATTCACTCACACACCAAACAGAGTGTGCACACGGTGAATCTGCTGTATTATCAGTTACTTCTCTGCGTGCTTAACTGTTTAATTTCCCTTTACTTCAATTTGTAAGCATCTTGAACATTATTATTTTTGTGTCACAGTATACAGCATTTATCTCATTGCAGACATAGGACACTTTTCTATGTGATTCACATAAGATGTTAAAGGAAAATGTGATCATTCAAAATGGCAAAATTTAATTTAGCAATCAGAAATAAAAGGTAAAACAACAGGTTGCCATTTTGTTTCCCAGGTCAATATGGCAGAAGCATGTTCTGCTCTGATAAGAGTTGAGGAAAATGAATTGCTAATAGGGATGTGACTGGTGCATATTACTCAGAGATAAATTGCAGACAGTCTTAAAAACATACATATTTGGATTCATCTCTAACAGGTCACTTTTCACTGGTTGACTTGAAGTCTAATCAGTCCATGCATTAGAGAGGAGAAATTCTATCCATGGGCTTATGATAGAATTCAAGGCGCTGTGAAATCAGGAGAGGAAAAATATACCTCACTGAACATTTTATGTTTAATGTGGAAAACAGACCACAGTGTCATTAATATAGTTTGTCACTTGTGGCTACCACAAATACCTTATTATGGTGTTTCAAATATATTACAATATTATTTATAATATGCTAATTAAATTTACAGTAGTTAAGAAATGTTATTTAATGTGTTAATGAGGAAGCACCTATATTTCTATGTCATAACTGAAATTTTGATCATTGTATTTCAACATAATCAACTTTCTTTGTAATCCTGTTTCTTTATTTAAAAATATTATTTTAGTAGTCAATCTTTTAGCTGCATGGAGCATCAAAATAAAAAAGCTAGGACTGAAAACACTAACCCGATTCTCAACACTCCCATTCAAACTCTATCAGTTTGACCAGTTCACACACAGGGTGGGGCAAAAGTAGGGTTAGAGTTGTGAGCACGCAAAACACACAGTTTATTCTTCTGTTATTATCATTAATTATTGTACTATATCCCATATGAACAACTGTCAACCTACTTTTGCTCTACCCTATATAAGGGAGCAATATCGCATGACAATACTTTCACTGTAGAACTTGATTAAAATTCTTTACTATTGGATATTCAGAGAACACTGAGCAAAGTCCACAATGCAAAAATACGAATGAAGTACATAACATACTATATTGGTTTTCTACTGCTGCATCCAAAGTTAACCCAGATTTGCTGGCTTGAACCAAGACACATTTATATCTTACAGTTCTGTACGTCTGAAGTCAGATACAGGTGTCATCAGGCTAACTTCAAGGTGTGAGCAAGCTATGTTTTATCTTGGAGACTCTTGGGAGAATCTGTTTCCTGCTTCTTAGGTTGCTGGCATCATTCAGTTTCCTGGGGTTACAGGCACCAGGTCCCTGTTTTGCTTTCTGCTGATGAGGTGAAAGCTGTTTCTCACTGTCCTTGGCTGACGGCCCCTTCCTCCGTCTTCAGATCCACCAGCAGAGAGTCTGGCCTTTCTCCTGGCATGCGTCTCTTCTCCAATCATCTTCTAGTTTAGGGACTCATGTGATTAGGATAAATCTCCCAGTCTCAGGATCTGAAACCTTAATCTCACCTGAAAAATCCCTTTGCCGTGTAAGGTCATGTGTCTACATGTACTGGGGGTGAGGGTGTGGCCGCACCTGGGGGATCATCGGTCTGTCTGTAATACACACCCTGACTGGAGTCACCTACCTTCAATCAGCTTACTCTGTTTTATGCCTTTTTTCATAGGCTAACGAGAGCAAAACAGTTAGCCTGGCACAACTAGCCCACGTGTCTAGAAATATTTCACAGAGACTAGAGACACTCTTTGTCTTTGAACTTCATGAATGCCTCATAATTATTAAGTGAAAGGACCTGAATCATATGCCAACCAATGAAAATTACATTGACTTTATTATTCATTAATGTAATATTTAGAGAGCTATTGTAATCAGTTCTGATGTAATACTCTTAGTAAAGGGAATTTCAAACACAAGGAGTCAAAAGGGTCAGAATTATCACCTTTAATCACTGTTTTCTCTGAGGGGTAAACTGAGTAAAGCCGTTCAGTGGGTACGTACGATGTTTTTCTACTGTGCTCCGTGAGGAGACAGGATGAACCTGGGGCCACAACCCCACTCACTAGTCTTAGGGACAGAGAGGTCTGACAGTCCTACATACTTTGTATAAATTATCCACTTAATTTTCTACCATTTCTTTGGCTAATAAATGCATTGACACTGAAAAATAGCGTGTCTACATTAATTATTTCACACTTTCTTGAGAGAGCATTACCCTGTGAAGCTGCCCAGCCACCTACCCTGCACAGAGATGATTTATAGATAAACACTTTTTGGATGTTAATCCATGGGCATGTGTAATTTTATCACTCTCAATATCGTTTGCTTATTGTGCTTTTTAAAATACCATGACATTTATGTACAATGTGATCACATGACATTTTCAGAAGTTAAATTCTGGAAATTACCTGATGAAAGGATTTTATTTTTTTTATTTTGGACTGTATAGAAACACTCCCCTATAAGTAAAGTGATCAAAGACCATTTAGTTAAACAGTGAGTTAACCTTCTCAAAAATTATCTATGTTTATGGGCTGAAGATTATCCAAGGAAGTCAGAGACACAGATCCACTAAATATGTAGGATATATAAACTTATGTTATTAATAAAACCTAATTTTTACAATCTTGCCCTATCTAATGTGACAAAACAGATTATTCATAAAGTTATATCTTTAGCCTATTTGAGTCGGAGTGTGCACAGGCCACAGCTTACAAGGGAAAACAAAAACAAAGGCCTGTCAAAGCAGAGATATTCAATTTGTAGAAGAGCCAGCTCCTTCTTGGGGAACCACAGGTAAAAGCAGAAAATGAAATACAATACTAGATACAAAAAGGGAATGCCAAAAGCGGTTCATGACTTCTTGGAAAAACAAAACAAAACAAAATAAAAAAACCTTTAGCCGCTGTTCAAATCATTCTCTCTGCCTTTTACTGCTTTTTAAACCGGCGAAGAGACTAGGTAAAGGATCTTTGGAATTGCGAGCAAGTTTCACTAATGAGCCTCCTGATGCTGTCCCAGGGATGGGCCGGCAGAATTCCATCAATAAAACATTAAGATAAAGTACCCAGGGCCCTTAAGGTAGCAGCCAATTCTCATTCCAGGGACTTGCATTTTGTGTCAATTAAAGAGTAAACTTCAAGAGATGAATTGACTTTGCTCCGGCTGGTGGGACCCCTCCGGCAAACATTAGCACAACAATCGCCGTCATCCATTTTGCACTCTCGGGGCCCTGAGAAATGATTCGCTCTCATTTCTCATCGGTATACTGTTGTTCTAATTTCCCCACCAAGATCTGGGTTTCGGTCCCAGTTCAGCGTGTTGGAGAGTGAAATGGAGTCACAGGAACAAGCTTTTTTCAAACCTGTAGTGTTTTCTGTATTTATAACTGCACCTTGAACCTCTTTTTTTTTTTTTTTTGCTTCTATTAGGAGAATTTCAAGGCAACTCTGTGAGGTGAGATAAGGATTTTCTTATTTGTGAGACTAATGCTCCTATAAACAAATTTGAATTCTGGTGCCTTCTGGGGCATCTCTTTCTCCTTGGTCCTTGAATTCCAGGAAAAGCAACAGTGAGAGAAGTGGCATCAACGCAAACTCACTGTTTCTTTATTTGTTATAACAGCAAATTATTTCCTAATGCACACATTAGGATGGAATTTAGAGTGAACATCGGCATATTCCGGTGTTTCTTATCACACCTAAATTAACTGAAGAGTTTTTGCTTAAGGGATCTCGTCTCTTGATTAAAACGTAGTTACAATCATAAAATCCTGTGGTTTTACATTTAGAAAGCTCATCCCCCTAATTTGCATAAACTGCCATTTTGATATCCTTCAAGAATAAACAAATTTACATATTCTCATATAACTTGCCTCATCAGAAAACGCTTTGAATATTCAGGAAAGTATAATTTGTCTTAGCTGTCGCATTAGTTTAGGGTGTGATTTACCTGTCTTTGTTAAGATAGTTAAGGGTACCCTGATTAAATAAATGTGGAAGTGATAGACCAGCAAACATTTTAATCTCACAAAGAGAACACGTGTGCAAAAAAAAAAGAGACAGCACCCCACTCCCACGCACCCCGCAATGTATCCAATTCAGATACTGGCCGGGGGAAGATTCAGCCTCAGCCCTTTTCCCCGGAGACCTGGCGCTGCCACCAGCAACCTCTCATTAGCAAGAGGTCTTCTACCTCTGACACTTCCCAAGGCCCTGTCACCACCGGCAAGAACGCGCCACAGCCGCATGTGCTGCTTCCCCTCTTGCCTGATTGCTCCAGTTACTAGACAGTTTGAAACTCGGGAGGTTTAGGACGAGACCCGGGGTCTTTGTCATCACTACGACCGGAGCACATTTCAGCCAAGCGCTGAAGGTGCCCAGTGATTTCTCTTGATCTGAAAAGGTATTTGGAGACAGAATCGAGTTTGGGAAACACATTTCCTCATGATCCATTTAGAAGGTCTTCTAATACACTGTTACACATTTTTGAAATTTCAGAGACAAAGAGGAGATTAGATTATGGTGTTGTTAGTGAATTAAGGACGTGAACAGGTTGTAAATGGGCAGCGATGAAGAAAAGGAATCCATTTCTAACCACAAATAGGTCTTTGCAGATCAGAAGTTAATGCCTCTTCAGCCTCCGTGTAATAGAACATGAGGAATCCTTCTACTCAGCGTCTTCTTTCGTTAGGGAAGAAATACATATGGGTTCAGAGGAGTGATGTCCCCAGGCCACGCTTTCAAAGACTGTTTTTATCAATTACCTGCCACTCTGGGCCTTGCATGGGACATGCCACCCAGTGCGTCAGGAAGCAGAGACATGTGAGTGCCTGCTCTGTGCATTGCGGGGAACCTAGGTCTAAGCAAAGCAAAAACAATCTTAGCGTTGCAGTATCTATAGTCCAATGGGGGGAGAAAGAAATTAAAGGTACATTTATGAGTAAATATCTAATTATAAATTATAATTGTGGTACATTCTCTCTGGAAATAGTTCCAAGTTGAAATGAGATAAGAAGGGAGTCGCTGGAGCACATCCAAAGGTTAAAAGAGAGTCCATTGTGGGGAATTACAGTTTAACTAAAACCTGAAAGAAAATTGAGATCGACCAGACCAAAAGCAGAACAAAAAGGGGGGCGATGAGAGAGGCGCCCCAGCAGGGAGGGCAGCCAAGGTCCAGACTTGCAAACGGGAAGAGGAGCAGCCTAACGGAAGAATTGTAAGGAGGCCAGGATAACATGGGAAATGTTAGAATATATGGGTGATGAGAGCAAAACCACTCTATGGAAGACCTTCCTTCAAACGTCAGGCCCCTCCTTCCAACTCCATCGCTCTGGTTTTGCTAATTCACAGAAAGCATTCCCTGTTTTTATGCAACACGACAGAGAAAGAAATTGGAGCTCGGCGGCGCTTCACACTTCCATGCACCCTGCACACACAGTTGCTGCTCGACTTGAAAACTTCCGTTCTGATTGTGTAATCAAAACCATCGGCAGTTACTGCCAGCTAAGTCGAGTTAAGCAAATTAAACTACATGACATCAAAACACGATGCTCTCAGCCAGCATATAATCCCCTATCATCAAACAGTTTGCAGTGAGCATGGATTTTGCAGGTTCCACTATCTCAATCTGTATTTGCCCTCGAACCTTCCCCGGGCTCTGTCTCCATTGTCAAATGAGGGGTTGAGCGATCACCACGGGAAAGGTATTGATGGAGACAGACCAGGTTAAATGAGTCCCCTTTTCCTAGATTCTGCCGTATAATAGCCTCATGTCTCCTCTTCAATTTGCTTGCATAAACAGAGCCAGAGGGCAACTGGGAGACTAGTAGATACTCCAAATGTGCCTCAAATAATATTACAGGATTTAAGGTCTTGTCTACAAAGCATATTTGACCCATAACATTTCAGTGCTGAAAGAGAGGGTGGAAAGATTCTGCTCTAACTTCCTTTATTACAGTTAAGGAAACCGAGGCTCGAAGACATTTGTTCATTTGTGTGATTGCATGATGCCACAGAGACCACCCCTGGTGTAAACAGAGGCGAAATACACATGCTCAGGTTCCTCATTCACACTTTTCCCTGGACATTCATATCTCGGCATGGGGATCCACTCATCCCAACCGCCAGTTAGCCAGCGCTCAATATTGATCAGTCCATGCAGGACTCGGGGAAGACAAACAGCCAGAGTGCACCAGAGCTTGCTCTGGGGTAGGGATTGCACTCAGAGATTTACACAAACTAATCCCATTCGCCGCCACACTGTCCCTATGAAGGAGATGTGAGTATTGACCCCATTGTATTATACGTAAGAGGAAACTGAACATTTTAAGTTTAAATAGCATTCCCCCCCAAGTCACACAGCTATTAGGTGGCTGATAGAACTTCACCCCCAACCTGAAGACCATGATTCTCTCTGCCCCACGGGTAATGATTTGGGTATTCTTTTTCGAGGAAAATATTAACTTTAACATATTCAATTCAATAAAGAGTCATCACCAATTTCTGCTGTGTGTTTGGAATTGTGTTTCTTGCTGAGGATGCTTCAGAAAACACAATACACGTATTTCCATAATTGTTATCTAGTAGGGGGAGGGACCCCTAAGCTTAGGCTGGCACACATTTGTTTAACTGCTGAGAGTACTTTTAATACTACGTTAAGTACTATGAAGTACTGCGGATTAATAGGAGCCACGATAAAACAATATGACAGCAACTTCTTCAGTGGTGTCAGGGAAGTTGCTGTCATGACGAGGTTTGAAGTAACACAGGATTCACAGCATGAAAGTGGAAGAGAAGAGGTAGAAGAAACAGTGGGTGCGAAGGCTGTGGGCTGGGAAAGACTTGTGCGCGGGGGGTGCAGGAAGCCACTGGGACGCCATGGCACCCCACGATGAGGGGGAGCAGTGTGCAAAACGGGCCGAAGAGGAAAGCAAAGTGTGTCAAGCGCATGTGGGTCCTTTTGGGGCGGCGAAAGATTCCCAACCTTTTCCCAAAGGACGTCACACAGCTGTTGGGAATTTCAGTCAGGGGGTGGGGATGTCACGCCAAGATTTGTGTTTGAAGAATAACTTGATTGCCATGTAGTGAAAGGATTATGAGTGGGACTTTCCAAGTGCCGTCATTTTGCTCACTGAGTAGTGTACTGGCAACCTGGAATGCAGATGGAGAGGGTTAGTGTGTCTGGCCGAGGCCCCAGAAAGCATCGCCGTTTAAATATCGTGGGGAGAACTGGGCCTGTTTACGTGTGAGGCAGAGAATACAGGGAGAGTCCAGTCCGTCGTCTTTAGAAGAGACAGGACAGAGACAGTGAGCTGATTTTCTAAGGCGTCACGTTTCAGCTCTGTAGAGATATGCTTAAACTGAGAGACAGTCCATGAAATGCAGGACAGTGCTATATGACATTGTCAGTTTTCGGGCCCTGATGGCATTCAAGGAGACGTGACGTATTTCTACCTCTCCCACTGTTGTAGAACTGGTTCCGTGACAGGAGCTGAAATTGTGACAAGGTGCCTTCCTCCCAAATGGGTTCAGATGCTAAGATTCTTAACTTGCTTGATGAATCTGAATGTCAAATAGCAACCTATTACTAGGGATGAAATAATGTACTTTCTTTGTGTATTTAATTCAAGATGGAATTTTAAAATCTTATTCACCACATAAGGGCTATTTTGCCTTCAGAAACTCTGATGGAATGTTTTATGCAAAAGTCACGACTGCTTTATTCAGCTTGGTACCTACTTAGAACTAGTTACCAGCCCCAGAATCTCCCACAGACTGGTGAAACAGAGTTTCCCTTTAAGATGTATCTTCTTCTCCTGTTTGTTTTCTACCCGTAATCATGCAAATGTTGTAATTAATAGTCTTTCTATCATTAACTTTAAGAAACATTAGAAATTCAAATTCAGAGTAAAACTTTTCTCCCTCTGCTTTGGTTCACTTCTCGTGACCTCTCACTTGACCTATTTCGTTCTTCACCTGACCCATCCTTCCTCCCACTCCCGCTGGTCTTTGTGTCGTATTATTAATAGAGGGAACGTTCTAAGACATACATATGTTCGTGTCATTCCCACATTTAAGAAGCACATACACAGAATATTTCTTCTTAGTGCTTACAATGTAAAGTCTGTATGGTTTTATCTTGACATAAATCACCCTTTGTCATTTTTATCTAAAGCACCCAATCATTCCCACATACATCCCTTATTTTTTTTACTTATTATAATGGGTGGGGAGGGGGAAAGTGGTGGCAGGAAAATGGAGACAACTGTACTTGAACAACAGTAAAAAATTATTAAAGCTACTAGGGGCTACTTTTTATGTATTTTTAAACAAAAAAAGGAGTTGCTGTAAGTGGAATTAGTTCAATTATAAGTAACAGTTATTTGTAGTAGCTTTAGTATTTCAGTGTTAGTTTTAGCTACAGTAAAAGCGCTGCCTGCCATGTAGGGACCTCTTATAAACCAAATGTTTTAAGAGGTAACTTATGTATCTGACTTTGATTAATTTTATTATTCCTTTATTCGACACGGTCTTATTAAAGGCCACTCTCCGGCTCTGATCCAGGAAGTTGGGAGAAAGCAGTGAACACACAATTCATGTCTCTGTTTCCAGCCGGGCGCTTCTATTCCAGTGAGTCCTGGTATTAATTTTACAGGGATCGGTATTATGAAATCCCTTCCCTTTCCACCTTCTTTCCTATCCCAAGGTCTGCACAAACATAACTCACCTTGCAAAACAGTATACATTCAAAACTTTCGTCATAGGCACCTCCAAATAAAAACCCAATTTCTTAAGTAAGGGCCATGCGTGACTATGCCTGCTCAGAACAGTTCCTGCATCAAAAATAGGAATGTGGCACTTGAACCTTGTTTCGATTTGGGAACCTATATTGTCAAGGAGGCACGCCACCTGGACCCTGTCTCTGAAGCCTCACCTCCACCATCTGCATTCATCTTAATGCCAGGCCATCGGCGCACCTCTGCAAGTGGAGACCATTTCATTCTTAATATAGTCAGGTAGCCAAGAGCGCTTTTCACCCGGGAAATGCAGGAGTGCAGCACCGGGAACTTTCTGGACAGAGGAACAAAGTCCACAGGCAGCCCCTGGTGAGAGTGTCAAAGGCAGACTGTGAAGCAGCGAGAGCAGGGGCTGCGTGGCGTCCAAAAAGAGGCCGAGTGATTGGCAAGGTCAGGCTATCTGCAGAGATAGCATTTGAGCCCCGTTCAATTGACACTTCAAAGCTGAGATAAGCCAAAGGGCTGCGAGAGAGGGGAACATAAAAGAGTCGACCTTTTTCTTAGGGGAAGCTTGGTGCGGAAAAGAATCACTCATATTGAAGCACTTACATAAGAGGGAAGAACACCATACAAGGAACCGAGGGGAGATAGAAAATATTTTTAAAACACAATTTCATTAGTTTTACGGAAGGATTCACTGCAGGCGTGTGCAGGAGGGACACATTTTCAAAGTACCCAAAGGGAATATAACCAGCTAATAATAACTATTGCTTTTTAGTAATTCTCATCAGGCAGTGCCTTTCAAACATGATCATTGAAGCAGAGTCACCTGGTAAATTTGTAAAAAAGAAAGGAAGAAAGGGGAAAAAATGACGACCACCTCCCTGACCATTTCTCTGTGTGTATCCAGCCAAGATCTGTGAGGCTCGGGCTCAGAGGTGGGCTCGCTCAGCAAGCTTCCCCCAGCGGGAGGCGCACCTTCTTCTGCAGGGATAGACTCTCTCTGGTTCTTCCTGGCCTGGCTTGTGCCTACACTCCCTCCGAGCTGCATATATATCCTGCCTCCGGGTATTTTTCCACCGTGGACTCCTCGCTAACGCTGCCCGGACATGTCGGCTGACACCAGAATCCTGTCCTTCCATTCTCCATAAAGTTACACATGCCCTTCTCTGCCTGCAATGCCTTCCCAGCCTCTTTCCTCTTTCTTTCAAAAATTCGACTGGGAGTCACTGCCTCTGGGAAGTCCCCAGTGATTATGCCAGGTGCTGTGGTGGGCAGTCTTTGCACGGACTCCAGGAGCTCTGCATGCGATCGAGTCGACTGAAAATCTCAGCAGTTCTTCTCGTGGTGGGTTGTGCTAATCCATGGGTCCGTGTGTCTTTCCTCTGTCCGGTGAAGTCTCGTGAAGGGTCTGCTTGCTTCCAGGTGATATACTAGCCAGGAACTACATGTGGTGTCTGGTGAGGGAGAGAACACTGAACATTACTCAACGAGGTGGAACAATTGCTGTGCTAGGGGAAATGCAGGAGGCCACGGCACAATGCCACAGGATCCCAACCATACTGGGCTTCTCTGACACACGGTCAAGAATTAAATGTTCATTAGACTCCACACGGGAGTGAAATCATGTGGTATTTGTTAACGGTCAAACTGGACGAGCGAGCAAAATACAGACAGACTCATAAATAGAGAGCAGGATGACAGCTCTGGGGGAGGATTAGGGGAGGAAGGGATTGAACAAAAAGGAAAGAGGACTCATGGACAACGGTGCGGTGATTACTGGGGGAGAGGATACAAGGGGACTAAATGGTAATGGAAAAAAGGCAATAAAAAATAAACCTGAAAAATAAAACTGTGTCCTTTATAATACCATGAAATCTGATACATTACCCCTGTTTTTTACTTGACCAACTCCTAAAAACAATTAATAAGCAAGTACAGTAATCAATCCAAGGAAATAATTAATGTTTTAAGAAATGGCCTGGTCAGTGGCTACTGAATGGTCCAGACAGACCTGAGGAGGGTGGGTGAACATAGGTACCTAAATGTGACATAAACATATAAATAGATGTCATCTTAAAACACATCTAGGTCACAAAAACCAAATGTGACTGCAGTTTGAATGCTCTGACCCTATAATAACAGAAAGTCTGAAGCCCAGTCACTTTATGTCTTAGGTTTATAATCATATGATCTTAGTTTCCTTCGATCATCATAAGAATAACAACTCCTGGATATAAAAAGTTTAAGGAAATCCAAAAGAAAAGTAAAACTACTTCCTGTCAAATGATCTACAGGTAATCATTACTACATTTTTCAACAATATATAAATTATTATTATTTATTTTATTTTTCAATATGTGTGCATTTCTATATTCCATTCTTTTTAAACTTAAGGTACTCTTAAATCTTGTCTGCTTTTTTCCAGTTTAGTGTTTGGCAATTTTACGACAAACTTTTCATAGATAAGATTCTAATAACTTTGTTATTTTCTATACCGAGGCTTGATAATTACTTAATTCACCATTATCTTCTTAGTGTTTTCAACTTATAAGTCAAAATGCATTCTAAATTAAAGTTGCTGTGAGCATCTCCATTATGCAATAATTTACACGTGGACATTCTCCAACAGAGGCTGCTGGGAGGAAAAGGACTGAAAACGAGATTGACTCCAACTTAGAAGAATTTTTTTCCAGTTCTAATTTGCCTGTGTTTGGTGTAGCATTAGGCATTGAAATCCACTCCAGTTTCTAATTTTCAGCTTCCTTGCACCCTCACAGCCTTGTCACTGGGAGTTTGTTGCTATACTGAATTTCCAGTTCAATCTAACAGGGGCCCACTACACAAATACTCCTACCGGGTATGTTTGTTTGTAAAGATAACCTCGATCAAAATGTGGTATGTTTGTTTATAAAGATAACCTTGATCAAAATGTGGCCCATGTTTTAAGAGAATGATTCTTAACATTATTCTAATTAAGTACGCAACGTTGACCAAGTCATCAAGAGAAGAGCTAATGCGTCTGGTGAAAATAGAAAGGATTGCTAAGCTCAGTGGTCATCACTCCTGGACTGCAGTGTTGCTGTGGCCCTTCAAAAGTGTCTATTATGAACAATAAATAGAGGCAATTAATGAGGGGAGAAAATGAAGACGATACCTCTGGCTTCTTATCCTGGGATTAATTAGCTGCCCTGTAAATCAAAATTAGACCATGCCCCTCTGTGAACCGATTAGTTGTTCACTTCCATCACGAAAACCAGAACATAATCAAATATAGTGCATCATCCTGGGCCACAGCACCCATCGCGGGCCTGGGGCCTGACACTGTGCTGTGATACAAGTCTCCCAGGTAACTCTCACGTGCACCGAAGTTTGATAATGACTACTCAAAGGCCATGAGACCTCCTGTCACTCAACTGTATTTGAATAAACGACTCCACTTAGATCATTCCGATGGTTTTGCACCGAACCAGGAATTTTGAAATGTCAGTACTGCTTTGAAACATTATTACTTTTTTCACTGCTCAGAAACCGTCTAAACAGATAAGACTGAAGGCTTCTCCATAGGGTGAGGTGCGCATATGCAGGTTAGGAGTAGAGAGGGACAATCCCTAATATGTTCTTGTCTGCGCCCCTAGTGCCTGGCAGGGGCACAGACCGAGGCATGGCAGGTACACAGTTATTTGAAAGCCAGTGACTTTCCTCTAAAGAGGGAAATCGTGGAGGTAAAGCTTTAGCTCCTGAGTGAAGCCTTGAATGCCCCCAATAACAAACTCCGCAGTCTTTTCCTGATGGGAATGGGAAGCAGTTCCTTTGCAGGCTTTTTGTAGGAGGCCAGAGATCTATATGCAGACATCAGTGTAGCAGTGCAGCGTAGTTTGGAGGATCAAACTATGCAGATGGGCTCTTTTGTTTCTTTCGTGTGCAGGATCGCTGCAAACCGCTAGATGGTGCTGCTGGCTCGTGACTAAGTCACGGAACTCCAAGGCAGAGGGGAGAGTTCTGACCTCCGAGGAGGAATCCTCTCTGCATTTGCGGCTCAGCCTCTTGCCAGTTTGCAGGAAGCCGTATTTTAAAATGCTTCCACTTGGCCAATTCCAATCACCTTTCCTTCCTACTCTCGCCTCATTATCTTTGATTTCAAATTAAGGAAACTGTTTTTAAGATATTCTTAATAGAATTTTTAATTACGTTTATGCTCTTTTTATTTGTGGGAAGCCTAATGGGAAAGTAGGGCTAACTGATCCATGTTAGGAAACAAAAACACCGTTTCTACCTGGAAATATTCCCTGTTGAACTCCATACTTACGGAACTCAGTACTTAACTTCACCCGTAATACATGCTCTTTCTGAGTCCGGCTGAAGTCATTGAAAAAGGAAACAGCTAAACACTAAAAATAAAGTGTTAGTGAAATAGAAACGCTCAGGGTTGAAGGGTTGAAAAATACGTGGCATGGGCACACCTGCGCATCCTGTCATTCCCAGGACAGACGCCAATATCCTTTCACGGTGTTCTCCTCCAATTAGCTCAACCTGGGATCAGAATTCATTCCCAACGTAGACAGGAGACAGGTAAGTGCCTGCAGAGACTTTAAATCAGCCACCAACCCCGATTTAGGATAGCGCCAGGAAAAAAGTGTAAAGCCCATAAATGGGAAGCAAAAATAAAGGAGGGTGTTGAGCATGGGGGAAACAGAAAATCTGATTTGCTGAATCCGAAAAGATTCTGAAGTTCAACAAGGGTCTTGAGGAAACACCTGGGCATATACCAGCAGTCCAAGCACGTGACCGAGTAAGGTCAGAGCAGACAATACTGCTTTCTCCCACTCAGGTCATTTACCAGGGACAAAAAGAAACAGACCCATTCCTGACCAATACTATTCCCAGAGTTTTTTCTCCAAAAGAGCATCAAAATCAAATGACTTAATCTAGACTCATATTTTATTAGGGGAGTTATCTTGTTTCCCCCTCATCCCTTCCCATTTTCTGCATTAAATAAGATACAGTGTATTTACATGTAAGTTACGCAGAGTGTCAACTTACATGTCATACACTGTATATAAACAGGCCAGAAGCTTCCTGAGCATCCTCAGGCCTCAGCAAAGGCTCTGCAATCAGCCCTGGAGATCAGCCACTCCATCTGTGTCCTGCCCTCTGGGCTTCGGTGACATCACTGATTATTCATTCACAGACCTGCTCATCCCATCACCACTATACTCTGCGCACAATTGCTCATTGTCCCCTACTGAGTAGAATGCTGCGGTTTATAAATGGGTGATGCAAAAGAAGAAATTAGACCAAGGCCATTCCTTGCAGGTAAATTTTTCTAGTTGCTTGACTGCTGGGTCATCAATCTTCTGTCGAGTATCTATCCCCTGTCCACTTATTCTAGGAATTTTTTAAGTGACTTCCTACACTGAAAACTAGACAGAACTTGGTGTATGCTCAATTCTAAAATGCAGCTGAAATATCACTTTTTTCATGACATACGTATCTAATTTGCTCTACAATTGTCCTTTCTGTGGAAACTATAATGTGTGCTTCAAACGCTCCAAACTGACATACTAAAAAGGCTAAGTAGGAAGTCTGGGTGTCAACATATCAAGTTTGTCACCCCTCAAGCATGCAGGCTGGTTCGTGGTCATTCATTGCTCATGGGCACAAACGTAGACACTGCCAGGGCTGTTAACTCTCCTGTATACCTTGGGACCGGCGTGCAGAGTTAAAGCCGTCTGGAAACACTGCCTTTTGTGAGGACCTCCTCGAGAGGCAAGGAAGACGGATCATGAAAGGAGACCGACGTCACACAGCAGGAGAGAAGAAGGAGAAATGTGCTTTCTCAACTTCCATCCAGAGTGTGACCCACGTTATTCTCACATCCCCTGAGGGGCAGGAACCGTGTCTGCGGACCCCTGGTGTCTCACCGAGCACACGACCCACGCCGGTGCACAAAGCAGGTGCTCATACATAATTATTGCAACAGGGACAGTGTTCACACGATCCTGAAAGACTTGGGAGGTGGGGAGTAATTAAAGTCTGAAAAGAAGGAGGATTCCAAGAGGCAGAGAAAGTTGCATTGATGAGGATAGGTTCCCAAAGCATCCTTATTTCAGGTGGTACTTACCTGTCAGCCCAACATGAGGCAAAACTGTCTGGGATTCAGCAGATGAGTTCTCAGGTGCAGGCGAGCAAATACAACATTTTTTCTTCAGTTCAATGATGGAAAAGAGAAGTGACTTTTTTTATTTTTTGTTACAAATACAGGGTGGGGCAAGGTACAGTTCATATGAAAAATGATGCTATAATTAATAAATAATAATACAAGAATAAACTATGTTTCACGTACTTACAACTGTAAAGCTACTTTTGCCAGATTGCATAATTTAAAATTCAGTGTCAGAAACCAATGTAGGTTTAGCAAGCCATGAGACTATTTTACAAGATTCATTTTTTAAAACTCCTCTGTCTTATAAAAATTAATATGTATGTCCTGTCTTTTTAAAACTGAGACCATTTCTTTTGCAATTAGCCTCATGTATCTGCAAAGATAGATAAAAGATATAAACATAGGGGACCCCCCCAAAACAGAATTATCTTCTGGAGGGCGGGCCCCTGTGGTACAGGCTTCCCCCACTAGGTGAGTGTTCTGGGAAATCATCCCTATCACTGTACCAGCTGGTGGTGTCGTGAGAGGCTTCACTTGGCTTCAGGGAGTCTTTTTGAAGCCTTTTTCAATGTGTTTGCCTATTTCACGATGGGTGATTTATGAGCACACCTGCCTACCTGCACTGAGTGTTTAGCAGGTTTACCAAAAACATCGTGACCCTCCTCCCTACTCACCTGATCTCTCCCCTAGTGACTTTTTTTTTGTTTCCTTGGGTGAAAAAAGTCCTCAAAGGGAAACATTTTTCCAATGCGGAAGTGGTGAAATAAAAAATGGAAGAAGCACTAAACAACCTCAGAATCGACGAGTTCAAAAACTGTTCTGAGCAGGGAAAAAAAGTCTCGATAGGTGTATTGCATCAAATGGGGACTACTTTGAAGATGACTGAAGTTTAAACATGTACGAATAAATACATGAGTTTTAATAAATAAATGCTGGGTTTTTGGGGGGGTCTTCCTCCTATATATTAATCCCTGCATATAGCTGACAGTATCCACTTGTTTTGAAAAAAAATATATAAATGTGCTTTGTCCTTTCTTCTTCTGTATATTTTAGAAAAATTGTTTTGGCAAGTAAGATATATGCTTTTCCATAGAAATGCATTCTTCAGGATCACAACTTACCAGACGGGCAGAGACCACCCTCTCCCCCAGGCCCCAGTGAGCGAGCACACGACATCTCAGGTCTAAGAGTAAATTTGTTTAGAACCTTGATAGCCACTGCCTTCTGAAGTAGGGATACTTTAGGAAGAAAAGTCTATTTTAAAAAAAACAACCATGAAAGGAAATCTAAAGGGGAAAAGGGCAGAAGGGACTGAACAGATTCCTGTAAATTCTTATTACAAATGATGACTCTAAATTCTATGAAACTGAATTAAAAAACAGTAGAAGTTCAAATTTCCAGAACACGGCCCACTGCAAACTTTTTTGGATGAGAAAAGGTTCTATTTGTTAAATTTTCTTTTAAGAGAAAAGGGTGAAATGGCAAGGGGAGTGGTTGTGGGGGAAGTAATTAATAATTATCATACATATTTAAAAGAAAGAGAAAAAACATGAAACATTAACTCGTCATTCAGCTTTCTTACTGGTATGCTAATCACCGATGTTCAAACTGATTGCAGGCCTTGCAAAAAAAAACCCTAAGGATCTCAGGAAGATTAAATTCTACTCATTAAAATGTAGCTAACAAGCCAAGAGAATGTCCTAATATATGTAACAATGATTTTCAATAACTTGCTTTGTGACCTTAGAAAATTCACTTAACTTCTCTGAACCTCAGTTTTAATATGTGTCCAATTAAGTGATTGAAAGGGATAACCTGAAGTCCCTCAGATAACGAAATGTCAATGATTTTTAAGATGTATCAAAAAAAAAACCCCTTCAGATCAAAATGTTCTTTCAACCAGAAAATGAAATTGCTAAAGTACTTCTCAGATCCATCAGTGGCGCCCAGACGCCGGCACAGGGGACTCGGAGCCATAGCCGGAGGCGGGTGTTATTGGTGACACCAGTAACGTTATTAGGAAAGCATTGACTAGGAGTCAGACCAGGTAGAGGAGGTCAAACGCTCAAAGATTCCCTTGTGCTGCTGCCTTGTGCTAGTCAGAACCCTGCAACTGTCGGGCTCTGGGTTCATAGAAACTTTTGACTTTGAAGATGTGGAAAATACACAAAAATGAAGTACTTAATCAGAGGAAGCCAGCGGTGCAGGGAAGGGGGTACGAGGAGGAAGGAAAATGCACTGGACTTCTTATGAAAAAAAAGTAGCCTCGTGTTTACCTTTATTCTGTATGGTAAATGGTTCTTACGGAAGTAGTTCCTGTTCTGTTCTGTAACTTTTGTTTCTTTTTAATTTCAACAAAAGAACAAGTATTTGTTTTCTTAAGATTCAGATAGTATAGACTATAGACTAACGCTCTTTCTGACCATGCAGTATAGGTAGCTGTAGTTTGGTATCAAGCACTAAAAAAGAAACCCAACTATTTATGAATACACACACACATATATGCACACTAATATAATACGTAAACAAGATCATGCATTCAATTTCATAAGGTGATTTGATTTTCTCAATGAACCCATCTTTGAAATCGTTACACTCTGGTGTATGCAGGTCGACCTCTCATAATGCCTGCAGAAGATCCCATTGTACAGATGCCCTTGAATGAACAGTTCCTCTGAAAATGCCTTGAGTTGGTGTGGTCGCTGCTATTTTTATAATGCACGTTCCTACTTAACAGTCCCAGCTTACAAACAGTTCCTGATACTTTTTAGAACTAGATCAGGTGTGACTTTTGAGTAAGTCAATAGTAACATGCCTTCCCTGGACATACGACATGTTATAGAAGAAAATCACATTCTTTACCTCGAACTTTAAGAAGGTGACCTATCTCCGAGTCTTGTCTTTTTCATGACTGGCTCTGATACACAAGAGAAGTAATCCCTCCCAAGGTTCATTCCCTCATCCACAAAATGGTTTGATTTTTTCTGTATAAAAAGGTAGAATGCAATCCTTTAAATATTTAAAAAAATGAAGTACATATTTAAATTTACATAGAAGCAACCGAACTCTGCTTCTGGAGTCTTTTCCGTTGATGACCGTGGGAATCTCAAGGAGCACTGCCGCTGGAATTAAGACTGTCTTAGAGAGGGGGGTGCTTCTCATCCTGTCTAGTGGCCCAAAGCCAGAGACACACTCCCTCGCTGTTCCAGACTCAGGCGTCTCGCCTCAGAGGAATTCCAGGACCCATCGACACCATTACACTGGTGTGCCTGGTGTGCGCGCCAGCTACAGAACCCCCGAGAGGATGCTCCTTCAGAGACATTCTCAAATGCGTGTCCTTACCCATCTTCAAACTGGTAGGAAATTTTCTGGGAGAGATTTCATAGAAGCATTTCCAAGGCTCAGAAAGAACCTACCTCTAGACTTCGTAGAACATGACCAAATAAATTTGCACCAGAAAAATAAGTGCAGTGGTTGTGATATTTTAAAAAGAAAAAAAAAGGACTTGATATAATTTGTGCTCCAGAAAACAACAGAAAAAATTTAAAAAATTGTAAGTAAACAAAGCTCAAGCCTATGGAAAATGCTTTCATTAGATTGACTGAGTTTATTTTTTTAGCCATATATTATTTTTTCTTATTATTATTTTCATGGGAGGGTATTTTTACACGGTCTGGCAGAAGTAACTCCTGTTTGAGTGTGGTCGGTAGGATAATAACACAGGTGTAATAATTTATAATTTTAATTTGAACAGTCACCTAAAATGTCATGCGGTGTGCTTGAGTGTATATTATTATGTTAGAGAATTACATACTTGTGATTTTGTAAAAGAAGATTTTGTAATAAAAAAGGGGCACTATTTGTGCCAGACCTTGTATATTCGAAACCTAAATTATGTCTCCTCAAAAATGGTAAAATCTTACTGATATGAATACTTTATATCCAAGTCTTCTAAGATAAATCTTACTGCTCCCTTGAATCTTTTAACTAACCCAACTGTCATATATATATATACACACACACATATATTAGAAATATAGAAATAGACATAGAAATTCTATTATTTTCTGCTTCTCATAACAGCTTGGAAATTGCACAACCTACTTTAGCATCCGTTAGTCTTTAACAAGTAAGACTGGGAATTGAGGAATAATCAGTAATGGTTATCTGCCTTTTCCTATTTAAGAACAATAATGGTGCTCACTCATCCCGAACAAGGCCATTAATTAATCATTGTAGCTATGCAGGAGGAAGCCCCAGTGTTATCATCGCTGAAGCGTAGCAGTGAAATAAACTCCTGCTTAAATGCTTTTGTTCTGTGAAACAAATCTTTGCATTACAACCATTCCTAATCACTTATTAAAAGTATAACACTTCACCATTATCATACTTGATTGTGATGTTTTTAAGCCATTTATTTGTTTTATCTCATTGCTAGCACAAATTTAATTTGCTAGAATTTTTAAGCATGCCATGGATTTGCTAAGGAGGGGGACAGGAAAACTCTCTAAAAGAATGCGCTCCTAAAAAGTAAAAATAAAAACAACAACAAAAAAAGAAATAAGCAAGGAAGTTAATCTGAATGCCCAAACGGATTGGTTAGTCAATTGATGAGTAGCATAAAATAAAGTATGTTGGAATTATCGGAGTCAGGTACAAAATACAACCAGAAGAAACCACTAATAATACTGAGTTGGCCATATTATTTGAAACAAATAGAACTTCCTATTGACTTGAAAGGAATGTTTGTCTCTAAATTGGAAGTTGAAGTAATAGCCCTATTTGCTTAAAAGTTAGTATCTGCGAATAACTCAAGTGAAATTACTACTCCATAGTTTCCTGGACCTACACCTCCCAGGAAAGACAACTATTTAAGAGACTTTAACCAACCAGATACAAATGGTCTCTTCCTTATTCGTACCACACAAATGGAAAAGTCCTTTCTTAATTATTGCTTATTCTATTACAGTTGTCCCAGTTTTTCCCCCTCGGTCCTCCTCTGCCCAGCCCAACCCCCACTCCCATGGTGGTCAATCCCCACACAGCTGTTCGTGTCCGTGGGTCGTTCGTACACGTACTTTGACTAATCCCTTCCCCTTATCAGAACTGATTGTTTATGAAGAAAGCCCACACTCTACTGAATACTTAGGAGAAAGTTGTGCTACCCTCATCCCTCAAAGCAGCCAGGGAACAGGATGCGATTTCTCTTCTTGAGTACGCGTTGATGAAAGGCTTGAATGGGGTCTGATGCAGATTAGAAAGAAATGTGATGTTGCTAATTATTAAACACAAAACAGAACTCATTCAGCCAAACATATGCTGACTTTCTGAAGCAGGTACCTAGGAAGGCTGCAAACTTACTCCCAAATATGACCTCATCTCAAAACCCCGTAATTCCCCCTCAGGGTCCTTTCGGTGGTCCAACCATTCAGGTCATTCTATTTTCATCAGAGATTAGAAACATTTCCCAAGCAGAGATAGTTTGGGATGGATTTACTACCACATTCTGAAATTTCATTACAACCATAAATCTTTGCATTACAACCATTCCTAATCATTTATTAAAAGTATAACACTTTGCCATGATCATACTTGATTGTGATGTTTTTAAGGCATTTATTCGTTTTATCTAGTTGCTACCACAAATTTTCTACCAGCTTAGAAAATACGTGATGTAATTTGGTCTCTTAGTCTATAACATAGTGTGTGGTCTCTGAGACACTCGGCCAAGATTCATTCACGAAAGGATAGAATTAGGAATGATGGTTCCAAGGGCAGTAGCTGTGGGATGAAAAACTGTCTCTCATAGTTACTGGTTGTGGACAAGTTATCGAGCTTCTGAGGTACCTCATTTGCATAATGATTGGGGAAAGAGGTATGGTATTGACCTGACAGGTGTGTTTTGAAGGTTGATTGTGTTTGTGTTTGTGGAATCTTTAGTACAGTGCCTGATAACTACTATTCAGTAGCAGTACCTGCTATTATAGCGTTGGCTACTTTTCACCTGTTTATTTCTACAATCACATTCATGGAGAGCAACAGGACATGAGATTTAAAGGCCTCCTCTGGCACCGGACAATGAAAGTCAGATTTGCAGTTCTGCCAGGTCGGCATTTGAAAGCACGAAGCCTTGGGCGAATTACCAAACCTCTTTGCGTCTAGTTGCCTTATCAGTGAAATAGAGGTAGTAATACTAAGTCTACCTCATAGGGCCAGCGATAGTGCTGAATGTTATACAGAGAATATTGAGAACAGTTCTCACAATGAAGGGACTCCTGTCACAATTATCACCATCACCATCATCATCATATCTTCATCACCATCGTCACCATCATTGCCGTCATCATTATCTTTCTTTGTCCGCCTACTTTGTGCTAATTTTTGAGGCCATCACAAACTTCCTCTGGACCTAAAAACCCTGTATGTTTGTACCATTATTACTAATGATATTTTTTTAAAGTTTTATCCTCGGTATGAACACCCAATAAGTTTTATCTAACTTTTAAGCTATAAATTTGCCTTTCTTTATATTGGACCTTCACTGAACATTTCCGGGACTTGGATTCCTGCCCAAAACTTGATTTTTAAAAAATATCCACCCCTTTCATATTCCACTTCAGTACTCTTAGGAATTATTAATAAATAAGATGATTATTGAATAATAAAGTACCGAGAAGCACCCACTCAATTCATTAATGGTGTTTGACTCCTAGAAAATGCTCAAAAGCGCTGAGAGAAACAGAAATTGTCTGCTTTTTAGTCTCTCAGTTTTTGATTCATTAATCAAAGTCCCACAGAATGAGTTAAGTACTCCACGTGATACATATCACAGCACAAACATTCTACTGCCATGAAAATTTAGCAAAATAACTCATGAGTGAAAACATAATTACAGTAGATTAACAAAAATAAAATTCCAAAAGCACACTGTCCTGAACCTCAGCAAGAATAGACGGACACCATCATAGCCTATTTGCAAAGTCATTTAATAGTATCCCTTTTGAATACAGAAAAATAGTGAAATGTTGTTGTTTTGTTTTTCCCCAATGAAGACCTCTAGAACCCAGTTCTAAATAATTTTAGTATCATCTCCTCCACTGGAAGTCCTTCAGACTGTCCATGGCTTAGGACACACTAATGTGCTTATTATTTCTTCCTTTTGTTGTATTTTCAATTTACTATTTCAACATTCTGTATGTGCCTCCACCTCTTTTTATAAGGCTCTTCTCCCACATTACTTTCTTACCAATCTTTACTCATGTCACCTGGTGAAAATGCCAAATTTGATGGGGAGCTCCCTCTGGCACCTATTGCCTTCCTGTTTCCATTCCTGGTCAGATGTATCCCGGGGTCCTTGGTGGCCAGTTGGATTTATCAGTTACTCATCCTGATTTTTAACATAGCTGCATGAAGGCTGAGTTCCCTCCCTATTCAGCCATAAATCCTTGAAAAGCAGAGACTGCTTCATGTTTTACACTTTGGGGTAGTTCTTCATGTACTTCCACCCTGTTCTTCAGCAAGGAATTATAAGTTCTCAGTGTGCAAGAGATATTGCTAAACAAGCAAGTTAATGTCTGTGAGATAAGAGGAATGCTCTATGGTGGATCACGGCACTTCGTTACATACGGAGACTACTCCGAAGTATCCCTATGTTCCCAGGCAGTGTCATCGTGGTTTAATTACAAGCTTGCTTTTGCAAACAAAATGGTATTTGTCCTAAAAATTGGAGTTGTCTTCAGTTCTGTCTGTCTCCGTCTCTTAGACACACACACACACATGCACAGAGGTGGGAGAGAGGGAGAGAAAGAGAGAAATTTGCCAATAGCACCCTTGTGATACTGCCTTTGAAAGAAAGACGGCCCTGTTAAATGACTTTTGAAAGAAAGGCATGGAGTGAGTTAGGTATGCTGAACAGGTGGATATCAAAGGCAGGCTTTCTCCTGCTGCCATTAACTACATGAAAGCTTCTGGGAGTTATTCCTTTGCTCATTTTAGTGGTTTCTATAATGAGATCAGAAGACAGAAACTCTGGCAACTCTTGGCTCTATTTGTAGCTGCTAGATACAGAGAGATATTCTGTAGAGGAATGGTGATTCTCTGAAAACCCTGAACTCCCAGATGCCTGAAGTGACCAATAGTCACTCCTGTCTTGTGTGGATGTCATTCAGTGCCCTGTCTAATCACACACACACACACACAACACACAACACACATGCACATCTATCTGCTTATGATGTAAACAGTAGCCAACAGCAAAGGAATCTGGTCGGCTCATCAGGTACCTTCTGGAGTGTCTCCAGAATGCTGAATTAATTTTGTACTTTTAGGCTTGCATTTGTCTCCTTTCCTTGTTTTATTTTGGCACTTCAAGTAAATAATTCTTGATTTAGGACCAAGATTTACTTCGTTCTTGGTGTTTTCTATAAACAAGCTTTTGTGTTACCCCCCAGCTGCACCTTCTTCGCATCAGTATAGAGAACTAAGACGGTATTAAACCTGATGTCAATATCTGGATAATACCCCTTTTGAGAAAGACTGAATCATGAAGAATGATGGAAAAAATATTTGTTGGTACTTCAGCATGTTGGAAAGAGCACAAAAGCATAGAGACACAGTTTCAAAAGGCAGCAATGAGTTCAGATGAGGGGAGGACATTGCGTTTCTCAACCCACGTGCCAATGGGGAGACAGAATTCAAGAAATACTGGGTAGAATGTTGGAAATATTGATCTGTGTGGGGAGTTCTTGGTTTTTGCAAATCCTTTTCTGTAATAATACTTCGAATACTTTTTCATATGAGTTCAAGTTTGCATCAATGCCTGCACGGCTTTGCATGATTTGTTGCTTATTGTTCAACATCTTTCCCGAAGAGGAATGTAATAGGCACGTGAGTTGCCCATTCTGGATCAAGTCAGGGCTTATAAATTTGCCAGCTCACCCGGCTTCCTAAAAGAACCAGCTCAGGAGAGTAAACTTCTAGAGATCTTGCGTACAAAGGTCAGCTTACAATGACTCAAGAATTTATATATCATCCTCCTGATGCAGTAAAAGAAGATGAATGATGTACACACTTGTCTGCGTGTCCCCATGGTCAGTGAAGTCCCGACTCATGACTGCTCAGTTGTTGTCATTGTCATAGGGTCCCAGTTTACACTTGAAATTGTCCCCAGTTTGACGATACAGTAATCATATGATCACTTTAATTACCCATACCTATTAGATTTCTTAAAACTATACTTTTAAAGTATAGAGCACAGATTAACCACATTAATGTACCCTGAGGAGGTTGTGTAAAAAGCAGGTTCCTACATCTCACACATGTTTATTTGATTAGGTCTACATCAATTTGTACTCATTCAACTAATATTTATTGAACATACTACACCAGATGCTCTTCTCAGTGCTGAAAATAAACAGCAAACAAGTCAAGTTACTATGCATTCTCAATGGCTCTGATAACTAAAAGTGAATTTTTAAGGAAACCTATCTAAAGTGAAGGGAAAAAAGAGGAAGAAAGAGAAAAGCAAAAAGGAAACGTAGTATGTCACACTTGAAAATGCTATTAGAGATCAACAGCCTGGTCCTCTCAAATTAGAAAAGTATAGATTTGAAATATAATAATAATAATAACAACAACAATAGCGATACTATTTACAGAGTACTTCTACTGTTCCATGCACCGTCCTAAAGTTTTTGTATTCATTATAGCCTCCATCATCACGGAAACGAACCAGGAAGATACGATCACTAGCCTCATTCTGTAGGCAGGAAAACTGAACTCAGCTATATTAGGAATGTGTTCAAGGTCACGGAAAGAAAGAAGAGGAGCAGGACACGTTACCCAGGCAGTCTGATTCCAGAGCCTGTGCTCTTCCCCCACAGGTGCAGCCCCGCTTCCCTCTTTGGCCTCATTGGTCACTGAACTCCGTTAGGATTAGAACTCAGGGCTCTCGACACTGGAACTATTTTCTTTCTGATCTATTATGTTTCCTCAAGCGAAACATCACCCAAGTTATTGCCACATTTTATGCCACTGAACTTCTCATTTCTTTAAGTGAAGGAATAAATTGTAACATCTCTGGCAGCAATAGTTAAACCATTTATTTAAATCCTTCTCTTAATTCATTGACATCCCAAGGTACCTGCTTTGAGAAATATATACTGTTTGACTGTTATGGTGAATTTGAAAAACATTAACCTATTTTATGGGTATACTTACATATAAATTTTAAATAGCAAAGTAAGATATAGAGCCAGCCACTGCTGGTAAAGGTTTTAAATGCAGTGTGTCTCCCTCGAGACCAACGGAATCTGTCCAAAATCCATACAAAAGTGGCAGCTGAACAACTCCTGTTGGAGTAGAGGTGATTTTTACTTTAAGGTTTATTGCATCTCTAGATTTGTTACCTCTGGGTTGGCAGGGCTTTTGCATTAAAAGGCAATTAATCTTGGCAAGCATATGCGCAGGATTTAAATGAGGCGATTGTGGAGTAATTGAAAATTAGTTGTGTAGGATGACAGGAAGGCCAACGATTTTTAGAGAGCACTTGCTGCGTGTGTCAGAGACCACGCTTTGTTGTGTTTGGCTGGTTGGCGTTTACATGTTGCGAATAGCAATGTATTAACGTTTACACACATATTTCCTAAGGGGCGATTGCTAGTTATCAATACGAGAACACTGAGGGGCACTCTCCAAAGACACGGAAATAATGAATGATGTCTTCAGGATTTGAACTCAGGTTTCGATAATTCCTCATGACACACTCAGTTCTTCACTGATTGTTTACTCTTTAATAGTTTCTAATGGAAGATTGGTGCATCCATTTATCTTCTTATTTTTAAATTTTTGTCATATAGAGGAGAGGAAACAGTAGCACACCAACAACAACCTACAGACTGAGAAAACATTATCTCTGAAAATACAGGTCTGGTATCTCAGGACATATGATCGCTTTGGAATTCTGACATAATGTTTTCATGTCAGTGCCTATGTCCTTTAGAATTTCCTTTTGTTTTATTTTTGCTGTCCAAATGGTACTAACCTGGCTTGGGGGTGTTAATATATATTGATTGCTTTCCCTCTGTTTAAAGAAAGCTTATTTTTTGTCTGAATTTGAATCTAAGTTTTATTTTTTAATGTCTGTGCAACTGTATGTAAGATATTAATTCTGAGATTAGTTTTCTCATTTGTAAAACAGGAATAGTAATCATAAAATTTCATAGACAGTAGTTGAAATAAATTGAAATGTTTCATATAAAATGCTTAACAGCATTGAATAATATGTATTTAACAAAAGCTAGAATTATTTCAAAATAATATTTTATATATATTATATATAATATATATTTCATAATCACACACCCTTATATAGAGAGAAATAATTCTATATTGCTAGTACACATCTTTAAATTATGCATTAACATTAAGAATTAAAAAAAAACAGCCTGTTGACTTCCAGATGCATTAACATTATCCATTTAAAGGTAGTATTAGACACACTCATTTTTATTTGTGTTAGGATTACCAGTATGTGTGAGTCACTCAGTGCCATTATTGGATGGCGGGTTCTAAGGAGTGCAAGCAAGTATTAAAGGATGTCGTCTCTTTATTCGGGAGGCATCCAGGAGGTGTGAAGAAGCACATAGGTGATAAAACAAGAGCATTTCGATGAGCAGTGCTGGGGGACCCCGTGGGGTCACAAACCAACCATCTGTGCACGAGAGGAAGAACAGATCAAAAAGTTTATGATCAACAGTTCAATATTTTCTGCAAATACCTGCGTTAATTTATGACTCAAATATTCCAAACATACCCATGTTTTGTATGTATATTTATTCACAGAGACATGTGTTTTGAGGTACCACTTCAATGTAGGCAACCATTACTGAAAAAATTTAAAAAATGTATAACAGTTTAATACTGTATAATTTGTTTCATTCTATGTCAGATGCCTAGCTACTCTTTTATCACCTGCAACAGGTAGATGTTAGAGCTGGATATTACAAATCAGGAGTGTAACCTAAGCATTATTTCATATATCTACTTGTTCGCTTGTTGTGTATTTTATGCTAGCTTCATACCCAAGACTTAGAAAAAACTGATAAACAAGTTCTAGTGCCTTGTAAATTGGCAGTTTATGCTTACATGATTGAAATAATAGATGCAATCGTGTATCAGTCTGTACATGCCCTTTACATGCATTATCTCACGCCAATTTCTCTTATATACAAAGATAGAGGTGTGGTTATTATTTTATAAAAGTAGCAACTAGGGCACCTTTTAATCAAGTGGCCATGTCTTCAGTGATGTCTTCAATTCTGTAGTGATCTAATGTTACATGGCATAGGGGATGGATTTATATTCACAAGTCTTGAACATAATTAATTTTCACCATTCTGTCGCTCTCCATCAGTTTCTCAGTCTCAGCACTATTGAAATGTGGACCAGGTAATTGTTTGCTGTGGGGGGGTGGTTCTGTGTATGGCAGGATGTTGTTCAGCAGTCTCCGTGGCCTTAGCCCATGGGATGCCATTAGCACCCCAGTCCTGACAACCAAAAACATCTACAGATGTCACCAAATGTTCTCTGGGGAACCAAATCACCCCAGGGAATCACCCCAGTTGAGAACCCTGGTCTTCATTACTGAGATACTACAATCCCCATCCATAGTCAAGAAGATTTGACAAAAGAAGTTACATTCCCATTAGATCTCTTTACCATGTTTATACAAAATTATTTTTACATTCCTCATATTTTATAATATATAGCCAAAGCCAAAGACTGCCTTATTTTCATGTGCTTCTGGAATGCCCAAGACACACTATCAATGAAGAGCGCACAGCGCACACGAATAACTCTCGATGAGGGATTAGAAAGTAGTGAAGAAACATATGTTCAAACTGTAACTCTTCTGCAATGACTAAAATTTTGACCGCCATTATTAGTCATCTTAGGCCTCCATAACAAAACCACAGACTAGGCAGCCTGAAAACAGATATTTATTTTATCTCTGTTCTGGAGGCTGGGAATTCAGGATGAAGGTCGTCGGCAAGCTTGGATTCTCTTGACTCCTCTCTCCTTGGCCCGCAGGTGGCCTCCTTGCCAGTGTGTCCTCCTCACGTGGCCTTTCCTCAGTGCACCCACATCCCCAGGGGCTCTTCTGTGTCTGCACATTTCCTGTTCTTATAAGAACCCTACAATTGGATTAGGAGCCCATAATCCTCTCCTATCCACCTCATCTAACCTATACTATTTATTTTTATTTTTGTTTTATTTTAATTGTTGTTCAAGTACAGTTTTCTGTCTTTTACTCCCATCCCAGCCCACCCACCCCCAGCCTTCCCTACCTCCTTCCCATTTCCACCCCGCCTAGTTTTTGTCCATGTGTCCTTTATACTTGTTCCTGCAAACCCTCCCCCTTTTTCCCTGAAATTCCCTCCCCTTTCCCCTCTGGTCACTGTCAACCTGTTCTCTATTTCACATCTTTGGGTATATTTTGCTTGTTTGTTTGTTTTGTTGATTAGGTTCCTGTTAAAGGTGAGATCATATGGTATTTGTCTTTCACCTCCTGGCTTATTTCGCTTAGCGTAATGCTGTCCAATTCCATCTATGCTGTTGCAAAGGGTAGGAGCTCCTTCTTTCTTTCTGCTGCATAGAATTCCATTGTGTAAATGTAGTATAGATTTTTGATCCACTCATTTACTGATGGGCACCTAGGTTGTTTCCAGCACTTGGCTATTGTAAATTGTGCTGCTATGAACACTGGGGTGCATAGGTACTTTTGGATTGGTGTTTCAGGGTTCTTAGGATATAATCACTTCTTCAAGGAGGATATACAGAGGATCCAGAGATGCATGAAAAGATGCTCAGTATCACTAGCTATCAGAGAGATGCAAATTAAAACCACAATGAGATACCACTTCACACCAGTCAGAATGACCACCATAAATAAAACAACAAACAACAAGTGTTGGAGAGGTTGTGGAGAAAAGGGGACCCTAGTACACTATTGGTGGGACTGCAGACTGGTGCAACCACTATGGGAAACTATGGAATTTTCTCAGAAAACTAAAAATGGATCTACCTTTTGACCCAGCAATTCTACACTAGGATTGTATCCTACATTATTTCTTTAACAGTACTATCTCCACTGGGGGTTAGGACTTCATCATATGAATTTGAGGAGACACAGTTGGGTCCATAACAATATTGTTTATTCCAAAATGTAATCCTCCAACTATAAAATGAATGTGTTATATCGGGTCAGTTTTTCCCCAAACTTTAGTCATTGACATACTGTCACATGATTTGGATGGTTTTCATATATCTTTCTATTTTTTGTTGATATTTTTGAATTAAATTGGTGTTTAAATTGTAAACATATTTAAAAGGAAACTTAAACATTGAAATGAATGAAAAGGAGTCATATCTTCTGACCTTAAATAGAAGGTTACTAGGTTTTTAAATGACAAAATACCTATCTCTATCATACTGAAACATAAGGCTTTGAGGCTGAGGTCCACTCTATTTGGTTATAATAGCAAGTGTTAAATGTGTGTTGAAGACACATTAGCAACATACCAATTCATCCTCTTTGACGTACCCAAAGGGAATGAAAGAAAGCTGAGATGAAAATAAGTTTCTCACTATAAGATTCAAGGTTAATTATTGCCTTGCCAGTATGCCATCTAAAACCGTCTCGCATTTCACTAAAAATCATTCCGATTCATACCCCAGTTTCACTCTCCCCACTCCAGCAAACCTGGACCAGCTAATCTTTAATTCTATTTCAAAGATCCTACCAATCTTTGAGGATGTGTAAGTGTCAAATATTAAAACAGCTAGAAAGCGGAGTTAATAGTGAAAGTTGTGGGGTTAACTACAAGTCAAATGGATTGAGTAGAGAGTCACTGAATAATGTCTTTATAATTGACAGGAGAGAGCTGTACAGTTCAGTTCAGTCCTAATGCAATTGTCTTAAAAAGTTCAAAGACAAGAGACTACTTTTGCCTTTTTGGTACACATATCAAAGAGTTTTGCAATAATTCGTGTAATGATGGACTGTGATTGTTCTATGATTGATAAACTCAAGGGATATAATGTATCATTTTTGAAGTAGGTGTTACAGTGATTGGTTTCATAATGATACGAAGTGTCAAAGATTAAAAATATCAGGGGGGATTGTCTATAGAATATGCAAATGACTGTTAAGTGCAAGCACTTTTAACTAGATAAGGACAGAAAGTGTGTGCACCAGAGAGACAGACTTGAGCACCGTTCTCTCTGGGATCCTTCTAGCTCACAGAATCTTTTGGAATACTTTCAGGTTCATTGCTGGGGCAAGTTTATGAATCTCACAGAGCACCTTTCTTCTAAGAGTTCAGGGACGTGTATACCATATCACAAAGTTGAAAACCATGTAAAAAAAAGTAGTGAGTAGAAGAATAGAATATTTTTATTTAGCAAGAGCTTTTCCAAAGTTTAAAAAAGAGATTGACTAAAATGATCAACCCCATTTTATCCCCCACTTTCTGAGGATGAAGGTTGGAGTGGTTATAGAACGTCTAGTGTCAGAGACCTCATTATTGTTGGGTGCATCTAATGAGACATATCGCCTCTTGCTTGGGATGTGCACATTCATGGGAGATTATTTATGAATCTCTGGAGTCCCACAGGACTAATAAATGGCATGTCAACTCTACCTTACCTTCTTATGTCTCACCCACAACTCTGGCCTTATCTACTAATACACTCTTTTCTTCTTTTTAGCCTGAACACAAGGGCTTTATTATAAAAAGCATCCTTTTATAGAATCTGTGCATAAACAGTGACTATTTCAATCTTCCGATTTAATTTGAAAAGGATGAATAATTTGAGTTTAAGAATATGGTTCACGTAGCAGAAGCTACACCAAGTGTTGAAGTCTGTCACACTTGTCTGCCCAGGATTCATGAAAGTTAAGAGCAGCACCTTGCGTGAAAGACATACCATTTGCAAGAAGCATCCTCAACATGACAAACACCCTATCTCAAGAATGGTCATGCCTTCTGCTTACCCAAGCATTAAATACTGTCTGAAATGATCACAGTGCCTCCACTGGAGAAAAGGCCCCAGAATACTCAAACTAAAACCCATTACCCTCTAGGATCAGGGCATCTACAAGCACTCATTTTGCCTTTTCTTATGGATGATATATATTTCAAGCCACTACCTCTCTTCCTGTGTCTGCCTTCAATTAAGCACATGGATGCAGAACGATCTCTTTTCTCTGCATCTGTTTGGTGAATTCCTGGTCCACAGAGAATAATAGGAACTCTACTCTTTACTCTGAAAAGTTACTAACTGCATAGATGTCCCTAAAATCAAAATGCTCCACAGCATTAAGTTTCTTTGCCATTAGCTCTACTCATTCACCACCCACTAATGCCTATTTCTGTTTGCTCAATGGGGCTCTTCAATCAAAACTTAGCATATTCCCAGGCCACATACCCAGGAGTGAAATCTCAGCGTAGATCCTGTAGGTTCTGCATGCAGAATCAGACACAAACCATCCAACCAGAGCCATAATAGAGAAGACAGTGGGGCCAGTCTGGGGAGATAGCCCGATATCCATGGTACACATCTCTTGTGCAGAGAGAGTGTAACCTTCTTGTGTTGCACACTGTATTGTGCCAGTACTTACCAGAGTGCCTAGTATGTAGCAGGTGCTAAGAGGCTATTGATTCACTGAGTGAAGGAATCAAGAAAAGAAAAATTGAGTAATTGCAAGAGGCCCATTCTACTTCTCTGAGGTTTCCAGGGATTTCAGCACTGAAGGATCCTGTAATGTATCAAAGTGTTTGTCAGCCCTGATGGCATAATGAAGTAACCTCCAAAAATTTTATGTAGGAATGCCAGTCTCCTCCCCAATTACATTCAATTTAATTGGCCATTGGTATTTTTCATGTCAAGTGATAGTAACATGATGATCAGGGTTAGAATACTGACATGGCACACATATTTTTGTAAGAATGAGTGTAGCTAATTTTGTAATAGACTGGTAAACCTTTAGCCCAGTGACACTTACATGTGAAGGTGTGTCTTAATCATGTGGAAAGCTTCTTAAAACAGAGTGCTGGTCTCCGGCCCCAAAGGTTCTAACAGAGTAGGTCCAGGGTAGAACCCAAGAAGTTACTACAAGTTTCCAGGTGATGCTTTTGCTGTTGGTTCTGAGACATTATTTTGGAAATCACTGCTTATAATAGAATGTTTTTAATAATCATCTCTGTATTCCTAGTATTTATTATAGCCCCTAGACATTCTGGAGAAGGCAAGTAGGACAAAACACAGATCAGCAGTTGCTACGACATAGGGACGGTATGGGCGATATGAGCATAAATTGGGGGTGGGGGTGAGGAACTGGTTCTGTATCCTGTTTGTGGTAATGCTACATGAATCCGTATGTGTGTTAAACTCATACAACTATTCATCAAAAAGGTCATTTTTACTATGTAACACAAAAACAGTTTATGTCATATAGTAGGCTCTCAAATTGTTTTTTATAAATTTGCTTCCCATGTCACATCAGTAACTTAATTTGAGAGGAATAAAAGAATTAGGACTTTTTACTCTTTTGCACTCTGTGATTCCCTAAGCAAACCTCGGAGGCCTCTCCCTCACCCTCCAGAGGCATCGCACCGAGCGGACTCAGTGTCTCTATAATCTCTGATCCAGTTAATTCTCTCTGAGGACACACTTTGATTTCCTGAGCAAAAATATTTCTAAAGGAAAACTTCTCCATCTTTTCAGTAGTCAACAGAAATAAAAAGTATTACTTTAGCTTTCCAAGAACCAAAATTTGGGGCCGAAACACATGTTGGCAGTTGTCTAAGGGACAGACTAGGGTCTCTTGCTCTGCTGTCTGTTCACGGAAAGGCGTCTTTTCTGACATGTCGCTCACCATCAGAACACTTCTACACCACACTCTCCAGGAAGGTGACATAGGAAGGTAATTACCAGGAAGGTAATTTCCCTTACCTAAGTAAAAATATCAAGTTCTTCTTTTCAATATAAATAATCTGTATCTACCTGTGAACGGGGTCCTTCCACAGGAACTTTATAGGAAACTACATCACATGTCAAACTTGTTCCATTCTTCAGGAAGAAGGAGAATTGCAGATGTTTAAATTTTGAATTCTGGTTACTTGCCACCAGAGACTATAAGAATTCCAAAGATTTCACTATTTATTAGATATTTGTGATTATAAATGCATAAAATGTGTTCTTTTCACAACTTGGGAAAACCCAAGAAGGTCTCCTCTCGGACCACAGACTATAACAGACTCTCCCATGGCTCTTTCTGCAGGGTTCGTAGGAACTGCACTGGTTTACTGAAATGATAGCAAACAGAATAGGACAGGTGCAGAGAATCCTTATTTACCAGATTGACTAAAAACAGGTACCAAAAATGGGCTGCCTTAACTAAGGAAATCTGGGTTTTATGTGAACTTACCCCTCTAGTTTTCTTTGTAACTTTAGACTATTTACTACACCTGAGATTTTTTCACTTTCTCTTCTGTAAAATAAGGCAAGAATGAATTATTTCTAAGCTACACAGAATTATGAAATTCTACATTTCATTCAATGGAGGGGGGAAACTTGGAATAGTCACTGGAATTGGGATAAGATGAATGATGGTGAATATATACTTTAACTTACATTATTCTAACACTGTAAATTGCTCTGAGGAAAGAAACAGGTGTGAAGCACAAAGATAGAGGATGAGGCCAGTTGTCAATACTTGTAGTTGTTATAATAGTCTTCTTGGAAGATGCAACCAAAACAACCGAAACCAATTCTAGTAAAAAGTGAAATCCACAGCACTTGGGAGACATGATATGCATCAAGATAAAGCAGTACTTTTCTCCATTTGCACAAGAACCAGGTAGAAATAATAACAAAGACTTAATCTGCAAAGTAAAATGTAGATTAAAAATAACAAGAAATATGTAGGACACATATAAAGAACATAGAAACAATTTGAGGGACCTTAAAATATTTTAATAAATTGAGAGACATGCTATATTTCTTGTTAGCTTCAGGGGTAATTAATACCAATAAAAATTTTGATTCTTCATAAATTGATAAATGGATATAATATAAAATCACAGTGGGGTTAATGGGATTTAGAAACGACTTTAATAAGTAGTCTACATTTCATGTGGAATAAGAAACAAAATAGAATGCTCAATATTTTAAAAAATGTTATGATATATAGGTGAATTTGACATGCCAGATACTAAAATATACCATATTAAGATAATATTATTCATGACTCTTTGTATGGCTGGTCCTCTCTCTTCTAAGAGCTCTGTATGTGCTAACTTTTTTATTCTTTAGCACAAACCATAAAAAGTTTGTAAAAGGAGAAACTAAAAGAAAAAGAGAAATAAGTAATGTACCCTATTGTACACAACAAGTAGTTGGTTTACCAAGGATTGGAATCTAGGTCATCTGACATCCGATTTCGTACCACTAATTGCTATGAGAGCTGGAAATAAACTAAGATAGTGAGGTGCACCCATAAATAAGAAGATAAAGGAATAGGAATTGAATCAGAGAGAAGAATCTCTCAAAAATTAGGCACTCATCAGTGAGTGATATCACTAAGATGGAACTTCAGATGTCTAAATTGCCAATGACATAGAACCACTCATCACAATTCTCTCTATCCTCTGCTTCATTTTGAGTGCTTTGCTATATTAAGCATCACTCATTTTGCCACAGAATTGGCAAAATATGTTGACAGAAGAAGATTTGACTTTGGGTGGTAAACACAATGTAATATACAGATGATGTATTATAGTTTTATATACCTGAAACTTATATAATTTTATTAACCAATGTCACCCCAATAAATTTAAGTGACAAAAAATTGGCAAAATCACTTTCATGCATTTTGTCTCCTTCAAATAAGTGAAGATGACCAAGGCTACAGCCCCCTGCTTTCTGCATATCTGGCTCTCGAAAATAGGCATTAGATGATTTGGTAGTGTTTATGCCATGTGTACACGGACACACATGCGCTGCAGAGAGGTACACTCTTTATTTCAAATGACTGGGGTAATTCAAATGGCAACCCATTCATCTTTGGCATGTGATGAGTGTGCAAAGGGAACACTTCATATGTATATGAAAAATAGTGGCTTCTATTTAATGAGATTTCACCCCGTCAGGTGATTTACTAAGAACTTGACATGCATTATCTCACTCAAACTTCCCCCAGAACCCCCACGATAGGAGCATCATCAGCCCAATGTTATGTATAAGGGAACCAACCGCTAAGCAGAGAGGTCACATCCCCAGTTCATACTGGTTTTGATGCAGAATTGAAAACAAGGTTTCAGAAACAGAATTCGAACTTCGTTTTCTGTAGTTTAACAACCGATGCTCTTAAGCACTGTACTGCAGAGTAGTTGGAACTAGGTAACACAAGAATGCAGGATAAGCAATTCTATGAATGCCTGCCGACGTGAGAAAGTTGGAGGGTGCTGGTTTCTGAAGTGTGCTGGTGGTATAATAGGGGCATGATAGACCTCTAATGTGGAGGGGATGGGTTCTTGTTGGAAGTCCATTCACCAGCACAGGTGACCAATGAATGTGGTGTTTCCTCCAGTGTGTGGCTTTAAAACATCTACTGTTTGCTTTTAAGGGTTTTACTCTCTGAAGCAAGAAAACAAGGCAAGAGTAAGGCAACCAACTCTAACAGGGGTACAGGTTAGGAAGTGGTTGCTCATCTCAGGAAAGGGGCCTGGCAGCAGCCGTACTCATTTGTAAATAAAAACCCGTCACAGGTAACATTAGTGATGGCCTCCTGAAAAGGAAATCATAGACCAAGGTAAACACTGCACATGCCGTGGCCAAAACCCGACATCACGTAGATAAAACCATCCAAGACAAAACTGCATTTCAAGAATGGTGACTTTTGTTTAAGGAAAAGAAAGCTAGAACAAAAGAGAGAGAAGGAAAAAACATCTTTCAATTTTAATGGAGTATGGTGATGTGTCCTGAGTTGCTCTGAATAGGAGGATAATTTAGAATTTTTTTGTAACTTAAATTCTACTAGGATTCTGGGAGAAGACAGAACAACAATATATGTAATAAGTAAATGCATACAGTGTGCTCTCTTAGAAGTGATTAATGCTCTAGGTAAGAAGGCAGAGAGAAATAACAGAGCAACAGAAAAGAGATCAGCAGGTGCGGAAGGGAGAAGGAAGAGTAGAGAAAATAATTAAGGTGGGAAATCGAAGGAGAAAAAACAATGGAGTAGACAAATTACTAGAGAAAAGAGAGCCTCGAGACACAAATCCAATAATAAGAATTCAGTCTAGCAAGGACATAAGAGACCTTCTTAACCAGGAAAATATGAGACAGCTAAGGACACACAGACATCGAGAGAGCACAGAGGTACTGAGATAGGATCTGAAACTCCTACTTGTTGACATTTTTAGGGAAGTGGGACCTCCATTACTGTCTCTACTACCATTCCCCTCAAAGGGTGGGGTGGTGGTCATTCAGATACAGAGAGAAAAAGTGACTTTCCTGTCTAACACAGGTACTTATTGGCTAAGCCAAAACTATTGTAGAACTTAAGTCACCTGCATCCAAGACCGATTTGCTTTCTAATTCTCCATGGAGCTTTAAACGAACTCTCCCTGGTCTCTGTATACACCAGACCCTGACCTGGTCTCTGTACTCCGTGTGCATCATCATGATTCCGAGCAGGCAGGGGAAAATAACATACTAAACCCTGGAACCGAAAGTGAAAAAGGATAAATGGACATCTTGACCAAAATATGTTTACCATTTTGTAACATGAGTGTAATCTTCAGTGAGTAATTTATATTAAATCTAATAAAAAGTATGTCAGAGAGTTTATGACCGCATATAACACAAATCAGGAGTGAGTGCTGCAGTGAGCAGGAATGAATTACGCCTGCTGTCCCTGTAATACAGGAGAAGGCAATAAGACACTTTGAAACCCCTGAAAGTTTCAAACTCTGACTCTTAAAAAGTTCTTGCTAAAGTACATGCATTTTCCCAGTGGCTGTGTATGTTTTCGTGACAGAAACCGTGGTTTGGCAATGGGTCCCAAGGTGTTGGCATTAAATTCCCACTCACATAGTAAATTCTTCAATTCATGAGGCTGAGCTGACAGCACTGTAGAAATGCTTTTCCATAAACAAATTCCACTCGATAGCCTGTTTTTCCCTTAGTTTCTGAAGAGAATGGTAATAGTAAGCTAAGACACTTAAACAGAACAAAGGAGAGAAAAAAATCTCCAATTAAATAGAACCCTCAGACAACAGGAAATTGTTCTTTACAATGTTCTGCTTCCTGAGATTAAACTACAAATGCCCCCTCTTTCCCACTAATTGTTGAAAACTTTGTCTAAATGCCCTTTCATTCCACAATAATTACAGCAGAAGGGAAATGCTCTTGTTCAATCTTGCTTAATAGTTCTGCCGAGCATTTAAGTACAAAAGCTCCGGATTTAAGCAGACCTGAGTTTACATCTCAGATCAAGCCATGTGGAATTGGGCACGTTAATTAAAAGTGCTGGAGCAAAGTTTAATCTTCCATAAAATAGTACTAATATTTGCATGCAACACATAGGGTTTTTGCTCATTTTGATCAATAGTTTTTTGTGTAATTCATTCACTGCAGAACTGGCATACAAAAACTCTCTAAAAATACTCTGGTATGAATACATCATCTTGTAGCACTAGTGGGTGACCATTTCAAACAGTCAGAGATACCACTAGTATCACAGTGAGCACACAATGACTTGATATGTACGATGTCATCCACGTTGGTGTTCATGCAGATGAAGAATTTAGCCTGGTAGTAAATGGGAGAATTCTAAGAACAATACTTATTATTAATAAATCACTTGCTATTATGCATTGGTGAGAGTCTACCTCATGCTAGTTATATAGATATTTTGATCAGGATCTTAAAGTAAACCAACAAATGTCTTTTTTAATCTATTAAATAAAGACAATTGAGATGCAGATATATACAATGCTTTATACAAAGTCACAACTAGTTAATGAAAGAATTAGAGCTTGAACTGTAGTTTTTTAAATGAACATAAAATTATTCTTTGAAATAATTGGAATTATGTGATATCATTCATAAATTTAGCAGTGCATATAAGGAATATAATTATCAGTGGTCATGATAAGTATTTTTGAAGCACTTGTAAAATTGTGAAAACTAGAAAGTTTCAATGACAAAAACAGTAAAAAATTCTCCTAATGAAAAAAAAAAAGAGATAGGACATGTTGGTAAACAGAATTACCTGGTATGTGATAAAGTTGCCAGTTCTCCCTCAAATAAATTTATAAGTATTTGGAAGTCTAATGAAACTTGAAATTCATTTTTGGGAAAATGTAGGTAAGGAAAAGAGGCTCATGGAATCCCAAGACCATCATGAAAATTTTAAGCAAATATAGCTTCACTCAAGTATATTCTCCAAAGGTATCCTTAAAAATAGTTACTTCTGCTGAAACAGACAAAAATAAAATGGAACCCAGAACCCAGAAACAGAACCATCTGTGTGTGAGACCTTGGTTTATGACAGAGACAGAAGATCAACACCCACTTGGGAAACGACAGATATGATTGTGTACACATTGTATCCATGCTTATGGATATAATGAGAGCTCTCTCATTATATGTAAAGTAATAGAATAATTACAACATGCAGAAGTAAACCTTATAGGGTTTATGTATTTAAATATGAAATTTAGAATTATTACACTAATAGAGGAAATGATAGAATAGCATTGTTCATTGGGACAGAGAGGTTTTTGTATCCGTCTCCAGAAAATAAAAATTATGCAAGAAAAAAATGCTGGGTTGAACTCCATTAAATTTAACAATTTGTACTCAAAAAGTAAAACTGTATATAAATATAACAGATATGTGTCAAGTCAGGACAAGTTACTTGTAAAATTTAAAGCTGGAAGTGAAAAATAACTTGAATTTTATAAGGATTTGCTGCAAAAGAAGAGTATGATGGGAAATCAAGAAAAATAGGTACATCATATGAATAGAAAAATCACATAAGGGAATACAATAGTATGACAAATAGATGACAAGAAGTACAATCCACAAAAAAATATAGAACAAAGGGAGATGACTTTGCATTGTCATATTGGTAGAGTAGAGACTGGATAATGCTTGAGAAAGTGAGGAAACAGATGACCTCCAGGTTCTGGTCGGACTATTAACCAGTGTAGCCCTTTTCAAAGAGCAATGGCCATTAGTATGTATATTCCCTGGTCAAAATCGTCACACCCGGGTTGTATCATCCCTGCCGGACACTGTCACAAATGGTCACAAGGGTTCATATTTGAGGGTCTCTCAAGGGAGTTGTTGCTACAAATAAGAAGTAGGATTTCTACTTTGACATTTCTCTGTACAGCAAGGTAGTTCTCTGATAGTATCTACAAACAATTGAAGTATTGGTGATGCCTTCTCTTTCATCAACCACATTTTCTATGGGAGTTGGAAATAAGCAAAATTTCTATCAGGTGAATCCATAAATGAACTGTGCTATGTGCATTTGAGGAAGTACTAAAGAGTAGTGTTTTGATGCTTTATGTTGTATTTATACATATGGAATTTAAATACAGAATTGATTCATTTTATTTGCCTATAGCCACATATAGAGATTGGAAATCCTGTTTTACATATATGTATGTGTGTTTGTATATGTGTGTATAATGGATTAGTTGTGGCCAAAAACAACCTTAGAGTGTTAACTATCTCTAACGGGCAATCAAACAGCTAACATTTACAAAGTACTTACTGTGAACTCTAAGCACTATTTTAAGTACTATACTTGTAGTAGGGAATTTACTCTGTGGGTGAGATGCTGCAGATGAATCCATTTCACAGAGAGGAAGCTGAGATACAAGGACTGTGAGTGGCTTGCCCAAGGTTACAATATACAAGGGCAAATTTAAACACAGGCAAATCAATCCCAAGTCACCTCCTTTTAGCCACCATGCTGCCCGAGCCCCTACTAGCTGTAATAATATTTCCCGAGAAAGAACGACAATCAGAATTGTGTGCCTGCATTTTATGTTTTCTTTAAAAATATACACGTCACATTTTATGTTAAAAATCTTGATTGAAACACATTGGAAAGTAACAAATTTAATTTTGAAATATTGTAACAGCAAAAAAAAAACAAAAAGAAAAAGAAAAAAAAAACAAAACCCAGCAAACAAACTGGTTTTGAACCACAACAGATAGTAGGTTCTGAGAAGAACCACAGACTGTTAGCAACTCTAAACCACAACTTGAATGCAGGTTGTATCTTCATGAGTGTAAAACTCCTGGAGCATTTCATAAAAGTCCAGCAACACTTTTAATCATCATAGAGCCATACATAGAGAAAAAGGAACACCACGTGCTGTAAAGGAAGTAGAACTCCCACTTGAACTGAGCCACGACTGATTTGCGCTTGCACAGGCGTCTGCCGGAGCCTAGGACTCTCACCCTTCTGCCAGCAGGGAGGGAAAGATAACGTGAACCTGACTCTTCACTCTTCCGAAAGCAGGCTCAAGAGAGTCCCTAGTAAATTAAACCTCCTGAATCATTGACGTGTGCCGATCCCCTCTCCAAGGCTGTTAAATGCTTACTTACTCACTTAATTAATGTTTAGTCTACTAACGAAAGGCATTCTATACATTGAAACAGATACAAGTAAGACATTAAAAATACTTTTTATTTTCTGTTTGGAAATACAAATCAATTGGACAGAAGAGGGTAGCATGAACATGTTTTAAGTATGTAGCAATTACCCATCACTTCTTTATTTACTGTGACAGTACAAAGGAGGCTTTGAAATAATTTTAAAAAATGCTTTTTGCCACTTCCTGCCTATGTGATATCAACATTTTTAATCATTCCTCATGAGCGAACTTTGTTACCCTGTAAATAGAATACTATGATCTAAGTGTCCGAAAATTAGGGAAGTATTGGAGATATTCTAAGTAGGAAACATAATCAATAATCCTGGGCTTATACAATGCTATCAATGGAAGTTAGTTCATTTTATAAATTAGTGACTCTACAGACTTATTGTGCTCTGATCTGAATTTTCTGGGTGTGTATTGTGTATCAGGCACTCATGATTCATCAGCCAAATGAGAATGGCAAATGTTCCTACTCTGGGGACTCGTGATTTTTTATTAAGATAATTCATATAAAGCATTTAACACAGTACCTAGATCATCATTGTCCTGATCAAAATTTAGCCAATACTTCTATTTTGGGATCAATATTTTTTATGCCAGACCTAATTGAACTCATTCAAAAATATGAGACATGTCAGGTTCTGTGATCCACATTTTAGTGATGAAAATAAATTATCTGAGGTTCAAATCGATTTGCATTATGAAAATTATTTGATCTATGGTCCACGTCTGGCACAATAAATTTTTGAGACCTGCCCGTGAATCCCAAAGCCTACATTAACCATGTGGTGTTCCACTTTAGTTCATGGGCCCAGAGACCTGAGCTGAGCTGTTTCTTGCCCTTGAATCTCTGCATATTCTTCCAAATATTACTTGTACTATTCACTCCTTTATACTTTGTGGCATTCTCTTGTCACCTTAATATCGGAGCAAAAAGAAGCTGTGTCTGAAGTGATAAATTTCTACTGCAGAGGACTCCAATCTGTCCTGTGTCACCGCACACACCCCATCATCTTATATGGGAATCAGGCCTTGACTTTTAGAAGGTCCTCCCCATGTCGATGCATTTGTGGATTTACCTTTAGCAAAATCCCCTTACAGCCAGGGATCCATGACCATATAATGGGATTGTTCATGCTGCCTGATTTATGCAGGAACCCTTGGACTGTGTCATGGAGAAGCTCTTTTATACCTTTTGCCAAGAATCACTCAGATAGAAATGACTTCAGCCATTGGAAGGAGCAAGCCTTGGGGAACCATCAGTTAAAACAAAGAAAAAAGGACTTTACTCACTAGTCCTTATTCAAGCCTCCTCATGAATCTATCTAATTGAAAATTTTAAAGGTGTTTTTCATATGGGTCAACTCTTTTCTCTTGAATTTACTCTTCTTAAAATAATGGTGAGGGCTCTTATCACCAGGAGGCAATGCAATGTTTTTGTAAAGGAACAAGATTCAGAGTGAGACAAACCTAGTCTTATATCGAAATTCTATCACAATTAACAACTGAAGTTCCTTAGAAATTTGTTTATCCTCTCATGCTGTTCTTCTCTTTATCTAAAATAGGAATTCAAACACGTATCTCATGAGGTCGCTGGGAATAATAAATGGAGAGCATGTGTGAAAATGTCTTGCCAGCCACTTAGAACACATTCCACAAATGGTTGAATTTCTTCTGGGAAATTTTTATGGATGAGCCAGTTAGCTCGCAAGTCTCCCTGGTGCTATGGAATGAGAAAGGGTGTGCACTGGGAATCTAGAAATAAACATACAGCCTCTTACTTCCCATCACCTACTTAGTACTCACATAAACCTTATGCTTAAAAAATGCAATGTGGATGAGATACATTCATCATACATGGTATAGCAAGAAGATTGATGGAACAATGGCTTTGGATGCTAAAAGCCTAGGTTTGAATCTAGTTGCTTAAAGAGGACATCATCGTTGATATTTTCAAATCTCTCACTTTTCATATTCAATATTTCATCAACATCACATATAATTGTCCTTCTGAATCCATGCTTTTGCATCTCCACTGCTATATCTTGTACTCCACCATAATTACCCTGAACTATATTTTATCCTGGAGTTACCTCCTTTAAATCCTATAGACAGAATTATCCTTCCAATATTAAACTCTGACCAGGTTGCTCATTTTTGTCAACTCATCAAGGTTTTCTATTACTCCAAGCAAAAAGTCTAAGCCCATCCAAGAGCTTGTAAAACCCTTCACGAAAAGAGCTCTCTCTGCATCACCAGATCCATTCTTTGCCACCTATTTTCTCAGACTTTTCTCTCTAGCCTTATCAAAGTTTACTTTCAAACATTTTTTCTTCAATGCCCATTCCCATTCCTCCAATCTGACCTCAAACTTGACAATAGTAACTCTCTCTCTCTCAATTGATGGGCAGATAGATAATAGAATATTACAACAGTTTTAGATTTACAAAATTATTGGGAAGATAATACTGAGAGTTCATGTATTTCTAAACTGTCTTTCTAAATTACCAAACAAGTACTTCGCAATTGTCTTTCAGTTGGTACTTCCGTCTGATGATTTTCTCATGATTAGACTAGCGTAAGGATTTTGGGCAGGAGGACTACAGAGGTGAGGAAGTCCCACTTTCATCACCTCATATAAAGGGTACATACAATTAGCGTGGACCAGTGTGGTTCAGTTGGTTGGTCACTGTCCTGCAAAGGGGTATTTATTTTATATTTCATGTTAATTCAGTACTAGTATATTCATTTTGTTGCTCAAGATTTTCCCAGCTTTGATTATTGGAAGCTCTTCAGTTTACTCCTGTATCCCTTTGACAAGCATACCATTTACAATAACCATTTTCTTTATTTCTTTATAATTTCTATACATTTCCATTCCTTTTCTAGTTAGGGCTTCCAGTGAGACATTTAATAGGAATAGTAAGAAAAGACATTTTTTATTTCTTTGTGATATTAAGGCAATAGCATTTAGTTTTGCAACACTGAGTACTATGTTTTTTGTGAGTTATTTGTAGATTTTTTTACCAAGTTGAGGAAGTTCCTTTCTATTCTGAATTCACTGACAGTTTTTTAATTATACTTGTCTGCTGGATTTTGTCAGGTGTTCTTTCTGCATTGATTGATATATTCACATAAATTTTACTTTGTTTTGTTGATGTGGTGGATTACAGTGATTGACATATAAATGTTTAGGAATCCTTGTGTACGTACCTGGAATGTATCATATTTGGTCATGGTATAAAATTATTTTTTATAAATTGAGGATTCAATTTGCCAATGTTTTGTTGAGGATTTTTGTGTCTATGTTAGGAGAGATTTCTATCTGAAGTTTTTTTTTCCTTCTTAGAATGTCTTTAACTGGTTTCATATTAGCCAGACAACAGAATGAATTGGGAAGTGTTACTTCTGCTCCTATTTCTGGAAGAGGTTGTAGAGAATTGTTATTTTATTTGAATGTGTAGTAGAATTCACTCATGACATTAATGATTTCCCTTTCAGAAAGTTATTAATTATTGAATATTTAAAAATAAATGTAGGGGTTTACAAATTATTCTTTCACTTTGTGTGAACTTTGAGAGTTTATATCTCTCAATAATTTGAATTTATTTTTAGTTATCAAATTTGTAGCCTAAGAGTTGTTCATTGAATTCCCTTATTATCTTTTTAATTTCCATGAGATTAGTAATGATGGGTCCCTCTTTAAATTCTTATATTTTTCATTTGTGTCTCCTGTCTATTTTCTTGATTAGCCTGGCTAAAGGTTTATGGACATCATTGATATTTTCAAATAATTAACTTACAGTTTTTGTTGATTTTTCTCTACAGTTTGATCGTTCAAATTTTAATTGATTTCTGTTCTAATTTGTGCTACTTTTCCCTGCTTAATTTACACAAATATTTCTTCTCTCTTTAGTTTCATTAGGTGGAAACATAGATTACTGTTTTGTTAGATTTTTAAAAAATCTGATTATGTGTTTAAAGTTATAAATTTCTCCCTAGCAATAATTTCTCTGCATCTCACAAATTTCAATAACTTGTACCATTATCTAGTTCAAAATATTTTTACATTTCTAACGAGACTCCTTTAACCCATATATTATTTATAAGTATTATTATTATGCATTATTATAAATGTATTAACTTACAAATATCTTCAGTATTTCCATTTATTTTCTTTACTGATTTCTAGTTTAATTTAACTGCAATCTGAGAAGGTTCTTCACATAAGTTCCATTGTTTTAAATGTTATGGCCCAGAATGTGGTCCCTCCTGGTGAATGTTTCATATACACCCGAGAAACAGTTTTGTTTTGCTGTTTTTTGGTGGGTGATTCTACAAATGCCCATTAGATAACATTGATTGGTAGTGCTGTTCAGGTCAACTGCCTCCTTGCTGACTTTCTGCCTGCTTGATCTGACACAGTCTTACTTTCTCTGTAACGTTTGAAGGACAATCTTTCTTGATATAAAATCTAGGTTATTTTTTTTTCTGTCAATACTACTAATAGTTCACTCAACTCTCTTCTTGTTCACATGGTTTTTAATGAGAGGCATATGGTAATACTTATCTTTGTTCTCCTATATGTAGGGTGTCTTCCTTCTCCCAGACTAGCTTCATTCAAAACTTTCCACTTGCCTTTGTTTTCCTGAAGTTTGAATATAATACGTTCTGTTGTAGGATTGTGGGTTTTCCCCTACTTATTCTTATTCTCTGAGCTTCCTGGATCAGAGTTTGGTGACTGTGATTAATTTTTGGAAAGCTCTCAGTATTATGCATTTATTACATCGTTTGTATGAGTAAACACTGTGCTACTTTTTTTGTATGGGAAACCTACCTCTTTTCTTCTTGTTCCAGGACTGCATTATTTATGCTGAGTATGGGATTCCCTTCGTGTTCAAATAAACACAGCTTAGAAGTACAAGGGAATTAGTGCCACATGGAGTTAACTTTTGACATATACGGTCAAACCAACTGAAATGTTCCTTTTCTTTCCTGAACGTGGAAGAACTGTTCTAAACTGCAGTGCTTAAATGTACCCTTTCCCTTGACTTCTTGGCTCTCCTGCCTCTCTGTATTAATATTTTTATTTCTACTTCCCTGAATTGTAGCATCTTTTCCTACAGCTCCAGTTTCTGGTTACTAAAGCTAAGATAGGAGTTTTTATAACTATGATTCTACAGCAAACAATTATACAGTTGATACTAGATACTAGAGATTATTCTAAGTGCTTTATATAGTAGGCATTATCTATGCAAGTCTACATATATACCTATTTTATCCTTCCTCTATATTGTGGGATTCTACTTCTTAGCACCATTTTACAAGTTAAAGAGCTGAGTATCAGGGAGGCTATGTAGTATGTTTTGAGCCTATGTATTGGATATCTCACAATTCATAGACCTAAGATTTGTATCTAGGCATCAAAGCCAGAGTCCACGTTCCAAACTACAACACGCTGGCTTTGGCTGAGAGAACTACTCAGCTCTATTAAGAAGTGATAAGAGATGCAAAACAAAAAGAAAACCCAATGGAAGAACGAGGGTTTACCGCAGGGATGGGTAGATGGGCATCCTGGAAATTCTCTGTATATTAGATTCTACAAATGATTTGTAAATGAACTTTTCACATGCGAGAAATGTCCTGATGGGACTAACAGAATGTATGCACCATGGGGGTTTTAGACATCATTAAGGTCATGGGTGTGAAGACCTTAAACTGCATTAGTCAATTCTCATTTAATATGCAGGAAAACAGATACAGATAATGAAAGACTTGGCTCACTGCAATCTTCATGTTATAAAGTGATGACTTAGATAAATTTGTTACAATTAATGCTGCTGATTTCTTCTGGATTTATCACTACATGTGAGACTGAATGATTTTCTATATCTTCCACAAGTTCTAGTAACTTGAGGACTCTAAAAGATCTTTGATAATTAAATATTACTGAATGCTAGTTGTCCACCCCGATAGAAGGAGAAAAGCTTTTAAACTTCATTCTCAGGGAGTTTCTTAATGCTTAAAAAATTAAAGGAAAATAAGAGATTGAGAACAGCCAAAAGATGCCCATTATGAATTACACAGATATTTATCATTAGCTAAATTGGCTTCTTTTCCACAATCAGGAAGGACATTGATTATAGAGTGGAGCACAATGCCTGGCATTTGAGCTAATATAGTTTATTTATTTAGCTATGCAATTAGCATTTATTAACCACCCGATATAAACTGAATAGTGAACAAATCTTTCAGAAATAAAAGATGCAAAATAACACCCATCCAAGAGGGTTTCATGGCAGGACGCACATAGCAACTTATGCCTTACATTTAGTTTGGCGAATTGTGGTAAGTTCTGAGACTGATTACTGTGTGATTCAGAAACACCGACGAAGGAGCGCATAGTAACCTGTGATACATACAGAAAGATATTTTGAGAGAAAATAGCTGGGAGTAGAAGTACACTTGCAAAATCAGTGATTTTTTGTTATGTTGATTAGTCTTTAGATATTTTATTCAGGGAGAAAACAAAGACAGTAGATTCATAAGCATAGTCAAAAATAAAGAGAGATAGTCTTATTGAAAATATTTTAACAGAGTCTTTTTCATTGCCTATGCAAATAGGATAAGGCTCTTGAGTGTATCAGTTCTATTTTTATTAGGGTTTGTTAGTGATAATTATTTTTAATAGCAGTATTTGCCTTTCCTTTATATAGCCTTCCCTTAAAGTATTGCATACACTATTGTACTATATCCTGTAGGTGCTTAATAAATACTGATTAAAATAATAAACACACCAATATTTATTTAATGAAACTGGTGTTGTATATTGTTCAGGATTCTTTTGATTATAGGAGAGAAAACTCAAAAATTAGTTACAAATAAGAAGAAATTTATCACAAATTGAATGACACTATTGGGAAGTCCAGGAACAAATTTGAGTATGTCTGAATAGAAGGTCTGTAGTTTCACCATTAGAATCACCTCTCCCCTTCTCTCCTTGCCTTTCCTCTTTCTTCTCTCTCTCTTTCTCTCTCTCTCTCTCTCTCTCTCTCTCTCTCTCCCTCTCTCTCTCTCATTCTGTCTCCTTCTATCTCTCTCATCTCTTTTTTCTTTTCGTTGGCCTTATTTTCTGTTGTACAACCTCCTAGGGCATAGAAGAGAGCCTCCAGGAACTTGATGCCAGGATGGTCCTTAGAGCTAGAGATTCCCCAGTAAGAACACGGTATAATCTATCATCATAAATCTATCTTCTAACACTTTGGAAAAAGAGAGTCTGGACCAGAATCATCAGGTAGAAAGTGACCAAGGCACAATGATATATAATCTTATCAGAACACAGCATGGAGAGAAACAGTTCCCTAATGGACAGATAAGTGCTGCTTGGATTGTCAATTATATACATATACATATACATATACACATACACATACACGTGCACACACATACACATATAAATGCACACTAAGGTCTGATTATGCATGCCCATGTCATCACAGGAGAAGTTATTACTCATCTTGGTAACATGGGACAAGAAAAAGAAACTCCTGACTCCCAGGAAACAACTCATCGATGCTGCACCCTCGTCACCTAAAGCTGGCTCCCCAGATTGCGGCAAACAGCCTTGGGATCATTTTTACTTTTGCATCAGCACCTCAGACCATCTGTGGATAGAGCCCCTAGTTCTTCCCTTTTGGGCTCAGGTTGTCAAATATTCAACAGCAGAAGCGTGAGTTGCTCAGGTGCAATGTACCTTCTGAAGTGGAACTGAATTTTATGCAGTCCCAGACAACACAGACATGGCCAGGATCTTTGCATAATTTTGCCATTCAAGTGAGTGTGAGCATGCAGCTGAAAACATCTCCAGGATATGTGCATTCTTGCATATTGGGTATTCATTTAGTCAGGCCAACTATCAGTCAGACCATCAGCCAACCAGCCTCTGAGCCGGAGCATCAGGCAGCCCCATGCACCTGGTCATCCCTTTAATCAGACACTTAGCTAGTCATTTGACCATTCATGCAGCTAGTCACCCACTCAGCTAGCAAGTTAACTAGCCATTCTGCCAATTTATTGGCCATTCTGCACACCTAGTCAACCGGCCAATAAACCTCTGAGCCAGAGTGAGCAAGCCATTGAGTTTCTCCCTTTAGCTCAGCAGCCAGGCATTCAAACCTATTGCTAATCAATCATTCATTCTGTCAGCCAGTCAGTCCTTACTAGCTGGTCCATTGCTAGTCCTAAATCTAGTAATAAAGGGGGATTGCCCAGGTTTTTTTCTTCGTTTTGTCTTTAGGATTGGTATCTATCTGCATACTATCTCAATATTTTCAATCATCACAAACTGGATCATTCCATTATAAATTTTCCAACTAGGTAGGATATTTAAGACAGCATAGTGTTTTGATTTTTGGTAATCAGAAGAGCACTATACTGAAAAATATTAATAGAGTCAGGAGGTTTACAGTAGGCATCTAAAGATACTTAAAAGAATACTCATTTTAGGAAAATGTATTTACTGAGAAAATAAGGGGCAATAATTATAGAATTATCACACTTTTAATTCAGTCATTAACAGTATGCCTCTCAAGTATTTCATTTATGTAGGATTTCTTAAATAACTTCAGTATTTTAACAATAAAACAGATTTACCTTTCAGATATTATCAAGTTAAGAATTTCATATAATCTAGAGTTAGCTTCTTCAGTTACTTCAAATGAATCTGACGGCCTCTATTGAAAAAGTAGATTCAATATTTGTTAACTCTTAAATTCATCCATTCTACAATCATTTACGTACTACATAATATTTAGATAATTTTTAAAAACTCAAAGTTTAAAGACAAAAAGAAAAAAATCTCCACTTTGAAGGAATTCAGGGACTTTGATATTGATGGTAGCAAACATTTTACTGAACATGGTTCTAACCCAAACGGAAGGACACATGTTTATGTGGTCACCTAGGCGTGTTCCCAGAGAAGCAGGTGATGCCGAGCTGAGCTCTGAGGAGTGAGAGTTGTCTGCCTGTCTTTGGAGGCAACGAGTCCTGTGGGAGATGTGCAGGGCTTTATCCCGAGAAGCACCTGAGTTCTGTCTTTAAGGATCAGTCTACATGCGTGTGGAGTTGTCACTCAGGCAATGAGGCTGTAGAAGCCAGTGGGTTTATATCCTGCATATCATGCTCTTCTGTGAACTTGGTCCTGAAAGTCTCCAAATGAACCCTGGAGGCAGTGTGACTGACGGCAGGGATTCTGTGCCCATCCACTTCATGACAATTTCCACATGGCTGCTTTTATGTTTTGGGACAATGCTCTTCAAACGTTCTTCTTCATACATTTCCAAATGAGTATTGAAAATGTATTTATCTCTTTCAAATATTTAAATTAGCATTTAACATTTAACTTTGCGTGTAGATAGTTATAAATGGCGTGGTTCCTGGCATGTTTTCAATGCTGACATTTTTCAAATCAGACATGTAGGTCATTCTTATAAACATATCCAATGAAATGAAAAATTTGGGTTTCTGGACCCAATTCTAACATGTAGTATGGAATTGGGGGTTCCCACACCACCAACAAACAATTCTTAGACACCAACTGGGTATCCCATAATTCCACTCAATCCTTACACTGTTTTTACTCAGTGTAGGGTTCTTACACAGAGACCATTAGGGAGATAGCATCAGATGCTGACCACTCCCCCCACCCACATACAAACACACCTTCAGATGCCAGTCACTGGCCTACCTTGTCACTTGTGATTGTGACCAACTGGCTATAGATCAAAGGTACCAATGAATCCTGCTTTGGGTTCAATTAATTTGCTAGAGCAGCTTACAGAACTCAGAGAAATGTTTTACTTGCTAAATCACTCATTAATTACAAAAGGATATAAGTCAGGAACAGCCAGATGGAAGAAATGAATAGGGCAAGGTTCAGGGAAAGAGCGCAGAGCTCCACTGTCCTCTCTGAATGCACCATTCGCCCTGAATCTCCACGTGTTCATCAACCGGAACCTCTGAACGTAGCCCTTTTGGTTTTTTGTGGCAGTTTCATTACACAGGCATATTTGATTAAATCGTTGGCCGTTGGCAAGTGACTCAACCTCTAGCCTCTCTCCTCTCCCTGGAGGTCAGTGTTTGGACTGAAAGTTCTAACTCTTTCATTACAAGGTTGTTTTCTTCCCCTGCCAAACACTCCCCTTCCTTAAGTGAGGTCCAAAAGTCACCTTATTAACATAACAGAAGCAGTCTGTATTGCTCTCCTCCTTTAAGAAATTCCAAGGGTTTTCAGAGCTCTGTGTGAGAAATGAGGACCAAGACCGAATATATATTTCTTATTATAAATCACAGTATCACACACTACCATCAATCATTTTATAAATTCACAGGAAAGCTTTTCTTTAACAGAAATTTTATATCACATTTTTCTACTTGAACTTTTACTTTTGCTGTCTTCAAGAAGTTTATCCTAATGTAATTGTTTAATCCTTAAAATATTTTATTTTTACAATATTATATACTTTTATAATAAAATGCATTTAAAATATTTATAAGTTATGCATATAAAGTATATATATGCATAACATCCTGTAGCAAAGAGGCTCTGAGTATTTAAAATTAATTGGATTAATATTATATTGCAATTAGTATTAATATATTTTAATCAACTTACTAATAACATAATTATTTTGGCTAAAATGAATTCTTAATAATATGAAAGAGACTTTTTATTAATTAGATCATTTATTTACAGAAGAATACTTCTTATTGAAATAATGGGACGTCACCAGTTTTCTCTCTTTAATTTTTTTAACACAGATAAATGCTGAGTAGCTGTGTACACAGATAAGTAGAAGGGAATAAAAAGAGTTTGCCATACAAAATTACTCGATGCTGTAAGTTCCTTCCAAGTCGTGATTCTCGTTTCATAATCTTTTACCATCAAAACGTTTCCAATGATCTCTCAGTAGACACCTCCATTATGGGTACCTATAATTTTGCTGGGGAAAAAAAAAACCCTGAAAACATCTGATTTGAAAACAAATTTCTTTTCTGTTCAATGGACTCATTGTTTTCCTTAATGGCTGACAAATGCATAAAAAATTGACTAAGCCTTAACAAATTGTTATTAAGTTATCCTTCCTATTTTTCATTCACTTAGAAGAACGTTGTTTATCCTTATATAACCTGAAAGAGTAGAAAGACATGTAGAATCATTGACTTAAAGCATCTTTGCCGATATTACGTGAATATATATACATATATGATTACTTTCTATTGAGGTATAGCTTACATGCAGTGAACTGCATTAATATTCAGTTTATGACTCAATGGAGTTTTACATTAACTAGGTAAAGTCACATACCTATATAAGCATTATCTAACTAAAGTCGCCACCTTTCACTTCTGACCTCTTTTACCATTCTCCAAGAACAACACTGAAGTCCCTGAAGGAAGGCCTCTCCAATAAACGGTGCTGGGTCAATTGGACAGTCGTGTGAGAAAATAAAAGAACTGCGTGGCCCTTGCTACTGTTGGAGAAGGCCATCAGGAGGACGTGACATCTGGTGGACCTGCAAGCCCAACCCAGGCAGTCTTGGCTCCTTGCCTCTCCTCCCCTGTGCTTGGAATGTACATTCTGCCCATTGTTCCCAGGGCCAGTGCAGGTTCAGAAATAGAGCCCGAGAGATGTGTTGTTGAGAACAACAGGACCGAACACACGGCCTCTAGGGAAACGTTTAGGGTTCTGCCGGTGAATGTGGAGACCTATTCGTCTTGAGGCAGCTCAAGGCAAACCTTGCAGGTAAGTCCCTTTGCTTCTCATAAACAAGTATTAATTCCAGACATATTGTAGAACTAAGCATGAAAGGGAGAATAACAGGCTTTTAGAGGCAACACAGGAGAACATCATTACTTCTGTGAAGACAAAGATTTTCTAAACAGGACAGTAACAGTGATAAACACTAAAGAAATAAAAATGTGTATATCAGATGTCAAAATTGACAACTCCAATTTATTCAAAAGATCCTTGAAGAGAGCTACAGAACCAAGAGAAGGAGGAAACACATCCATAGTCCTTATCTTATGTTCTGAATATACGAGTATAGAAAAGCTCTTACCAATCAATAAGGAAAAGACGGAAAACCCAGAAGAAAAGCAGGTGTAGTACTTGAAGGCACTTCACACCGGTGGAGACTGGAAGGGCTAATGAGCCCGGGAAAGATGATCAACATCGTTAGCCATCGGGGAAATAAACGCGGATGGAAACCACAGTGCCCTAACGCCCATTTGCCAGAGGCCAGAGGGACTACACAGCCACTACCCAATGCTGGTGACAGTGGAGGAGGCGGCATTAGGGATTCTCCTAATGTTCCTTTGTAAAACTCTTCGGCAGTTTCTGACGAAGTTAAGCATATTTCATGATCCAGAAATTCTATGCTTAGTTATCTATTCAACAGCATTCCGGTGTCATTTATTGAAAAGATTTGCACTTCGCATTGTTTTGCTGGCTTGGTTGCAAATAAACGGACCCGAGTTGTCTGTTCCTAAATTAGCACCATACTTTTTTTTTTTTTTTTTTTTTGCCTCGGTGGACGTAGGAGGGTCTTCTGGGCCGGCGCAATGAGCCGACTGGAAGGGGTGGGTCCAGGCAGAGGGCAGGTGGCGCGGCCCCAGATTGAGGGCTGCAGCCAGGCCTGTGACAGCCCTGGCTCCAAGTTACTCAGCAGCGCGGAGGGAAACCTCGGAGTGAGGAAGGGGCTGGAGCCCAGCGCTGGCCTCACTTCCGCGCCTGGACTTTCAGAGAAGTCCTTCGAATCAGGTACAGTCAGGCGCCACATAAGGACCTTTCAGTCAAAGAACGCCTAGGATTAAAATCAAAGCCGAAAAATTCCTACAGCCTAGTGGTGGTGTATCCATGGTGACGTAGTAGCTAACGCATCGGTCAGGTGTTTGCGGTCACGATGGCATGGCCTTTATATATAAAGTCCCGGGCAGTGAACAGTAAGGTCCTAGGCCTTCACCTCCCCACACCCCTCACTGGCTGACTCACCCAGAGCAACTGCCAGTCCTGTAAGCTCTTGATAAGTGCCCTATATCGGTGTTTTTTATCTTTTATACAGTATTTTTACAGCATTTTTTCTATGTTGAGATATACAAATACTCACCATCATGTTGTGATTGCCTACAGTATTCAGCAAGTAGCATGTCGATTAGATTTGTAGCCTAGAAGTAATGGGCTATGCCACCTAGCCTTGTGCGGTTGTCCTCGGTGGTGTCTGCACAGTGACAAAATTGCATAATGGTGCATGTCTCCGAAGGTATCCCCGTCGTTAAGTGATGCGTATCTGTATTGCAAGCCCTTGATTTTCTTCTTTTCAGATTGTAGTGACTGTTCTTAGAGTGTTTGCATTGTCATATAAGGTTGAGAATCATCAACTCCTACAAACAAAAGGCTGCTATTCTTTTTTTTTTTAAAGATTTTATTTATTTATCTTCAGAGGGGAAGGAAAGGAGAGAGGGATGTATGGTTGCTTCCTGTGCATTCCCTGCTAGGAACTGGCCTGCAACCCAGGCATGTGCCCTGACTGGGAATCGAACCGTGATCTCTAGGTTCACAGGCCCGCGCTTAATCCACTAACTACACCAGCCAGGGCGGCTGCTATTCTTTTAACTGGGACTTCCATAAATCTAGAGATGAATCTGGGGAGAGTGGAAATCAACAATTTGGGTCTCTTCGTGGAGCCAGGTACTTTTTAAGGTTTCTTGTATCTTTAAAATGACACAGCTCTGGGTGCTGGTTTCTACAACTTTGCTGATAATTGTGAATCATAGATTATTTACTCATTTCCTCCTAGCTGCCTGTGAGGTTTATGAGTGCAAAATTAACGATGGTGGAAAAGTGAAACTTACTTTTTTTTGTTCTCTGTGTCTGTGTTTGTTTTCTTCCTTCTTTCATCTCTGTTCCGTTTACCCATCCAAATCCCTTACGTGTCTTGGTACTAATTTCACCAAAAATGACAGTGGCTCAAGATAGGCCATTAGCATTCTCTCCAGCGCCCAGAAACAACCCGTATTTGTGTTTACGGGAGAGAGTTATAAATTACATTGAAATATCATTCAGTTAGAGTCATTCTCCAAGATTGTAAAGAGATGGATGGTCTCCAGGGGAGGGTTGTCATAAAAAGGAAAATCAAACCAGCTGAATAATACAATAAGGCTCTGTATAAAGCTAGCTCAGCCAAGCAAGGATATAAAAGGTGGCAGCCTTTGAGGAGATGGCTGACAGATTTCATTTGTCGAGGATCAGATCTTGCCCAGGTGTCGCACGTCATATTCTCCCACCACCGTCTTGGTGTGCTACAGGCGCCCTCTGCAGGTGCTGTCGGGGGAGTGTGCGGAGGCTGCCAGTGAACGGGCAGGCGTGGTTAAGTCAAGTGTATAAAAACAGCCATTTCTGCACTCCTCTCCTGTTGTGAGGATCGAACGGAATCTCTAGTTGATTTACTAATCGTACTGAAAGAGACACCAGAATAAATTAAGTTTTACTTCTCTCTCATCTTTGTTTCTTTCTTCCCAACTTCCCTATCTCCCTTTCTTCTTTGTTGCTCTTTTTTCCCACTTTCTCTTTCTTAATTCTTCTTTAGCCCATTTCTTTCTTCCGTGGAATTTGCCTTCTCTACCCCAGCCAACCTGACTGCCTTCTGCTTCTCCCTTTCCCTTTGTTTTCTGTCTTTTGATTGTCTGAGAGGACATCCATCTCAAAATCGTCTAAGGCTCGTGCTTGCTTCATCAGTCATCTTGCAAAAAACTCCCCTTGACCTCTTCATTCAGTCTTCCTCTGTTCTCTGTTTATATCCACTGTGCATGTGTGTGTCTTTCCTCTCTGTGTCAATGCAATGTGCTAGACACCAAGAACTGAAAGATAAGCGCGTGTTCATCTCTGACCTAGAGTGGTTCACCAGCGTACACCCTTGATTGTCCCTTAGTCTGGACAATTAGTCCCAGAAGGAAGTTGAGGTCTTCACAATAAAAACCACAGAGAGTTCACTTATGAACTAGAAACATGGTATTCAGAGCTTTTTGTTATATGTGAACATATAACTTTAAATATACTTTATGATTTTCTGTGTCAAAGAAAAAGAATTTGAGGTGTAGTTCAGTCTGTAATTAGAATACTTGGATCTCTATATGAGTTCATGATGCTCAGCCAAATGTGTTCCTGACCCTATCCTACTATTTCTCCTTTCTGTCCTCGACATGGTAGTAATAATTCCCAAAATTATTTGTCAACATGTTGAGTCTAATAACCAAATAAATAAGAGAGCACTATAAACCAGACATCCTAGCTAGTAGTCCTCATCATACCAGATATTCTTTCTGTCTCTCACATGCACACACACACACAGTTCATACTGTATATAGTTGCACGCCTATTGTATGAGTTTTGAGAAATAACTGGGGCTGAATTCTGAATAAGTAAATCATCTTGAAATGAATGTAGATCCTATACTTATTTAAAATTGCCTCTTCTGTTGTTCAAAATAACATTAAAATATAGTACATGAAGAATGGACTTTGCTATAGTATTTTAAACCCTGACAATATAAAAAACGTGTTTATTTCAGTCAAGTTAGATTGAGTCCACTAACATTTACATAATGCCTACTATGTACCTGTTACTGATCTGGGTGCTTTGTTATATAAGAGACCATTCAGTGCATAAGAAAGCATCCCAATAAAAAGGCTTTCAAAAATAGTATTCCAAACAGCACTGTCTGAGGAGAAGCAAGGCAAAAAGGAAGCTATTGTCTAGCAGTGATCAATTTCAGACAGTTTCAAAATGCCTGTGGTGATATCATTCTCACCATCTCATAATGTTTTGCAAGTTGTTAGGAAGAGGACATTAAATCACCCAGTCAGTAAAGCTATTATCTTCCCTATAACTCATATAAATCTCCTATGTACAGGAAATAATTATTTAATCACTCCAGTGCCACTCTCATAGATAAAGCTCAGCCACTTTCTTTAGAGTTATATTACAAATGTTGCAGAACCTGTTTATTCACACAAATCAGAAATGTCCAAAATGCATGACGTTGGTCTTAATGGAGGATCGCACACACACACACCCACACACCCAGGCACACACAGATTGACTTCATTCTGTCTCTTTCACACTTGTAACCACCATCCTCCCAGCAGGCGCTCTCACCTGCAAAACTAACAAGTTATTCAACAGCGTTCACTCTGGTTTACCTCATCCTGTTCCCTGTTATCCCAATCTTAGGCAGAGTGATCTCCAAAATATAAATCCAACCATTTATCTCTGCAATAAAGTATCCAGTGTTAAAGCAAAAACTCCTTAACAATGTCTACCACCCCTGTAGATTTTCTAGATTAGGAGTCTGAAAACTATGGCCCGTGAGCTGAATAAATTTACAAGGCTATTTTTAAATAAAGTTTCATTGTAATATAGCTGTACATACTCGTTTCTATATTGGCCATGGCTGAGTTTGCCCTATGATGACAGAATTAAGAAGTTGCAACAAGACTCTAAGGCCTGCAGAATCTTGCCTGCGTGTGTTTTCTATTGCTGTATAACCAACTACTATAGACTTACCAGTTTAAAATAACAAAAACGCATTATCTCCCAGTTTCTCTGAGTGAGGATTCTGGCATGATGTCCCTGTATTTATTCTCTGGTTAAGGTGTCACGTGACTGGACTAAGGGTGTTAGGGCTGGGGTCTTCTTTCAATTACCTTCTGTTTGAAGAATTCAGTCTCTTGCAGTTGTCAGACTCCTGTTTCCTTACTGGCTTTCAGCCAGTGGCTTGTCTCAGTTCCAATTAATGTGGGCTGCCCCCCATTTCTTGCTCCATGGCCCCCTTCATCTTCAACTCAGCAATGGAAAATGTGAGCTAAATCCCCTTGTGCTGGAAACTTCTGAAGTCTTCTGTTCCTGACCTCTTCACCCAGATTTGAAGCTTTAGATTATTAGGTCTGTTAGTAATATATAGGGTAATCTCTTCAGTTTAAGGTCAACTGATTTGAGACCTTTGTTACATCTGCAAAATTCCTTTGCAGCAGTATCTAGATAAGGGTTTGATTGAATATTCGGGGAGGAAAAGTATGTGTACAATAGTGTCTGAAAATCTTGGGGGCCATCTTAGGGTTCTGTGTACCTTATGATGCTTTGTAAAAAATGTTTGTTGACCCAGGTCTAGACTCACCTGACTCATCTAGACACACCTCTCACCTTGAGCCCCTTCCCTGGGCCCCAGCAAAACTGGCTTTACTGAATTCCCATACCCACCAGGCTCTCTCCTACCCTGATCCTTTTTACATGCCATTTTTGCTCTTTGGAATACTTCTCTCTCCCATCTATACTTGGTTAACTCTTCTTTCTTTGTATATTAGCTCACGGTCTCTTTCCATAGAGAATCTGCTTCAGCTCTCTGACCAGTAGGTCCTTTCCACATCAAACTATTTAAAACTTTGATGCTTCTCTACTTTTTAGCAATTGTCACAACTGCCACTCTGTATTTGTCATAAAAGTATTCAGTCGGGTGACCCAATGTCCCAGTTACCTGGAACTGAGGGAGTTCCTGAAATATGGACTTTCAATTTAAAACTGGTAATCTGGGCAAAAGGAAAAAGTTGGTCAATTACTTGATTTGATATTAACATGACTTACCCCTTATTTTCTAAGATTTAGGAGTTCTGATACAACATATTTTTATTTTGGTTTACTAACCACCTACAGTTTTTACTTATAGCAGGTGCTCAATAAATAAAAACCTGCCTGTAATTGAATTCTAAAAAATTCCCAGAAAGGCAGCACCTTGTGACTTTCTCCATAGAGTATTTGGTGCTAGCTCCCTCATATTTATCTGCCAAATAAGCTCTACCTTCCACTCATAATCCCCACACAAAAGCACTCCTGGAAACATCGGGAACAGGGTTCAGTGAAACATGAAGCATAAACTCTCTGAAAGTCCAATTAAAACTGGAAGGCCAGGATTTGAAACACAAGGAGACTGATATCGCTAAGGCGGCCTGACTGTGTTTAAATATGTTGATCTGTTACTACAGCCAAATAGGTGTCATTGAAAATTTTTATTTCCAGAAGAAAAAAACCCTGTTAAAGGCAGAAGAGTTGCATACATACTCAGCCAAACAATGTATACAAAGGCCAATAAGCACATACTAATTACTATTGCTCAAAATCAATAGTTAGTAGGGAATTTCAAATTAAAATCACTGTATATCTGGTGACACAGCGAAACCTAAAGGTCAGCTAACCAAGCGTTAGGGAGCAGGAGCTGTCTGCAGTGGGGAGTGGTAGGGAGGGCTGAGTGCTAAAAACAAAGAGGAACTTCTTGGAATGATGCGAATGTTCTAAGTGTTGATGGTGGTGCCTAATTCAGGAATTACAATTCCACTTAAGTTGGGGAATTTTGCTATATGGGAATTATAATGAAAGAAAGATGTGTTTAAACGTTTATGGCTTATAACCTCCAAAATATTAGTTTATTTATAAACTGGTGAAAACTGACTATGATTCACAGTCTACTTAATCACTTAGTGTCAACATCATCAATTTCCTTTTTTGATAAGGTACTATAGTAATGCAAGATGTTACCATTGGGGAGTGCTGAGTGAAGGTACACAGAACTCCACTGTAGTACCCATTTTGACTTGACAGTCTATAATTACTTCAAAATGAAAAGCTTTTAAAAATTATTGTATGGGCCAGGCACTATCCTAATTGCTGGAGATTCGAGCAGTAGAATAAGATTAATGATTCCTTGTCCTCATGGAGCTTACATTCAGGGAGAGTTAAACAGCAAACAAAATGAATAAATATGTAATATTATGTTGAGCAATGATTGAGTCTATGAAATAAAACCAGGGCAAGGAGATAGAGTTTAAGGGCCAGACTCAAGGAAGGCAGCTCTGCAAAGCTAACATTTGAAACTTGAAATATTTATATTTGAAGGAGAAAATGTGTCCAGTTAATTCTTTTATTGATATCCTACTAATTTAGCATTCTTATAAGCCATGTCTGGGAGAACAATAAGAAAACTAGACTAGCGTTAAGGACAAAGAAATACCTTTATATTAGCTAAAACTCGATTTGATTTGTGAAAAGAAAAGCATGTGTGGGCTGGAAGAGAAATAATTTTGTGGATTGTGCTTTGAAGGTCAGTGTCTGGAGATAAAACAAACATAGAAACGACTATGTTGGTCATAAGAGTTGAATTACTATAGCTACTTTCTTATTAGACATTTGTCTCTTTCTAAATTGAAAATTTCTCAGAGGATTTGATTTCAACAATTACGCTGAAAAGTGTGTGCTGTTCTACTAGATACCACATTTGATAGATGAGGAAACTGAAGCTCAAAGAGATGAAATAAATTGCCCAGACACACAGAGTACACAGCAGAAACAGAATTCAGCCCCGTACTGTCGGGCTCCAAGGCATTTTGTAAGCAATACTTCCCAGAAGAAATGGAGAGGGGGCAATCCAAAAAACGGCACCTACACTGGTGAGGGCAGAGGGTTGACCATCGTTACAGGAGCAAAGTAACTAGGCACTGGGGTAGGCAGTTTGTATTAGCGACATAACTAATTTAATGCTTCTCAAAGCCCTAAAAGATAGAGAGTAGCACTATTTGACAATGCTAAAAATAAGGAATAAAAGGAGAGATTTACTTGGCAAAATTTATATCACTGATGTAAAAAAGTCAACTGAATACATTTAAATTGGCTGATTCACTCATAGCATGTCATCTAGCAGGTAGGAAGGAGCTCTGAGAAGCTGTTCAAAACGAGAGACTTTTTATAGGCAGAAGGGAGCACAACGAGGAAGCTATACTAGGCAAAAAGGCTGGATGGTTATTGCCAGGTTACTTTTGCTTAGAGGGCAGCTGGGGTCTATTAGGCAGATTACACAACTAGTATGGATCAGGTGATTTCTGATTGACTGCTTTAAGATTCCATTTCTGGGTAAGCAAAAACTGTAGTTAAGTTGTCTTGGTCTGGTGAAGTGGGGGCTTTACATAAGCAACTCTTTTTTGGACTTGTGTTTTATTTTATTTTATTTTATTCAGTACAGTTTCTATCCTTTATTTCCATTCCAGCCCACCCAGACATCCCTCCCCTCCTCCCTCCCATTTCCAACCCCCCTAGTTTTGTCCATGTGTCCTCTATATTTGTTCCTGTAAACCCTTCCCTTCTGCCCTGAAATTCCCCTGAAATTCCCTCCCCTCTCCCCTCTGGTCACTGACAACCTGTCCTCTATTTCAGTGTCTTTTGTTATATTTTACTTGTTTCTTTGTTTTGTTGTTTAGGTTCCTGTTAAAGGCGAGATCATATGGTATTTGTCTTTCAATGCCTGGCTTATTTCACTTAGCATAATGCTTTCCAGCTCCATCCATGCTGTTGCAAAGGACTTGTTGTTTTGATTTTAACAGTGGTAAAGGAAAGACCTAGAAATTACCAGAGTAAGCATCACCTCTTACTACCTACTTCATCCATGTTAAAATTTGCTAATTGATCGTAGTATCCTTTTCTGCTAAGCCTCATAAAATATCTCCGATTATTTCTTAACACATTGCTCCTGTCACAGGGATAAAAAAAAATCACTTACTATCCCATGAGTAGAGTAACCCTAACAGTCAGCACTCCGTGATTCTTCGTTATGTAAAGTGAATCAGGATTTCCCTTACAGAAGTTGACGTCTTTCTTTACTCGGGCCAATGTGTAGCTGTACTGTGGGACCTGCTCCAAAGCAGAAATCATAAACAACACACGACACTGTCCTTTCTGTACTTCTGAGGAGCATTGGAATTTAATATGAAGGCTTTAAGATAATTCTATAGAGAAGAAAAGAAAAAAGAACTCATATTGAAAGCTAATGTGACAGAGCAGAGAAAAGCATAAACCATGTAATTAGACCAAAGTAGATTTTTTTTCTACATTTTGCATGATCTTGGGCAAACAATTTAACCACACTACAACTCAATTTCTTCATGTGAAATATTAATAGAACAACACCATCCTATTGCATTTGCACAAAGGTTAAGTGACATCAAGCTCTAAGCACAGTGTTTGTGTATAGAATGCAATACGCGGACATTGGTTCTCTTCCACTTTCACTTTATATGTTGAAATCACTGAAACGGTGCATGTGATTTTCCCAAGACATGCAACAGTGTTAGAATTTCAGAATCAGTGAGTGTTAGAGTAGGAATGGTCCTTTGATCATACTTTCCTATCTGCCCCTTGTTGGCTGGCGGGGACCAGGGATCATCTATCTCTTTGTAGTCTGTAATGCCTTGCATTAAGTAGTGGTTTATCTACCGAACAGCTGAATATCTATCAAATCCTTACTACTTAGACTAAATGCAAAAAGACACAGTGTATCAAACACAAAATAAATAATTAGATTTCTAGAGTGTCATGATCCAGATTATGTGAGCTTCTAGTGCTACGTTTGTTCCTCTTTACAGACTGTCCTTTCTAATGTTTACTTGAAGTAAGTTTCTGAATTTTCATGAAGAATCAGGTACATTTCAAAAGAAACTAGAGTTGTTCTTCGGGGTTTGAATTACCATTTGGAGGAGGAAACTTACCTATTTTATACTGTAGGTCATTATCTAAATTCTGAATACATTGGAACTCAAAAGCATAAGGAAGGACTAGTACTTTCAAGTGTTTAAAATTCTGTTTTACTTCTTAACATGGCCTTGGCTGGTAGTAATTACCTAGGTTGGGACTGTTTTGAGAAAATGAAGGGGCAAGAGTGGCTAGTATCAGGACAGCTTGCCACTTTGTGCCCTGGGAAAGTTGTTCCCATATCCTCCCGCTTAGCTGACCACCTGGGCAGTATTTGTGGGGAGAATGTTCCAATACGGCCTCCACAGCTTTAGCCCTAGCAAACCTGATTCAGTGGGTCTGAGCCTGTGGCCTTCAAACCTTCATTGTAACACAGTGTCCTAAATGATTTCATTGCGTAGGTAGGATTACTCTTCCATGTCAATAACAATAGTGATATAATTATTAATAATAAATAACAATAATTTTATATTTAATGATACATATAGTTATTATTACATATTATTATTGTATAATTAAAAGATTGGCCCTGGCTGGCGTAGCTCAGTGGATTGAGCATGGGCTGCGAACCAAAGCATCGCAGGTTCAATTCCCGATCAGGGCACATGCCTGGATTGCAGGCCAGGTCCCCAGTGGGGACCACATGAAATGCAACCACACATTGATGTTTCTCTCTCTCTCCTTCTCCCTCCCTTCCCCTCTCTAAAAAATTAAAAAAAAAAAAAAAGATTGGCTTGGATGAGGAAGTCAAAGCTTTCTGTGTTCACATTTTTCCTGAGTCCCTATGGCTGTGCTGTTTAACATCGTCACCAAAATTAGCGCAACATTAGTGAGCCGGAGGTGACGTGTTTCTAGGTAGTGGGTCCCGTCACCTGGAGTCTCCGTCAAAGAGACCTGTGTTCTTGGAGCTTAGACACACACAACCTGAAGCAAGGAATCTCTGCACTGGGGTTGCGTTTTGACCCTTCAAGATGAGACAGTTCTCCCAAGAATGGGACGAAGCCATTAGCTTGTGAGGGGTAGCATCATACAAGTTTCAGGTGTGTCTCATTATGCTCATCACCCAAAGTCTTGTTTTCCATCCATTACCACACAGTTCAGCCCCTTTACCTGTTTGCCCCTCTCCCCACCCCCTTCCCCACCCGCTTCCCTGCTGGTAACCCCTGATCTGTTGTCTGCTCCCTTAATGTGTTTGTGTCTTACCTGTTTTATTTTTGATTTTGTTTTTGTAGTCCATACATGAGTGAAATCATAAAATATTCATCTTTTTTCATCTAACTTATTCACTTAACATAATGTCCTCAAGTTCAATTCATGTTGTCACAAGTGGCAGGATTTCACCGTTTTTTATGACTGAGTAGTATTCCATTGTAACACCACACTTTTCATTTCTGATCCTTTACCCTCTGTTAAGGGAATTGGTATTGATGTAGCTGTGATACATCTTCCAAATATGTGTTGACTGTTTTCATGGGGAAGTGTTTTTTTTTATCTCACTCTTTTAGTGCTTAGGTGTTTTAATCTAAAAAAAAAAGAAAAATCATCTACTCTCACTTTAGTATATGCCCAGGTGTGATGAATATATGCAATTGGTAAAATATGTTGTCTTCATTTTTACTGTATGATGATAAAATTTAATTGTACATGCATTAGTGCACTATAGACATAAATAGGAAGTTAAATAAGAATGTTTTATTTTAGATAAACTTCATGTTGCATCTATAATTTCCAAATATTGAATTGCAGTCAAATAAAGGGTCATTTCTGTTCGGAGATTTATAGTTTAGCAGATGCCCCAGCTATTATATCTCTCTGGCTTCCACTCTGTATTAATTAAAAGTCTCATTTCTTCTGTCCTTGACCATAGACCACTGATCTGAACAATTACTCCAGGCAGAATCCACTGTAGCACAGCTCAGGTGAATAATAAAATAGAAATATACTGCTGTTAATTTTAATGCCTGACAGGGCCATCAGATCAGAAAAATACAATATTTTTTTCCATTTTATGTTTTGGTTATAGAAAGTAGAACCTTTGCTTTCCAAAATCATCTTTACATACTGTACAATATGCTAGGATATTTATGTATTTGTAATGTGTCCATCGCAACACTTCAAGGAAATCAGCATTACATCTGATTTGTTATTGGGGCCATTTGATAGGTGAAGCAATTGAGACTTAGACAAGTTAAGAACTTGATTAAAAACATATGTAATGGTGTTCATAACAGTTAAAATATTCTCACTGTTTAACCTGAGCTGAGCATAGTAATAATTGCTTTTCATTTATTAGCACATTTAATCTCCATAACATTTTGCAGCAATTGGTAGTATTATATCCATTTAAGCAAATTAGAACATTGTAATTAGAAAAGTTGAAAAAACCGACACAAAACATATCCAGGATAATGATGAAACATCATTGTGTATGTGCAGTCTGAGACGAGAGGAGTCCGATTCTAACATACACAGCCCTCCCACAGCCATCGCTGAGCTTTCTCACGTCTGCTCGTGGCAGTGACACGGGCATTTTCAAAAATGCCAATATGATTTTGAGTTTAAAGCAGTGCTTGCAAATGTACACGTCATCTTAAACCAGCTAGTCTTGTAGCTCCTCCCTCATTTGGTGATAAATCCAGTATCAAATATAAGTCAAGGACACAGACTTTTAAAGAGGCAAGTAAGTAACGAGGATTTTATCTGGCAGAGACACTTCCGTGGGATTCTTCTTTCCCCAACTGCACTTCACACCTTTAATATCATTCGAGAGCATTCATTCAGTGTTGACACCATTCACAATTGTGTAAATGACATTATCAGATTGTCAGGCAAATTGAAGCAATTATCTTATGAGTCTTAAGGAATGCACACATTGACATATATTTGCCTTTTGATAACAAGGAATGATCTGTCAGCTGAAAGGCAGGTCTATCATTGAAATGCTTCTGAGATATTTATTTCATTCCCAGGCGAATGACAACTTTGGCAATAAACAGTGATACTCTTTCACTTGAGGTGGGTTTTAGAATTAGAGAGCTGAGTTAGCACTGGCAGCTTGGCATATATTAACATATGAAAACACTCAGCATTTTTGTCTCTTGGGAAGGAGGGTAATTAATCATTGACAAACAAAGTGTAATTCTTATTATGCATTGTAGTGAAGAAATAATATCTCAGCCTCACACAGTCTGGGTTTCGTTGTGGGGTGAGGAGCTAAGAACCACACAGTGGGAAGCTCTGAAGGAGTGTCTGAACATGAAGATCCTGGGTGATGCATTTCTCAGAGAGAACAGAGCAAATCGTGGTGGGAAAAATAATCACAATTAACCAACGGAGTAAGACTCTTTCCCACTACCAGGGAGAGTGGTCCAATAACCACTATTTGTTTCCAATGTGTGTTTTTTAAAAATTCAGCCTAGTTTTGTCACAGGTGGGCATGATTAAGCAGGTTCTTAGTGATCGAGGACTAAGAATTGAACCAAACACACAGAGAGTTTATAGCAGAAGAGAGAGCAGATTTTTTTAAGTGTTAGTATACTCCACAGAACATAGGAGAGGAACAGGCCCACCGAGCAGAGACTGACCTCAGGGGCTGGAGGACTTCTATTCTTATAGGGTGGCTATTTCCTGGCTGGATTTGGCGGGCTTTTATTGTGCACATACAAGTAGTTATATTACTTCAAAGCTCCTGCACATGATTTTCCTTGATTGGCTACCGGGGAAGGGGGTCCCACAATGTTAATTTATTACAGTGCTATTATAATGAAGCAGGGGTCATGTAGCACCTTCTGCCCAGGTGCATTCATGAGTCACCATGATTCAGCGCTTTTCCAGAAAGTAGGAACAACCAGTTTTAGAATTAGAACAGGGACTCTGTCCTGTATCCGTGTCCTGTATCTTAGCCCTGGGGCACCTGCAGAGCTTCCTCCCTCCTAACTATCTCCTGCCTCAGTTTAAGGAGAAAGGCAGGAATCGTCAACTTCTGGCCTGTAAAACCAGGAATTCGTGGCTCTCAGTGTTAGGTATCCTTAAGTGTGGTTCCTGCCAGTATCTCTCTCAGGTCTGCTTGCCCTGTGGTGGCTGGTATGCAGGCGATCACAGGCATCCTCTTAGCCTGCTCCTTAAGATGATTCAGTGTTATCACGCAGCCTTCATTCATTCTTTGTACAAATATTCACTCAGCTGTGAACTTTGCTCAAATGTTGATCCTCTGGGTGCAATCAGATGATAAATATATAAAACTATGTGCTTATTGTATAGACAACTATAAACTAGCTAGATTCACTTTTTTAAAAAAAATTGAAATGTACCCATGTGACCATAAAGGTAACCCGGGCCCTTGGCACTCTGCTTACTGTGCTGTTGGCCCTGTTCACAGGTATCCTAGAGCCAATTTGGTCTTCCCATCTTTCTGCAGTAAGAGAGCACATAAATGTATCAGGTTATTAGCTCCTTTGTTTTCATAGAAGTTGACTCTAAACGTACATTTTAGCATGAATTGCCACTTGTATCCAGGACTTACCACTGCAATCATTAATATCTGGCTTATAAAAGTGTAACAGACAAAATTTATTTGGACATGTTCCATATTATCAAATGATTCTAAAAATTCTCTTGCTGAAAATAAGAAGAAATCTTTTATTTTTTATTAACAACAGAGTATATTTGGTTTTCAGTAATAGATAATTATGGCCATAAGCTAGGATCCAATTTGGAATTGATATTTGGATTTTGATAATTCTTTACAAAATAATTTATTTGCACTGTTAACTTTTCCTTGAATGATCCTTTCAAATTTGCTCATGTAACAGCTCTAACTTTTTAAATTAGCATCTCAAATATGATTTTTTGTCTCTGTGATGTCCAACATTACATGCTCCTAAAAACAAAATGCTCAGTAGAGGCATGTTCCAATAATTTTAAATGTTGTGATTTTTAAAATAAATGTATAAATAAATTAATGACTTATTCTCGCTCTGAGTAAATATCCAGTTGTCGGTAGTATAGTGACTGAACCTCTTCACACCGAGATGATGGGCAGCTCCCAGTTAAGTTGTAGTAGAATTGCCAGTGAGTTACGTTTCTACCGTGTGTAAACCACAGCACAGTCACCCTTTAAAATGGTGCAATTCTTTACATGCTTTGAGAAATAAAGCGTAGCTTGTTTTTGAAAGCAGTTGTAAGAAATGTTGCGGCTAGTAGATTGTTACAGAATATGAAATACTCTAAATTTAGCAACTAGTCCGTTCTGTATTGACTAGACAATGGTTAGTCAATAGACAATGGTTAGGAAAGAAGAAGACTTCCTCTCCTATGTATTCACAAAAGACAGGAAAAGGAAATGCACTCAGATTATATAACTATATATAAAAAATATATAAAATACATATTTTTCTCTCTCCTGTGTATTTTAATTAGTTTTATTGAGATATAATTAAAAAAATAAAATTCAACATGATAATTGTAGAGTTGAATAAGTTTAACAAGTTAACCCATATAGTAACCACTGCAATCACAATATTAAACATTTCCAGCACCTTAAAATATCCCTTATACCAATTTGCTGTCATTCTCATGCCCCAGCACTGCCCTTGGCAAACACTGAACTTTCAGCTCTTTATCATTTCTAGTGTTTTATAGAAATTGAACTATTGTAGTATGTAGTCTTTTGTGTCTAATTTTACTTAGCATATCACACCTAAAATCTACTCATGTTGTTGAACGTATCAGTAGTCCACTATTTTATTGCTGAGTGATATTCTATTATATGAATACATACCATTCCTCTTCTGTACATTCACCAGTTGAAGACATGTAGATTCTATGTGACTTGGGGTAATTATGAACAAAGCTTCTGTGATTATCTATTTGCATGTCACTTACATGAAACCATGTTTCTTTGTGTGGCATATATTTATCTTTTTTGGGTAGAAGACCCAGGATGCAGGATTGATGAGCCATATGGAAAGTGTATTTTAATTTTATAAGAGACTGCTGAATGGTTTTGAATTTTTATCAGTTATGTATGTGTGTCAACTTTGTGTCTTTGCCAATATATTTGATATTTTTAGGTATCTCTTCTTTAATTTTAGCAACTATACAATCATGGTAATTGTCCCATTTTTAATGGGTACCTACTCACATGTAATTGTGGTTCCAACAAGCAGTGCCTTGATAGCAAGGCTGCTTGGCATCTTATGTGCTTGTATCCAACTCTATTTTCCTATTAAAGCTTTTGGTTTTCTTAATTTTTAAATTAGTTTTCTATTTTTCTCTTCCATTAATTTCCCTTCTAGTCTTTATCATTGTCTTCCTTCTGCTTGCTTAGGTTTAGTTCTTACTATTCTTTTTCGTGTCTTAAATTGGAAGTTTAGATTATTGATTTGAGATTTTTCTTCTTAATCTCGACATTTTAGCAGTAAATTCCACTCTAAATACTGCTCTAGTTAAATCCTATAAGCTTTGGTGTACTGGTTCCTTATTTGTCATCCATGTCAAAGCATCTTGCTGATTTCTCTGTTAAATACCCCTGCAGTGGGAAACGTCTGTGTGGCTTCTTAGAGGGTGCCTTCAGGAGGACAGTTGTTCTAGCCAGCCCCTCCTCTCCTCCTCCTGATCAGCTCAGCCTGCAGGCTCCATTTGTTACTCTATGGCTAATTTCTTTTTAGCCCTGAATAATATTCCATTGCCTGGATGTACCACCTTTTATGTATCTTTCACCTGCTGAAGAACATCTCCGTTGACTCCAAGTTTAGGTAATTACGGGATTTTGTGTGCACATAAGATTTCAATGCCTTTGGGTAAATACCAAAGACGATTTTTGCTGGATGGATCGTGTGGTCAGTGTATGTTCAGTTTTCTAAGAACTCACCGAACTGTCTTCCAAAGTGGCTGAACCATTTCACGTTTCCACTAGCAATGCATGAGGATTTCTGTCGCTCCACATCCTGTCCAGCACTTGTCATTGTCAGCGTTCTGGGTTTCGGCCATTCCAATGGGTGCGTAGTGGCATCGTGTTGTGGTTTTAATTTGCAATTTCCTGTTGACATATGTGGAGTTATTTTTTAAGCTTTTATGCCATCTGCATAACTTTTTTGATTAAGCGCCTGTTAAGGTCTTTGGTCCATTTGTGTATTTGTTTGTTTTCTTACTGAGTTTTCAGAGCTCTTTGCTTATTTTGCATAAAAGTCCTTTATTCTATGTGTCTTTTGCAAATATTTTCTGCCAGTTTGTGGTATGCCTTCTAATTCTCTTGACATTGTCTTGCACAGAGCAGAAGTTTTTAGTTTTAATGAAGTCCAGATTATCAGTTATTTTTCCATGCATTATGTCTGGTGTTTTATCTAAAAAAGGCAAAACTATACCAAAAAGGGGTCACCATATCTGGGGCATGTAGATTTTCTCCTATGTTATCTTCTACTAGTTTTATATTTTGGCCTTTTACACTTAGGTCTATGATCTATTTCGAGTTAATTTTTGTAAATGTATGTGCGTGTTTGTATTCTTTTTCCCCCCACATGTGAGTATCAGTGGTTCTAGCACCACTTGTGAAAGAGACAACCTTTGATCCATTGTATTACTTTTGTTCCTTTGTCAAAGATCAATTGACTGTGTTTATAAGGGTCTATTTCTGGCCTCTTTGTTCTGCGCTATTGATCTATTTGTGCATCCTGTCACCAGTACCACCTGCCTTTATTTGTATGTATCTTGATACTAAGTTTTAAAGTCAGATAGCACCATTTCTCCAACTTTATTCTTCAATGTTGTGTTCACTATTCTAGTTCTTTTGTCTCTGCAAATAAATTTAGACGTAAGTTTTCAATATCCATAAAATAGCTTGCAAGGATTTTGATTGGGATTTTATTGATTATTGATCAATGATGTAGATGTTTTTCTTTGATTCATTTCATCAGGTTGAGGAAGTTCTGTTGCAATCCCAGTTTGCATTATGTTTAATTAAGTTTAATTATGAATGGCCGTTTTATTGATGGAATATACCTGGTAATGGACCGTGTTTTCCTCCTAATTTCTATGCCTGGTAATTTGTTTGTTATCAAATATTGTGAATTGTATGCTATTACTGCAGAGGTTTTTTTTTATAATCCTTTAATGAGTATTGGCTTTTGTACTGGCACACAATCAGCGAACTTTAGATCAATTTGTGGCTTTCAAGTCTTGTTTTAGGTTTTGTATGGATGTACCAGGGAGCCTTTATTCTGGGATTTCTATAGCCCCGCTACTAGGACAATACCATTTTGAAGAATCTAACAAATGCCTCCTTTCTGGGAGGTCTTTCCACTATGGCTTCTAGGATCACCGAGGATCGCCCACCTTGTTTGAATTCTGATAATTGATGGCCTATTACCTGCCAGTGGTTCTTTCCGAGGCCTCGGGTAGTATCTTCTTATGTATGTATGGAGACCACAATTCAGCCACAGTTTCAAATCGTATGAGCTCTCTGCCTATGTAACCCCTTCTTTTCTGGTACTATCTCCTAAAAATTCTATCTCCTGAAAATTCTACTTGCTTCAACCTTCCCAAACTCCCATCTCTAATTCTGATACTCAGTAAGCTCTGCTTGTAGCCTTCCTCTCTCTGTTGCCTGGAAATTGCTTCCATGTCATAAACTGAGGCAATAATAGGCTTACCTAAATTTTATTCCTTCATTCCAGCTTGCAGTCTTTTTATGACTTTTCTCTAGTGTCTACGTATTTATATTTAACATAGTTGTTTAGTTATCTAGTTGCTCAAAGCAAGAGAGCAAACCTGTAGAAGAATTTTTTTTCCCCTTGGGTATGAACAGATATGTCTTTCCTATCTGAAACCACATCATGAAAAAAATTGTTGAAAATTACATATCTAAAAGTAAATGGTACACAGTGTGACCATTTACTTAATTTCTCTGGCTTCAGTTTGTATTCCGTGATGCCAAAAGCTGTTTTGTTCTTTACTTAAATTATCATCTGTGAATGGCTTAACACACTGTTTTGCACACTGCATTCTCCGTAAACACTGAGTGAAGGATGGAAGAATAAATGACGGATAATGATACCATCTTCCATAAAGAATGGGCAATCAGTTGTATAACAGTGGAAGTATCAGCATACTGTCTTAATGGAGAGCTATCTTTTTTTATTTCCTTGAAGTATGAAAATTACTGGCTTCTTGGGCTGATGATGAATGCTGAAGTGCTTAATGAACACGGAAAAGTATGACACCCATCTGTCCTACTTTGGCCGTTTCCCAGCCACTACAGTCATAGGAGACTGGAGTAAGTTCATCTGATGGCTTGCATTTTCATCTTACTGTCACCCTTGACTAACTAAACATATGACTTTGGAGAGGACACTTCAGCTCTTTGGGTCTAAGTGTACATCATATAAAATGAAGTAGTTGGACTAACTAAAGTATCCACTCACTCTTGAGAATGTGGTCAAAGCTATTAAAGCCAATATTTCTTTTCTCACTTATTCATTTTTATTAGAAGCACTTGCTAGAGAGGGTTGCCTGATATTGTTTTTTTCATCTTGCCTTAGTGAGAACATAAAAAGAGAAATGACTCAAAGAGAAGAAGTAACAAAAATATCAATAATACAAGATGCAATATAACTTTATTGTATTTGATATGACTTCAGAGCAAAGATAAAGCTAGCAGAAAATTCTTTATCTGGTCATTAGTTCAGTGTTCCATTGAATAAAGTACTTTAGAGCTATAAAACTGGGCTGTATCATTTGATTTGAGAGAACTGAATATGAACTTATTAACATATATTACTCAATACAAATTTTACATCTACTTCTAAGACTTGCATAATTAAGTATATGAGAATTGCATATAATACTCTATTTGTCTCATTTTATATGTTACTTTTAAAATGTATTCCTTAAATTGTCCCCAGGATTGCCTTTGTATTTTGGGATCAGTACACTTTTAGTAGCACTGTAAGTAAGTTTGTAGTGTGTAATAGCAATGAGACAAGCCATATGTATATAATCTACTTGTCATATAGTTAGCACTCTGATGATTTATCCATTATATTTTATTATAAGACATGACAAAATTATTCTGAAACTATAATTCTACATATTTGAGTTCTATGTTTTTGAAATAAAAGTACTACTACTTCTAACACTGTTGGGATTTTGGTGGGAAAAGAATGTGCTAAGATTATCTTCTTTCTTCTTACCATTATGGTTATAAAACAGGCAACAATCTAGCTAAACATTGTGATTTTGTTTAAAAAGTCTTTGAACTAACCATTGATTCATTTATCAAAAAATAAAAGAATAAACATCAATCACTATCCAATGTATTGAAAATATAAAAACAAACAAACTAGACATAGTATCAGCCTTTACAGAGCTAGTTATCTATTGGGGTAGATAGTAGACAAATAACATAGAAATAAACATACAGAGTTGACAGCCATGTGAACTTTGAGGAGCATCACCAGGGCCATACAGAGTGACGTATGTGGTCTGAAGGACAGAGCTTGTGAGTTAGCTTCCGCAGGTCGTGCACAGATATGTCTCCCACTGATGTAGCTCCTCTCCATTTTCCAGAGTTTAATTCTGCCTACTCTACATCTCTGTCTGGATATAGTACAAACACTTCAAATGCACCATATACAAAATCAAGTCAATCATTTAATGCCTAAATTTTCTAAGCTTAGCCACATTCCAACTTTAAGGATTTACTCATACTGATTTACCACCAAAATATCTCTTAAGCATATTCCCTCTCTCCAGCTCCACTTTGAGGTACTTAGTGGGTATCAGATTCTATGCCATATACTTTTCCAAGTCATACATATATAATCTTCACTCCCAGGTAGTTACTGTTAATGCTTGCCTTTTGGATTCCAGAGCTTGCTTTTTAAATCACTATTCTTTTATAGTATGTTTTTTTTAACTGATTGGCATGCCTGAAATGTTGGTCTGTCATGCAAAGCATTGCTAGATCACCAGTTTTCTCTCCGACACAGTCTTCTTTGAGATTCCCTATCACATACACCTTCAATACAGAAGCTGGCTGGTCATAGTGATCACCTTCATCCTTGAAAAAATGGTGTGCTATATATGCTGTACTTAAAGCATACACACATGTGATAGTTTATTATATACATTATTTATGAGACATAGATGACATCTATCTACATATATTTATCTGCACATGCATTTCTTCAAGGACCCAGGTGATCGCAATAATAGGGTGATCACTATATGTATATTTGGCCTCACTTTGCATCTGCAGAATCGCTGAAGACTAGAAATCTGTATTTTTCATATTTCAGGTGGTTGTGATGATCAGCTAACCTTTGTAACTGTGGGTTCCAGATTGTCTGAGCTTCATACTATGAGTCTTATCTACTTCAAGTGCGGCCACAAGTTCCACCTTTTTTCTAACCTGTGTTCCAGTATCTCTGAGCAAGATTCCTCAAACACACTGTTTCTGTGATTCCATAATGCTCCTTCAAAAATAAGCTTGTCTGGAACAGCACCCATCTTTTCATTTACTTAGCAAGTTCCTGCCCTGGCTGTCAATCTACATGTACATTCCCTCTTATAGGAAGGGTTCCTTTCTTTCTCCTTGTGTGGCTTTACGGTTTCTTCTTCTATTATGTCCTGTGTAAAGATTTGATCTAACAATTATTATCAGGCCTCTGCTCCCCACTGAAGAAAGGTATTAGATGGAAAATTACATAAGAGCAGGGAATTATTGATACTGGTGTCCACTCTTAAGATTTGCCATTCACTTGCTTGTGATGGTGATGAGGATCATTCAAGTGGATCCAATACTACATACATTCAGTTTAACATATGTAAGCAAACATGCTCACCCCTAAAACAAGACAAAAATTTTGACAGAACTACAAATAAAATACAGTGAACTCCAATGAATCAAACATGAAAGAAGAGGGCTCAGAAGAGAGCTTGCATGGTGAAACCAAAGTTGATTTATCTGCTTATTTTTCTTTCCGCATATGAGATATTGTACACAACCCAGACCAGTGCAAACCTAAGAGCAAGAAGTGAGTCTAGGGAAGTAGAAATGGGAAACACAGAGGTTGAAAAATAGATTGAAGGGTAAAACAAATAGGACTGTGAATTCTAGTTTCTGATATGCACTGAGTAACTTCAGTTCTCATTAAAATTAATCATCACAATCATCTAAGAGATCAATTGTGTTCCCATTTTCAAGACAAGAGAACTGAAACTCCAAGAGATTGAGTGATTAATTCATGTTTATATCATCACTTCCTGGTGTAAGAAGGGTTAAATTTATATTTAAATCTCTGTCATTTTTCTCTTCCACCATAATTTTTCCACTTGAAACTCTCAGGTAAAAAGTAAATCTTTGGTCAGGAGTCAGACAATAAACAATGAGCAAAGTAAATAACTAATTATTATAGTATGTTAGAATGTTATGTAGCACAGATTATAGATGCATCACCATTTCGAAACTGCAAAATACTTTATTTCTAAAGGGAAAACATCTTGGTACAGAGAAGAAAAAAACAGATTTAGATGTAGAAAAACTTAGGTTGGAATTCTGGCTTCGTCCTAATTAGCTGCATAAGATAATCTATCTAAGCCTCTGTATGTACATACATACACGTGTGTATGCACATTTGCATATGTATATTAGGGAGGGACAATAATACTCATTTCATACATTAGTCATAAATCATAGAGGAAATAGAAGGAAAATAAGCACAATCATGATTAGCTCTAGATAAAGAACTTAAGATAGGATATTTTTTAATATTTTTATTATATTTTAAAATATTTTATGTATTTATTTTTAGAGAGAGGGGAAGGGAAGGAGAAAGAGAGAGAAACATCAATATATGGTTGACTCTCCCATGCCCCCTACTGGGGGCCTGACATGGCCCACAACCCAGGCATGTGCCCTGACTGGGAATCGAACCAGAGACCTTTGGTTTGCAGGCTGGCACTCAGTCCACTGAGCCACACCAGCCAGGGCAAGATAGGATATTTTTATTTTATTGTTTTCCTGCCAACAATAACAGTCCCCTGGAGGGAACTGGCTAATGTGAACATTCGGCGTTTAGCTTGTCTTCAGGAATTGATTGGGTAGTGGAATTATTTTATTTCTGTAGTGGTTGTTTGTTCTGGGATGACTGTGGAGACAAGAAGAACATCTCAGGGTAAGCAGGGATCCCAGCCAAACCCTCTCCGAACATCTACAGCACTCTCTGTTGAACTAGATGTAGTTGCTAATAGTCGACGGAATCCTCCACTTCTCTCCTTATGTCTTGCCACCTCCGCTCTGTTCCACAGCACTTCTCACAGGTGACTCCAAAGAAAACGGGGCAAGTGAAGAACAATTGTTTGGCCCATGGACATGATTTTACCCACAACTTATTGGAATCCCATTTAATGTATTCTTAAAAGCAAACCAAAAAAGAACAAGGAATATCAGATGTAGAGTCACAAAAAATGGATTCCAGACCCATTACTACTACTAGATTGCTTGTCTGCATAGATTTTTTTTCTAAGGCACCCACATTCCTTAGTTCTTTCCTGGCATCTAGAAGTCGAGAGACACAAAGCTGAAAGCATCATTTCTCCTGGAAACTCAACTTCTCCATTTTTGGAGCAACATTATTTAAGGGGAAAAAATCAATAACTCAACTCCTGTTTGAGGGCTCTCTTTCGGCTCTGCAGCTCTTTGTCTCCAGGGCGTGCTGTGACATTATCAGTCTCACTGCAGGACTCCGAATAAGAGAGCTGTCAGTATGGTATGTGCTGAAAATGACTTGTTTATCCCTAAACTGGGGTCCTCCTTGGTCTATTCAAAAATATTTTACTTTCTCCCAGTGATGTTTAGTTACTATTTATTTTTGTGCTTGTTCAGATAAATAAGAAAGGGCTGGAGCAAAAGGGGTCAGAAGAAAGAGACAACAATCAAAACACAAGTGTAAGTTCACTGAGTAAATGAGAGAATGATATTCTTGCCATTGGAGAGCTTACATTTGTTAATTTCAGGGCTTGTATTTGGACCTGGACCTCTGGGATTCTGAAACAGTTTTATAATTATTATTACTTAATTTTCTGTTTTAAGTTCTGCTTGCTATAATAATCATAATATCCAAAAGTTCTGGACTGTTTTCAGCTGCGCTAATTTAGAAAATGTCATTCTATTTAAATGTACAGAAATCTAGTATTGTGTGCCCAAGGTGGAGCCCCCTTCTGCTTCAAGCGTGAAGCAGAGCAATCAAAAACCCTAATCAGACGAGTGTAACTGTTGTTCTAGAAAATAAGATACCAGACTTTATTTTCCTGTACGATTTACCCTCTCGCTTCCAATAACAAGCTAAGATGCTGGAGTGTAGACCCGGTGTCTGATCTGCCTTTGTGCTGCGCGTTGGGCCCTTTCTCCTGCCCCCGCTTAAATATTTAGATGTCTGAATGGAACATGGACTGGAAAATAAACACGAGGGCAGAGTCAGGAAAGAAGGAATTATTAAATTACAACATTAGGTAGCAGATTATTGCTCCTCCTCTAGCTTTAACAGGAAAGAATCTGACATACAGCCTCTGAAATCAGTGGCAACATTGACCAAATCTTGACTTGTATCTTTTTTTTTCCCCTTGAGCATCCAACAAAGTCTTTGAGCTGAGGAGGAAAACAGGGTCCATTATCTTGGAAAGACACCTTTGTTCTCCAGATTAGCGATAACTGTAGTCTTCATATTCTCTGTCACAGAGCTTCTTAACGTGCGGTCCAAAGATCACCTGCAAGAGCATTACCTGAGAAGTTAAGTAAACATGCTAGACTATAAATAAAAATCTTGGAGAGGCTGTGTCTGATTCTTGTGTACAAGAATGAGAAGCCTATTCTACCATCTAGCTCAATACTATGAAATCATAAGTAATGTAAGGTAAGCAATGGATTTGAAAAAGGTTTTTTAACTGTGTTCTGAAGTCCAAGTGATGGTGGCTTGGTTGCCTCGGTTTGCTCTGTTGAATCCATGTGAGCTTCTGCTCTGAGACACGGTCTCAATACCATACCAACGTACCCAGCAATATGCGTCTTCAGTGCTGGGTGGTGGGAAGGGTTGGCACATCAGAATTAGGTTTAATTCTTAGGTTGGTCACAATTAGCTGCACAAATAAATTTAACTTCTGGGTCTCATTTCCCTTAACTATGTGGGTGATATTGAACTCTTCTCACATTTTAAAGAGCACTTACCATTATGTCTGATATCATGGGTATGCACAAACAGTAGTTTATTCTGTCAGACAGATGCCTTAATACTAGGCTGCCAAAATCCTGAGAAGCCTGCCCTCTAAATAAAATGACTCACATCTCTCCTGCCTTCAAAAATTGTATGTCTATCACAAGGTATGGGAGGTGCTGGGGCTAGAATAAGTTCTTATCCAGAGTCGAGACTGATGAACACTTCTCCATAAAATATTTAGCAATAAACAGGGTTATGGGACCAACTAAGTTTTGGAGATTTGCCCATGTTAGCCCTTTTAAAAAGTTGACTATGCTTATTTAGCTATCAAAAAAAGTAATATAAAGCAAGATTTTAATTTTACTTGAATGCACATATTCTCAAATATAGTTAATCATAGGATTATTTTATTTCAATTTAACAACATTTCAAAGACTTCTCATTTTGAAGAATACAGTTTTGTAAATGGTAGCTTCTAAGTCCATGGAGGAAATCTGCCCAATTCACTTTCCCCCAGGTATTCTCATGCCTGTCTTTAAAAGCTCATTAAAACAGTCATTTGAACCGTTTCTGAGAGTCAAAGAGTAAAGAGATCACTTCCTTTTTTTCCTGAGTGTCATGATCTCAGCATCAATTTCCAGTGATGAAACCCCAAGAGAAAAACGTCAGCCTTCAAATGAGCTCATCACCTATGATGATACTTGGTTATTGTTGAAATCACTACAGATATACAGTTTTGTGCTGTTTTGGACTCCTGCGAGAATGTGCAAGTATCATTTTCAGAACATAACCTGCACTCCTAAGTCGTGTTAATTGTCCCGTGCTTGACACAAAAGGTCTGGAGCAGAGGCACCCAGCAAAGAAGGCATTATGAGAACAGTCAGATGAGATACGTGAAGACAATTAAGCTCACGTCTGGCTTCTTCTTATTCTTAGCTTTGAAATATTTCTTGCTGTTTCTTGCCGTAGAATCATTTGGATTCCTGGTAACATAGCTGGGGGTGGGAGGGGAAAGATATTTATTAAAGAAACACACAAGAACAAAGTCATAAATCTAGTTCTGATCTACCATGTGAAAATAAATTGAGAAACTATAAAAAAAAGGTTGCATTGTTTGCATTAGGATTTTTACAGAAAGTGTCATTAGCATTTCTTTTCCTGCAAATACATCTTTGTTGTCATATTTTAATTGTCCCCACAGGACAGGTTACAGGTAATTAAATCAACTCTCTGCAGCAAATACTTTGAAACATGTTCAAGAGCCCTCTAGTTTTTATATGACCTTTGAGAGAAGCACTTTGCAGTTGATGTCGTTTGTGTTTTTGTTTGAGGATTCTCTTTGAAGAAATATATTAGCATCTACCTCCCTAACGTTGTGTTCAGATAAACTCAGGTACTCTCAGCCATGTATGTTTCTTCTCAACTGGGTGCTTCTTGAACTGGGGATTCTATTTAATTCTCCCTTAGTTTCATCATAGAGCCAAAATGAATGAAAGTGCATAGTTTGCTTCACAGTCCTCAAGGATGACTTATGTTCAGTTTAAAAACCAGGTAAAACAAGTCATTTTGTCAAAAGGCAGTAGCTACCTTTATGCTTGGAAGAAACATAACGACATGGATGTTCTTCTTGAAGCTCTAACAGTTTCAGCTACAGGAGAATCTTTAAAGGGGCTGGAAAATCTGTGGTTCACTCTCTTCCCAGTTTTTTCTCTTCTTCCATTCCTATACTGCTGAACTCAGGCTAACCCCAAATGTGAATTCTTGTAACGGAAAGTTCTAAAGTCTCGAGCAATTTTTTTTGCCTGAAAATACTGTCCCATATAGGTCTTTGTTCACAGCAGATTTATGAAAATGCTTACAAATTAAGTAAAGTGCTTCAGGGGAAAGGGGTGGACCTCTGGATTTGAAGTCAGAATAATCCATCTTTTCCACAACTAAATTGTTGTGAAAATTAGAGCAAGTAAATGAATCGGTCTCCATTTTAATCTTAATTTTCTTTCCTGTGAAAGAAGACTTAAATTCCAGTGTTGGGCTAAACACGGAACATTGAACATTGCCTTTTCTTGACAAGTCATAGGCATTTGTTTAGTCATTGCACAGTCATCGAGCTTGTTTGAGGGGCCAGGAGAGACGAAGGAGACCGTCCTTCCCCTGAAGTGGCTCACCATGGGGGTAGAAATCCATGCGTGCATACTTTATTTTCTGAGCACTGGGCTTTACTTCAGAGTGTTTCATGCATTTTAAAGGTTTCTTGTGATTGTCATCTTTCACGATATTGCCTTTAATCTTTAAGTGGACTTTTTTAAATTATAAAAGTAGTACACACTGATTGACAGGAATTAAGCGGATGGAAATGACATGAACAAGAAAGCAATAATGTCCATGATTTCACTATTCTGAATGAATGAGATTTGAATGAGCTATTAAATTTGGAAAATCCCATATGAGTTTTGAATGCCTGTACTACCATTTGAGTCTATATGCACATGCATAGAAGATGAATGTCTGTGTTTGGATAGGAATGAGTTTATATACTACTTTATAGGATCTCATTTATATATAAACATGTGTTGGGATATTTTCATGTTATTTTCCTATGATATTAAACATGTTTTAATAGCAGAAATTTATTCATTGCAGATGATATGACTGTACAAATGAATAATGATATAATTCTATACCTTTATACTTTAATTTTAATACATGGCATAAAATTAGCATATTTCTTTAGAAGATGTTCATAAAATAATATCCACAGTATACATAGGCATGTAAAGGCAAATTCTGAAGTATTCTTTGCATTTTTTATAATCTGTTTTTTATGGAAGTGTTATTCTCTCTCTCTCTCTCTCTCTCTCTCTCTCTCTCTCTCTCTCCTGTGTGAGAGAGCTCTTTTTAAAGATTTTTATTTTATTTATTTTTAGAGAGAGGGAAAGGGAGGGAGAAAGGGAGGGAGAGAAACATCAATGTGTGCCTCTTGCGCACCCCCTCCTGGGGACCTGGCCTGCAACCTAGGCATGTGCCCTGACTGGGAATCAAACCAGCGACCCTTTGGTTCGCAGGCCAGTGCTTGATCCACTGAGCCACACCAGTCATGGCTAGAGTTTTCATCTTTTGTGTTTCAGAAACTTCTTCACAGGTTACTTTTCCTTTTGAAACATTTGGACAAGAAAAAGTTTATCCATGCCATAGTGCCAATAGAAAGGTTTGGATTCCCCTGTTTTTCATTACTATTACCCTTTGCCAAAATACTGTTAGAATAATAATCTCAGGCATTAGGCTAGATAGGACCTTTCTTCATGAGCCCAGACATAAGTATATTTGAACTGGCTCGCCATTGTATATGATTCTGGAATGGCTCCTGGAGGCCGAGGGGGCAAATGTATTGCCGGATAATTTAGAAGTCTAAAATGGTTCTTGATAGAAGCATCACAAGTGAGAACAGACTGGCATGTATTAGTAGGATGATGCTGAAGTTCTGATGAGCCATCCTTCATCACCTTGTCTTTCTGTGCCCGTCCCACAAGCACTTTGGCATCACCAAAAGCAATGCGTAAACCTGTCTGCTTACACCTCCCTCACTGACATGGCATTATAGTAAGTCTCCTCTCTAATCGGATGTACAAAGAGGAATGAGAGTTTAACTGGGGTGTGGCACAAGCAGTAGCTCCCTAAATGTTTTAGGTGGCTTCAGAAATCAGCTCACTCAAAGTAGCGATGGGTCTTTCTCTGAGAAAGTGTCAGGCATGGGGACAGGGATATATGAGGACTGCCTGGAAAAAGTCCAGCCATTTTTAATATAACAAGACTGGTTTGCATGACATCAATGTAACCTGGAAGCCAAGGAGAGTGGACTGGAATGCGCATGCATGAACAATGATGACTTCACTGTCCTAGTCAGTTGGGGCAGGAGATGCCTTTGAGTGAGCACGTGTGCTGTGTGGCAGTCACATTCAAAATGACTGATCGAGTTGAGCAACAAATTTTGTGTCAAGCCTGAACATTCCTCCGTGGAAACTGTTTGGATGATTCAGAAGGCTTTCGGGGACGATGCAATGAGTGCAGTGCAAACGAAAGTGTGGCACAAATGCTTCAAAGATGGTCGAGAATCTGTTGAAAGTGATCCATGTTCCGGAAGGCCTGCAGAGTTTTTTTGCGAAACATGAAATCACCCAGGTGACTCAGCCCCACTCTAGCCAGATTTGGCACCCTGCGACTTCTGGCTTTTTCCAAAATTAAAGTCACCTTTGAAAGGGAAGAAATGAGACTGAGGAAAATACAATGGGGCAGCTGATGGTGATACCAACAAAGGATTTTGCAGAGTGTTTTGAACAGTGGAAGGGATGCTGGGAGAACTGTGTGAGGTCCCAAGGTGAGTACATTGAAGGGGACTGATGTCTCATTGTCCTATGTACAATGTGTCTTGTATCTTGTATGTTCTTCAATAAATGTCTCTATTTTTCATAGTATATGACTGGATACTTTCTGGACAGGCCCTGTATATCCTTGAAAGACCCATAAATTTCATTTTCCCCCTTTTTCTCTGCATAATGCAGTAGTCTAATTCTGATCTGCTTCACATTTTAGTTAGTGGAAATTCATCCTGAGATTCCCATGGAGCAGATAAATTATTAACCAATATTCCTACTTCCGACACGTGAGCAAAGTGGCAATAGAAGTGTCATGCTTCTGCAAACCCATCTCCTTTTCCCCAGATCAGCTTATAAATCACTATCAAGTTACCGCCTAGAGTGATGTTTTTAACATGCGAGTCATCAGCTCAGCTGTCTATGAGGCTTCCCAACTGTAGTCCTTACTTTTCCTTTTGCCGGAAGGGCAGGGTAGAGGTAGCTTCGGGGAGACTCAGTGCCCATGAATTCCATAGATCTACTAATGCTGTCCCTGCTGAAAATATTCAGTAACCTTCTCTAAGCCGTCCCGCTGATCATTGTCCCTCCCACGACGTAGTCACAGTATAAGTCTGTGGTATGTCACCATGCCAGCCTGCATGTCAGACACATGCCTTTCATCGGGTTCAACCGAGTGACAGCCATGGTTCCACACCCTTTATGGTCTCACATGTATTACACATCAAATGACACCAACATTAATGCAAGTTGTGTTTGGATAACAACCATCAGGATGACCCAATAGTGGCAGCAAAAACAATTAGTATTTATTGATGCTGAATATTTGTCAGGCAGTCTAATGAATACTTGAGACATGAGGTTGATCTTCACATCAACCTCATGTGATAGGAACTGTCATTCCCCTTCATTAAATGAGAAAACTGAGCCTGGAAGGGTAATGTATTGGCCAAACACTAAAGCAGATTTGTCATCCAATCCATCCTCTTGAATTCTCAAGTGACTTCTCCCCTATGTTCCAGGAATGTGTGTGTGTGTGTTGTGTGTTTTACATTCAGAATTCTGAAATGTCCTATTGATTTCTTCACATGCAATTCAGTAGGTACATATAATATCAAATTCTATTGTATCTACATGTTACTAGTAAACATATGTGTCTAGTAACTCTGCATTTCCTATGAAGAGAAACAAACTTAATCAAATATGTGAAATGCCATAGTCACTTTCTTTTTCTCACTAACAGGTAATCAATTGCAGTTTTACCTCTATGAAAATGTGTTTTTGAATCATCAAGCTCTTCAAGCTCTAGCTGATTTTATTAATCATTTCTATATTCCCTTTTATAGTGCTTCTGTCCAAGGAGTCCAAAGTCATGGGGCTTCTAAGATAACAAAACAATTTTGTGCCTCAAATTACTCCTCATTCCCCCAGCATGTAGTAGAAATTGTCACCTTGCTTCCTACTGAACTATTTTGTTGACAAAATCCCCCAGCAGAAATAATTGGCTTGACATTCATACATGGGATTTAGTTCAGGTATTAAAGAATGACTATTGTACATCCTTTTGAAAGAAATTTGTTAGGAATAGGTTCATGCATAGACAATTTTCTCCTCTCTATCCAGTCTTTATTTCTAAAATGGAGAAGTAAAATCCTGCTTCAATGATGAAAATGTACTTTGCTTAAAATCCATGTTAGGTTTCAATGGGACTTAGTTTTTACATGTCATAGTGAATTCAAAAGTGATTGACCAGCGGTAGCATTTGCAGGAGAAATAATTCAGTGTGCCTCCTTGGTTCAGATTATAATGGTGTATCTGATATGCCCGGATAGGAGCTCGAAATCAGGGCTTTGTGCAGAAAGGATAGAGGTTGTCATTAAACTTGTTGAAAGTAATAAAGTCAGATAAAAAGTTAATGATAAATGTCCTGTTCCCCATTTTTATTTATTTTTATTTTTATTTATTTTTTTAAGATTTTATTTATTTATTTTTATAGAGGGGAAGGGAGGGAGAAGGAGAGAGAGAGAAACATCAGTGTGTGGTTGCCTCTCGTGTGGTCCCCACTGGGGACCTGGCCCACAACCCAGGCATGTGCCCGGACTGGGAATCGAACTTGCGATGCTTTGGTTCGCAGCCCGCGCTCAATCCACTGAGCTACGCCAGCCAAGGCTCCATTTTTATTTCTTTTTAATAAAATGTCCTCTAATTTTTGAGCTTAAAAAAAAATCTTGTCCAAATCATTCTATTTGCTCCCTTACTTGTAGATGATAAAAGATGAACTGACAGTCGTTCCCCAGAAATAATTTGCTTTAAATGCTTTAAAATGCTTCTACTTTGGGGAAGAAAAATATGTTCTGTGCACTATGAGCAAAATTAGATAATTTATTATAATGAAAAACACTGTAAAAAGACTCATAGCCCTCTATCTCCCTCTCTCTAATACGTACATATAACCCATTCCCTCTGGCATCCAGTCCGGTATCTCACCAGGTTAATGGCGAATTCTGCTGCCACACTATTTAGGGTTAGCAATCACCCTATTCTCTTAGTCACTCCTGTGATTCACCTTTCTAGCATGTGAGTAACTGTACACTCCTGGTTCTGGACATGACCTCTCAGATTTTATGACAGGAAATCTCACCTTGCAATGCCAACTATCTACCGGACATCACAAATTTAATGGCTCATAAATATCTTGAAATATGTCTAAATAAAATTATCTTCCCCCCTTTTTATCCTACTATGCTCTTTTTTCTCATACTTTTGACTTTCTCATTGCCTACTCTTTCTTTAGGTGAGACACTGATTCCCTCTTATGTCTCATCAGCTGCTGGTTTTTCAAACCAGAAATCTGAAATTTCTCCTTACAATCTCCCTCTTTATAACCTCTCCAATAACCTGCATAAAATAAAGGACCAGGTCCTGCCCATCCCAAGGATGGCTAAACATCTATCAAAACTTCGCCCAACTTTGATAATCACAGAAACTGCATCAGGTAACACTGCTTGCACTTCTGTAACAGACCATGTCCCTTTCAGTCTGATGGATCTCCCCTCACTTGTCCACGTGGTGAGCCTGGAATGGACATAAACACATTCTTCTGCTTTAATCAATTTAAAGGCGTCTCCTCTCTTGGGCTCATCCTTGGCATATAGAACTCAGATGCCTACATTCACTCTTCTCAGTCGCCCTCTAATAGCTCTTAATATGCATAGCTGGGACATTTCAACTTAGAGATATGCATGGTTAGTGACATGACAATATCTTTCTCCCTGACAAGACTGGCACCCAGAAAGCTTTCCCGTGATTTATTGATATCTATGGCAAACTCTCCAGCCCTTGTCTCATATTTCCCACTATTTTCTGCATCAACACTTGCTTAAATAAGGCTCCAAAGCTGTTTATTATTTAGCCACACACTCATGACTTTATTCTCCAGCTAGTTAGTTTTTATACTGTGCTCTCTTAGTCCTCCAAGGTTACTGTCCTAAATCATTTTCCCTAATACCTGCTTTACTACAGTTCTAAACATTAAAAAATATGTATACACATACACACAAACCTGCTTGATGGTTAAATATAACACCAAGGAAAATAATACCAGAAAAAAATTGATGTGAAAAATATCTTTGTTTATTTCCCCCAACCTCTCATAAAGAAAAATGCCCTCTCCTTTCTCCAGGCCCCCCCTTCCCTCCTTTCCCTTTTGTTTTGTGCATTTTGTAACCTTTACTATCAGAGAAGTTTCATGTGTCATCTCCAAGGAAGCGACTTCTCATCTTCATTCCAGGAATCAAACTCTGGGCCTTTCATCAGGAATACAGAGCATCCTTTCCCAGAATGAGTTTTTTCTCTCACCTCTTTGAAATGTAACTTTCTGATGCCATTCGTAATGGACTCCACGCTTCTTATATATTGTTCCTGCAGGACGTTTTCACTTTTAGTTAAGATGGAGTACACACATCCAGTTCATCTTGCCTACTATGACTAATAAAAATCCTAGAAAAACCCAGAGCAGCTGCAAGAGGGCTCTGTTCAATAAATAAGGGAAGGAAGATAGAGTAGGGAAACCAAAACTCAAAGCATGGCCACGAAGTGGTGTGTTCCCTGTTGGTCTTTTTGCTCTGTCAAAACTGTGTTTGTTGTCACTCTTTTCTTCTGCCTTGTTCTTGTTGGCAGGAAACAATGAAATATAAATATAAAAACAAAACACTTACACAAGTCAACACCGGGGAGACAAACAACCCAATTAAAAAATGGCCAAAAGACCTGACGAGCCCATTCTCCAAAGAGGACATACGTGTATGCAATAGACACATGAAAAAATGCTCAGTGTCACTAATCATCAGAGAGATGCAAATTAAAACTATAATGAGTTATCACCTCACATCTGCCAGAATGGCTACCATCAATAAATTAATAAATCAACAAGTGCTGGTGAGGATGTACAGAAAAGGAAACCCTAGTGCACTGTTGGTGGGAATGCAGACTGGTGCAGCCACTGTGGGAAACAGTGTGGAGATACCTCAAAAAATTAAAAATGGAACTGCCTTTTGACCCCGTGGTCCCACATCTGGGAATATATTCTAAGAATACTGAAACACTGAATCAAAAGTATATAAGCACCCCCCTGTTCATTACGGCATATTAATAATAGCCAAGAGCTGGGAACAGCCCCCTTGCGCATCAGTAGAAAAGTGGATAAAAAAGTTGTGGTACATTTGCACAATGGAATACTACATAGCAGTAAAAATGAAGGAACTCGTACCTTTTGCAACAGCATGGATGCACCTGGAGATTATTATGCTGAGTGGAACAACACAGTCAGTGAAAGACAACTACCATATGATTCAATTATATGTGGAATCTAATGAGCAAAAATAAACTAACAATCAAATATCATTCATTTTTTTAGAGGCAGCAGGATTGCTATTCTTGGCTAATTGTCTGGGTAATCACATATTTTGACATTTTATATATAATTATTTGATACTGATGGTACTTCTTGACCATTGACATTTTGTAGGGAAAGGGGAATTTTCTATATTGGAATATGGAAGTATTTAAATATGAATTTTTATTTATCTTCTACTTATATACATACATACAAACACACATGCACATACCTTGCATATTTTTATGGAAATGTATATCAATAATATGGTATTACATAATTATAAAATATTGTCACATATACAAAAGTAGGGGCTCATGGCTTTTTCTTTGCTACTTCCAATAACAGAAGGTATATTATATTTCAGGAGAAACCAAAGACAGTCCTCTTCACTTTATATTTCTCAACAGGAACATCTCTGTTTATTTTTAACCTAACTTCAAAGTCCAGGAGACAAAAACACGCAAAGTCAGTGATGCAACTCAATGCATTAGACTGAAAGGTCAAATTCCCAAGGTTGATTATGTGTCAGAACTACCATTTGGGCTGAGAAAGCCCGTGTACTCGCAGCTACGTGTTCCCAAATTACAGTGGATGTTCACTCACGCGGCAGTAATAAAGTCTTTTCCGGGAGAGACTCTGTGTCAAAAATGACAGTGTGCCTGGAATAATTGGCTTAAGGTAAGAGCTCTAAATAGACTGTTTTCTATTTCCCTACTGAATTGTCAACTGATTGCGGAGGGGAGTCTCGCCTTCGCCTCTCCAAACCTTGACTTGTCTGGTGAAGATAATAAATATTCAATCATTCCCAAATTCATGACACAAATATTTATTGAGTACTAGTTATGTGTTAGGAATTGCAGTAGGCATTCTGAATGATTTTTTTAAGGAGAATGGTGAAAATTAATAAATATTCTAATGATAGTCACAATAGTCAGGCTTCTGTTTTGAGGGGGTCACGTCTTAGCTCTGTGATGTCAAAATCCATGTTTCCCTTCTCTGTTTGTCTGCTGTGCTTGTTGGAGTAGAAAGGCAAACCAGAAGGATATATTGGGCCTATTTGAATGCTAAAATTCTATCGTTACATTAATACTTATTATATAATTAAATTCCCATAAACTTCTTGGGTCCATACTTCAGTTTGCACATTTGTTTCTAGATTGGGGAAATTTTGCTGAACCTCATGTTTTCCAGAGGTCATTATCCTTTCTGAAGCCAAAATTCATTTACCACAGAAAACCTCCTTTTATCATAAGGAATCGGAACATCGGAATCTTCCCTCCCTAAGTTCAAGTTGATATAGTATAAGTGATTAATGTTTTCCCAAGCCTTCTGCTATCCGGTCTTATGATGACCAAATATTTGATACCAAAAAAGAAGAGAGTTTCCTCCTGAGGCTATATTTATTCATTGTTTCACTCACTGTTGCAGGAAGCAATAATGTCCTCGCTGTGAATCTAGACCTCCTGTCCTGACTAAGGCGCTCTGGATTATCACTGCAGTGTACTTTCAAAGTCTGCAGTGTGGGCTGCTGGTAAATTATGTAGACATCTATATTTTTCATTTCCTTTGGACAGTTAATTTATGGTGACTAGAAGTGTAAATCTCTCACAGATGTAACTACTTTTAGTCCAAGGCTGTATGGAATATTTACTGCCCTCGTAAAGCCCTGTTTGTCTGTCTTTCTGGCACAGGAGCTGAGCAGGCAGATTAATCAGCATGCAGTTCGGTGTCTGCATCCGGGCTCATCAAGCTGGAAGGCCACTCCAGTGGGGTGGTGTTCCAGGAAAGAGCAGAAGCATGCCTTTTCTTGCATGTCGACAGATTGTGTCAAGGAAGACAAAAATGTTTGTAAAGGCTACTCAGAGGAGAGTGCTATCAGAATGGGAAAGATCCTTTACTGTCTTTATAAGGTCAGACTGTAGGAGGAGACATGGTGTGAGTGGAAACAAATAGACAGCAGACATTAGAGAGGTAACCCTGAACGGAAAATGAGTTCAACCGTAGAAGTTGCTCATGGTGGTCCAGGGTATATCCTAACATGCCAAAAGCCATTATTAGAGCTCCCAAGCATCGGAGCTGAGTGGTTGATCTTAGGAGGAAAATACACACCAAGAGTCAACTCACGAGCCAAATCAGGCATCAGTCACAGCTCTCAAAGATGGGCACACCCAAGGAAGTTACAGCGTGGCCAGAAAGTGAGACAAGTCAATCCGACTCAGGAGGAGGAGGCGTTGCCATAGGAACTGTTTCTCCAATTCTCTTATGATTAAGGACAGGGTCGCTGACATGGAGCGGGACTAGGGATATCTCATACCTTTCTGATCACCTCCCCAGACCTTATTGCAGGAAACCTTACCCCCATTACCCTTCACTCATAGAGTTCGTGGTACATTGGTGTCTTTAATTAAAACATAATTCTAATCCCATACCCTGAGTGAATTGAACTAGAGTTAGCAACATAATTCAAGCGGACACACTCAGGATTCTTTTACCAGTAATTTGGCCATTGGAGCTATGTGAGATGATTTCTCTTTTTGTTGGCTTGATATTTAACATGTAGGCTAGGGACTGTATGTGGCTATAAATGATTGGGGAGTATGGAACAAAAAAGGCAAAGAACGCGAGTCTGAGCAGAAAAGAACCAGCCACGAAGGCAGCAAGGAGGGGCGCCAGAGAAGGTCCTTGTGACATTGGAATCTCAGATTCTGGTTTGCTTTTCAACACAGAAGTCTGGATTCCACAGAACATCCTGTATTCTTCTAGCACAGTTTACACAATTTGTTAACTTAAATCTGTTAGTTGTGGATTTAGGTGGCTCGAACAACAGAAGTTTGTTTTCTCACAGTTCTGGAAGCCAGGCACCTAAGATGCAGGTGTTGGCAGGGTTGTTCCTTCTCAGGCCCATGCCTTAAGCCTGGCTTCTAGAGCTTTGCTGACAATCTCTGGCGCGGAAGCACTGCTCTGTTCTCTGCCTTCATCTGCACCTGTCTTTGTCCATGAGTGTATGTCTCTGTGTACATCTTCATCCCTTTTACAAGGACGTTGGTCATATTGGGTCAGGGCCCCCTTAATGACCTTATTTCAATGTGTCACTAATTATATCTTCAATGACCCCATTTTCAAATAAGTTCACAATCATAAATACTAGGGGGTTAGGATTACAGCATATTAATCTCTGGGGGACACAAGTCATCCCATAATAGGGTGCTTTGTAGATGGTTGGTTTCTCACCTCAACTCTTTACTTGCAACTTGATTTCATAAAACTGCTCTGTGGGCTTAGAGATACTTAGTATGAGGAAGAAAAATCTCATCCACATCCCTTTCCTTCTCTGTCAGTCTTCCTTCTTCGGGCTGTCTTCTGCTTTATCTCTTTTCCCTTCCCCCTAAGTCTCTACCATCTCTTACCACAATGGCTTCGTAGGGAGATAGCTTCTGCGGCTTCCCTGGTACTTGGGAAGGGGATTTTGCTGACTGCATCACTTCCATCTCCTCTGGATGATTAAATTTCTTTTATATTCTGACCAGGCTATAAATCCAGCATTATATTCAGGCAATTGCAAAATTGGTCTGTTCACATATTCTGTCAAAGAATAAACCAATCTGTAAATTTTACTGGGAAGAGAGTCTGTCTCATAAATTTCTTTTACAAACATCATAAACAGTCATGCTAGGAAAGAGCCAATTTTAATTTATTATTTGTATTCCACGTCATTTTTTTTTTTTGAAAAAGATTTTTAAAGCTGTCTTCTGGCTGACTTGCACATTGACTACGAACTTAGGGACTGCTGAGTCAGCACAGAGCCTATGGGTGCCTCCATTGTTTCTCTCCTTTCCAGGTGTCCTGACGCAGGAAACTTCGTGCTGGAAGGCCCAACCCACTCGCCAAGTACATGAAACCAAACAGGCATTAGATGTTGATAATAACAAATCCAGAAACATGGAAATAAAGAACAAACTGACAGTAACTGGAGAGGAGAGGGGAGAGGGGTATCTGAGGGGAGTAGGGAAGGGTTCGTCAAGGAACAAGTATAAAGGGCCTGTGGGCGTGGACAATGGGAGGCAAATATGAGCTACAGAGGCCAAAATCAGAGTGGCTGGAATTCCAAAAAATATATAGTCAGATGATTGCAGAGTGATTTAAGGAAATCCAAGGATCTTTACTTACATTTTTAAACACTTGTGGAATCTCTCTTTATGTACTTGTTCTGGAAGCACCTTGATAAATGCCACGTAATTCTATGGCTCGATTCCCTTTCAACTTCAGAATAAGTTTTGAAGATTTCTTAGATCATTAAATTGTGACAGGCAAGAAATATTAACATAATCAATTCCAAATACAATTTCACAACCAACAAAGTTAGCTAAGAAAAAAATCCATAAATATTTAAACTTGAAAGACGCTTTGTTGCTGATAATGAAATATGATGTGAGGTTTCACGTGCTCCATAGCTTTGCTTTGGCAGATGTTGTATGAGTCTGTTAAGGCCATAATCATCCTAATCATTTTGTTTATCGGGAAGGCTCCAGATGCTTGACTGTAACCGTAGTAATGTTCTCAAAAAAGTATCTTATTTCTATGAAAATATAGACAATAAAATAAAGGAACTGAACTTTGATGCTATGGTAAGTGTAGTAGCCGTACACGTTGATCTATACTGGCAAAAGGGCTGTGAGTAATGAACTTTTTCAGGCTTTTCTCAAATTTGATGGTGTCTGGTGAGCCGCACCCTATGATAAGGCAGTAGTGACAGAAGGATGAATGGAGTGTGAGCCCTTCCTTCAGGGAGCTTGCACCCTATTCAGGTAGGCACACTTTAAGGAGACAACTTATAACCTATCAAGATAAGCGTTAAGTAACACCATGGCATACCAGAGGAGGAAATAATGCCTGTGATAGAATGACTGTAGCGACGCATTTTAACATTTATGGTACTATACGTCAGTATTTTAAACAATTTGTGTCTTAACTCTTCTCATTCCAATGAAACTCCTGTGATGGATACTTTATGTAAATACTGTCTTTAACTCACATGCATTTATCACACTTTTACACTCATTAACCTCGTTTTACACATGAAGACAGCAAGGGTTGGAACAGTTATCTGAGGTCATGCTATTGATTGCACAGGGGAGATGGGTATTTTGAAGGAGTTTCATAAAGGAGCCATCTAGAAAATATGAGTAAATTCAGAAAAACAACAGGGAGAGTGCTGTACCACAGGGTTATCTCAAGGAGGAACGTGGAGTTTTAGTCCCTCACCCCACACCAGATAGGAGGAGAAGGGCATTGAAGGAACCTGGAGAGGTAGCCGGATAGACACGTATCTGATAGGAGATGTGATTGTTGGCACGGGGTCACTGCCAAATCACAGAACCCAAAAGGAAAAGAGCCAGGAAAAATAAATATTCCATCTCTCTTCGCTGGCCTAAGATCCACTGCTGGTACTTCCTCTTTCTAGAACCCCCTGGAAGCCTGGGGTCAGAGGGCACTTATGCAACCCTAAGAAGGGCTGAGATTGGCTGGGACTACACGTGAGGTGAGGTCATGGCGTATTCCCAGAAAAGTGGAAAAGAATGCACATTCAGAGTCCAGATAAAAAGGACAAGTAAATCAGTGATCAGAAATGTCGTGATAAGTGTATTTAAGAAACACAGGATGCTATGGGAAGAAGAGAAGGATTTAATGTTTTACAAACATCATTCCAGTTAATTCTCACCACTATCCTATGAAGGTGTTATTTTTACTGACATTTATATATGAGTTAAATGAGACTTAGAAATGTTAATGAATTTACCCAAGATCTGCCAGCAAATAATTGTCCCAGTCGTGTCTGATTCCAAGTCTATGTTCAAACTCCTGTTATAAAAATACCTCCCTTTGTATCAGACAATGATGATAGATGACTTGGCAATACCCAGGAAGCTAAGGTAAACTCTGGCTGTGGAGACAATGGCATGGGTTTTAAATAGGTCATAGTATTTTCCCCGTGATGTACTTGACTGTGTTCCAAATGTGTAGTCAGTTATTGACATTCTCTGGGGAAAAAAAGACCATGATGTCCGATTTAATTCAGGTTCACCAAAGATATATGTGCATATGGTCCATTCTGCTCATACAGTTTCACAGCCCACCACCTTTTCGCTATGCTCCGTCCTCATGTTAGAAGTTATTTATGTCCCTGGCACATCATGTATTATCCACTGTGACCACATGAATGTGCATAATCCTTCTTTCTTGGCTCTCTGTATTTGCAGCTTTTGTCTAATACCCTCTACTTTTTCTAAACAAAATAGTGAATGTAACTCTTCTTGAGTACAATTTTCTGCCATCAATACGAATGAGTATTCCCCAGCTAAGTATTATAGAAAATATTTAGCCCACATTATGAAATAGAGTAAATAGAGCTCAGGAAGTTGTCAGTTCTTGGTGTGTCTCCCTACTTGATTATGATGTCGTATTCATGTCATTGAGTCACTGAAACCTTTTAACATGTAAAATAGGGAGCTGCTGTCATGCAGGTAGCACTCTGATAGAACACATGTCTTGATGCTACTTTGACTTTTGTTTCAATCTTGCAAATTATAAGTAACTAATAAAAAAACACTGCAGTAGAAAAATATTAGAGATCGGAAGAGATAAATTTTAATTGGCACCTATGCTGTTCCAGATGATGTCACTGTCATAACATTATGGATTGGTAATGATTCAGAATAAAGGAAATGCTTCTACCATTTGTTGTTTTCTTTTGCATTTACTAAATGCTTCATCCAGTGTCCTTTTCACCATTCTGAACGGGTAAGTCCGCAGACAGGAATAGATGATTTAAAAGAGAATATGAAGGCTTTTAAAAAATATATGCTTCTCCATTTAATGTAAAATTTCTTATCATATGCCCTACCATTGCTTTTATTTTCACATCTGGGAATTCCCCAAGGTCATAGTATTCTGACTGTCTTCCCTTTTATATTAGATATTCAGTGTGAGTTTCTTCACCAAATATTACTGATAGTTTTTTTTAGAAATATTACCATTTGATAGCAAGCCCATCACTTTCACTGATTGGCTTTTTCCCCTTGGTTTGATGTCTTATTTCAAATGTGATTTTTATTCTTTATTGGCATTTTAACACTGTGATTCTGATTTTCCCACTGATGATAGGCATAAAAAGACCTAAATACACCAAGTTTCATATAAGATATTTTTCACCGTGTTGATTTCAGCTACTCTCCTCTAATTTTGTATCATTCATTAAAGTTTTGTTAATAGTGATGAGTTATTCACTTTTAGTTCAATGGAACAATATAATATATGGCAGTATGGGTGAATATTATCATAGAAAACTTTGTAGAAAAGTATGATTGGAAAAAAACAAAAAAAGAAGATGAAGGAAAAATGTTTTGAGAGACACTGACTGCCCCCACCTCGCTATTGTGAGATGTTGTATGGATATTGCAAAACTTGATGAAAGTATTAGAATTAAATTCAAATTCTAAGTGAGTAAATTAACCCCTTTGCTGGTCAATGGTTTCCTTTCCATAAGCACTTATGTTTAGGGGAGGGGATGACAAATAGAAGAATTCCTCAGAAAAGGGTCAGAAAACTGAAGAAAGAAGTTATTTTAATGTAGGAAAAAATGTAGGACACAGTAATATAAAATTATTTCCAGCAATGAAAATAAACAAGCATGGCTATACTACATACCCATATTTATTGTGAGGTCCTTACAATAGTTGTTCATTCTTCACTACATCCACAATTCTCCTGGAGGTCCAAGTAATTATAACTCATAGGTCATGTCCTCAAATAATTAATTTTTCCTTGGAAGTCAGAGCTGAAACAAAAGCCAAGTGAATTAAAGTTCTATTGATACAATCTAATAGGATCAGCATCAAGTGTCACGGAGTTTAAAGAGCAAGACTGTTGTGAAACGACATGGTCATAGAGCGACTCCTGGGGGAACCGGTGTTCTGAGGATGTGCAGGGTTTCATAGCAACTCTAACAGTGACAATGGATACTTTTAAGCATTCCTTTGTATGCTAGACAATGTTTATTATACCCATTTCAGAGATGAAATATCCATTAATTCAATGGATATACCATGTAATGAAATATCCATATTTCAATGAAATATCCATAAAATTCAATATCCATTGAGTCACAGAGAGGTAAAATAACTGGCTCACAAAGAATGAGGTGAACAGTTACTTTACTTGGGGGCTGAAGCAGGGGTGTCAAATTCATTTTCACTGGAGGCCACATCAGCCTCGCAGTTGCTTTCGAAGGGCCAAATGTAATTTGAGGACTGTATAAATGTAACTACTCCTTAACAGTTAAGCGAGAGCTCGGCGCTGCCATAGGGTGCCAGGCCGGATAAAACGAGGTGGAGGGCCGGATTCGGCCCACGGGCCTTGTGTTTGGCATCTGTGGGCTAAAGGATGAAGAAAGTAGTATGCAGGTGATGTACTTGGTGTGCATCGTGTTCGCATAGTTACTCTTCATCATGCGAGCAAAGACTTCATATTAAGAGGCGTGGAATCTTAAGTTTAGAGGTTCACAGATGATGACTTTGCAAGATAAGCAAGGGATTAAAATGTAATCGGGAATCAATACTTTAGAACAAGTAATATAGCCACATGAATTGCAAGAGTGTGAGTAGTGGGTGACTGATTCTTTAGAAAGCTGATTCTGTTAAATATCAGATTTTAAATTGTGACATTGAGTATTGAGAGGAACTCGTATAATTATAAGATTTCGAAGAAACGTAGTAATCAAAACTGTCAACAGAGGAATCAAAATATGTGCAGGACAATAACTCGAAGACAAGAGTGGGAGAGGAACATTGGCTGGGCATCTATTATGCAACAAATGTTAGTGTTAGTTAAGTCATAACACCTCTACCCTTTTCACAAAGACTTCATGAAAGCTATTCATATTTTCAATCAAGCAATAAAAAATAATATGACTCGGTGAATAACCTGCCCGAGCCTGTGCAACCCCGTGGTGGGAGAGTCAGATTTCACCGAGCCCGACCCTCTCTTACTCCAGATCCTTCCCGATCCCCCAGACATCCCTTCTGAGCCCCTGCAAGGTACTGGGTTAGGATTTTTTTTTCCTTTTTCAATAGCTTCTTTTTATTGTATTTCCCCATGACCAGTTATCCCCCTCACACTACTTTCTTGCACCTCCCCCCAGCCCTGCAATCACCATGTTGTTGTTCGTGTCCGTGAGTTCTTTCTTTCTCTTTTGCCCTCGATCCCTCCACCCCAGTCCCGCCCCAGAGCTGTCCGTCTACCCTCAGCCAGACAGTTTATCAGAGAATAGAATACCCTCCATGTTCTCTGTAAGTTACATTTTATGACATCATCCTTAGTTACATGTTTTCATTGCTTGAGTGATCCTTATGTATGTTTTTCCCTGACACTGTCGTGTTCTTATTTCTGTAATACTATTTGAATAGTTCCCACACTGGACCCCAAAGCACTCTACCTGGGAAGTTATGGCTAGATCAACCATCTCGACATTTCTTCTCCTTATGGAAACGCAGATTCTCTCTCGTGCAGCAGACTAATTAAAGTGCCTTTCTGACACAATGTATAAATGGCACATAAATATTTAACGGCCTGATTTAGCATTTTTATTAGATTCTATGACACATCAAAGTATATACTGTTTAAAAGCTGAATTTAAATGATATAGTGTTTTCAAAACCCCCATCATAAATGATATATTTTACCAATAAAATTTAAAGAAAACATTTAGGCTGTACTGAGAATAAACTATTATTCTTTACTTATTCTATGACTTGCACATTCACCAATAACTCATTGTGCTTTTATTAGTAGTAAGTGGTACTGAAAGAGCCATAGAGGTTATAAAATTATACTGTGTAATGTGGCCAGTCCTGCGCCTTAAGAATTCCCTGTGGGAAAGCCAAAGAAAGTGTTCACTATCTTTTACTTTATCTCCTCAAAAGCACTGCCTGGACCCTGGCTGGTGTGGCTCAGTGGATTGAGTGCTGACCTGCAAACCAAAGGGTCGCTGGTTCGATTCCCAGTCAGGGCATATGTCTGGGTTTTGGGCCAAGTCTCCAGTGGGCGCGTGTGAGAGGCAAACACACATTAATGTTTCTCTCCCTCTCTTTCTCCCCTCCACTAAAAGTAAATGAAAAAAAAAAAGCACCACTTCATAATTTTAACTAACTCTACCAATTGTCTTTCTCATTGCCCATTCTTCCTCAGTATCCAGTTGTTACTGCATTTAAATCTGTCTGCTAAGGCTTCAGGTCATTCAGGATTTTTTGGTTTTGTTGTTGTGTTTTTTTTTCGGGGGGGTTGATTTTCAAACATCCCCAGCTGTCACATACTACAGTGGACCGACTTCTCAGCAAGGTCTCCCCACCACAATGACCACCTAACCTTTGTCATTGTCTTGGATTCACCCCACTACTTGTCCTATTCTTTTAGACAAACCCTACTTAGGAGTACCAGTTATGTGAGCAGTCTTCAAACCCCTCATGTGTTGTAAACCTTGGCAGGTAGTTTATATGTAGTATCTGTGGGCTGTTAACAGTGAGGTTGAACCAAAATAAGCCAGTGGGGTATTCTTCCCATCAGTTTCACCTTTAACCTCCTTGGGGTCTTACCTCCAAACCTAATGCAGCTGAGATGATAAGCAGTTAATACCACAGTAAGTTAATTCTATTATTTTGTGCTGTTTAAGGAATCTACATTCTCAAGATTATTTGCTTTTGACAATTTTGACACTGTCTGATACCACAATAGCAGCTGGAGGAAAACTGGAAAAGAGTGATGAAAGTTTTGTGAGCTCTGAAATATAGTTTTCAAGAGGAGGGAAACTAAGTACATGGGTCAAACATCAAGCGTCCAGATATTACTGTTCTAATTGCGTTTGTGTCGCCAGTTGGAAAGTGTCACAGGAGAGGCCTGAGGAAAGGTGTTATCAGATATCTTCAGTATCACACAAGGCAAAGTCCTGAGATTTTTGAGAATCTAAACGGTGAAACTTAGAGCATGAGTAGAAATCAGGGAGACGGATTTTGTGATGGAATGAGAGTTACAGGTATTGTTGTTTATTTAGAAGAATCTTTAAAAAATACGGTATGACCACCAAGTCCCTCCTATGTTGCCATTCCATAAAAGTGTTCACGGTCAGGATACATTAGGGTGCCGGGAGCAGAGAATGAGGCGGGTGAGTGATTACAAAGCTTTTCCCAAGCCTGAGAGAGGTCTTGAATTTCCCCTTATAAATGGTTCGGATTGCTCCAGCAAGCGTTTTAACCCTTTAGTTGCTGTATCAGGATTTTTTTTGGTCAATTGTATCATACTGGTTGCAGGTTCCAAATGCACCCCATAATTCATGTCTTTTTCTTTTACCTTGACTAATGATGTTGCTTTCACCTGTGATACCTTACATTCCTTTATTCAGTTAATTATTTTCTTCAGTGAAGATTCATGTGAGCAGTACATATATTGGCATTATTTCCTCACAGGGTGGTGGGCCTGCTCTCCCAGCTGGGGGCGTAGTTGTTGTTCGATAACCATCTGCTTGTGTCATTTTTATTGTATGTCCTTCTCCCTGAGAAACCTTCCCTGACCTCACCCTCTCCATACCTCAAAGACTCAAAGGTTGTTTTTGAAACTGTTACTATTTGCTTGTCATGATTGTTACTCTTGGTATTGTTATTAATATTAGATATCTCTTAGTGATAATAGAGAATCACAGATTAGACAAGTGAGACCATCTTTAGGAAAAATTATGTGTATACACAGATATTATTTTGCAGACTATCAGGGTTCTTTGTAGAAGCAGTCTTGTTAGGGCATTGGCATTCCTATGGCATTTGGACCATCACAGACTTTTATGCCTGGACGTAGGTCTGTCCAGCGCACTTCTACTGGAGGCCCTATTTATATATACAAGATTGCAGCTAATACAAGTGAAAGTCTGTAAAAAACAATGCTACTGTGGCTTTCTTCTGATTGCTCTTAGAAGGTACCTTTTCCCCACCCACACACTTTGAATCTGTGTGAGTCTTTATATTTCAAGTGGATGGTTTCTTGACAATATATGGTGGGATCATGTTTTTGGATACAATCTGACAATTTCCGTCTTTTAATTTGTGCATTAAAACCATTGACATTCAAATCCAATCTGATATCTCTGCCTTTTAGATGGTATATTTTACATATTTTGTTTCTCTGTATGTGTGTTTCCTAGTTTTTCACTTTAATTCCCCTATTGCCTATTTAGCTTTTCCTTGTCGAGTTATTTTTATAGTGGCTGTGTTGGGAATTGTGATGTGTATCCTTTATCACATTAAAAACTGTATTACTTCACATAAAATGTAAGGGTTATATAACTTTTTGTGTGGTTCTACTTATTCCCTTCCATCCATCATTTCTGCTCTGGTTGCCATACCTATTACACCTAACTGCATCACAGATCCCATAGCACAGAGGCATCCTCTTGCTAGAAATAATTGTACATCATTCAAGAGATTAAGACAACATATATAGAAACATAGATTATTTGACATTTGCCTGCATAGGTAGGTCCCTTCCTGTCAATCTGATTTTCCATCTTGTGTCCTTTTTCTTTTCCCTGTCATGTGGTATAGGCTTGTTGAGAATAAATAATATCCATTTGTGTTTATCAGAAAACATCATTATTTTGCTTTCATTTTTGAGGCTATTGCTGCATATGGACTCCTGAGTTTATGCTTTTTAAAACATTTACTCTTGAAGATGTAATTCCATTGTCTCTGGCGCCCACTGAACCATGTTAGCCATCGCTTGTATCATGTGTTCCCTTGTATGTCATGTGTGTTCATGCTGGCTTTTCTAGTTTATTTTTTGGTAACTTTTTGCTTTGTAATAATTATTGACTCACAGGAAGTTGAGAAAATAGTACAGAGTGGCCATATTCATTTATTGCCCAGCTTTGTGTTATATCTTACGTAAGTATAATCCACTAACTAACCAAAACATTAATTGACATTATACAAGTTGTCTAACTCAGATTTCATTCGTTTTTGCATGTACTTTCATTTTTTTGTATGTTTGGCATGCTGATAAATGCCCCCCTCCTAAGAAAATCTACATCTTAATTCTGTAACTTGTGCATATTATCTTATATGGCAAAAAAAGGGGGGTTAGGGTTACGTTGTTTTCTCACCGTTGAGGGTAAGGAGTTCTTTCTGTAGCCCAGAAACAAGGCTTTCATGGGAAATATTTACAAATATTTTCTCCCAGTCAGCAGCTTGATTTTTCTTCCATCTTAACAGAGTTTTTCAGATAGCTAGGGTTTATACTTATTACAAAGTTGAATTTATTGTTTTTATTGTCTTGCTTTGGTGTTTTATCTATAAAGTTGAGGGAGAGGTCATTATAATTTTTTCCTGTAATATCTCTAAAAGTTCTATAGTTTAAAAATTTTCACTTTTAGATCTCTGATCCATTTTGAGTTCATGTTTTTAGAAGGTATAAGTTTTAGGTTGATGTTCAATTATGGATATTGATGTTCAATTTACCCGTACCATTTATTGAAAAGACACTATGTCCTTCTAAAATATATCTTTATCTTCGGTTTCATCATTTTGACTATGATGAGTCTAACTCTTGTATTCTTTGTATTTATCTTGTTTAGTGTTTCCTGAGCTGTTTTTATTGCCAAGTTCGTTTATAATTAAACTGTAGAAATCGGGGGCCTTTATTTGTCTCTATTTGTGCCTGCCCCATTCACTCTTCCTTTCCTTCTGTGGGTTCAACTACAGATACTTCTAATCATTTGATATTGTCCCACATGTCTAGAAGGCTGTGTTCATTTTTTCTTCTCATTATATATATGGAATAACTTCTATTGTTATATCCTTAAGTTAACTGACAATTCCCTGTGTCATATCTACAATACATTGCCTTGAAGCCCATGCAGTATTTTTTTTCTTTTTTAGGTATTGTAGGTTTCAGTCCAATAAATTTTGTTTTGTTCTTTATTGTGGTTTATTTTTCTCTGTTGATATTCCCACTAACTCTTCCATTACCACTATTAGTTTTCTCTATCTATTGGAACCTATTTATATTAGCTGTTTTCAAAATCCTTTCTGCAAATTTCAACATCTAGATCATCATGATGTCATTTCTGTTGGCTTTTTTTGTTCTTTCTTAAGGAGAACATTTTGCTCTTTCTTCCATATGCATAGTAACATTATACTGTGGACATTACAAATGGAATGCTTTAGCGGTTCTAGATTCCTCATCACCTTCCTTCAGACACCGTTAACTTTTGTTCTATCAGGGAGTGACTTGGCCAGCCTCGAAACGCCCAAGTCTCTTTTCAGCAGCAGCTGAAATCTCTGCTCAGTTCTTTTATCCTTTCAGCTCTTGTTTCCTACTCGTCCTTTGTCATTTCTCTAGTGTGGGCACAACTCGGGTGGTATGCAAGAATTAGAGCGATATTGACATTTGGATTTTAAACTCCCACACCTGTGGATCCCTAACTTTACAGTTGCTCTAGCAGCTCCAAACTTTATTCTCTCAGTCCTCAATTCAGTAGCGCTGTGGTCTTTTTGCTTGGGTTCTAGGTTTTCAGAACAATGTGGATCATCCTCAGGTAATAAGCATATGAATAGAATTATTAGTTAGTGTACGTGCTCTTTTCTTAAGTTTGATAACTGTCCTGTCTTTTTCTTTTCCCGTACCTTCAAGTAATTCTCTCAGTGAGTGTTACTATGTTTATGTGTGCGAGTGTGTAAATTTACATTTAATTTGGAGTTTATAAATGTTACCTGGAAGATGAATAGTTTTCTGTGCTGACACTTCTTAAACCAGAATTCCAAGGATTTTTAATTTTATGGAGAGAAGGTGGAAAACCTTTGGAGGGTTTTAAGGAGGGGTGTGATGATATTGAATATAATCTTTATAAACTGTACTCTGCATGTTGATCTATAGAGAATGTTGATTTTGTTTTGTTTTGTTTGTGTTTTGAGTGTATGATTAGGTGTAGAGGGTCAAACTTAGAAGCCCAAGCAAAGTATGGTAATAATGTGGATATATCTTAGAGTAATGGATATACATAAAAGGTAATGCTATCTGAAGCCACTTGTTTGTTCCCGAAATTTAATAAAAATAAAATGTGCATCACATTAGACATTGCATGATACACAATAATGCTCTACAGAATTTAATAATTTACTATGTATCTATCATATGCCAAATACTTCATGTTGAATGCAAAATTATACCTCAATTATGGGTCTAATGATGGAGATTAGACATTAATTATACATTGATCAACTCAAATAAATATATAAAAGTTGCAATGAAATAACTGCTATTGATCTGTTTATGATAACGTGAGAATCAATAATAAGATGACTAGACCTAGTGGTAGGAATAATATGTACATAGAAATATAAAATTAGCTCTAGATTATCAGTAATAATACAAGAGTATCCAACTAGCTGAACTCCATATTAATGTTAATGAGAAGGGTAAATACTTCTGAGAAACTAGAGCTGAAATGAGATCTACATAAAAACAAGTTACTTAGGTGAAGAATGTAGGTAAGGTTTCTTCCTTCGTGTAAGAATCAGAAACAGTCTGCTAAAAGGTCCCAAAGCAGAAGAGCCTGGGGCAGACGTGGAACTGGAAGGAAGCCGTTGTGTTGACGCAGAGTATGAGGGTGATCGTGCTGCACGTGGTGCTGAAAATGTTCCGGAGTCAGGCTCTGCGGGGTCTTGCAGGCCTTGGAGTGGTTTGGTTTTCTACTTTAAATCAAAGAAAAACTCTTTCTGAGTTTTAGACAAGAAGCTCAAGCCAACTCCAATGTGGAGAACAGATTGGAGAGAGACAAAATTGGATGAAGCAAGGCTCATTAAGTACAGAATAATAGATGATGGAGATATAATGATGGTGTTGCTGCTGCTGCTTCAGTTGTGTTTCCCTTATGATTTGGAGAAAGGAGAAATGGTAGGAAGCAGATTGCCTGATTTTTTTTTTGGAGGGGTGGTAATTTCTGTATGTCTGATACTCGGTGGCCGAAAACAACTTGCAAAAAAACCAAGATAACACTAGTTTATTTCATACTTCATTAGCACACAGAGTAGGAGTTGCTGAGTCTTCCTACACATTTACTGAGCCTTGCAGATAAGCAAGAGTTGCTTGGAGCTAAGTATGAGGGGTTTCAGTAGTATTTGAGATGTCCCAACTTAAATACTGAAAAGGAGGTTGGGTCCCATTTTATTTTAACATAACATATCTCAACCATGGCTTTATCATATCCTAAAGCACATTAGATAGACGATGTTTTTCTTCACTTTGTCAGATTGAAGCTTCTGGGTATCAGTGAAGAGGTAGAGCAACTGTGCAGAGATGATTGTCATAGCAGTCCCCAGAAGCATCTGGGAAACTATTAAGAACCAAAGAGGAGGCTAATGAAAAGATCACCTGTAGTTGTAGAAGTTGCATGCTTTGGTTTTTTTCTCCAGCTATTTTCTTTGTTAGTTTCTTCTGCATGACCTGGCAAAAGCATATGTATTACACTGTCACTATTTCCCCAATGTGCTTTATCTCTGGGAGACCAAGGATAGAATGGCCTAAAGAAGCAACTAATTAACTTTCTTTATCATTTCTCTTTAAGTGTGTGTGTGAATAAAGGACCTGACTAGCCCTCTCATCCTTTCTGCCTTCACACACGTGCACACACATACACACATGACACCCATAAAGGACAGGATGTCAGGATCTCGTGAAAACAGCAGTATCCACAATATGTATGGTTTTGGACATTTCTAATGTGTTTCATTTGTTATATTAACTTTACTTCCCGTGGATCATTTATATGGAAGTTGATTGATGCTCCCTGACCCATGTCAACTCCATCTAAATGTAAGAAGTAGCATTGTCCTGCAGAAGAATAGATAGCACAGCCGAAGTGATCCAGCTTTTCAGACAGAAGCCACTTGTCTTTGTAGGAAAGTATCGAACAGTTCCAACTGTATAAAAATCCATTTATGCTACCTATTAAAAATGCCAAACAGCAGATGTGAACCAAGGGGAAACCCAGCTCACAGCTCGGGGTTTGGACCCATGTTGTCAATTCCCATGAGTACTGTTGGGGAAATCAGTGGTCAAATGGGTATCTGGGGGATGTAGAAGCAACCTGCTTTCATCCCTGGTAACTTCAATTGATAAATATGTGGGGTCTGTGTGTGTGTGTGTGTGTGTGTGTGTGTGTGTGTGGAGAGAGTATGAAGATGTTGGGTTTTGATCATTAATGAAGCGATCACACATATAGTTACTATAAGCATCAACAGTGGCTGACCAGCAACATGAAATTTGCTATAAAAGAAAAGTTTATATATCTTGGAGATTAAACCCTTGTCTGAGGTATCATTGGCAAAGTGCTGGAAACAACCTAGATGCCCAGCAGTAAATGAATGGATCAAAAAACTATGGTACATTTACACAATGGAATTCTATGCAGCTGAAAGAAAGAAGGAACTCATACCCTTTGCAACAGCATGGATGGAGTTGGAAAGCATTATGCTAAGCGAAATAAGCCAGGCAGTGAAAGACAAATACCATATGATCTCACCTT